>QXEO01000129.1:1488137-2088137 GCA_007115705.1 Dactylis glomerata
TTTTTTTGGATTTATGCAGTGGGTTGTCAGCAGTGGAGTTGGCACTTCTGAAGGGTCGCCATCCGCTTATTAAAGATGTAGACATTACTATTAACCCATCCAATGGCTAGCATTCATTGAACCTCAACCAAATAATAAGCTCCCAGAAGATCATAATTTCGTGAGCAGCCGCAGTGATTTTTTATGATAATATTCCACCTGGAACAAATGGGATGCTCACTGGTTCTGCAATGGATATGGCCGGTGCTGGAAAACAGCGAAAGTGGGCTGTTTAGAAGATAATGGTGACATGAACAGGGTTAGCAAAGATCAGATGAAGAGGAGTCAGAAGAGAGTTCTGAGATGATGAAACAGGTCATGTACTTCAATCCGCAAGTCTTGTGATGAATAGCTGGATGCTACAATGCCTGGAACTCTGGATGATGATCAAAAGAAGAATAATAAAGATTTATGAAATGTTCTCTGGTGGAGTAAAATTACCATGCATTGTAGCATTTCATTACAAAATGTAGGCCACTCACTAAAGATCTTAGTTTTGTTTGACAGTCTAAACATGCTAAGTTATTTTGCTGCATGATATGATATGTAAATGCTCCAAGTTACCTCCCAAGCAGTAAGACGTAAGAGGCATATGCAATCCTAGCCGTGCATTGCTCAAATGTAAATCCGTCCATATGAAGGTTCCACATATAGCAAGTAAGAGAAAAAAATCTAACGAATGAATTATCCTTTCCTACTATACTAACTATATGAATTACTCGTGGGGTGATCATGAATACAAAGTATTGTTACGATAAAGAAGATCACTGCAGTGCGAATCGAAAAAGATTTACATGCACAGTCTACTTAAGATCTTGTTGTATCCAACATTTGTCTTAGTTTGTAGATCTCACTAGGAAAAACACATTGGTTCAAAGGGATAGCTATTCGTACAGTGAGTTTAAAAGACGCATTTCTAAAAAATAGTCAAAGTTTCAACTCCCATGGACGAAATAAAGCATGGTTTTTAAAATCGTTAAGGCGTCCTAAGCGCTAAGGCGATGCCCTGACGTCTAGGCGACGCCTAAGCGGGTTCTTTGGACGCCTAGGCGCCCAAAGCGGCCATTTTTTCCAAAGCGGAGGGCCAGTGCCTGGGCGCCTAGGCGACGCTGAAGCGACGCTTTTTAAACCGTGAAACAAAGACAAATGTTTGAAAAATATTAATTAGTACTATAATTTACCTTTGGTCTTTAATGACTATTATTTATTTCTTTGTTTAGAAAACCGCAAAGTACAGGTTAACTTAGATAATTGTTGATGGCATCTTACCTATTAAGAGGTAATTGTATTATTAGCCATTGAATCACATGGAATTAATGGTCAATTTGGTTGTCTTAAAATGTCTCTTATTGGAGGATCTCAGAGAGTGGCAAATCTAGCATGCACTTGATACACTGTGCATGCATGCACCGTTGATCTACTTTGAGATTGATATTGCATGGAATCTTTTGCATGCAACCTACCCCACACTATTACTTTATCTCATGATTTGGTGCACCGATATAATTACTAGTTTTCTATGAAAATATTTACGATATCTATTAACAATCCTAAAAAGGGTTCATTTCGGCAACAATCCTAAAAGGGTTCATTTCTCCAAGTTGAAATGTAAGACAATTTCAAAATATTTTCTATCTCGGGTGAACCAACTTTACAACAGATTAAAAAATGTTTTTAAGAAAAAATTCACCAAGTTTCAAATGTTGATTTTCAAAATTTGTCAAAACATTCAATATTGGTCTAATTTTGAAGTTTCCTTCACTGCGAACTCAAATATGAAACGGTTCGCATATTGCCTTTTGTTCAAAAGCTACAGAAGTTTTAGTTTTAAATCTAGATCTAGTAGTGTGGAAAGAAGAGGGAATAAAATATGTAAACTATACAAAAGAAGGAGGTGGGCCATGCACGGTATCTACCGTGCATGGTAGAAGAGCATTTCTGTCTCTGTAACATGCTCCAACCCAACTTAATACTATACAAACTCATGCTAAACTTGAGATAGGTTTCCAAGAAATTAAAACTGAAGCTACATGTTGCTTGAATGCTTCTTGCATCTTGATGGTGGGATATTTTCTGTGATAGATGCGAGTGGCTGCAGTAACTTTCTTGCTATGTTGATTTTTGGATTATCTGCATGTCCATAGAATAGTATCGTCCTGACAAAATTTGCATGTGTTGGTCTTGTGAGTAACATGTCAAGCCTCTTACGTGTTCCTTTCTTGTCATAAGGTTATGGTGGCAGTGGAACAAGGTGAAATCTCTTGTGAAAGCTCTAGAAGAAGCTGTACCTGAAGATGTGCGTGGAAAGCTTACAGCTTCCGTGACTGAAATTTTACAATCTAAACGGAGCAATTTCAATTTGGAGGCACTGAAACGGCTTCGCTGGACTAGTGTAAGATCATCACCAAGTCAGTGGTCCAAGAAAAGGTCAAAGAGTCAGATCAGGAAAGTGGACTTAAGGATGCCAAAATGCTTGATCATGACAAGAGTGCTACATCCGTTGGTGAGGGAGACCAAAAGGACACTAATTTGACCTCGAGCGACAGGAATCCTGTAGAAGGCACTGATGTATTACAAGGAAAGCCTTACCAAACTTCTGGAACTCCTGGAACTGGAACTGAAACGGGAAGTGAACAGACTCAGCTCAACAAATCAGAGAAAGGCAACTCTGGAGTAAATGAAAGCAGTGAAGAACAGCACATGACCGATGAGGGAAGTGAAACAACTCCAAGTAATGTTTCCGCTGATCAATCAACAGTCAACTCAAATGGGGCTCCTAGAGAACAAGTGCAATCGGCAGATTCTACAGTAGAGCTGAATCCAGAGTCTAATGTGATAGATAAGGAAGTTGATTCAGTTCGTGTTAATGAAGATAAGGTTGCACATAATGTTTGTTGATCAGAACATGCAAGTCAAGGCAGAAGAATCTAGACCTCCCCCAGTTAATGTGACACAGGCATTAGATGCTTTAACTGGATTTGATGACTCGACTCAAATGGCTGTCACCAGTGTATTTGGAGTTCTCGAAAATATGATTGACCAGTTCCAAAAACATCATGACTCTGAGAACGGGGGCAATTCTGTGGGAACCACTGATGAACATTCTGTAGATGAGACAGAGTCCGATGTGGACAATGAGTTGAGTGGGAAAACAAACAATCATCATCTGATCAGCTGCAACATAGTATTCCTGTTAAAGCTCGTCCAATAATGTCTGAGGACCACACTTTTGGTGAGACAAATTCTGATTTAATTATTCCACCTTCGAAAGGAAAGATAAGAGATTCTCAAAGAAACAAACCTAGGAACTATGTGAGTGGTGATGGTACAAAGCCCGCAAGTCTCTCACTGATTATTTATTGGATATAGCTCCCAATTCTTATTTGAAGGTGCAGTATGCTTTATACATTCGTGAATATCTTTCAACCAAACTGCAACTTCAGTCACCAGATTTGAACTCAGCAACTGATCTTTTCCTTGATCCGCAAGAGGGTAAATGGAAACTAGCAGATCAAATGGGCAATGGGCAAGACGACCTATCTAAATCTGGCACACATAGCAGCATGAGAAAGAGATCGAGCATGAAAGATTCCTCCCAAGCTCTACCTAGTACAGACAATGTTATTTTGCCACCATACTCGCTTCTGGGAAACTTTGCAGGAAATGAAAGTTGCCTGGTAATGCTTTGAGACAGACACTCACATATTTCATTACTGATGAATTATCAAATGTGCTCAAAATTGAAGTTCGTCGAAAATTGGGGATTAAAAATACGGTGAAGCTTCAAAGAAGTCTTGCACATGATGTAGAACGACTCGCTACTCAAGTTTCTAGAACTATTGTGCGCGACTGTGAGTTATACAGAGCTACGTCTGTCCAGAGAAATCCAACAACCGTGAAATTTGGTGTGGTTCATGGAGAAAAATGTCGTTGAAGCTGTATCAACTGCAGTTCAGCAATCTGATGATCTGAGAAAGGTTCTTCCAGTTGGTGTCATAGTTGGTATAACATTAGCATCTTTGAGAAATTATTTCCAAGTTGGTGTCTCTAAGCATGACAACCTTACAAAAGCTGCAGTCAAGTCAGGAATTTTGAATGAGGATCTTATTGTTGAGGATGCAAGCAAAGCAAATATAGAAAATCCTTCTCCGAGAAAAGAAACACATGCCATTGCTTCCACAAAAAAAGTAGCAAATACAGATCATGGAATTCAAAAACTGGAGAACACAAGCAGCAGGAGATAACAAGTTCAGAGGGTAAAGGCATGATGGTTGGGGCTGTTACAGCTGCCCTAGGTGCCTCTGCATTAGTAGCACATCATCAAGTAAGTAAATAATTCCCTATAGTTTCTTTCTTGTTCATAATTCCATGTACACGTTCGTGCACATACACATGCCTTTGTATGATATTTAAAGTTAGTTGGATGCTAATATGACTGTCTTATTTCGGCATTTCTCTTATCTTCTTGAATAAAACACATGGATAATGGATTCAGTCTTTTTGTTTGAACATTAGTCCAAATATCTTGTATAGTATCAGGTACTAGTTCTGGCTTGTCAGTTGTCACAAGGTCAAGAGTGTGTGGAGATTGATCCTTACAGCACATTCCATGTTACGCCAAAAAAGATGCCTACTGCAATCTTAAGTTCATAATCCTTGTTGTTGAGATATTTATTATATACTTCTTTTCTCTAACAATGCATATATTTTGAATCTCAGCAAAATAAAGTTGAAGAGCATGATAGCATGGATAGAACCACGACATCTGAACAGGAAAAGAGTCATAATGACTTAGTGAGCAGCTTTGCTGAGAAAGCCATGTCTGTTGCAGCTCCCGTAGTACCCACAAAGGGTGATGGTGCGGTTGACCATGATAGGTCTGTTTAATGTTCTCATTTCATTTATTGTTTTTTATTGTATCTTTGTTATCTCTTGAATACACTTACCATGTGTGGCTTTTGCAAGCAGGCTCGTGGCTGTTTTAGCCGAACTTGGTCAAAAAGGTGGAATTTTGAAATTTGTGGGGAAAATTGCTCTACTCTGGGGAGGTATTCGTGGTGCTATGAGCTTGACTGACAGGCTTATCTTATTCTTGCGTATCAGCGAACGTCCCTTACTTCAGAGGTCAGTTTTTTCTAAGTTCTAATTCCCTCCAAAAAAAAGTTTAGAAATAAACAAAAAAGTCACATGGCATGTCACCATCCCATAGATTATGTTAGAAGGTTATGGAAGTTTTGAAGCTGCTGGCTATGTGCCCCTAGATTGCAACCGGCCTCGAGCACACTATAATTTCAAATCATTTGAGTATGCCTCACAAAATCAGTCATATTATGAAATGAAATGACACTGCAAAATTAGCTGTCAATTTGCAGCATGATAAATAAATCACAACTGCTTGATCTATGTTTGGTGGAGATAGTGAAACAACCAGCTATAGAGCATCATGACCAACTGAAATAAAAAAGGGTGTACCCAGTGCCGAAAGCTCCCACACATTGTGGGGTATGTGGAAGGGAATTTCTAGGCAGCTTTTCCCTTGCCTTTTATGCAAAGAGGTTGATTTGAACCATGACCAACCGAAATACTTAATTTTTTTTGTTATACATTTATGTAGCTATAGATGGTTAAGTATTAGCCTTCCATCTTGCCTTGTAATAGTTCAGCTAAGCTGATAGTATACAAGTAGCTGATATGTCTCCAGAAGTCATATTTTCTTCTTTTTAGGACACTATTTTCAGCAAACTGAAAGAAACCACATGCAGATTGCACCAAAGCCAATGCACCTCCCATATTTACACCGCTCCCCTCTACAAAGAATGCTGACTTAAACAAGCTCTACCCAGATTCTCTTGTGCCAGCAACTTCATGGCATGCATCTTAACTGCTATAAAAGCTTGACAGAAATTGAAACCACCCAACGTTGTCTTGCTCAGGGAGTCCCACATCCCTGAACATAAGCCTGTAACTGGGTATGGGCTCCCACGGTGCCGCCAGCCCAAATCCACTTGAATCGATAAGTGAAAACCCATGGGCAACGTATAGAATCTGGCGGACAGTCACCACGTGCCAACAACCGGGAGTATTGTTTTTGGAGTAGCTGCTCCCAAATCGGACGATGGCGGCGCGTTTGGTGTCGCTCTCCCTCTTTGGGGCATTGTTTTTGGAGTAGCTGCTGGATGGTGGAGACAAGAGGTGGAGTGGTGTACATCTACCGCGTGACGATGCCGGGTCTTGGCCACATGGCGCAGCAGGGTCCCAGCAACGGACGTGCCATGATGGACTCGTGCAGGGCGGGGGCGTCGTCTGGCGTCATGGTGGCGTCGATGGCAGGCCAGGTGAGAGGCTTCGCTTCGGTCTAACACCCTGGAGATGGGTTGACGGAAATAAGCAGAGGAGCATGCACACAAGCCGCTTTCTTCGGATATTACCGGGGAGTCAGTTATGGCGGTGGCCATGGCACAAGGCCTTGTCTAATCCTCTAGCGTTATACTAGTTTGGTAGTGCTTTTGCATCTTTGTTTGGTGGCTTCGATGTAAGGCTTTTTTCCAGTCTTTTTTTAGTAAAGGAAATAAATAGAGGCTGTATGCATCTCTTCGATGCAGAGGCCGGGTAGTTCCCCATTTTGAAAAAAAAATGTCAGTGGGGAGTAGCAGGGGGTAACGTGGTTCAAATCGTCCCCTTCCAGCCACAGCTCTCTCACCGGTGGCGAGATGGAGTAGGCACGTCACAGCATTACCGTCTTGACCAGCGACGGGGCGGTCATGGCGAGCATGTGCTGGCAGCCTGGCAGAATTCAAGAGTGCGCGCAGATCCTAATCGGTGAGTTGAACGGGGCAGTAACGGACACCGTATAATCAGCAATTAATTTGGAGGGTTATCTGCGGCGTTCCGTTAACTCTTGCGGCCACAGACAGACTGACCATGGGCGCCCGTGGACGTGCCCATTTACGGGCCTACTTGAACAGAAGACCTTGCATGATTCAGCTATCTTTGAACATTTTATACCAAGATCGGAAGTCTTTTTTATGAGTACTGGAAGGCGGAAGGAGTCCCCTAAATTTTTTGGTTCAGCCATGAGCCAACAGATATTGCACAATTGCTTGCCACGTAATTGCACTTCCAAAGTATTTGAACTGATGACCGTTTGTTCACACATCAAATGGCCATAACCTTTTATGTTTTAAGCACTACGAATATTATCAGTGAGTGGTTCACTCTAGACTGTATTGGTTCTTTGGACAGTGATCTGCTTGAATTTCTTTTACTGCAAGTGCTATGTGAAATAGTGAACACTATCCCCGCTCCTTCATAGATTATTGTGGTGGAACCTTTAGTGCGCACACATACTAAACTTATTATAGCTTTGCATTGCGGAAAGTATATTTGGAACATGGGCACCAGTGATCCCACCACTTCTAGATTTTTAAAAATTTCAAAATTTTACATTTCTATGTCTCCAAAAATTATGGCGTTAAATCTATAAAAAGATATATACAGAAGGAGCAGACACAAAAAAGTCCCTTTAAAAAATACTTTGTATTTTAGGGTATACAAAAAAGACACATTTCTGACAAAAAGTTATATTATTCTACTACTACTTTACTACTATTTACTGTCAGAGATTTGTCTTTTTATATCTTCCTAAATATAACGTATTTTTTGATGGAACTTTTTTGCATACACTCCTCTTGTGTATATCTATCTATATATTTAATGCCATAATTTTTGAAAATATAGAAGTATAAGATTTTAAAATCATCAAAATTTTGGAAGTGATGAGAGCACTGGTGCCCATGTGCACCAAATCCTCCTCCCATTGCATTGTATTGTCTTATTATCATGTTATGCTTAACTTGTCTTCTATAAATCTTAGGATCTTGGGATTTTCCTTCATGGTACTTGTTCTGTGGTCTCCTGTTGTGATTCCTCTACTGCCAACACTTGTTCAAAGTTGGACAATAAGTGCTTCAACAGGGATTGTTGGAGATGCTTGCATTGTTGGCCTGTATGTATCTATAATGATACTTGTCATGCTATGGGGAAAAAGAATACGTGACTACGAGAATCCAGTTGAACAATATGGGATGAATCTTACATCTATGTCAAGGGTATGATCATTGCTTTGTCTTATGTGCAATATTTGTCAAAGGCTCCCGGTCTCTCTCTTTCTCTCTATGACAGCTTAACCTTCGATTGCAGGTGCAAGAATTTTTACAAGGTCTTGTTGGAGGTGTGGCTATTGTTTGGTTGGTGCATTCGACAAGTATTTTACTGGGCTTTGCAACTCTTCGAGAAGGGTCATCTTCATTCTTGTTTAGACCATTTGATCTTCTTAAATATTCAAGTAATTCATTGTTGCTAGCTCTTAGAGGGTTTATCACAGCAACTAGCATTGCTGTGGTGGAAGAAGTGGTTTTTAGATCATGGCTTCCAGAAGAAGTTGCGGTTGATCTTGGTTACTACAATGCCATTCTGATGTCTGGACTTGCTTTTTCTCTAATTCACCGGTATATCCATTTTAGCCACAATCCCTTCTGTTATTTCACTGCTCACTTTTTAATACACAGTTCATTTCGTTGCTGGTACTTCTCAAGGCAGTCATAACTGAATACATACTAATGAGCAACTGAGCATAGTTTGGGAGGCAATTAATATCGTTGACACATGCCACTGTGGTGGGGTGGGTGTGCGCGCGCATGTGGTGTGTGCGTGTGGGGATGGTGAAGAGATTGAGTGGAGTAAACCTTTATTTGCTTACGGTTTGAAGAGCAATCCTAACAGGGCAGAAAAGAGAACGAGTGGAGTGAACCTTTTCTTATATGGTTTCTTGACTGTAGAAGAGCGCAATCCTACAATTATATCTCGATTTCACTTCTGTTAACAAAAAACTATGTTTCATTGTTTTTACTAACCTAGCATGATCGGTTGTGGTTCGAAGCAACAAACAATATTTTGACGTTTTTGCAAATGAATGGCAGGTCTCTACCTTCAGTACCAGGTTTCTTGCTACTTTCGCTGGTGCTTTTTGGGCTTAAGCAAAGAACGCAAGGGAATCTTGCTGCACCAATTGGCATGCGTTCTGGGATTATGACTGCTAGTTATCTCACAAGAAGCAGTAGCATTATCACATTCAAACCTGAAACTCCATTATGGATGATAAGCACCTACCATCTGCATCCTTTCGATGGTGCAATTGGCTTAAGTATATGTGCGTTACTTGCTGTTCTTTTTTTCCCGCAAAAACCTGGCCAGAAGGATACATCTGTTTCATGAGAATCAAGAGGACCAAAAAAATTACTCTGGAGGTGAGTTTCAACAAGATCTCATGGGCAGAACGTTAGCACTGAAGGGTGCTCTAGTGTACCATGTTGGAAGTTCAGCTCAAATTGCTGGTGCACTGTAACTTGCCCAAAAGAGCACCCACTGAAGGGTGCTTCTGATGGGTTTAGAGCTGTGACTGGGGTTTATGAGGGACTAATCACTGGAAAGTTTATGTGCCACTCTTTTCTAGACTGTATGGATGAACTTTTAATATATTTCAACATGGTTCATGATAAACTCCAAACTTGGATGATTTATTTCATTCGTTATAAGGTATGTATGTTTAATCTACAACTATACTTTGTTGAGATTCTACTAAATTGCAAACTAATCTCTCCTCAATGTTATTGCAAATGCAGGTGTAGTATACAACAATCCCAACAACAATTTGGATGCTTTGGCAAGAGACATGATAATATAGAAGTTGATACTTCTGCCGTTTTGCCCAATATGCTGTGCAGGCTGTCCGATTTTTTTTTAGAAACGCTTTGTAGTTTATGCTGACTAGTTGACATATAGGTTTAGTCTGTAGATATGATTAGTCTCCTTTTCTGTTTTATTGAAAATCGGAACGCAAGCAGATACCCGAGTTGTGAGGTAACAAATTTTGACAATACACTATGTAGAAAATAGGCACATGACATACTTAGCAGATGTATCATGCAATGTATGCTCCTCATCTTCTCACTGTAAGGTTAACTGTAAATGTAATGCTTCCCTGATGTAAAGGATGATCTTTTGAGATCTACAAGGAAAAAAATATCCAGATGTATCATACCTGTATGCTCTTTAGCTGCCTTTCTTTAGAAACTGTTGTCTTACACTAGTAGTAATCAACTGTTTTCTTAGGTCAGAGTTGCTGTGAAATAATATGAAACCTTAATCCTGTGTGTTCTATTTATCTGATCTTCATGGAATATCCGTAGAGAACAAACAATAGCAAGTGACCAAGCAACTCAAACACTTCGCAGGCCTTTCCCCCGAGAGCCTCCGCCAGATCTCCAGAGTCCGGCCCGATCCCGAGCCTCTCCGGTGGCCATGGCGGCCGGAGGTGGCGGAAGAAAGGTGCCGGTGTAGAGTAGGGTAAGGCTAGGGTAGGTTTTGCGGCATCTTTGCCGTCGTTGGCGCGTGAGAGGCAGTTTCTCTGGCTGGGATCTGCCTCTCTCCGGTGTGGATCTGGTTCTCCTCGGTGCTCCGGTGGTCGGAGCCGTAGGTGGAGGCCTGATCTTCTCTCGGCGCACCCAATAAAGGGTCTAGGATCTGGCTCTGGTGCGTGCTGGAGGTGGATGTCGGCGGATCTCCTCGGCCGGTCGTGGTGGCGGGGAAGGTGTCTTCGAAGTCAGTGGTTGTGTACTCTCGGTTGCTCTGGCCGGCCGTGGTGGCGAGGGGGGAGCTGGGGGTGTGCATCTGCAACTTCCTCTGGTGTTGGTGCCGGTGCAGTTCTTGGTGTGGCTGCTTCTCCTTCGAAGCTTTGCTGGCTGCCTTGGTGGCGGCGGCGGATGCTGCTGCTGGAGTTCAGCGACATCTGGTTCGATTTGAAGGGAGCTTTTCTCCGGTGTCTATCGGCGGCTTGTTCCGCGTCGCTCCGGACCCATAGGCTGGAAGTCAGCCGCTCCCGTCTGCTTCATCTTCCCGGCGCGGTTTTTCTCCTCATGCTCCGCCCAAGTGGTGCCGTCCCTGGCGCTGCGTGTGGTGGCCGCCGCTCGTCGGTCTCCTGGAGATGGAGGTCAAGGACCTGATCGCGTTCTAGAAGAGAACCAGGGTCTTCTGTGCTTAGTTTCAGTACTCTTTTGTAATTTTTCCTATCTTTTGGTCCTTCATGTAATTTGTATGCCGACAGCGTTTAATGGAAGCAGTCTTTTCGGGTGCTTGCACTCGACCCTTGTTCAAAAAAAAATGGAATATCCTAGGGTATAGAGCCATAAAGGAAAAGAAATCTTGGATTACATGACAAGTGGTACAATTAACTTAAACCCAATTTGCAAAATAGTCCAGCTAAAATAATACTCTCTGTCTTTTTTTTGAAACAATATCATGATATATTATAGCAACGAACATTACATAGTAGAAATATATAAGCTGTCTCCAGCAATTACAAAATAAAGTATAAGAGAAAACGAGCTAATCTTCGAGGTCTTCAAACTCTTCTTCTTTTATGACACAATCTTGTATTTTCCTGAAGCCAGCCAAAAGACAATGGCACAGATATCAAACCATAAACCTGTAAATACCAATGATGGTTCTCCTTTTTTTTGAGCCGCAGTGCCAAGGCTATGTGCACGCACGTAACCATTAAAGCAATCATACCAGATCATCAAGAGTACCAACACTAGTATTCCAGGGAAGAGAAATCGACAGCCTTGTCAACACCACTGGAAAGCCGAGAGTACGAATCACCATTATCGAAGACGTAGCAGTCGGGATAAATATTACGAGGATAACCCTCCTCGTGGCAACCAGGAGAAACAATCCAAAACCGATCTGGCGAAGCAAGATCTTGAAGACTGTACCTAAAAAACTGTAATCTTACAGCACCACCATTGACGCCGGGAAGAAGATCTCGTCGCCGAATGAAGAGCTGAAGATCACTTATTATAAACGATGAAATCTCCATTGACGTAGAAGAAACGAAGATGACTACCAAAATGCTAACCTAATCTTTGAGAAATACTACTTTTATTGAAATCTCCACCCATAGATCGGGTTCCCCACCCCTCCCGACACCGATGAAGCCGGTCAGAGGAGAGGGAACCAATCTATAGAAGAGGCAGCTTGGAGGTGGCGGCTAGGTCAAAGAGACGCTAGAGGAGAAAAAATGATCTGATTCCAGATCGCTAAATAATACTCCCTGTCTAGATATATCATATTCATCATTCTCGAGAAATAAACAAGAGAAAATATCTCCCCCACAAGTATTCAGTTTCCACTGGTGGAAAAAGGCCTTTAATCCCGGTCTGTAACTGCCATTAGTCCCGGTTTCCCAACCGGGACTAGCAAAGCGGGATTAAAGGCCCCAAACCTTTAGTCCCGGTTGCAAATGAACCGGGACCAATGGCCGTCCACGTGGGCACGGCTGGGAGCGCCTGCTCCGGGGACCTTTAGTCCCGGTTCGTAATAAGAACCGGGACTAAAGAGTTTTGTTTTTTTTCATTTCTGTTTCAGATTATAGGTTTAGGGTTTATGGTTAATTAGGGTTCACTTTAATTTCAAGCGAGTTTCCGTACCCATATTCTACGACTAGTACATACACATTATATGTTGGTGCATGCATATATAATATTATACGATGTCTTGCGACTGTATATACAACAACTTCAAACAAGTCTATATATGTACAACTATTTTTCAAACAAGTTTCAAACAAGCTAAGTTAATTACATGGAGATCACTAAATTATATATAGCGTTCATAGTCCTCCACATAGTGTTCTTCTTTCTCACGGAGGACCTCCCTCAGGATGAATCCCGCCAGCTCCTCTTGAATTGCTTTTATGCGCTGGGTTGGTAGGAGCTTCTCCCGCATCACTAACAACTTTAAGAAGATCGATATGGATATATATAAGTTGGATGAAACTCAACACAATTGATTATAATAAAAAAACTGTGAATATTATTTACGTATATCAAAGTCCGTGGAATGTGCTCTCCGCTCACTGGTGTACCACCGGATGAACTCGCAGACGTAGAATCCATAGAGATTGGTCCCCGGTGGTTGCTGCAAACCCATTATCTTTTTAAAAGTTAGCTGTTCTTTGAATTCACCTACACACGACCTTCTAAAATGTGTCCAAACGCTACATGGCAAAGAAAATGAACAAATGAGTTATTAAATACTTGATATCAGGAAATTAATAAAAGGAGCTGATATAGTCGGGTAATGATTGAAATTACTTCTGCAGCATTGCTTTCATGTCGCTAAACAGGACATCGGGCTTATCCAATGAGTCCAAGATTTGAACATTTGATGTGTCAAATTGAATCTTTAGCAGAACCCAGTGGAAACTGCAGACACGCATGCATAACTCATCAATTACACTTAACATCGAGTAAGCAAAAAAGAATGTGTATAAGATAGAAACACTCACTTGAAGTTGTAAGGAAATAGAATTTCTCTTTTAAGACTTTGCCTGGAAAAAAATCTGAAGATGTCATTCTCCACGTCTTTGGGGTGATCTTGTAACATCCTTTCATTAATGATATATGGGTCAATGAACCCAACGTCACAGATTCCCTTTTGTTTGCATTCGAACATCTTAAATCTGCATAATAGCGTACAAAAATCATATAGTTAATTAAGATAATATATTACAGGCAATGAACGAGCTTAGCTAGATACTTGAATATAAATCACTTACAGACAATAGTAACTGATGGTAGACTTGTCGAGATCGCGCTGATTGAATATGTGAAACAATTCGTCCAATGAAATATGTAACAGGTATCTTTTGAAGTAATGCTCCTCTCTAACGTCCAAGAGGATAAAACGTTTGAAGTCCTTTTTTTGTATATGCACCTTGTACCAGCCGAGCAGATTTCACATATTTGTTGATAGACCGCGTTCCTCCTCAGGCTTGATCAGAGGCCCCCCCATAACATATCTCTCTACTATCTCTCCCACTGGCGCTTCTTCAAGGCCTAACATAGCCATAAGAGAAATATTCAATGCGGCCGCTGACTCTTTGGCCTCCATTACAGTTACACCCAGTAGTTTTGCAACTTCTACTACTCTGGGGTCCAATAACTCACGGTCCATATTAATATCGGCTTCGAAGGCCGTATCGATATCGGGGGGGCCGACTATGAGCGGGGGGACCGATTGATTCTTCTGTTCTCCAAGCTGAGCAATTTGTTTTCTGCTTCTTTTTGCCTTGGCCAAGTCACTTTGCCTTTCAATTTCGCGTTTATAGTCTGATGGCAGACTTCTCTTATATTGGGCATTTGTAGTAAGAAAATCGATAGCATACGCCTTCTGTTTCTCCGTGTATGTCGGCTTGGGCTCAGGCTGTTTCGGTGCAAAAAAGGCCTTCACTTCGGCCTCTAATATCACTTTGTTTTCCTCGTAAGTCCGTTCACCTGCTCTCTGGGGAAGAGGCTTTAGCGATGGCCCTGGTATCTTTGTGGACTTATGTACTACCTTATCAGTAGTACTAACCGTAGCGGCTCTGCTCCGCTTTTTCCCCGTCTTAGTAGTATTGGGGGGCGGCTTTGCCTGACGCGCTGGAGGTGCATTGGAGGACGACGTGGGCTGACGCGCGGGAGGTGCACTGGAGGACGACATGGGCTGGCGCGCGGGAGGTGCACTAGGGGGCGGCGTCGGCTGACGCGGCGCCCGAGGTGGACTCGGGGGTGGCGTCGGCTGACGCGGCGCCCGAGGTAGACTCGGGGGTGGCGTCGGCTCACGCGGCGCCCGAGGTGGACTCAGGGGCGGCGTAGGTGGACGACGTTCACCGGGGGAGGGTGGACTTGGATTCCTCGAAGTCGGTGGCCTTGGCGCTGAGCCTGGAAAACTTGATGTATTTCTTTTGCCATAAAACGATTTGGCGCTTGACATCTCCAAGTCTCCGATCCCCTTCAGGTGTAGCAAAATCAAGATCTAGGTCCTCGAACCCCGATATTATGTCAAGCACCGAGACACGAGCATAGCCAGCCGGTATCGGGTTCCCATGGTGGAGTGCTTCAGGTAGACAAGGTAAAGCGTCGCCGCTCGCCACCTTGAAGGTCATGTTCTTGATTGGCTGATGTAGCTCACAATTTGTCATCTCCCTAACATCATCCACGGGGTAGCGAGACCCCGGTGCATCATCGATAATCCGTGCATCATGCTCATCAGCTGGGACCTCCGTGGAAGCCACACTGCTTCTCCGCTAACTATTAAGATCCAATGCTGGATCTTCCTGCAGCCGAGATCTGCCTCCCTGGCTAAGTTGATGTATCATACTCTTCATGTCGGCTAATTCACGTTCTACCTTGCCGATCCGATCTGCTTCCCGATCCTTCTTTCTCTTACGGCTTTTGTAACCGTACGGATCTTCCTGCTGAGAAAACCCTTCCTTCCATGGAACACCAGCGCCTTTGCCTCTTGTTCGTCCTATGTGTTCTGCATTCCCGAGGGCGTGTGTCAGCTCGTCGTTCTCTCGGTCGACACGGATCAATCCCGCTTGAGCATCCTCCATTGCCTTAACAAGTTTTGCTATGGGAGTAAAGGTCTGTTTCCGATGAACACACTCCCCTGTTACCGGGTCTAACGATCCTCCATGTCCGTACCACCAGTGCTTGGCCCTTTTGGGCCATCCCTCTGTACCTAGAGTGATTCCTTTATTCCTCAGTTCATTCTCCATAGCTTCCCACCTAGGCACTGCACCGTTGTAGCTGCCTGGCCCCAAAATATGGTGATGTGCCTTCTTGTCAGCATTTTTTTTATTTTTTACCAACATTTCCTTGGCTCTCTCAGAAGCCTTGAATGCCACAAATTCAGGCCACTGTTGTCTCAACTTCTCGTATGCTCCTTCGAATACTGGAGTTTTCCCTTTCGCGATATACTTCGCGTATAACATTTTCTTGAAGCATCGGAATGCTTCACCCATCTTCTTCAGAGCGTACTCTTTGACTTTCCTCCTCCTTTTACGTCTACCTAGAATTTCATGACCATCATCATCCTTCTTGGAGTACTCCGGAGGTAGAATGAAATTTGCCATGAGCTTCCTCCAAAGGTCTTTCTTGGATCTTTTGTTCATAAAAGTAGCTCCAAGACGTGCCTTCTTTGGCTCCTGCCATTCTTGAACTGTGATCGGGATCATGTCCCTAACAATCACTCCGCATTGATTTATAAATTTTATTGCGTGCTGTTTTGGCTCCAACGGTTTGCCATCTGGAGATACTAGATCGATGCTCAGCTTCTGATTCGCACTCAAATTTTGGCTCGGACCTCGTTTAGAATACGATTTGCTTGATCCGGAGGGCTGAAATAAAAAAAGAGTCGTTAATACATATATGCATATTCCCTTCATATCACCAAAAGCTAAATCTATATACCTCGCCATCGGCGTTTGTTTGCAACTGTCGTTCGGCATCGGTGTTTGTTTGCCCTTCGTCGTCAAACGTTTCTATCTCCATTCCGTCATCGGAAGGGTTAAGAAATGACAAAACATCTTCTTCAAGTTCAGCTTCTCCGGCACCTTCTCGGCCGGCTACTCCGGCGTCTTCTCGATCGGCACCTTCTTGATGCACATATATGGCATTCTCACGTATCATGCCATATAAGAATTCTTCAGGGTGGCTTGGGTCATTTTGACCGTCCATGTTCTTCTAAAGACAGGTAAAACAAGTTAGTGACACATATTTGATCAATAACCAAAAAAAGGGGGCGTTGGCCGAGCGCCGACGGGGTGGGAGGAAGACCCCCTCACCGCGTCGGCGCTAGGCCAACGCCCCCTTTTAGTACACATATTTGATCAATAACCAAAAAAAAGGGGGCGTTGGCCGAGCGCCGACGCGGTGGGGGGAAGACCCCCTCACCGCGTCGACGCCAGGCCAACGCCCCCTTTTAGTACACATATTTGATCAATAACCAAAAAAAGGGGGCATTGGCCGAGCGCCGACGCGGTGGGGGGAAGACCCCCTCACTGCGTCGGCTCCCGGCCAACGCCCCCTTTTAGTACACATATTTGATCAATAACCAAAAAAAAGGGGGGCGTTGGCCGAGCGCCGACGCGGTGGGGGGAAGACCCCCTCACCGCGTCGGCGCCCGACCAACGCCCCCTTTTAGTACACATATTTAATCAATAACCAAAAAAAAGGGGGCGTTGGCCGGGCGTCGACGCGGTGAGGGAAGACCCCTTCACCGCGTCGGTGCCCGGCCAACGCCCCATATGCATTTAAACTAAATAAATTGCTAACTAAATAAAGTCCTAAACTAACAAAATATGCTAACTAAATAAATTCCTACACTAACAAAATATGCTAACTAATTAAATTCCTAAACTAACAAAATATGCCAACTAAATAAATTCCTAAAATAAAAAAGTGTCACCGGAGTGAACTCCGGTGACCATCGGAGCCGTACCGGCGGTTGGAATCGAGTGCGGGCGTCGGCGTGGGCGGCGGCATGGAGGAGGCCCGGGCGCGGCGGCGGTGAGACGACGACGACAATGAGGCGACGACGACGAGGAGGCTCGGGCGCGGCGGCGGCGTGGAAGGAGGCTCGGGCGTGGCGGCGGCGTGGAAGGAGGCTCGGGCGCGGCGGCAGCGATGACGATGACGAGGCGACGACGGCGAGGAGGCTCGGGCGCGGCGGGAGCGTGGAGGAGGCTCGGGCGCGGCGGCGGCGTGGAGGAGGCTCGGGTGCGGCGGCGGCGGCGACAGCGACGAGGCGACGACAACGAATGGCGGCGCGGGCGCGGGCGGCGTGACCTCGGTTCCGCCTAAGCTTTCACTGTATCGGGCGCGCCTCCTTCTTCTTCTCTGGATCGAGAATAGAGAAGGACGGGGGCAGCGCGGGCTTTTATACCCCGGGACCATTAGTCCCGGTTGGTAATACGAGCCGGGACTAAAGAACCTTTAGTCCCGGTTCGTATTACCAACCGGGACTAAAGGGTGACCTTTAGTCCCGGTTGGTAAGGAGGCCCAGGACTAAAGGCCCATTTTGGGCGGTTTCCAAAGTTTGCGCGCGCAGGGACCTTTAGTCCCGGGTCGTTTCATCGACCGGGACTAAAGTTTGTTTTGAATAAACTTAATAAATTCCAATTCATAACTTGACTGAATATTCGAATTAAATTTCTGAGAAATCTACAACTGCAAATCGAGTGATTCAAAATCATACAAATCACAAATTTAAATATCTATCAAATGCCACTGTTCCCATATTTGTATGATAATCCAATAATTTTACATAATTAAAATACTCCAAATATGCTTGTAGAAACTTTGAAAATTCATATCTAAAGATTTACAAATCTAAATTTAGTGAAACCAATTGTATTAAAACTATATTGATTAATATTCTTTTTACATATTTTAGAATCTGATAAAACTTTGAATATAAAAAGTGTTTGAAATTGAGTAACTAATTCAAAACCATTTTCTATTTTCAAAACCAGAAGATTAAAATAAGTTTGAGATTTCCCAACCCTTTACCCAACACTGTTAGAGGAGATGGAGTCTTTCACGGGCTTGCAGGGAAATTTTTCCGAGGCGGAGCTTCCGAAGATGCCGTAGGGTGTGAGCACCAACGACATCTTCGAGAAGCTCCGCCACGGTAGATTTCCCAACCCTTTACCCAACACTGTTAGAGGATATGGAGTCTTTTACGGGCTTGTAGGGAAATTTTTCCGAGGCGGAGCTTCCGAAGATGCCGTAGGGCGTGAGCACCAACGACATCTTCGAGAAGCTCCGCCACGGTAGATTTCCCAACCCTTTCCTCCATCCATGGGGATGAAACTCTCCCTGCCATCTAGGTTGGCTTGTTGAGATGCTTGCCATGGCGTATCGATGCTCCTTTTATAGGCACGACGCCACTTCTATTTTGTCTTGTTCCCCCGACAGGGGCATCGTGCGCTACATGCTTTATCTCATCGAGCAGTGCATCCAGCCACGCGTCCTTATCCTGCCGACAGCTTTAGTCTCGGTTGCACCCACCAGCCGGGACTAAAGGTTACCCACACATCCTTATCCCACCGACAGTTTTGTTAGATGACACAAAAACCACCTTTAGCCCCGGTTGTACCCACCAGCCAGGACTAAAGGTTAGATGGTTTCCCGCGCCACTGCGTTCCCGCCTATTTTCTTCCCGCGCTTTCCATCGCTTCCCGCCTCCGTCTTCCCGCCATTTTTCACTATATATATGTAGGCTTGGCCTCCATTTACATATCACATCTAGACTCATATCTGCAAACCTCATCACTCTCTTCCATGGCTTCCATCGTATCTCTAACCCCCCAGGAGGCAGAGGCGCTTTGCGCCTCAAACTACCCCTGCCCGCCGGGCTACCGCGTCCCCACCGGCTGGATGCTGAGCGTCGGAGGCGTACCGGTCCCTCCTGTCCCTCTAGGTGTGGCGCGCCAGATGGCCATCACGAACCACTACTACTTCGAGCTCACGCCAGAGCAGCGGAGGAATCCCCAGTGGCATCCCGACTATAGCCCGACTTGGGACGCCTTCTTCATCAATCGACGTGAGAGTGCGCTTACCAGGCACGAGGAGGACGGCCCGCCTCGTTCGAACTTCAACGAGGCCGGCCGTCGGCTATGGTGGCGCGGCCGGACTCTCCAGAGCGTCATGGCCTACCGTGGCCCCCGCCTGCGCTACCCTCAGTCTCAGCCCACGCGTGCTCACCCGTCGAGGTTCGACTACCGTGACCCCGATGCCAGCGACGACGACGTCGGCGACTACGACGACTACAGTGGCGACGTTTATAGGGCTAGGCACGACTATGACTGAATCACTCCAACATTTGAAAACAAGTTCGGCCGATTGTGACTTAATCTGACCATGTACTTTAATTCCAGTTCAATCGTTTCCCCGCCTCTCGTGAGTGCTATTGTGACTTAATTAACTTATTCTAACTTATCAAAATATTATTAACTTATTAGAACAATACATTACATAAAATGTTTAATACATGATTACACATGATTACACATCATTTCTTCGCTAGTGTCCCTTGCTTACGATTGTGGCGTAACCATGGAAAATCTTGTGACATGTCTGTCTTGTCCTCCACTCCCACGATGGTTCTTTTCCCTGAAAGAACTATGAGGCGCTTTGGTTCATCACATGATGTATTCGCTTTGGTTCTTTTTCTTGGTTTGCTAGTCATGTCCTTCACATAGAAAACCTGAGCCACATCTTTGGCTAGGACGAATGGTTCATCAACGTACCCTAGATTGTTGAGATCCACCGTTGTCATTCCGTACTGCTCGTCCAACTTTACCCCGCCTCCTGTCATCTTCACCCATTTGCACCAAAACAAAGGAACCTTAAAGTTAGGTCCATAATCAAGCTCCCATATCTCCTCTATGTAACCATAATATGTGTCCGTTCGCCCTTTGCCGGTTACTGCATCAAAGCGGACACCACTATTTTAGTTGGTGCTTTTTTTATCTTGGGCGACCGTGTAAAATGTATTCACATTTATCTCGTATCCTTGGAAAGTCAATATAGTCAAAGATGGTAATTTGGCCAGCAAGTACAGCTGTTCTTCAACAACAGTGTCATTCATGAGACATCTTTGCAACCAAACGCCGAAAGTCGCCATGTGGAGCTGTAAAACAAAGGACTCAGGCTGCCCTGGGTTTGCTTGGCGTACAATATTCTTGTATTCCTCACTATACGGAGCCACCAAGAGGGAATTTTGTAGAACCGTGTAGTGTGCTTGAGTCAACGAATGACCATCCCTACATATCATTGGTTACTTTCCGATCGTGCCTTTTCCACTCAGTCTCCCCTCATGACGCGATTGAGGAAGACCAATCGGCTTAAGGTCGGGAACAAAGTCAGCACAAAACTCAATGACCTCCTCCGTTCCATATCCCTTGATGATGCTTCCTTCTGGCCTAGCACGGTTATGAACATATTTCTTTAAGACTCCCATGAACCTCTCAAAGGGGAACATATTGTGTAGAAATACAGGGCCGAGAATGGAAATCTCTTTGACTAGGTGAACCAGGAGGTGCGTCATAATATTGAAGAACGATGGTGGGAACACCAGCTCGAAGCTGACAAGACATTGGGCCACATCACTCTGTAACTGTGGTAGATCTTCTGGATTGATTACCTTCTGAGATATTGCATTGAGGAATGCACATAGCTTCACAATTGCTAGTCGAACATTTTCCGGTAGAAGCCCCCTCAATGCAACTGGAAGCAATTGTGTCATAATCATGTGGCAGTCATGAGACTTTAGGTTTTGGAACTTTTTCTCTGCCATATTTATTATTCCCTTTATATTCGATGAGAATCCAGTCGGGACCTTGATAATGTTCAGGCATTCAAAAAAGGTGATCTTCTCTTCTTTAGTAAGAGCGTAGCTGGCGCGACCTTGAAACAGTTCTGGATGTCGGTCTTCTGGGTCTTTCACACGTTGAAGGTCCTGTCGAGCTTCCTATGTATCTTTTGTCTTCCCATACACACCCAAGAAGTCTAGCAGGTTCACGCAAAGATTCTTCGTCACATGCATCACGTCGATTGCAGAGCGAACTTCTAGGAATTTCCAATACTCAAGCTCCCAAAATATAGATTTCTTCTTCCACATGGGTGCGTGTCCGTCTGCGTCATACGGAACAGATTGTCCGCCAGGACCCTTTCCAAAGATTACTTCTATATCTTTGACCATATCGAATACATCATCACCAGTATGTTCCTTAGGCTTGTCCTTGTGATCTGCCTTACCGTTGAAATGCTTGCCTTTTTTTCTTACGGCATGAATTTTGCTAAGAAATCGACGGTGCGATATGTACACATTCTTCTTACAATTAGCTAAATATATACTTTCAGTCTCATGTAAACAGTGCGTGCATGCCTTGTATCCCTTGTTTGTCTGTCCTGAAATGTTACTAAGAGCAGGCCAATCATTGATGGTAACGAACAGCAACGCTCGTAAGTCAAATTCCTCTTGTTTGTGCTCATCCCACACACGTACACCTGGTTTGGCCCACAGCTGTAAAAGTTCATCAACTAATGGCCTTAGGTACACATCAATATCGTTGCCGGGGTGCTTCGGACCTTGGATGAGCACTGGCATCATAATGAACTTCCGCTTCATGCACAACCAAGGGGGAAGGTTATAGATGCATAGAGTCACGGGCCAGGTGCTATGACTGGAGGTCTGCTCCCCAAAAGGATTGAAGCCATCTGTACTTAGACCAAACCGTATGTTCCTTGCGTCACCTGCAAAATCTTTGAACTTATTGTCGATCTTTCTCCATTGAGACCCATCAGCGGGGTGTCTCAACATCCCGTCTGACAAACGGTCATCTTTGTGCCATCGCAATAACTTGGCATGCTCTTTGCACCGAAACAAATGTTTCAACCGTGGTACTACAGGAGCATACCATATCACCTTGGCAGGAACCCTCTTCCTAGGGGGCTCGCCCTCAACATCACCAGAGTCATCTCCTCTGATCTTATACCGCAATGCAGTGCATATCGGGCATTCAGTCAAATTCTCGTAGTCACCACGATAGAGGATGCAGTCATTAGGATATGCATGTATCTTCTGAACCTCTAAACCTAGAGGGCAGACAATCTTCTTGGCTTCGTACGTACTGGTGGGCAATTCGTTATCCTTTGGAAGCATATTCCTCATCATTTTCAGCAACTTTTCAAATCCAGAGTCAGATAGATCTTCCTCTGCCTTCCATTTCAGCAATTCAAGTGTGCTACCCAGCTTTTTCAGACCATTTTGGCAGTTTGGGTATAAGGACTTTTTGTGATCCTCTAACATGCGATCCAACTTCTCCCTCTCCTTATTAGTTTTGCATTCTCTCCGTGCATCTGCAATGGTCCGACCGAGATTATCAGGGGGCTCATCATGTGTGTCTCCTTCAGCTTCCCCTTCAGCTCCTCCTTCAGCTTCTCCCATGAAAGTATCACCGTATTCAGGGAACCCAGGATAGTTGTCATCATCCTCTTCTTCATTGTCTTCCATTGTAACACCTCTTTCTCCGTGCTTGGTCCAACAATTGTAGCTGGGCATGAAACCGTGCTGAAGCAGGTGCACGTGATGGGTTCTTGAGGAAGAGTAATTCTTCTAATTCTTACACACACTACATGGACAGACAACAAAACCATTCCGCTTGTTCGCATCAGCCACACGGAGGAAATCCTGCAAGCCCTTAATGAACTCGCTTGAGACTCGGCTACCGTACATCCATTGCCGGTTCATCTGCATTATTATGTAAGTATATAATAAACCAAATTAATACAAGGAATGAACTCAAATTGCATATAAATCATATATACTCCCACATTACTCTCCAACGTTACTCCACAAATCCCTCTATTTTCTTGAGCATAAAAAGAGCTATATATGTGCATGGAAATCAATCAAGAAAATGCCTCATACTTACAAGTTATTATTGCAAACAAATCCTACTCAAAAGTTATTATTGTAAATCACATAAGCTCACAATTACTCCCACATTACTTTCTAACATTAATTACTCTACAAATCCCTCTATTTTTTTAGCATAAAAAGAGCTATATATGTGCATGACAAATTTCTACTCCATACTCATTTTGGTCAACATACAAGTACACCACCTCTACACATGTGCAAACTAAGGAATTAATTTAAGCTCAAATGCTATATAAATCAAATAAAGTCCCATAATTACTCCCAAATTAAAGCCACAAATCTCACCACATCTAGAGCATTATATGAGCTAAATTAGCAATTAAAGATGAGAGAGTGAAGTTGCTAACCTTTTGAACCAATTAGATAGATGAAATAACTCAAAATCTTGGATAATTTTGATAAAAAAATTGGGCATGACCTCTCCACTCAAGCCAAGCTTCCGACCACCATTAGTGTACTGGCAGGCTCGGGGGAAGAGAAGCTCCATTTTGTAGGCGACGGCCTTTAGTCCCGGGCCGTGTTAAAGGCCGGGATTAAAGGTCGCCCTTTAGTCCCGGTCGTTAACACGGTCCGAAACTAAAGGCCGCCACCAGTGGGGTTCCCGCCTGCCACACCTTTAGAACCGGTCCGTGTTAACGACCGGGACTAAAGGTCCATTACGACCAGTGCGGTTCCTGCCCGCCACACCTTTAGAACTGGTCCGTATTAACGACCGGGACTAAATGTCCATTACGAACCGGGACTAGGTACTGGCCGTACCCAGCGGCACGAACCGGGACTAATGCCCCCTTTAGTCCCGGCCCAAATAGTTTGGGGACTAAAGGTGGCGGATAGAAGCCTATTTTTCCACTAGTGAGAGGTCCTGATCTACCACCGCTTCAATTATCAACACTGCACTCTTCGGTATGTCCTTTTTACGGTCCTTGCCAAGCAAATGGGCAGTTCTTCTAACCCCAATGCATGCAATCGGTGCTCCCAAGCATCCTAGGAAATCCTCTTGCTGCATTTTTTGCTAACATTCTAGCAGTGTCTTTTTTATTTGGGGCTCACAAGTAGTCCTTTCCGAACACTGCCACCATCGGCTGACAAAATCTGACCACGGTTTCAAAGCATGTTGATTCTGTCATGTGTACATAGTCCTTATTTGTATCACATGATGCTCCATACGCAATGTATCGGAGGGCAGCCGTGTATTTCTGAATCGAGGAGAACCCATATAATCCCGTGCAATCAGGCTTGCACATGAAGTAGTCGTCGCACTCTCGCACGCCGAACATTTTCATGAGTGTTTTCTTGTTCATCTGAAAACGATGTCGGAATTCCTTAGAGGTATTTGCTGCATCTTCCGCAAAATAATCCGAGTCAAGCAAAAGAGCACCCGGAAGTCATTGCCGATTCTTGTTCTTCGCCTTCACAGCCCTGGAACCACCCCGACAAGGGACGACAACGAGCTGCTCTCGGTAGCGTAGCATAGAGGTTAGAACCATCATCCGATGTTCTTGATCGGCGGCGATGTCAACTTTGTCTTGCATCAACAGCTCCATCATCATCTTGTCATCGCTGCCCATTACCGTCGGCTTTGCAAATCAGCAAACACCTTGTGGGCGAGGTCAGCACAGGTGGTGGCGGCAGCTACTGGTAGTGGGCGGCGGAGCTCGGGGAAGCGGCTGATGAGATGGCCGGCGTATACTCGGCGGCACGAGGCGGTTTATGGTGGTGGGAGGCGGCCAGGGACGCGGAGGCGGCTATGACGAATCTAGCGAGGGTGGGAGGCGAGAAGGGATAAAACCGATGGTATGTGCCTGCCAGGAGGGGTCCTGAAGCTTTTTTTGGTAAAATCCGACGTGACGTAACGGCTGGGCACCGGCGCTTCCAATCAACTTCTGACGTTTTAGAACCGGCGTAAAACTGTCAGGTGATATATTAGCTCCAAAATGCGCCGGCTTTCTATCGCGACCGCTGGTAGAAATATCCGAACTAGGAATGTGGATGTAGGTGCATGCCAGCCTGCCCAGGTGCTACCACCTCCATCCCATCATTATTTTCCGCGCATTGGAAACCGTCCACGGGCAAAGGACACGGAGCTAGCTTGCAGCGAAGCACGTACGTACGTTTACGCACAGCTCGCTCTCTGTCTCGCAGCGCCCAGTCCCACTGTGCGCGCACTGTGTCTACCCTATGGCGCACACGCAGGGCCACGCTGCCGATGAACGGATAGTAGCGCGCATCAGGCCAGCACGTGCACCTTTTGCTCGCCCGATCGATGCTTACAAATCTGGACTAGATACGAGTAGCTGCTAGAGCCCTGCCTGCTACGTGATCTTTTGCTTGCTGAGCACAGGCCACGGGCCAAGATATCTGTTCACAGTTCAGGCTTCAGAGAGAGAAGCTGAATGCCTGAATCGAGCAAAGCTTCGGGTGCGCCCCGTTCCCCTCTCTCATTCTCTGGTGCGCCTGCGTCGGCGTGTATCATCATATGTGCCAATGCCCGTGCTGTGCCGAGCGCGCCTAGCCGGACCCGCATGTCGGCGCACTATGCGGGCAACTGCAGCTTTGCGCATCCATGGCAGGACCCGCGCAAAGGGCTTGATTTCCTTCCTGTTTGACGCGCCGCACGTGTGGCCTTTCGTGCACCGCTATCCGGGGACTCGCCAAAAACGTACAGTAGTAGAGTACATCCAAGCGAGCTCTTCGTCGCCACTTTCACCTAGCCGGCCGGCGATGGAATGGGGGAAAACCAGTGTCGCCGGTGCGCGCGCGACGAGTGAAAACATGCATGGGAGATGCCGGAAAGTTGGCGCATGCTTTTGATCATGGGCACACCTCGCGCTTCAATCATTCGCGCTCAATTATTACCGCCAGTAGAGTCTACCGCGAAGACACATGCATTCAAATTTTCGTTCCAACGGATCGAACCCATATTTGCTTCTATTGACTTCACCATGTCATCTAATTTCCTCACTCAAGCTTCCTCGCCTTGTCCTTTATCCTTCTTCATTCCCTTGATTTTTTCCTTTGCTTCTTCTTCCCATCGGCTCATCACTCTCATCATCATCCAAATTGACCAAAACCCCTTTCTTCAGTCTTCACTGGAGGATCTTCATCCTTCAGCCTCCACTTCTCACTATATGCTCAAGCACTTTCTAACATTGTTGGAGCACAAATTGTTTGCCTTTGGATGCTGGCATTCACTTCAACCTTTCATGGGAAATGCCGTAATACATATAAAACATTGTATGATTGAGCATATTCATAGCAAACAACATCAAAGATTTTTAAACAAATTGACAAACACATGAAACTCACATAGTCATCCATAGAGACGCTGCTTGGAGGTGTATTTCTCACTTGCTTGAAACATCTACTCCAACGGCTACAAAATTATCCACTCCAAACATAACATCATAACCACATTGGAGTTATCTTAACGTGTGGGTTGATGGTATGACAAAATTCTACTATGCACGAAATTCCATACGAAAAATTTCATAAAATTCCATAGTAAAATTTTCATGAAATTTTAAAGTTCATGTGTTACATGATATTTTTTGTTTTGGGGTTTTGCATGAAACTCCATGGATTTTTTTCATAAGGTCCAACCTCATCAAAAATTCATTTTCAATAAAACTACAGGATGCACCTATTCCTTTAAAAATCATGTGTTTTTCCTATGGTGCGACCAAACATCTTCCTTTAGGGATTCACATGTTTTCAATACATGCCGGATTTAATATGGCAACTTCTGACTTCATATCTCTCCCTTCTATCAGTGGCGGCGCCAGGTTCCGGAATCTTAGTATTCATTGGTTTTTGTATTGGTCTTTGGGATGAAATAGTACTAGGATGTATTGTCATATGACTAATCCATTGTTATTTGCTCTCACTCATTGAAATTTTACGCATACACATGAATACAACACCGCCACTAAGGGTTTTTTCAAACAGATTTATTGGAATTCTAGAGGATTTGTTTCCTCATGATTTATTTTGGTCATTTGATTCGTTCCATTGGTGAACTTTCTTAGTTTTCTTCTACACCTTATCTTGGAGGGGGATAAAATCATCCGCACGGATCGTTACTTGTAATTTTTTTACTCTTCATTTATAGTGTCTAACACTCTTAATGACAACTGTTGTAGTATTCAAACCCTATAGTATTATTGAATTATAATTACGATGTTGTTTATGTTCTTTTATTTTAGGAAATGTATGGATGAAATGACCCTAATATAAAAACAAAATTACAACTTATGTATTTTCATGTGTACAACATTCATATGTTTTTTCGCAACAATTTCTATGTTTTCATTTTCCCATACGATTTGACATTTCATGAAGTTCAAATCCCGTCTTTTCCTATTTAAAAGTTCTAAAACTTCGACAGTCCAAAAAAAACTTTAGTGCCTCCTTGGTTCATAGGACTTTTATAACACTAGTATAGAAAAAAAATTAGAATTGTGATAGAAGATCATGATAGATTTCCACTATAACTTGTAGGAAAATTCATATGACATCCTTTGGTGTAATTATATGATTGGTAAGAATAATTTTTTCCTTCTTTAAGAATCTTCATTTCCCACCAAAATTTTACTGGTCTAAAGAGGCTTAATTCCATAGTAATTGAAATAAGCAGTTAGACTTGAGATATTTTTGCCTCTATATGTTCCATGCACCGTATGTGTCTCTTCGAGTTTCTATGCTCACGTGAAGCATATGAAAAACCATGCATTTCCCCCACCAATTAATAGTGGTCTAAAATGTGTCTCTATAACCCATTTGCTCCCCCACCCTACCCAAGCACTTGGCCGAAGCTCGCGCATTGATCGACATGCTTGGAGATGTTGCCTAAACTCTACTAATTGTTTGGTCATGGTCAAAATTTTAATCTTTCATTCGGTGATCATCATTATTTAGCATGTCACTGCCTATTTGGATAATCAAGTTCACATTTCTCTTCTAAATGTTGGTCAACCCATTGTACCCTAAATTTTTGCCTAACCAAATATTGGTATGGCCATGGGCAAGCAAGCCTATTGCCTATGCTTGGCTTTATCCCAAAATTACCACACCAAACATTTGAATACTCAATGTTGGCCAAGGTTTTGCGTGTGCATCGTGAGTTGGTTAACTTTGCCTTTAATTTAAGTAGGGTTACTCCCCAATCCTGATGTATAGGTCTTGCGCGTAGCAGCAAGAAGCCCCAACGTTGAGTCATCAAAAGATGGACCGAAGTTTTGATCATAATAAAATTGCTAAAATTGTACTTCCTCTGATTAAAAATAAATGTTAAAGATTTTGTACTAACTTAATATAAAATTTATACTAGGAGTCAGCGGAGGAGTATTTAGCCCCGGGAGTCAAGTATACCCCATAGTGAGCTGCGCTGCACCATCGTAAGCTCGAAGCCAAGCGAACTACCAAGAAAACGAGCGATTGCAAAGTACACTCAGACCGGTTGCTGTTAGGGCATCTCCAGTGGGCCGACATAAATTGGCGATGGAAATGGTCTGTTCTGGTCCATTTGTGTTGGGACCTGGACAGTATTTGCATCGCGGTCCAACCTACCTGGCCAGGGCATGCAGCGACGCAACGCATCCGGTCCGACCTTGGCCATTTTGACCTGCAGTGGCCATGCAGCCACTAAATTTGTGAATGGAAGAAAAGGAAGTCTAAAATAAATAAAATAAAAAGTAGTTCATTAATATAAATAGTTTACAACCACATATATAGTTTGACACGAAGAATTAAATATAATTTAAACTACATGAAATAAATCAGGGGATTGATCCTGTTGGTTTTTCACAGAAGCCTAAATATGCTCAATCAAATCGTTTTGAAGTCGATCATGGATGTGGCGATCATGCAAAATTTGTATAACATGCATGAACTATTTCCAAGATGCTACCACTAGCGCTAGCTCAGCCAACTCACCCTAAAAATCCTTGGTCATAGATGTTGTCATCCCGCTTAGTCTCAATGATCATGTTATCACACAAGCAGTCATCATATTCTGGGCTGCAAATTTTAGCAGGGTACCCAACAATAGCTCGTGAAAGCAGGTATAATGGAGATGGGGTGATGTGCCTGAAAGCAGGTATACGATGAGGCGTAGACCGGAGGTTTCCTTTTTGACGCGCTTGATATGCCATGCGATGCCTGCCTCGATGGTAGAGTATCTGCAAGAAACGAGTACGTACGTAGAGAACTACTCTTGCCCCTACTATTAGTAGTAGCAGTAGGAGTACTGCTCTAGCGGCAGGAGAGAGCATAGATGGAATCATACTCCAAGCTCTCTACGACACTCAGGTCAGTTCAGAGCACCGTTGCCTTTACTGCCTCTTTTTCTGGCGAGCGGAGTGATGGACGCATGACCATTGTACGCGTCTGTTTGGTTCCTTTCCCCCTTCAAGGAGATTGGCAAATCGCCGTCCCGTCCATGGTGCTACGTACGCAACGTACCCCGTGGCTGTATGCCAGTCCACTAGTAGCAGAAATCAAAGCACAAAGCCAAAGCATGAGACTGCGGCGGCAGCACCTGAGTGACTGACGTGTAGCGGAGCAGTGCGTACGTAGGTAACGTGAAGTACAAGCACAAGATCTGCAGCTGCTCGCTCACTCCCTCACGCCTGCCTCATCACCTCCTTGTCATCCGCGCGAGCAGGACAGGACAGGGTGATGCGACACCGGCCCAGAGAACACAGGGAGATTGATCCCTGTTTTGAACGAGACGGGTTCCGGATCGATGCACGGAACGCGCGCAGCAGCGCCAGCTCTTTACCAAAGCAAAATTCTCCTTCAAACAGATTTCATCGTGCTTCATAGATAAAATCATAGACGACCGAACCGATATAAGAAGATCATGAGACTCTCTTACATACAAAGAGAACCAAAACTTGCCGTTGAAAATACGGCCGAGGGAATCGGAGCTCTACGACAACACCCCTAAGAGCATCTAGCCCGTAAAAATGCGAACTGAAAAAGTGGAGTTCAGTTCACCGAACTCGCGTATTCGGGTCGTTCTGTTTTACAGTTTTGGTTTACGGGCTTTGTTCTGCGCCAGCGGCTTCCGAACCCGTAAAAACAGGGTTTATGATTTTTTTTTGCATATGATCGAACAAACGACACAATAAAATGCAAACAATTCATGCATAGTTCATAATGCAGACATCAAATGACACAATCAAAACAAACAGTTCATAGTTTCCCATCTCTTCTCACCGCCGGCATCAAACCGAGGTTGGCCCGCCGTCAGCACCATCGCCACCACCTCCTGGAGACACATCATCACCACCAGTTGCCTCTTGACGAGCTAGTCTTTGTCTTGCCGTGATCTCCGCCGAGGCCTCCTTCCACCACTCCAGTTGTACCTCATTCATCTCCTTGGTGTTCATCATCATGATCTCTCTCTCTTCGGCCAATAGTTGCTTCATTGCTTTGGCCTTCTTCACATTGATCCTCATCTCCTCCAACTTGGCCTTGTTCCTTGCTTCCTCTCGGCTAGCTTCAAGCTTTGCAAGGCTCACCTCCTTCTTCGTCTCGATGATGACAAGCTTGGTCTCCAAAGTCTTGGACGCTATCACCTCCTTCGACTTCATCATTTGATCAAACTTGTCCCTCAACAATGCAGCCTCCCCCTCGAGCCTGAGACTTTCCTTCGCCTTCTTGTTCCCCTCCGGCTTATCAGCGTTTCGGCCCTCCTTCTCGTCCTCGGTGTCGTCGAGCGCAACCATTGCAGCTTTCTTCGGTGCTACTTCTTCATCCCTCAATTTCCACTTGGAGAGGTGCTAAAGCACATCAAAGCAATGACGCATGGTGAAGCTCTTGCCCTTGCTGCCGGCCATGTCTCTGTACCTCGCATCGGCAATGCGGTCCTACATTTGCAAAACCAACCAAGAAATCGTCAATATGTCACCAAAGCGAAACTACAATTATACCAATCAAATATGCACTCACATATTCGTCCACAGTTGCGCCGCTAGGAGGATTGGACACCACTTGGTCCATTGCTGCTGCCCACCGGCTGCAGGCCGGTTTGATCGCGTCCCAACGACCTTGGAGGGATCGGTATGTGCGATCGACAGGATGGCGAACGCATGGCATAAGCTTATGGAATTTGTCCTCGATGCGTTGCCAGTACCGCTTCCCCGTTTGATCGGTGCCGGAGACGGCATCCATCCCCACGGAGGCCCAAGCTCAGCACAAGGTGGCGTCTTCAATCTCCGTGTAGTTGTTGGCCCGCCTCTTCTTCCTATTTCCGTCGGCCTCCACCTCCACCACACCCTCGTCCCCTTCATCTTCTTCTCCTTCGTCCCCTTCTTCCCCTTCTTCCCCTTCGTCCCCGCCGTAGTTCTCATCTCTGCCCATCCCAGTGCCAAACGGAGGGAGTGGGTTAATGTTCACCTCGTCCAACATCTCCATGTACGAGGCGTTCTCGTTCCTAATCAGCCGAGGCCTCAATATCTACTCGGAATAAAAAAAACAGAGGAAGATTTTGAGGTGTACCTTGTTGACCCGTCGTCGAGCACGTCGTGGGCGACGTTCGTGGTGGCTTCCGGTGGCGGCGGCGGCGGGGAGGGGACCGGACGCGGGGCGCCACAGCTCGTCGCCGCCTTCACTTTCGTCCTTTTGGGACCCGTACTCTTTGGTCTCGCACGGGATGCCTTCGGCTTCGTTGCCACCGCCGAGACATCACCGATGGACGTGGCGGCACCGGATTGCGGGACCACATGCGTTCCCGCGCGCCGCCGCTTCACCCCGCTCGTCGCCGCTTCACCCCGCTCATCGCCGAGACCGTCGTTGCTTCCTCCGCGGGGGTCGCAGGGGTGGCAGGGGTCGCCGGGGTGGTTGGTCGAGCGGTGGAAGCTCCGGCGACCACGGGAGAGGGTGGCGGCGCCTGCGAGGTAGCAACGGCGGCCGACGGGGTCGATTCGAGACTCATCGGGGACAAATCGGAGGGTGGCGGCGCAGAGGAAGGTGAGGGCGCACAGATCGGCGGCGGCGGCGGTTGGGAGGAGCTGAAAGTTCCCCCGCGCGCAAAGTAGGGATTGTGTTCGGGCTGCGTTCGGTTCGCTCCGTCGGCCCCTACAAATACAGGACGACGGAGCGAACCGAACGCAGCCCGAAAAAATATTTTCAGTTTTGGCACGTTTACGGTCACTGATCGGCGCCATTTTTCGGCCCGAACCCGTAAACTGGCGGTTATTTTTCGGTTTTGGGCCTTTTACGGGCTCTGCTAGAGATGCTCTAAGGCCCTAACAAGGGTAACGACGCTCTGCCCCGCCATCGTCAAGACCACAATGGTGAAGGTTTTCACCAGCTGGAAGTCTAGAAACCCTAATGCAAAGAAGGTAGCCTAAACGGCGTCTGAAGAGTGTTACACACCCGCATGCATCGTCAGCTGCTGGCTAAACATTTAACCTTTGCTTGAAAAATCTACGCACACAATTACATAACCGATATTTCATACCACACAATTTCCTTGTCGGCACTAGGATCCCTCGCCGCCTCATCCTCGTCATCCAAATGATAAAAGAGCAAGCCCATCACCACCGCCACCTTTGATCTTATGGCCTTTATGAAAACTTTTAATTAGTTATGACTCCTTGTAGTCAACTAGTTATGCCATGTTGGACGCCTTGTCTGACACATCACTTTAGTTTGTATGTTTTTTAAAATTTGTGCTGAAAATGACTAAGTCAGTTGACTCCAGCCATAACAAATGACGTGATCTATGTGTTTACTTATACAAAGCATCCGAGATCATAGTTAGAGGGTCAAAATCTATAGAAACTAGCCAGCCTAAGTCAGTTGACTCTAGCCATAACAAATGACGTGAAAGGTTGCAAGCTCAAGTAGTGTGTTGCCCTCACAAGGGCGAATTGGGAGGCGATCCTAACCTAGTCGCTGCCACCTCTCCTCCTCCTTCCTCTTCCGTTGTCGCCAAAGGGCGCCGCCTTGTGAAGCCCGCATGGCCGACGGGGGTGGCAGGGATCCTCCTACTGAGGTTCCTCATGTCATTCCCGCTGCTGACCACGTGCATCCTTGGTTGACGGCGACCGCACTACCATGCCTCCAGTTCTGGCAACTGCTCTGCTCTGTCATTCGCTGTCGGTTGGGACTGGCCTGCACCGAGGAGCTCGGTTTGGTGATGGTTGGTTCTAGTGCTAGGGCTTGGGCTTTAGTCGTTCATTTCATGCTGGTTCTCTCGGTGGTCGGCAGCCACAGACCTCTCCAACCCTTCTCGGGGGGGGGGGTATCGAGATAGTGAGGTTACCTAGTTGGGCAAGCTAGGAGGTCTGTGGCTGGTTGGGGCTGTAATTTTGGTTCCAAGAAGGCTAGATTTGACAATTATTAGGACGGTGTGTCTCGATGCCGCCCTCTTCGAGGATGGCCAGTCGTCACTGCTTTGCGAGGGTGACGGTGGTAGGATTGGATCGGTTTCCGCTTGGTAATTTGGCTAGCAAGGGCGTTAGTGAGCTCGATTGGGCGTGGCTATGACAAGTGACGAGGTTTTAACCCGGCAATGCCCATGTTTAGGGCTTTCGATTCATGGAGCGTATGTGGGCGCTTGGCGGATTCGACGGCTTCAGACAGAAACAGGGGTACACACGAATTTACCCAGGTTCGGCCCCCCGAAGGGTAAAGACCTACATCCTGCTTGTCTGATCTTGTATTGCTTGATTCGAAGGTCATGGCGATGAGGTTGACGATCTTGGCTTGATGACGTCGAATCTGTCGCGGGAGTTGAAGTTCTTGGCACGATCCCGACGGATCTGCTGCAGCGCTTGATGAAGCGGTGATGGAGCCGGTGAACCCGTGGATCCAGCGCCCGTCGTCCCCACAGACGGCGCCAATTGACGAGGTTTTAACCCGGCAATGCCCATGTTTAGGGCTTTCGATTCATGGAGCGTATGTGGGCACTTGGCGGATTCGACGGCTTCAGACAGAAATAGGGGTACACACAAATTTACCCAGGTTCGCCCCCCCGGAGGGTAAAGACCTACATCCTGCTTGTCTGATCTTGTATTGCTTGTATAATTGGAGCTGTTACAACGGTGCGCAGATGGGATTTGGCTATGATCGAAAAGAGATGGCGTGTGCCAGCCTATGCGTGGGATCTATGCGAGATCTGGTGTCTATGCGAGATTAGCTTGTCTAGGGGATGCCTGATACGTCTCCAACATATTTATAATTTTTGATGCTCCATGCTTGTTTTTACACCATTTGCCTAATGTTTCGTTACACTTCGTATCACTTTTATGCATTTTCCAGAACTAACCTATTAACAAGTCGCCACAGTGCCAGTTCCCTGTTTTCTGCTGTTTTTGTGTTTCAGAAAAGCTACACAGGAAATATTCTCGGAATTTGACGAAACAAGTTCCTGAAGTCTTATTTTTCCCGGAAGCTTCCAGAGATCCGAAGAGGAGACGGAGTGGGGCCACGAGGGCCCCACACACCAGGGCGGTGCGGCCCAGCCCCTGGTCGCGCCCCCTATGTGTGAGGGAGCCTCGGTCCACTTCTGACGATGCCCCTTCGCCTATAAAGACCCCCCGACGGGAAAAACCTAAGGACGCGATCAATTTTCCAGAAACACATCGCGATCCGCCGCCGTCGTCGCCCCGAAATCGGGAGGGTCCAGAAGTTCTTCCCGGCACCCTGCCGGAGAGGGGAATCACCACCGGAGGTCTTCTTCATCGCCATGCTTGCCTCCGGAGCAATGAGTGAGTAGTCTACCTTGGACTATGGGTCCATAGCAGTAGCTAGATGGTTGTCCTCGCCACCATGTGCTTCATGTTTAGATCTCCTGAGCTGCCCTACATGATTGAGATCACCGTTATGTAATTCTACATGTTTGGTTTGTTGGGATCCGATGAATATTGGTGTTATGATTGAGCTGCTATACTAAAATATATCTTATGTTATCTCTATGTTGTTTATGATCTTGCACGCTCTCCATTGTTAGTAGCTATCTTGGCCGAGTAGTTGCTAGTGACTCCAAGAGGGGGTATTTATGCTCGATAGTTGGGTTCATGCCTCTATTTAATCTGGGGGAGTGACATAAACCTCTAAGGTTGTAGATGTGCTGTTGCCACTAGGGAGAAAACAACATTCATATGCTCGAGGGCATATGCTTTGTTTACATTACACACTTTGCTTAATGCAATTATCTGTTGTTCGCAACTTAATACTCATGGGGTGTTCGGATGATATCCCCGAGAGTGGATTATTAGTCATAGATGCAGTTGGATGGCGGTCTATGTATTTTGTTTTAATGCCCAGAGTAAATTGCATAGTGATCTTCTTGACATATCACGTTATCTTTATTCTATCAATTGCCCTACTGTAATTTGTTTACCCAGCATGTGCTATTTTTCTTATGGAGAGACACCACTAGTGAACTGTGGACCCCGGTCCTATTTCCATCATATTGCTATCACCTGTTTACTTTACTCGCACTGTTTACTTTACTCGCATACTTCTATTGTTTTCCACTCGATACGCTCATACCCTTTGTTTCAAGCAAACCGGTGAGATTGACAACCTCATCGTAAGTTGGGAACAAAGTACTTGGTTGTGTTGTGTGCAGGTTCCACGTTGCTTCTCGCAAAGCAAAGCTTGGACGAGGCGCCCTATAAATTGTCCGAAGCTGTCGCGAAGCTTGCAAGCATCACCTTCAGTCGTATTGGCTTTTTCTTCTTCGAACGATAAACCTTGGTTTCTAACTGAGGGAAAAACTTGCTGCTGTGCTCATCATACCTTGCGCTTGGGGTTCCCAACTGCCTTGCCATAATCATCATCAACTACACGCCAGCCATCAAGCCTTTTCTGGCGCCGTTGCAGGGGAGGAAAAAGAAGACCTCTGCAAGGGGAGTTTTTCGCACGCACATCCTTTACTTTGTTTTATTGTTTTGCTTTACTTTATTTATTTTTACTTGCATTGTTCTTTATCAAAAACCCAAAAAAAATTAGAATCCTTGATAGTTGTTTTTACTTGTCTACTTTTAGTTTTGCTGAAATGGCTAATCCTGAAAACACCAAGTTGTGTGACTTTACTAGCACGAACAATAGTGATTTTATCTGCACTCCTATTGCGCCACCTGCTCCTGCTACAAACTTTTATGAGATTAAGCCTGCTTTATTGAACCTTGTTATGAAAGAGCAATTTTCTGGTGCCAGTACTGAAGATGCTGCAGCTCATCTCAACAATTTTGTTGAGCTATGTGAGATGCAGAAATATAAGGATGTAGAAAGTAATATTATTAAGCTCAAGTTGTTTCCTTTTTCTTTGAGAGGAAAAGCTAAAGAGTGGTTGCTATCTTTGACTAAGAATAGTATTGATTCATGGGCTAAGTGTAAGGATGCTTTCATTGGTAGATACTATCCTCCTGCTAAGATTATATCTCTGCGTAGCAATATTATGAAGTTTAGTTAGTTTTATAATGAACATGTTGCTCAAGCTTGGGAAAGAATGAAATCTATGATAAAGAATTGTCCCACTCATGGACTGACTACTTGGATGATTGTTCAAACTTTTTATGCAGGACTGAATTTTTCTTCAAGGAACCTACTTGATTCAGCTGCTGGAGGCACTTTTATGTCCCTTACCTTGGGCGCCGCAACAAAGCTACTTGACAACATGATGGTAAATTATTCCGAATGGCACACCGAGAGAGCTCCGCAAGGTAAGAAGGTAAATTCTGTCGAGGAAACCTCTTCCTTGAGTGATAAGATTGATACCATTATGGCTATTCTTGCTAATGATAGGACTTATGTTGATCCTAATAATGTTCCTTTAGCCTCTTTGGTTGCTCAAGAAGAGCATGTTGATGTGAACTTCATTAGAAACAATAATTTTAACAACAATGCTTATAGGAACAATTTTGCTAGTAACAATTATAGGCCGTATCCTTCTACCAATGGAAATGGTTATGGTAATTCTTATGGTAATTCCTCCAACAACACTAGGGCTACGCCCTCCGAGCTTGAGGTAATGCTCAAGGACTTCATCGGTAAGCAAAATGCTTTTAACAAGTCTGTTGAGGAAAAGTTAGGCAAAATTGATATCCTTGCTTCTAAAGTTGATAGCCTTGCTCAGGATGTTGAACTTATGAAATTAAAAGTGTTGCCTAATGATGTGAAAGAGAACAATGTTTTTGCTACTGCTAATACTATCCAAGTTGGAATTGATGAAAATATTAGATTGTTAGCAGAATTGCATGCTAAATGGGAAAGAGAGGATGAGATTGCTAGGAATATGAAAGTTTGTACTATTACTACCTCTAATGATGTTGTTCCTAATGCTAGCAATCCTCTTACTTTGATTGGTGTAGATAAAACTCCCACTCCTTGTGTTAAAAAGCCTAAAACTGCTAAAACTTTTTCTCAAAAGAGTGCTGAAATTTTTCGGAGTGTAGGAGACGATAGCTCTATTTCCTTTAATGATTTTGATGTTGATGGCTGCAATATATCTGAAGTAATTTTGTTCTTGCAAAAGCTTGCTTTGACTCCCAATGCTAGTTCTTTAAATATTGCTTTTACGAAGCATATTACCAATGCTCTCATGAAAATTAGGGATGAAAAATTGCAGCAAAAGCTTCTGTTCCCAAGAAGTTAGAAGATGGTTGGGAACCCATCATTGATATGCATGTTAATGGTTTTGATTGACATGCTTTATGTGATCTAGGTGCTAGTATTTCTATAATGCCTAGAAAAATTTATGACATGCTTGATTTACCGCCTCTTGAAAAATGTTATTATGATGTTCCTATTGCTGATGTTGCTAAGAAGAAACCCTTGGGAAGAATTAATGATGTTCTTATTGTGGTTAATAATAACCTTGTTCCCGTTGATTTTCTCTTTATGGATGTTGAATGCCATGCTTCATGTCCTATTATTTTGGGAAGACCCTTTCTTTGAACTGTAGGTGCCATTATTGATATGAGAGAAGGCACCATCAAATATCAATTTCCACTCAAGAAGGGTATGGAACACTTCCCTAGTAAAAGGAAGAAATTACTTTTTGACTCTATTCTTAGATCAAATTATGAGCTTGATGCTTCATCTCTTGATGTTACTTGATTCGCAATTTTCTGCGCCTAGCTCAAAGGCGTTAAAGAAAAGCACTCTTGGGAGATAACCCATTGTTTATTTTTCAGTAATTTTTCTTTTATTTGAGTCTTGGAAGTTATTACTACTGTAATGACCTCTCCTTATCCTTTTTATTTCGTTTTTGTGCCAAGAGAAGCCTCTAATTTGAGTGAGGTAAGATTTGGGGATGTTGCTGTCCTGAAACAGTTTTCGGTGCTGCACCGTAAAAATTCGTGAAAATTCTCTGTATATCTTTTGGACCTGCGATTTCTTGTGCATATTCCCCAGGTTATATCCAAACTTTCATTAGTTGAACACTTTTTGATTTCAGCAACAGAAAACCCCTTTAAAAATCGGCCTTTATCAGCTGTTCTGTTTTGACAGATTTCTGCCACTATTCATTTTTGCCGCTTTATCGCTTTCTTTTCAAGTTCTTTTGATCACGGAACTTTTGGGGAAGTTGCTACAGTAGTATATACTTTATATGTGGTGGTTTTGGGTTGAAACCTGAAGCAAAAGAGGTTGATTATATGATATGCTTACACTAATGTTGCTAATAGATTTGTGTTTAGTTTTGTATGAAGGAAGTTTTCAAGTGTAGGGATTGGAGAATGATGAGATGAGTTGAAGAATGGACAAAAGCTCAAGCTTGGGGATGCCCATGCATCACCCCAAGAAATATCCAAGAAGTACAAGAATCAAAGCTTGGGGATGCCCCCGAGACACCCCTTCTTCATCGGCAAAAATCAGGTCACCTTTCAAGACACTATATTTTTATTGCTTGATGCACTGTGCATTTTTCTTGGAGCGTCAGTTGTTTTAGTTTTAATTATTAGTTTAGTTTTGTTTGCTGCAATAAATAGTTGGACCCCAACAAATTTCTTTTGGAGAAGTTGCCTTGCTTTTCATTTGCAAAGAACGCTCTAGTTTTCACTCTTATCAAAAACCGAGTGTTCTTCTTTTTTCTGCTACTGCTTTTGGTTTTCATTTTCGCCTTGATTTGCGTTCAGATCTTCTTATATTTATTTATCAAGGTGTATTTTTGCCTCTGGACCATGTTGGTTTTCCTCAAAAGAGTTGGATTTAAAAAGTTCGAATGGTGTTGGAAAAGAGAAAAAGCTTTATGCAAAAAAGTGGTACAAGAAGGAGCTTGTGTAGACTGCGGCTTAGGCTTTTTCATGTCATGCTTGATGTCTTTTTGATAGTATGCTTAGTGGTTTTGCTGTAGCATGACTTGTCTCAAATAACTGAGATTGCTTAATGAGCCTTTGGAAAAATCATGCGTTGTTTTTATTGTTTGGAAGCATTATTTTGGTTTTCTCCTTGATGCTTTATTTGGGTTGACTTGGCGTATGCTCACACATGTTAGACTCTTACAAAGTCGCCAATAGCCTCTATGATCATTTAGTTTTTGACTTTTGATGCCATCTTATGCTTCTTTTAATGTCGCTTTGTCGCTTTGCATGATTATGACCATTATTGCTCTCTTAGTTGGTCGCTCCCAGTCTTTTGCTAGCCCTCACCTTGTACTGAGTATGAGCTCTACTCGTGCATCCAACTCCTAAAAACCAAGTTTTGCCAAAGTGTCCACCATACATACCTATTAGCAATTTGCTATTCCAAGTAAATTTGACTTGCTTTTATTTACTCTTCAAATTAAACTCTTACCAGTGTTATGCGAAAATTGGTCAGTAAAGCTCTCACGAACCGGAAGGCACACTTTACTTTTTCTTGTTCTTAAAAATTTGACATTGTGGTCTCTTATGTTGAGTTGTTATGCTTGCAAGTTGTAAGTTGGATACTAGCCCAACCATGCCGTCATGGGCAAGCTTTCAACATTACACTTCTTATTTGAGTTGATATCGTGATCTTTTGTTTATGGATGCCTGCGGTGTGAAATGAATTGGGAATCTTGCGGGGATCATGGAGTTTGTATATGTGTTAGGGAAACGCCTGGGCCGCCAATCTAAGCCATGCATAATTCATGGTGGAAATTTGCAGCATACCCATGGTGGACATTCGACGATGCATCTCAAAATAAAAATCTAAACAAATGGCAAATAAAAGAGATGTCGAGGTGTTCATTGTCTGCTTGTCCTGTCATTTTGATGTGGGCTTGTTCCATGTCATCGGGCACGGAGGTACCCCGTTGGCGGTTCTCGATGATACGCATATACTTACAATGACAAGAGCCTTGCTTGGGACTCTAAGTAAAGTAGCATGAGGTTTGGGTACTCGTATTCACGGGGCACGAGGTTTTCAACTTATGATTTGTCAAGCATATGCATCATAATTGTTCTCGCATTAACTTTAACCATTCAAGATGCTTATGATGGGGGCAATGAGAGCTCAAAGCCGGTAAGTACCATAATTTTTGAAGGTTATAAAATTTGCAATCACTGCTTCCCTCCGCGAAGGGTCTTTCTTTTACTTTTATGTTGAGTCACCACCTTCTATCTTTATGCACCATTAAGAGAGCATAGTTGTCATTGTTAGTATAATGTGCATTGTCCCAAAGTTTTCATTGATTGATTCATATTGTTGGTTTCACTTGTTCTCAAATTATTTGTATCTAGTCGCCCTCTTAAACTTGAAGGTGTCCTATGTATTTATGTTTTACTCTCCATGAAGGACAAGCTGAAAACCATTTGTATGTTTTTCCTTATGATTTGAACACATGTTTGATTTTCATTGTTTCATTTTCATGATCTTTTGTTTGTGTTCATTTGCATGTTTATAACATGGTTGCTAAGTTTGTTCTATCAAGATTATATCTTTCATGCCATGTTTGAAGTTCTTTTGATCCCAGCTCACAAATGCTTACATATATGATCAAGATTGTGTAGGTGCATGTCACCTTAAAAATTATTTCTTTTGTTATCACTTACCTACTCGAGGACGAGCAGGAGTTAAGCTTGGGGATGCTTGATACGTCTCCAATGTATCTATAATTTTTGATGCTCAATGCTTATTTTTACACCATTTGCCTAATGTTTCGTTACACTTCGTGGCACTTTTATACATTTTTCGGAACTAACCTATTAACAAGTCGCCACAGTGCCAGTTCCCTGTTTTCTGCTGTTTTTGTGTTTCAGAAAAGCTACACAGGAAATATTCTCGAAATTGGACGAAACAAGTTCCTGAAGTCTTATTTTTCCCGGAAGCTTCTAGAGATCTGTAGAGGAGACGGAGTGGGGCCACGAGGGCCCCACACACCAGGGCGGCGCGGCCCAGCCCCTGGCCGCGCCCCCTATGTGTGAGGGAGCCTCGGTCCACTTCTGACGATGCCCCTTCGCCTATAAAGACCCCCCGACGGGAAAAACCTAAGGACCCGATCAATTTTCCAGAAACACATCGCGATCCGCCGTCGTCGTCGACCCGAGATCGGGAGGGTCCAGAAGCTCTTCCCGGCACCCTGCCAGAGAGGGGAATCGCCACCGGAGGTCTTCTTCATCGCCATGCTTGCCTCCGGAACGATGAGTGAGTAGTCTACCTTGGACTATGGGTCCATAGCAGTAGCTAGATGGTTGTCCTCTCCACCATGTGCTTCATGTTTAGATCTCATGAGCTGCCCTACATGATTGAGATCACCGTTATGTAATTCTACATGTTTGGTTTGTTGGGATCCGATGAATATTGGTGTTATGATTAAGTTGCTATACTGAAATATATCTTATGTTATCTCTATGTTGTTCATGATCTTGCATGCTCTCCGTTGTTAGTAGCTATCTTGGCCGAGTAGTTGCTAGTGACTCCAAGAGGGGGTATTTATGCTCGATAGTTGGGTTCATGCCTCTATTTAATATGGGGGAGTGACAGAAACCTCTAAGGTTGTAGATGTGCTGTTACCACTAGGGAGAAAACAACATTCATATGCTCGAGGGCATATGCTTTGTTTACATTACACACTTTGCTTAATGCAATTATCTGTTGTTCGCAACTTAATACTCATGGGGTGTTCGGATGATATCCCCAAGAGTGGATTATTAGTCATAGATGCAGTTGGATGGCGGTCTATGTATTTTGTTGTAATGCCCAGAGTAAATCGCATAGTGATCTTCTTGACATATCACGTTATCTTTATTCTATCAATTGCCCAACTGTAATTTGTTTACCCAGCATGTGCTATTTTTCTTATAGAGAGACACCACTAGTGAACTGTGGACCCCGGTCCTATTTTCATCATATTGCTATCACCTGTTTACTTTACTCGCACTGTTTACTTTACTCGCATACTTCTATTGTTTTCCACTCGATACGCTCATACCCTTTGTTTCAAGCAAACCGGTGAGATTGACAACCTCATCGTAAGTTGGGAACAAAGTACTGGGTTGTGTTGTGTGCAGGTTCCACGTTGCTGCTCGCAAAGCAAAGCTTGGACGAGGCGCCCTATAAATTGTCCGGAGCTGTCGCGAAGCTTGCAAGCATCAAGCTTGGACGAGACGTCTATATACATCGTTACCCTCCGTGGGGGCATGGCTATGACACCCATTTTGCTGTTGATTGCTAGCCGCTGGGAACTGTCTCCTACACATTTGACTTTCGTCATCTTCGAGGTTCTCCTTAGACTCCTTTGTTGATTCCAATCGTCAAGTTTTGCTTAACTTCTTATAAACGGTACGCTTTTGGTTTGCGTTGCCACCCCTTGGACTTTTCCCAACCAGGGGCGGAGGCAGGATCTCAGCTTGAATAGGGTCGAGCATAGATATTCTCTATTAGGGCTAAATTCCTTATTAAAACTAGTCCTACATTAAAATTTATTGCTGTTAATCTATGCCATAGACGTGGGCAGGGCACCTGCTGGTCCCCCTAGCTCCGCCACTGTTCCCAACCTATCATATAGTTAATTTTTTTATCTTTTATTAAAGTTGGGCTTCCGATTTCTTAGGCACACACACTTTATGGCCGCAATATTTACTAAATTTTGGTTTGGTAAATTATGACATATGATACTAGTTTATGATGCCACTTCTACAATGCATAATATTATAAAGTAGTATCATAGTTCTATCATATTTATTACTTTATAAAATCTTAGTGCAAATATATGTACAAGATATATTTCTCATTAACTTTTCTAAATTGACGTGCTATGATACAGTATCATGATATGATACCACACTCATTTCTCTCCTCAGTAATTATGATCCTATATCAGCTTTTTACATGCATGTAGTGCATGATACTAAATATAATAGTCTTAGTGCCATGGCACGGTACCGATGTTTTTCACGAGGCCGATGTATTTTTTGACAGCTTGTGCAAAGCCATAGCAGGTTCTCCTCGGGTTGACGTGAAGATAATCGCGTCCACGCAATGCAAGACACGGAACACGGAGCATGTAGCTAACCACTGTGCGTGACGTGAACACATTTGCGTCGGCGACCGGCCATGCGTGCGTGCATGCACATTGCACACTGCGTGCTGTCGGCGGCCTGCGACCGCAAGAGGCGCATTTAAACTTTGGCTTCCGCCAGTGCCTCAACGCCATGCACGGTGCATGCATACGGCGCGACACGCCGTCCGAGAACTGGAGTCCGCCTCACTCAGTTAATGCACGACAACATCCATCCATCTGCATGCACATGCATGCATGGACGACAGTGATACTGGTCGTCTCTTGACTTCGTCCAACAGAGGGTCGATCGGCGACGCTGTAGCAGCGTCACTGGAGAGTGATGGCCCTGACTCGGCTGACTCGGCGCATTTCGGTCGTCTCACTAGCGCGCCCTCGTCATGGGCTCACATGCCGCGCGCTACCACGTGCGTGTGATCGGTTCACACGTTACACCAGCCAACAGTGCGCGCAACAGCAACATGCGTGCACACAACCAAGTATATATAGTAAGAAAAGGAAGAAAGATGAAAAAAAATATGGTACTCTCATAAGGGAAAATACATGCCAATTACCACAATGGAAAAAAAAATCCACATAGAAGGTCGAGAACAAATCCGCGGACAATGCCGCCACCCATGTGGTTTACAAATTTTCTTCGCCACTTGCTCCAACTGCAGGCGTACCTCCGTAAATAAGGCGTGCAGTTCCGATCTCTTAAGAGAGATAATAAGCACATTAAAAAAATGCCTAGCTATGAGGAAAAAAATTAGCAGTAGAATAATGGTACATGTATATATGAGAAACTTTTTTAGCACTAAGAAATACTGTTTCTCCATAGCCATAGCGATCATAATAAGACAACCGCTCTGACCGCTATGAGGATTATATCCCTATGATCTATACTAGAATTAACAACATTGGGTCTGAAGCCACATGGATGATTCACCATATAGAACAAGCAATCTTGTATTAGAAAAATCGTTGTCTTATACTTTCATCATCAAAGAGGCGACACTTGGTACTACCATGCTTGCCGTGTAGGGTTATCTTTGATTTTTTTTGACAGCAAACATGCGGCTTTATTAATCAACAGAAACGAGTTCATTACAAATGATGTTCCGAACAACCTCTGGAACCTCATTAACCCATACAGCATCAGCAACACGCTCTGCTCCGCCCTGTTACAAGCTCTACTACGATGAGAGAAGCAAATTGAAGGGAACCTAGTAGCCATTTTCTTGATGTGGAAAACCACAGCTCCAGTATGAGAGCGATCCCGACTTTTGTCATTCACTTTGGCTATAAAGTTCGCACAGTTCGAGACAACCATCACTACCTGCTCGGATGACTGAAGGACCAAGGACACGGCATAACGCATGGCGATTGCCTCGGCTAGTTCAAGATCAGTGACATGAGTAAAACGCCGTCATCCCTCCAAGAGAACAAGACCCCGGTTGTTCCTCAGAATGAAGCCAGCTCCCATACAGCTCGATTGAACAAAAGTAGCTGCATCAACATTCAGCATAGTTAGCCCCTCCGGCGGCGGAGTCCAGGATGGATTAGGACTAGATTACACAAAAAAGTTATCTTAAGTGACAGTTTTCTTTTCCAAATGCGGTTATTGTTAATTACTGGTGCATCAGATAATACTAATGTTTTATACATGGATTCTGCAGAAAATTTACCGTCCTTATATAGATTCCATCAGAATTCATGGTGCCATACTTGGACGGACCGCAACCGCTCTTTTAGAGCGTGTTTTGACGCAAGTAGCAGGGGCGGGCCCACTTCAATTCATGGGTATTCAGTTGAATACCCAAATATTTTGGCCAAAATTTCATAGTTTAATATTCTGTACAATACATATAATAAAAAGGAGATTTCCTATAAATACATAAGTTGTTAGCTAGCTGAATTGGCTTTGGTTGCATGGAAAAAAACGTTCATGACGTTATGTTCAGGGTTCAACTCCCTGTCTGCATGTATTCTTATTTATCAGGGTTTTTTTATGCATTCGATCGTTAGTGAACACTCACATAGTGTTTGGTTCAAATGCCACTTCCGCACCTTTCCTTATTTCTAAGAAAAAATTTCATTCGTTTTTGAACACTCACATATTGTTTCTTGTACTATCTTCGTTGTTAGAAAATTATACGAAGATACATATTTAATATTTTTTTGAATTGGTATATCAATATGCTCCTCAAAAACAATTATCCTTCATATATTGTGTTGGTTTCTCAACTAAATATGAGATACATATGATCATTGTTCACACTACAATAGCTTTTATAATTTTTTTGTATATGTACTAATTTTCTCATAATTTTGAATACCACTCTCCAAATTTTAAGATATAGTAAATAAACAACAACTAATATGAAAGGGAGAGGGTATCAATTTCTAAGACCCCTCATGTTTTAGTTTTTCTGTAACTTTGAATACCCATTGCCAAAATCCTGAGCCCGCCCCTTGCAAGTAGCGCACCCAATGCCACCTAAATGTCACGTTGGGTGAGTATGTCCCCAACACCTTTGCGGTCGTATTGCTTTTGATACGTACAATATTGTACAAAATCTATATCATTGCTTAGCACTTTTTCTTCGTTTCTCTTTTCTGATATGTAGCCTTTTAATTCTCAGGTGTATTTATGCCATGTCTGGATCGAAAATGCCTTTCTAGCGAAGCCACTGGGCTGCCGGTTGCGGTTCGTCATCCCTCATGATTCACGCTAGGCTTCTTGTCATATTATATTGTTTCCTTTCATATTGATGATACGTCATTGTCCATATTTATCTGAATCCATAACTAGATCTTGTACGGAGTAGAACTTTGTATGAACCGACATTAACAGTAATTTGACTTAACGCAACTAAACAATCCAAACATGTGAAATGCATGGTGAAAATTTCTTAAAACAACAAGATTTCATTACGGTTCTTAATTTGGATCGAATAGATTTCATAGATATGTGGTATTGATATGAAACGAACGAAAAATAACGAGTGAGCTAAAGGTTCCAAAGCACAAGTCACGGGGGGTGCTAAGAACAATGATCGGTATGTTCCTAGCCGGCAGCTAGCGGCTCCACTAGAAAATTCGCGTCGATTTTACCGGCTAGTGTGGCCACGGGGGGCCAGCATGAGCGTTGCGTGCCTTTTCTCTTGTAATTTGGTCATTTGATTGGATGGATCAAGCCGTATGCTACGGATGATATTATGCTCTCAGGTAGAGGTAGGGTTTGGTGTGTGATAAAACTGGACATGCGTGCTATCTGTACCTACAGCTACGGATTTGTTTGACGCTCTGGCGTTTGGTGCAAAGGATATAGTGACTGACGTGGCAACTAGATTGTGAAGGGCCGCCCAATAATAGGCGAGTGCCCCCATCCAAGTGTCTGGGCGACGCAGCTATGATGCGACTGTGGCACAAATGAGAATACCCACGCTACTTGTAAAAGAAGTCATGTATCTTGAATTTCTACATGATTCTAAACTAAATGTTTTGTTTGAATGTTCCAAAGATAAAACGACAAAGAGATAAAAACATGAGGCAAGACCTCATGTTAATTTTCCTGCAAAATTCCTATCAAATAGCCCATTCATTAGGAAATTTAAAGGCATCCAGATTTCATCTTCCTTTGTTCCAAACAGCACCATGGGAATTTTCCCAATATAAGTCCTATCCTCCAAAATTCCTATGTTTTCATTTGTTTCAAACAAGGCTGAACATATTCATAGTTTTTGTAAACAAAGTGAGTTGTCAAATGCATGTTTCGGGACATTCACGTGATCCAATCAACATATGACAAGCAGTGCTGGTAAGAAAATGACGGGGAATGCTAAAATAATGAGAAGTGTACGAATGGCCTAGTACATTCTTCCGGCCCTTCCGGGGTGATTCTTGTTTGATGCCTAAGAGCATCTCCACTCATGAGCCCGACGAGGCCCCCGGCACCCTTATTTTTCATCCGGATGGTGAAAAACGGCTCAGTCGTGCTCCCGGATCCTCGATTTCGCCCGGATCTGGGCATTCATCCATCCGGCGAGCCCAAGCCATCCCCGGCCTTCCGGGGCGCGCTCGGGGACTCCGGACGAAACAAATTGGCGCGAAACCGCCGAGAAAATTCGCGCGCGTTCCCGCGGGTCGTGTGGCCCCGACCTGTCGGCGAGAGTGGGCGGTCGTCATCGTCATCGTCTCGTATTCCGCGCATCGTCTTCCCGTCCCGCCGCCGCCGACGGGAGCGGCGCTCGACGCCGCCATCGACGAGGTCATCGAGACCATGTCGGACGAGCAGCGCGCTGATCCGCGCTTCTTCCCGGACAACCGGGAGGCGTGGACGAGCTTCTTCCGCCGGTGATACGAGCGGGAACTGGCGGCCTACGACGGGCCGCCCCCTCCTCCGGCGCGCAACAACGCCGCCGGGCGCCGCCGATGGTGGAGCGCGCCGGGGAGGACGCTGGAGTTCGTCCTCCAGCACATCGAGGAGGACAACGACCCCGTCCTCGAGATGCCGCCGGCGCAGCGGCCGACTCTCTCCCGCCGCCGCGGGAGCAGCTGGATGCCACGCCGGATGGCGGCGTCCGGCTCGTCCGGGACGACGTCGTCCGGGTCGGCCACGAGATCCGGCTCGCTGTCCTCGGCATCGATGCCGAGGACAGTGAAGAGGGAGCCGGCGACGGCGCCTCGCCGCAACAGCGGCGCCCTCGTCATCCACGACGGAGGGGCGCGCACCGCGTCGCCGCTGCGCCGTCGCAAGGCGACGAAGAAGGACGCCGCGCAGAAGGCCGCGTCCGAGCTCGCCGAGGCGGAGGCGAGGCACGCCGAGGAGGCGGCGACGGAGGAGGCGATCCAGCGCTCCCTCCGCGACGTCGTCCCCACCGAGAACACCATGCCGCTGGACGCAGCATTGGAGTGGTGTCCCCGCCGAGAACACCATGCCGCTGAACGCAGCATTGGAGTGGTCTCGGCGGGAGTGGGAGCGGGAGGAGCATGAGCAGCAGCGGCGGCTGCTGGACCTCGCCGCCGCCCAGCGTCGCGCCGAAGCCGCGACTCTTCCTCGTCGCGGCGCGCCGCCCGTCGTCAAGCTGGAGGAGTCCAGCAACGACGAGCTGTACCGCCCAACTCCGCCTCGCTTCAGCGACGCTGGGCAGGGCTCCAGCCGCCAGGCGCCGCCGCAGGACGACGACTCCTCCGATGACGACGGCGCCGACTACACCACGCAGATGTACAACCGTTTCGGCATGTAAATCGGTGTTTAGTTTAGGCCGAATTCATATATATATGTCGAATTCGGCCTTTTTATGTAAAATAACTCTATTTTCGCCTCATATAATATAAATATCTCTAGTTTCCGTCTAATTTCGTCTAATTTCGTCAAAATTCGCCCAGTTCTACTTTGAATTCAAAAAACGTCCTGGGCTCTAAGAGCATCTCCACCGGCGTCCCCGGATGGGCCGTTTTGGGGGCGCCGATAGGCCCTTTGCTCGGCAGTGGACTCCGCATCTTCCTCGTCAGTGGGGCGCTCGAGGTAGGCGAGGTCGTCAGCGTCGAGGTGCACATACTCCTCCTCGGTGCCGCCGGCGCCAGAGCCCTCCGCCCGCAGTTCCTCTCGGCGCGTGCCGTGTTGAGGACACCCTGCTCCTCCACTCGCCCGTCCAGGTCGGCAGCGTACGAGGCCGCCTCCTTGGCGTCGAAGAGCGCCCTCGCCGCGGCCTTGGCTGCCAGGTCATCGTTGGGGTAGCGCTGCCGCGCCACCTCCCTCAGCCTCGCCCAAGTCGCCCGGTGGTCTGCCATTGTTTTTTGGTTTCTCCCCTCCGCCGATGGCACCTCTATTTATAGCTGCCGCCGGGTAGGAAGCCGGCTCCTCAGCGGAAAAGGAAGCGGCGGGAAAAAGTGGCAGGAAAGGAAGCGGCGGGAAGTTTCTGGCGGGAGAATCCGACGGGAAAACGGTGCTGTCGCTGGCAAGGGGCCCCGGGCCCCGGGCGTCGGATTGGCGCTGCCGCGAGGTGCTGGCGCTCCCGATAGGATCCTGCCGCATAGGGGCCGGCACGGGAGCGCCGACTCATTTATTGGGCTCGCCCATGCGCCGACGCGATTTTGGGGGCGCCGGTGCGGGCCGGTTTTTGGCCTCGAGCCCAATTTCCGCGCCGATCGCGTTTTGGGGGGCGTTTTGGGGCCGCCGGTGGAGATGCTCTAACCGTTGGAGGGAGCATAATGGGCCTTGGACTGCTATGCAGGTTGCTGACCAGACAAGAAGAAGGGAGGTAGGGCGTTATATTGTCTGAGATGAGGAAGACGAGGCTGGCTGTGTACCAAGACCTCACCGAGGATATGACGATGTGTCAAGATGCAGCGTTTCCGATGTAGTGGAGGCCTAGAACTTAGGTAGGTGTTGGGTACATAAACTTAGAGTTTTGGGGGTGCGAAAGCTCACCTATGACATGGCTCAGGGTTTCAGGGGTGCGAGGGCCGCCGGAGCCAAAGATGGGGCGAGGTTTAGAGAAAAGCCAGGGGCGCGGTGGACTGGCGAATGCATCGGCTTGAGCAGCGAGGAACGCTAACTGGCACCAAACGCGGATGGCGGTTGTGGCCGGTGGTGCACCACGGGCCTCAACGACGGACAACACGAGATGAATGGTCAGAGATGGAGAAGAAGACAATGCCCTATGCCTGCGAGTTGGGCTTCGACCCATCTTGCGGCTTCTTCACGTGTCAGCGCCGCAAGAGAAGGCAACTCCAAAGGGGAGCGCCTAGTTCCCGCTTGAGGGCGCACTATACCGCCCTGTCTACGGGACCAAAAGCAGCGCAAAATAACATGTACAATATTTTCCTTCTTTTCATTTCTATTTAGATTTGATATCATTTAAATCTAAAAATGTTAGAAACTAACAAATTGTTCAAATTATAAAAATTTCCAATCCGAAAATCGTTCAAACCTGAAAAGTTCATATTTTAAAATTATCAAATTCAAAAATTGTTCAAATACGAAAACTATTCAAACCAGAAAAATATCAGATTTTTAAATTGTTTAAATTCGAAAAATATTCAAATCCGAAAATTGTGCAAACTTGACTCAGAAAAACCGAACCTGTAAACGTGGCACACCAGTCAAAAAACCACAAAACCCAAACCAATGAAAAAAGCAGCAAAAACTCCGTAAAACAACAAAAAAACAAAAAACAGGGCAATGCCGCCCAACTAGGCCTTGGCCCAAGTGGCCACACCCGCGGGCGTAACGCATTCCAGCGCGCTCGTGGGCGATAAATAGGAATCGCCACTACAAAGACCAGCGATGCCTTATTTTCCTAGGCATGTTCACAATACTCCAACCGAAAGGCCCATCATGAAAATCAAAATGAATTTAAAACGGGAGCGACTGGGGAAACAAATGAAATAGTGATAGTTCTATTCCGAGAAAACACTAATTCGAGTAGTTTTGAATGTGACATATGTCGAGAATATCAAGTATCGACCCTGCCAAATCTGGGCGCATGCCTAGCGACTATTTAGGGCATGCCTCACTTTTCTAGCATCCAATCTGATCTTGCCTAAAACTCCTTTAATCATCAGCTGAATTTTGCACCCTTTTCATGGCAAAAAGAAAGTAATAAGGCATAGAAAATACCAGACATGTCATCAGTGTATGCCATTGTAACTAAATTCAACAGCATAATAATATCATGAACAATTTTTATTGTCGTTAACAAGAATAATCGTTGTTACAACATGTTGCTCGATTTCTGTAGTGTACAAGTGAAATAGATGATAGTTAAAGTAAGAATATGAAATGTGAATGATCTGATGGAGACATGTTGTAGAGTATGGTAAAAGGTTTTCTTCCGATAGGAATTACCAGTAATGGGAATCAGGATGAGAAAGAAGAATATATGAAACCAAGCTACAACCTATATGTCATTGTCCAGGTCTCTGCAGAAACAGACGTTTCCAAAAATCTCTTCCACTGGAACAGGCTCTTCAACTGGAACAGCAAGAACCTTTCGTGTTGGCGGATGATTCAGCAACGTCAATAGTAGTGCCTTGCATTGAGCGCCCATTCGCCGCAGACTCCTGTGCTGCAAGTGCTTTTTTGCTTACAATGTGGTGGATTTCACTCAATACAGTATGGAATGCCTTCTCAACATTGATTGCCTCCATTGCGGATGTCTCAAGGAACGAGAGGCCTTCTTGCTCAGAAAATGCTTGGCTGTCTTCCTCAGGGACTGATCTCAAGTGATTTAAGTCTGACTTATTCCCGACCAACATGACAACAATGTTGGCATCTGCATGATCCCGGAGTTCGCGGAGCCACCTCTGAACATTGTCGAAGGTCTGCCTCTTTGTTATGTCAAAGACTAGGAGAGCTCCAACAGCGCCCCTGTAATAAGCACTAGTAATTGCACGGTATCTCTCCTGACCAGCCGTGTCCCATATCTGTGCCTTCACAGTTTTCCCTTCTATCTGTCTCAAAACAAAATTAGATTTTTGCTGAGCTGCACTAGATACATATGGCTTTATCACAGTATAGGGCACCAACATGAAAGAAGTACTATTCTAATTCAAAGATCTACATTAACACTTTCAAATGTTTGTTTACATTGAGATACGCCACCATGCAAACAACTGTTGACAGGATATCATCAGAGCACATATCATGGGAATGGATGGATAAAAAATTACTAAATCTCCAGCTACTATATCCTGAATTCCTGGTTGAGAAGTTACAGGAAAAAAATAATTCTGTCATAGTAGTTTTTCTTTTCTTTTATACAGTTCATTTACTAAAAAAGATAACGATATGTACTGGTAAAAAAACATGAGGATGCACTTGAAAAGTACTTATAGTATTTGTTCAAATAAAAGGATAAGTAACATCATATTGCTATGACTTTCAGGCAGATCACATAAAGATGAGCTTAACACAGTATCAATATATCAATGAACGGGAAGAGATAGAGACTATTTATGGCAAATTGCACATAATTTGCAATGAAGGTCAAATGGTTCTACTCAGTACATCAATACTATTCAACGGAATGTACCTGTTCTACCCATCAATCTAGGTTACCCAACACTATTTGCTCGGTGCAAGGATCAAACAGCTCTCGGGCCAAAACTCTGCTCTCACATATGGTGGGACATCACTTCATTTTTTATTCACCGATATTTTTATCATATTATCATGAAATATTCCCCCTTCAAGTGCAATGCCAGCATGATAATAATAATGACGCAATAGAAAAGTACTAATGGTATAGTTTTTTCCTTTAATTCCTGAATAATATCGTAATGGCAAGATTATCTATAGTATCTTCTTAAAAAGAAAACTGAAATCATGCCCCCAACGGATAAGAATTATTTAACAATCTTATCTATTGCTATCACGACGCAAAAAGGCCGTGAGAAAGCATACATTCAAAATTTCACGGCATTATCATGTCGCGTCAGTGTCATGCAACAAAAAATGTACTGTATAGATAGATTGTCCTGCCTTTATCCACGGAATCATTTATTCATCTACCTAGATATCCCGTGCTAGCCAGAGACCGTGACGATAGTCAATAGAGTACTGCAAATTCAACCGAATGCCCTGTGCAACAGGGCAAGGTTGAACGACGGCACGGGCCGGCATTTTCAACGATTCACAACACGCGCAATTGTGGCCGTGCCTTCGTACACGGACGGAAGCAAGTAAGAAACAGCGACGATCGTGGTCAGATCGCGGGGGAAGGGAAGGCTGACCTGCAAGGTTCGTGTGGCGAACTCGACGCCGATGGTGGACTTGGACTCGAGGCAGAACTCGTTGCGGGTGAAGCGGGAGAGAATGTTGGACTTGCCGACGCCGGAGTCGCCGATGAGCACGATCTTGAAGAGGTAGTCGTACTCGTTGTCCACCCGGTGCGCCATCTCCGCCTCCCCCTCCTCGCCCGATCACCGGGCCAATGAGCCGATCGGTAGATCGATATGGATCGACAGAATCTCTCCTCCTTGCGGAGATGCGGCGCGGACGAACGGGAGGGAGGGAGATCGCCGAATTGGGGAGGTGGTGGGGGCAGATCCGAGAAAGGAACCGCCAGGAAACTGGTGGAAGGAAAGGAAGAGGGGATCTCGCGCTGAGCTGGCCCGGCTTTGGCGAGCGAATTGTCATTGCTATCTCGAGGCCAGCCGATCGACGGCTGGCGTTCGCTGGTGGCTCCTTTCTTTTGTTTCGCCGCCCGTGCTGTCAGATCCGACGAAATCTTGGGAATGCGAATGTGTGCGTGGTCGGTGGCTGGATTTATTGGTGTTTCTTGCAAGGTGGACAGGCGTATGCCTGTAACTGGGCACGGGCTGTCCACGGCGCCGCTAGTCTATCCCACTAATTTTTGCTTATTGGATACTCACAGCGAGACGAAAAAGAGTGATGGTCATCCGCGGCGCGTTCGCTACCAGCAGCGACAGTGGCGCGAGCAGGGCTGGGTGCCAAGGTGACCCAGTAGCAACATCGGGCGCGGGTGGCGGCAACAGACGATTGTGGCTAGCGATGATGAGTTCACGTAATTGGCGTCGGCGTTTTGAAATCTCATCTCTATTTTTTGCATACCACTCCCTATCCCAACATGGATGGAGTCGTTGTAGGGGATCAGAGGTGATGATGAAAAGCTAAAGACGATGTGTGCTAGGTGGGCTAGCCCATACTGGTGTCGACGTGTGAATCGTCAAAAAGGACCCCTCTCCCCTCCCCGTGGAATGGATGGAAGTGTTTGCCTTGTTCGGCTCTTGGGATTAGAGGAAGTGAGTGAAGCTCGATCAACTGTATGTCCTGCTTATGTGGGCATGCATGGCCGATTCAAATTTCAGAGGACAACACATTAAGAAACAAATGTGCATCTTCAAAATAAAAATAAAACCCCGTTTGATATATTAAAACAAAGCACGAACATGTAATAATGACAACAATTGTGTGTGTTAGTTAAAACAAAACAAAATAGTATTTACAACACTACATTGACCAACAAAATATACAAAATTGATATTCACATAACAAAGTAAATATGAATAAATTATTATTCATGAAAGTTTACAAATATAGAGCTAAAGGATAGACCTTTTTTTGTGGATAAGTGACATAGGCCATGCCCTGCCTAGTCTGATTAACGCAAGGTAAGAGTATGTCATCTCTACTACTAAAAAAACTTCAATAGCAATAGTTTTTTTCTAGTTCTTTCCTACTTACTTAAATATAAAATTGACCATAATCTTAAAAATGAGGGCACAACATGTCACCCCAAACATGCAAAGCACAAAGACGTTGATCTTTTGACAAAAACTTGTGTGCTAAAAGGAGTGAGCTAGAAGAAACTTTATTTATAGCCATAATTATCCAAGTGAAAAAAGTAAGTGTTGTCTTTACATGATTTTTTGGGGTCCCTCTTCACTCTAGTGGAGATATCCTATTGCACAGAAAACTCATAATGAGCATAGTACTTGACGAGGGTATGACCCCTCGGTCCTTGATATTGGTCTACCCGGTTCCTGCCAAAGAAGAAGCCCGCTCGAAGGATACATGAAGCCCGCTAGGCCCAGCACTTCGACTTAGAGTAGAAGGCAAGAAATACTAGTAAACCCTAACTGGCTGCATATATAAAGCCACCAAGGGCGCCCCCTAGACAACATAATCTCACATAGACACCAGATCTCGCATAGATCCCACGCATAGGCTAGCCACGCCATCTCCTTCCACCTCCACCAGATTGCATTCGCGCACCATTGTAACAGCTCCAACTATACAAGCAATACAAGATCAGACAAGCAGGATGTAGGTCTTTACCCTCTGGGGGGCCGAACCTGGGTAAACTTCGTGTGCACCCCCTGTTTCTGTCTGAAGCCGTCGAATCCGCCAAGCGCCCACATACGCTCCATGAATCAAAAGCCCTCAAGCATGGGCATTGCCGAGTTAGAACCTCGTCAGTACTCGAGACAATATAAAATTTATTATGAAAAATATTCTATTGCCAATTACTTTGTTATAAAATTGCAATGTTTGGAACAAAGTAGTGACACTGTAGAAGAATACAATCATGGTTTGCAAAATGTATGTTTCATTGTAGCTCTAGAAGAATGTGAAGGAGCTACCATTAGTAGGTCCGACAAAGAGTTAAGCCATCATAACCAAGAAATAGTTGTGCTTAAATAATATTAACTCTTGCTTAGAAAGTTGAAGATCAAATGAAAAAATGTGTGCTCGACACAAAATCACAAAATACATGGTATAGACACTACATCTTGTCTTGCTTCCATCACTATTTTTGTATATTTTGGCGCCTCACTTGGTGCTTTGTTTGAATTATGTGTATTTTTTGGGTACTTTTTACCCACTCAAATGCAAGTAGCGGTTCTTTCCCTTTGGTTTGTTTTTGCAAGGTTTCTTCCAATTTAGTTTCATTTCCGTGTGGTTTCTTCCACTTCAGTACATTTTCACGTTGTTTAGTTGGTATTTATATCTTTTGTGTGATCTCTTTAAAATTATGCTCACTATTAATACATTAAGGTGTTTTCTATGTTTTTCCCCTAGTGGTGTGACACACTCAGAAAGCTCAACCCTTGCTGGCACATAGCACACAGAGGTCAACCTTTGTTTGCCCTGTAAGTGTTGCTCTCTATGTACTTCCTTCCTAATGTTTTGAAATATATTCATGTATCTAAGTGGTGTCTCCTTGCCGTTGTCCCACGTTGCTAAAATTTGTACTCTTGGACCTTATTTCGTCGATGGTATGTGCAATCCATGAAAACAAAGATCTTTGGAAAGTTATGTTGATTCTTTATCTATGATTGATTGTGAATTTCTTCTAGTTGTATTGTGTGGATGTGATTTAATGATTCAATAGATGTTCCTTTTTATCAAATAATCTGATTGTTGACTTTTTAACATTTCATTTATTTTTATTTAGAGCAAATTCCACTTTATATATCATAGTTGTGCATTTGTGACACATATTACCACATTTAGTAAAATTTTAATAGAATATAAACTTTGATCCCGATTTTACTCCATTTAAGCATTTTGCATGTTTAGCTAGATAGGGTTGGCATGTTAGGTCGATGTGAGTGCGATAAAAATGTGTAAACTTGGAGAGCGTCATCACGTTCCGTTACTCATCGTCTTCCTAATATCCTTATATCTGGATCATTACCTAGCACCTTTCTCAAGACACACATGTGAGAAATAGGTCCCGACGTTTCTTTATTTTGGTAATGATCCTTACGTTTCTTTATTTTGGTAATATGGACGGATTTTCAATGCATGTGGCAATTCCTGTCAAACATACACGACTAAGGGATAAAAGTGAAAATCACTCTTATTTTCTAACATAAATTTACTACATTTCCATATAACTGTAGATTTTTTTTTAAACGGGGACAAAAACTTTGCCCCATTCAATTAATTAAGAAGGAGTTTACAGAAAATTTTAGAGGAATTATTACAAAGTCTACTCTCCCAGCATCAAGTCACCCAATCGCCACTAGTAGAAAAAAGAGCTTCCATTCACCCCCATTAGTCCCCAAACTGATCGATCCGCGGCTAAAGGGGGCATTAGTCCCGATTCTTTTGAAAATATGGGCCAGGGAGCATTAGTCCCGGTTCAAAGGTGCCATTTAGTCCCGGTTTTTGTCAACAATCGGGGCTAATGGATAGGGGCCTTTAGTCTCGGCTCGTGGCGCAAACCGGGACTAAAGGGCACCATTTAGTCCTGGTTCGTGTCACGAGCCGGGACCAAAGGCCCGTTCAAACGAACCGTCCACTTCCCGCGCCAGTTACGACGCGACGATGCTTCGGAATCGATCGGCATTATGGCGTCGCTTCGTAGATCGATTGCCAACGCTTCGGAACCGCCGGCCGACTTGATCACACCGCCGGCGCTGTAGCTTCTTCATCTCCCTCTCTCTACTATATAAGTGCACTCATATTTTCATCTTAAGCACACATCTCTTCTCATCCTAATCTTCTCCCAAAACATCTCCCACGCATAGCATCTTCACCACCGCCGGCGCCCTCTCTCTCCCTCTCAATGGCGGAGCTAGATCTACCTCGATCTCGGCTATACTATATCACCATCGAAGAGATGAACTTCACCATCACGGAAACTCTCCGTGCATCAAGGGTGGAGAAGTGGATCTGCGCCGTCAAGCAACGGTTCCTCGACGCCACACCGATCAAGTGTGTGGGCTTGGACTGTGAGTTTGATACGTCTCTAACGTATCTATAATTTTTGATGCTCCATGCTTATTTTTACACCATTTGCTTAGTGTTTCGTTACACTTCGTGGCATTTTTATGTATTTTCCGGAACTAACCTATTAACGAGATGCCACAGTGCCAGTTCCCTGTTTTCTGCTGTTTTTGTGTTTTAGAAAAGTTACACAGGAAATATTCTCGGAATTGGACGAAACAAAAGCCAGACGTCCAGATATTTACCGAAGCTTCCAGAGAACCGAAGAGAAGACGGAGAGGGGCCACAGGGCGGCCACACCACAGGGCGGCGCGCCCTAGGGCTGGCCCGCGCCCCCTGGTGGTGAGGCCACCCTGGCCCACTTCTGACGCCGCCTCTTCGCCTATAAAGACCCCCCGGCGGGAAAAACCTAAAGACCCGATCACTTTTCCAGAAACACATCGCGATTCGCCGCCGTCGTCGACCCGAAATCGGGAGGGTCCAGAAGCTCTTCCCGGCACCCTGCCAGAGAGGGGAATCGCCACCGGTGGTCTTCTTCATCGCCATGCTTGCCTCCGACACGATGAGTGAGTAGTCTACCTTGGACTATGGGTCCATAGCAGTAGCTAGTTGGTTGTCTTCTCCACCATGTGCTTCATGTTTAGATCTCATGAGCTGCTTTACATGATCGAGATCACCGTTATGTAATCCTACATGTTGTGTTTGTTGGGATCCGATGAATATTGGTGTTATGATTGAGTTGATGTACTGAATTTTATCTTATGTTATCTCTATGTTGTTTATGATCTTGCATGCTCTCCGTTGTTAGTAGCTATCTTGACCGAGTAGTTGCTAGTGACTCCAAGAGGGGGTATTTATGCTTGATAGTGGATTCATGCCTCTATTTAATCTGGGGGAGTGTGATACGTCTCCAACGTATCCATAATTTTTGATGCTCCATGCTTGTTTTTACACCATTTGCTTAGTGTTTCGTTACACTTCGTGGCACTTTTATGCATTTTCCGGGACTAACCTACTAACAAGTCGCCACAGTGCCAGTTCCCTGTTTTCTGCTGTTTTTGTGTTTTAGAAAAGTTACACAGGAAATATTCTCGGAATTGGACGAAACCAAAGCTAGTCGCCCAGAATTTTACCGAAGCTTCCAGAGAACCGAAGAGGAGACGGAGTGGGGCCACGAGGTGCCCTCACACCAGGGCGGCGCGGCCAGGGGCTGAGCCGTGCCCCCTAATTGTGAGACCACCTCGGTCCACTTTTGACGATGCCCCTTCGCCTATAAAGACCCCCCGACGAGAAAAATCTAAGGACCCGATCAGTTTTCTAGAACACATCGCGATCCGCCGCCGCCATCGACCCGAAGATCGGGAGGGTCCAGAAGCTCTTCCCGGCACCCTGCCGGAGAGGGGAATCGCCACCGGAGGTCTTCTTCATCGCCATGCTTGCATTCGGAGCGATGAGTGAGTAGTCTACCTTGGACTATGGGTCTATAGCAGTAGCTAGATGGTTGTCTTCTCCACCATGTGCTTCATGTTTAGATCTCATGAGCTGCCCTACATGATTGAGATCACCGTTATGTAATTCTACATGTTTGGTTTGTTGGGATCCGATGAATATTGGTGTTATGCTTGAGTTGAAGTACTGAAATTTATCTTTTGTTATCTCTATGTTGTTTATGATCTTGCATGCTCTCCGTTGTTAGTAGCTATCTTGGCCGAGTAGTTGCTAGTGACTCCAAGAGGGGGTATTTATGCTCGATAGTGGGTCCATGCCTCCATTTAATCTGGGGGAGTGATAGAAACCTCTAAGGTTGTAGATATGTTGTTGCTACTAGGGGGAAAACAACATTCATATGCTCGAGGGTATATGCTTTGTTTACATTACACACTTTGCTTAATGCAATTATCTGTTGTTCGCAACTTAATACTCATGGGGTGTTCAGATGATATCCCCGTGAGTGGATTATTAGTCATAGATGCAGTTGGATGGCGGTCTATGTATTTTGTTGTAATGCCCAGAGTAAATCTCATAGTGATCCTCTCATCATATGCACGTTATCTTTATTCTATCAATTGCTCAACTGTAATTCGTTTACCCAGCTTGTATTATTTTATCTTATGGAGAGACACCGCTAGTGAACTGTGGATCCCGATCCTATTTCCTTTATATTGCTATCACCTGTTTACTTTACTCGTACTGTTTACTTTACTCGCATACTATTATCACTTTCCACTCGATATGCTCATACCCTTTGTTTCAAGCAAACCGGTGAGATTGACAACCTCATCGTAAGTTGGGAACAAAGTATTTGGTTGTGTTGTGTGCAGGTTCCACGTTGCTACTAGCTGAAGACGCGCTAACTCGTTTTATCGTGAAATGGCGCCCTTGTTGGAGTGTCACTAGGCTATCAAGCATCACCTTCAGTCGTTTGTTTGCTCCTCTCCTGATCGACATACCTTGGTTTCTTAACTGAGGAAAAAACCTTGCTGCTATATTCATCACACCTTCCTCTTGGGGTTCCCAACGGGCTGGTCAATTTCCAGCAATCAGAGTGACAGAAACCTCTAAGGTTGTAGATGTGATGTTGCTACTAGGGGGAAAACAACATTCATATGTCCAAGGGCATATGCTTTGTTTACATTACACACTTTACTTAATGCAGTTATCTGTTGTTCGCAACTTAATACTTGTGGAGTTCTTGGATTGATTCGCCACAAGTGGATTATTTGTCATAGATGCAGTTGGATGGCGGTCTATGTATCTTGTTGTAATGCCCAGAGTAAATCTCATAGTGATCCTCTCGACATGCACGTTGTCTTTATTCTATCAATTGCCCAACTGTAATTTGTTTACCCAGCATGTGTTATTGTATCTTATGGAGAGACACCACTAGTGAACTATGGTCCCCGGTCCTATTTCCTTTATATTGCTATCACCTATTTACTTTACTCGCACTGTTTACTTTACTCGCATACTATTATCACTTTCCACTCGATACACTCATTCCTTTGTTTCAAGCAAACCGGTGAGATTGACAACCTCATCGTAAGTTGGGAGCAAAGTATTTGGTTGTGTTGTGTGCAGGTTCCACATTGCTACCAGCTGAAGACGCGCTAACTCGTTATATCGTTAATGGCGCCCTTGTTGGAGTGTCACTAGGCTAGCAAGCATCACCTTCTAGAGTTTGGCTTTTTCCTGGATTCGACAAACCTTGGTTTCTTACTGAGGGAAAACTTGCTGTTGTACTCATCAAACCTTCCTCTTGGGGTTCCCAACTGGTCGGTGATTTACACTATCACACACCGCCACAGCAAAGAATTTTCTGGCGCCGTTGCCGGGGATTGAAGAAGAAGCTCCCGCATCAACTACACATTCCCACGTCAACTTGGCACCATCAAAGTAATTTTCTGGCGCCGTTGCCGGGGAAAAAGAAGACTTCTGCAAGGGGAGTTTCACACGCACATCCTTTACTTTGTTTATTGTTTTGCTTTAATTTATTTTTACTTGCATCATTTTATCAAAAACTCAAAAAAATTAGTTTTCTTTATAGTTGTTTTTATTTGTCTGCTTTTAGTTTTGCTAGAATGGCTACTCCTGAAAACACCAAGTTGTGTGACTTCACTAGCATGAATAATAGTGATTTTATCTGCACTCCTATTGTGCCACCTGCTCCTGCTGCAAATTTTTATGAGATTAAGCTTGCTTTGTTGAACCTTGTTATGAAAGAGCAATTTTCTGGTGCTAGTACTGATGATGCTGCATCTCATCACAACAATTTTGTTGAGCTATGCGAGATGCAAAAGTATGAGAATGTTGATGGTGATATTATTAAGCTTAAGTTGTTTCCTTTTTCTTTGAGAGGAAAAGCTAAGGATTGGTTGCTGTCTTTGCCTAAAAATAGTATTGATTCATGGGCCAAGTGTATCCTCCTGCTAAGATTATAGCTTTGCGTAGTAATATTATGAAGTTTAGTCAGTTTGATAATGAACATGTTGCTCAAGCTTGGGAAAGAATGAAATCTATGATAAAGAATTGTCCCACTCATGGACTGACTACTTGGATGATTGTCCAAACTTTTTATGCAGTACTGAATTTTTCTTCAAGGAACCTACTTGATTCAGCTGCTGGAGGCACTTTTATGTCCCTTAACTTGGGCGGCGCAACTAAGCTTCTCGACAATATGATGGTAAATTACTCTGAATGGCACACCGAGAGAGCACCACAAGGTAAGAAGGTAAATTCTGTTGAGGAAACCTCTTCCTTGAGTGATAAGATTGATGCTATTATGCTTATGCATTCTAATGATAGGACTCATGTTGATCCTAATAATGTTCCTTTGGCCTCTTTGGTTGCTCAAGAAGAGCATGTTGATGTAAACTTCATTAGAAATAATAATTTTAACAACAATGCTTATATGAACAATTTTGCTAGTAACAATTATAGGCCGTATCCTTCTACCAATAGTAATGGTTATGGTAATTCCTCCAACAACACTAGGGTCACGCCCTCCGAGCTTGAGGTAATGCTCAAGGACTTCATCGGTAAGCAAAATGCTTTTAACAAGTTTGTTGAGGAAAAATTAGGCAAAATTGATATTCTTGCTTCTAAAGTTGATAGCCTTGCTCATGATGTTGAACTTCTGAAATTAAAAGTGTTGCCTAATGACGTGAAAGAGAACAATCCTTTTGCTACTGCTAATGCTATCCAAGTTAGAATTGATGAAAATGTTAGGATGCTAGCAGAATTGCATGCTAGGTGGGAAAGAGAAGATGAGATGGCTAGAAAGATGAAGGTATGTACCATTACTACCTATAATGATGTTATTCCTAATGCTAGCAATCCTCTTACTTTGATTGGTGTAGAGAAAACTCATACTCCTAGTGTTGAAAAGCCCAAAACAGCTAAAACTTTTTCTCAAAAGAGTGCTAAAATTTTTCGGAGTTTAGGAGATGATAGCTCTATTTCTGTGACGCCCCAAAATCGGCACCTTGCGAATTACAGCAATCACGCCACAATTCGCACGATGTCGCTTTGGAAACGCACCACCAAGCGAAATGTGCACGTCGCAACATACACATTATGCGGGTGGAATCAAGATAGTAACATTACACAAGTTCACGATGGAACCCACAAAAGAATACAATAACCACAACGACTCCACGAGTCAAGAATCCAAATACATACAAAGATCCAAATCATACATAAAGCAAATAGTATCCGAGTACGGACAAGAATAAAAATGGGCCTAAGAGGCCTGAAGATAACGATGGCGTCCATAACCCTGCCCAGGCCAAGCCGGAAGGGTAACCTTGCTAACATCGTCGCTTCCATGTACCTGTCTTCAAACCTGCTCCGGCGAGAAATCCGAGACGAGCAGCAATAAGTACGAAGTACTTAGCAAGACTTCAAGACGTATAAAGCGTAGTCAACCAGCGGCCTTTGTACGTGAGGTACGCAGACAACTCGAGAGACTCAAAAGGACGTCAGCTGTATGGTGGGGTTAAGCGGCAGCGAGCAAGCACTAAAGAACCTATAGAGACACTCTACAACTTTCGTCTAATCAGAATAAGATAAGAGAGCGCATAAAGGAGCCAACTAGAATACTACAGCAAACATAACCCAGCCGATGAATCACCTCGTCGTGACCCCACGAAGAAGCAATGGCAAAGGCACTCACACGGTTGACAATTTTATAACAATTTAATATTGTAGTAGAACTATTTACTACGCCATATTTGATCATCAATTAGGTGTAAGTTGTTCTATGATCGAGTAGAACGGCTCCAAGTCGTCCATAACCGCGGACACGGCTTTTCGAAAAGATTTACCCTGCAGGGGTGCACCAATGTACCCATACACGCTCGATCAATCCAACCTAGACAAGGGATGGATATCACGACGAGACCGTTGTTAGTTCTACGAGAGAGTTTAGGGGGGCCACCCAACTAAGCTACCCGTAACGAAGTCGGCCGAGCTCCGAAGACGGACTCAGAAGTTTGCGAGAACGGAGAAGACTAGAAGAGAGCCCATCGGAGGGATCCGCCAGCTTCACATAAAAACGCGCCGCAGTCAAATAAACCTGCCAACCATCGGAGGCGGCACAACCACACCCATCGGAGGGGGGCTTAGAACCTAAAGCACCATCACTGGTAGCCCAAACCAAATGTAGATCCAAATGTAAATACGGTGTTGTGGCCCCCGGGTAAACTAACTCGAGAAAAAGTAGTAAGTCAAGGGAGATCCCACTGCATCTCCACGAGTGGTTAGTGCGCTCAGCTTAGAACAGTTCATGCGAACTCGGGGTCCTAGGGGACACAAGTGAGCCGTCGGAAAACAGGCAAAATGACTCACCGATGCCTCTGCTTAATCAAGTGTAGTTGTAACATAAATAAATCATGTTTATCTCCAACATCTAATAACCAACTTATCTCCAATTCATATTCATCTCATATATCAAGTAAAGCATGTGGTAAACTTCCCAACAACCCGATAAGATAAAACAACTAGAAACAATCTAAGCATGCCTACGACTCGCAAGGCCAACTCAAACAACAAGCAAAAGGTGATAGGCGGGAAGTGGCGGAAATATAGTTTTGCTTTGGGGAAACAGGTGGATAGGATACGTGACTCGAACAAAGCATCGAAACACAAGGCTAGCATAAAGCATAAAGCATAAAGCATAAACACAAATAGGTAATAAGTACCCCTATAGGTAGGTAAGGGGCGAGAAAGCTTGCCTGGCAAGATTGTCGAGAAACACCCGTAGAACTTGTCGTTGCTCACAACACCACGAAGCGTCCTATCCGGGAAGAAGCAAATCGCTACAACAAACAACGGATGCAACACTTACTACTACGGCAAAAGAATCGGCATGATCATGTGAAGCATGTATGCATGACATGGCAAAATATGGTGCAATGCAACTTATTCAAATTAAGAGGAATAGGATTCCGACACTCATATATAGTTCAAGTTGTTTATCTACTCGGCAAATTTAAATGTTTATTAGCATGGCCAAAGACAAGATATGGGTGAGCTACACAAAATTAAATGAAGTGGGGTAACCATATTTGGTAATACCCAAATACTCCATATCTTATTATTAAGTGGTATGCAAACTATTACGAGATGACATGATGCGAGATGCAAACATGGATATGAATGGCATATTCAGATTCTACACATTTTTCTGATAAAAAATCATATAAAATACGTTTTATTTTGAGTTATGGATCAAAAGATATTAATTTTGCAGGATTCAATCATTTTCTGCCATTTTCAGGAAAACTGAGGACGGGCTGGAACTTTTCTCACCGAGGAGGAAACCATCCCGGGTCACTAACCGGCGGGACCAGGTGGAGCTGACGAGGCATTGACTGGAGAGGGACTGCTGCGCTGGCGCCGGGTAGCTGACAGAAACGGCCCACCTGTCAGATTCGGATTTAAACAAAAGAATAAAAAGTTGGGCAAATTGCCTCTGACGTGATTTGAACCCTGAACCTGCAGATCGCTGTCAAGGAACCGACCAGCTGGGTTAAGATTCAGATGTTGTTGATAACAGGGACGCGCAGACTTGAACCGGCCAGTCAGCGTGGATTGCAATGTCCGATCGGAGCAGAACGACGTCGGCCATGGCGTTGCTCGGAGGAGACAATCTGCAGGGTTCTGACTCGCCCGCGTCTGCGCAGAGAAAGTAGAGGAGGCGGAGCTTGGAGGGCTGCGCTTGAAGACCTGCGCGAGCCTGCGAACGAGCTGGGACACGCGGAGACATGCTGGAAGTGCAGACGGAGGCCAACACGGGCGGACAGAAGATGGACGCGGACGCATTGGAGGAGCTCCGGTCGTTGCAGGAGATGGGCGGCGGCGTGCGTGGCCGCGGTCGACGTCCTGGCGGAGACTTGTGCGCTCATGCGCGTAGAGTCGGCGAGAGCGCGGACACGCGTGAGGTTCTGCAGGTCATGGCGACGGAGGATGCAGCGGCCGCTGAGCGTGGTACTGCGAGGCGCGGGCGCCATGGAGTGGCAGCCAGAGCGGACGGTGCGCTTGACGGGAACGGGGCAGAGCTTGAGGGCGTCGTGGCAGCCGAACGGAAGTCGTGACGCGCTCAGGACATCGGGAGTCGGGCTCGCGTGGACGTGCAGATGAAGCGAGGATGGCGGCGTGGAGCTGCAGCGCCGGAGTCAGAGAAGGGAACAGCCGGTTCAACCAAAGAGCAGAGCTTGGCGCGAGGCTAGCTGGTGCAGGTGAGCAGCGGGGCTGCGGAAAGGCGCGACGGTTGTCGATGATGCTCGGAGGAAGAGGAGAGAGTGGAATGGAGACGGACGCGGCTTGCCTGTGCCGCGAAGGTGCGACCATCCGTGCGGCGCGACGCCTGGGAGCCATCGAACGGTCACGCCTCCCGCACCCCACCTCCTTTAGTTGGCCCAAAAAAAGAATCGCGCAAATACGATCGTACCGTATCCTTTGCCCATGTACCGATTGCTTCTCCTTCCCTTTCCCCTTCCTTAGCCAATTCCTGTCAGAACACGACCTTGACCATGGAGTGAAGAGCGGAAGGTGAGCCGTCCGGACTCCGGTGAGATCTCTAGCTGTGCTCTAGTTCCTCCGGCCTCTAGCGACGGACCTTGCTGCTCCGCCGCCTCGGGTCAAAGCTGTCGAGAATCAACCTGGACGAGGGCGACGGCGCGCGGCTCTGTTCCTCCGGGCGCCGGCCTGTTCCCGGCACCGCCCCCCTTGCGAATCAGGCTACCACGCACGCACGTGGTGAGCACCATGGGGTACCTGGTGCTGGTGGACTGGGTGCTCGACCAGTGGCGCGTCGGCACCGTCACCGCCGTGGACCCGCGCCTGGGCGGCGACTTCGTGGAGCACGAGGCGAGCATGGTGCTCAGGCTGGGCCTGCTGTGCTCGCAGCTGCTGCCTCGTCGCTTAGCTCTCTGCGGTTGCAAGCTCCAGGACAACCAGAGGTAAGTAGCTTTTGCATTGTACCGATTGCTTCTGTTCTGTTGTAATTTACATGGAATTTTCTTAAAATAGTTTGCGGGAAACATTGATTCCTATTGCCCGAGAACAACTTACAAAATGCATAGTTCTCCATACCAATACTTAGTACATTATTGCGTAAATGAGATGCACAAGAATATCACGCAAGAATGTGTAGTCTGACAACATAGATGTCAAAACATAAAAGAGACAGAACATTTAGGTTGGCTTCTGTTGATGGAGAAAGACATGGTTTTGTCTTGTAACCGAGCTAGAGGTCCCAATAAATCCTTGTAGTGAGGGGGGATGCTGAGCATAGTTTTGTTGTTGTAGATACTAGATAGGTATACATGTCATTTGATGGATGACCCTGTGCAAAAAGGTACAAAGTTCAATTTCATCGAAGTTTAAAAATTAGAATCTGGAAAGTGTGAACTGCTCATACCACTAGTGGACTGTATGGTTGTAATCCTTGGGTATGTGTTGACATTGGGATATTATTACCAATTGTACCGTATGGTTGGAATCCTGCTAGTTCTTGAGTATGTGTTGAAATTGGGATGGTAGTACCGATTGGACCACTAGGTTGGAATCTTGCCAATTCTTGAGCATATGTTGACATTGTGACGGTATTACCAATTGACGGTGGTATTGAAGCATTTAGGATATTGTTGTACTGTAATTGATATGCAGCCATTTGATTTGTTACATAATCCAAATGACCCTGTAAAAAATTATATAGAAAGGTCAATACAACTAAATATTTTGTAAGAAAGAAGCTTATCAATTGTTGCTTTATTTGATATTTACTTTAGTCAGTACACATATGTGGCTATGTCATGGTTGCATCTCTTGCCACAAAACCAGGGGAGACGACTTTAGATTAAAATGTTCAAAAAAAAAAAAGAAATTGCAAGATTGGATGATCAGACTGAACTTACTTTTTTCATTGCAGGATGGGAAGTACTAGCACAATCGGTTCAAAAAGAAGAAATTGCAGAAGTTCCCTGTAGCGATTCATTATGAAGAATGTACTGTTGGTGCGGGAGATTCATGATCACCAGGGACGGGAGAATCTAAAAGTGATTCACCATGACCAGTCCTTGAAGAAGCCATCAGAGATAGGGGACGAAGACATTCTTCAGCTGGAGAGGATCGATCAATTTCTTGTGCTTTGGCCTGGCTAAGCCGGCCGTGCCGATTGTTGTTTCAACTATAGATTGATTCAACCTCTTTTTTTTCTGTTTGCATTAGCGGCAGATGTAGATATTGGCGGGCAACTGTGTATATTGTCCTTGCGTTCCCGCGCGATGAGATTATTTCTGTCCATTTTTTTGTAGTTTTAATGCACTGAGAAAGATACGGAAGGGAATCGATACTGGGGACGGTTCACTCGGTATAGGATCTGTATTTCTGCTTTTTTTCTTTTGTGAAAAATCATGAGGAGAGGGCCCAGGAGGCAACAGCCGCTAGATGAGTTCCACGCGTCCATGCCGCACGGATGGTCGCACGCAGCGGGCACAGGGAAGCCGCGTCCGAATGGAGACGCTGCGCTCGAGCGGGAGGAGCGGTAGCGAACTGCGCCAGAGAGCAAGGCAGAGAGGAGTCTGGCGGCGGAAGAGAATAGGAAGGAGGCTAGGGTTGCAAGGCTAGGATTGCAGATGGTTTTTATAGGAAACGGAGAGCTATCGGGAGCCGTCCTATCTCTAGGCGTCTGTACGTGGCTCCAGTGGATGAGCTGCCGTACAGAGGAGGAAAGAAGGTGGGGTTTCGGTGGAGATTGGGCTGGGGTGTAGATGGGCTGCTGGGCTGTTTTTCTTCTTATTCTCCCTTTTTTTTTCTGGAAACTCCTTCTTCTTTTCTTGCAGCATTCTTTAGAGAGAAGAAGAGGAGGGTTTGGAAAGATTTGCAAACAGGTTATAAAACTTGATTTTGATTTAAAACAATTCTTCAAAGTTTGCAAGTATTAAATTTTTAGTTTTAATTTAAAATAAGAAAAGAACAAGAGTGTTTATTAAAACATTCGAACATAAATTAAAATAGAGTTTAATCCAAATAATTTTTATTTGACAAAAACATGCAAGGTGAAAATGCATGATGATGCATAAAAACAGAAGAACAAACAAATCTAAAAGGGGGGATTTTTCTGGGCCGTTACAATTTCTTTTAATGATTTTGATGTTGATGGCTGCAATATATCTGAAGTTATTTTGTTCTTGCAAAATCTTGCTTTGACTCCCAATGCTAGTTCTTTAAATGTTACTTTTACTAAGCATATTACCAATGCTCTCATGAAAATTAGGGATGAAAAGTTGAAGCAAAAAGCTTCTATTCCCAAGAAATTAGAAGATGGTTGGGAACCCATCATTGATATGCATGTTAATGGTTTTGATTGCCATGCTTTATGTGATCTAGGTGCTAGTATTTCTATCATGCCTAGAAAAATTTATGATATGCTTGATTTACCACCGCTTGAAAAGTGTTATTATGATGTTCCTATTGCTGATGTTGCTAAGAAGAAACTTTTGGGAAGGATTAATGATGTTCTTATTATGGTTAACAATAACCTTGTTCCTGTTGATTTTCTTGTCATGGATGTTGAATGCAATGCTTCATGTCCTATTATTTTGGGAAGACATTTTCTTCGAACTGTAGGTGACATCATTGATATGAGGGAAGGCACCATCAAATATCAATTTTCACTCAAGAAAGGTATGGAACACTTCCCTAGAAAGAGAAAGAAATTGCTTTTTGACTCTATTCTTAGAGCAAATTATGAGCTTGATGCTTCATCACTTGATATTACTTGATTCACATTTTCTGCGCCTAGCTCAAAGGCGTTAAAGAAAAGCACTCTTGGGAGATAACCCAATGTTTTTACTTTCAGTTCTTTTTCTTTTATTTGAGTCTTGGAAGTTATTACTACTGTAATAACCTCTCCTTATCCTTGTTATTTCGTTTTTGTGCCAAGACAAGCCTCTAATTTGAGTGAGGTAAGATTTGGGGATGTTGCTGTCCGGAAACTGTTTTCGGTGCTGCACCATAAAAATTCGTGAAAATTCTCTGTATATCTTTTCGACCTGCGATTTTTTTTTGCATATGCCCCAGGTTATATCCAAACTTTCATTAGTTGAACACTTTTTGATTTGAGCAACAAAAAACCCTCTAAAAATTCGACCTTTGTCAGCTGTTCTGTTTTGAGAGATTTCTGCCAATATTTGTGTTTGCCGCTTTATCACTTTCTTTTTTAGTTCTTTTGATCACGGAACTTTTGGGGAGTTGCTACAGTAGTATATGCTTTATATGTGGTGGTTTTAGGTTGAAACCTGAAGCAAAAAGGGTTGATTCATTATTATGCTTACACTAATGTTGCTAATAGATTTGTGTTTAGTTTTGTATGAAGGAAGTTTTCAAGTGTAGGGATTGGAGAATGATGAGATGAGTTGAAGAATGGAAAAAAGGTCAAGCTTGGGGATGCCCATGTCACCTCAAGAAATATCCAAGAAGTACAAGCGTCAAAGCTTGGGGATGCCCCCGAGGCACCCCTTCTTCATCGGCAAAAATCAGGTCACCTTTCAAAACACTATATTTTTATTGCTTCATGCATTATGCGTTTTTCTTGGAGCGTCAGTTGTTTTTAGTTTTCAGTTTTGTTTAGTTTTGTTTGCTGCAATAAATGGTTGGACCCCAACAAATTCCTTTTGGAGAAGTTGCCTTGCTTTTCATTTGCCAAGAACACTCCATTTTTCACTCTTATCGTTTCAACGAGGGTTCTCTTTTTCTAGAACTGCATTTAGCTTTCGATTTTCGCCTTAATTTTTGTTCAGATCTTGTTATATCTTTGCATCAAGGTGTATTTTGACCTCTGGTCCATCTTGGTTTTCATCAAAAGAGTTGTTTATAAAAAGTTCGAATGGTGTTGGAAAAGAGAAAAAGCTTTATGCAAAAAAGTGGTACAAGAAGGAGCTTGTGTAGACTGCGGCCTAGACTTTTGCATGTCGTGCTTGATGTCTTTTTGATAGTATGCTTAGTGGTTTTTCTGTAGCATGACTTGTCTCAAATGACTGAGATTGCTTAATGAGCCTTTGAAAATATCATGCGTTGTTTTAATTATTTGGAAGCATTATTTTGGTTTTCTCCTTTGATGCTTTATTTGGGTTGACTTGGCGCATGATCACACATGTTTGACTCATACAAAGTCGCCATTGCCTCTATGATCATTTAGTTTTTGACTTTTGATGCCATCTTATGCTTCTTTTAATGTCGCTTTGTCGCTCTGCATGATTATGGCCGTTATTGCTCTCTTAGTTGGTCGCTCCCAGTCTTTTGCTAGCCCTCATTTTGTACTGAGTATGAGCTCTACTCGTGCATCCAACTCCTAAAAACCAAGTTGTTCCAAAGTGTCCACCAGACATACCTATTAGCAATTTGCTATTCCAAAGTACATTTGACTTGCTTTTATCTATCCTTCAAATTAAACTCTTTTTGGTGTTATGCGAAAGTTGGTCAGTAAAGCTCTCACGAACCTGATGGCACACTTTACTTTTCTCGTTTTAAAATTTTGACATTGTGGCTCTCTTATGTTGAGTTATTATGCTTGCAAGTTGTAAGTTGGAAATTAGCCCAGCCATGCCGTCATGGGGCAAGCTTTCAACATTGCACTATCTTTCATTTGAGTTGATATCGTGATCTTTTGTTTATGGATACTCGCAGTGTGAAATGAATTGGGAATCTTGCGGGATCATGGAGTTTGTATATGTGTTAGAGAAACGCCTGGGCTGCTAATCTAAGCCATGCATAATTTATGGTGGAAATTTACAGCATGCCTATAGTGAACATTCGACGACGCATCTCACAATAAAAAGCTATACCAATGGTAAATAAAAGAGATGCCGAGGTATTCATTGTCTGTTTGTCTTATCATTTTGATGTGGGCTTGTTCCATGTCATCGGGCACGGAGGTACCCCGTTGGCGGTTCTCGATGATACGTTGCTTGATGTCTGGTAAATGACCAGCCCGTTGGGAACCCCAAGAGGAAGGTGTGATGAATATAGCAGCAAGGTTTTCTCTCAGTAAGAAACCAAGGTATGTCGATCAGGAGAGGAGCAAACAAATGACTGAAGGTGATGCTTGCGACAGCTCAGGACAATTTATAAGACGCCTCGTCCAAGCTTTGCTTTGCTAGCTGCAACGCGAAACCTGCACACAACACAACCAAATACTTTGTTCCCAACTTACGATGAGGTTGTCAATCTCACCGGTTTGCTTGAAACAAAGGGTATGAGCGTATCGAGTGGAAAGTGATAATAGTATGCGAGTAAAGTAAACAGTGCGAGTAAAGTAAATAGGTGATAGCAATATAAAGGAAATAAGACCGGGGTCCACAGTTCACTAGCGGTGTCTCTCCATAGATAAAATAATACAAGCTGGGTAAACAAATTACAGTTGGGCAATTGATAGAATAAAGACAACGTGCATATGATGAGAGGATCAATATGAGATTTACTCTGGGCATTACAACAAAATACATAGACCGTCATCCAACTGCATCTATGACTAATAATCCACTCTCGGGGATATCATCCAAACACGCCATGAGTATTAAGTTGCGAACAACAGATAACTGCATTAAGCAAAGTGTGTAATGTAAACAAAGCATATACCCCTGGCCGCGCTGCCTTGGTGTGAGGGCCCCTCGTGGCCCCACTCCGTCTCCTCTTCGATTCTCTGGAAGCTCCGGTAAAATTCTGGGCGACTGGCTTTGGTTTCGTCCAATTCCGAGAATATTTCCTGTGTAGCTTTTCTGAAACACAAAAGCAGCAGAAAACAGGGAACTGGCACTCTGGCGACTTGTTAATAGGTTAGTCCCGGAAAATGCATAAAAGTGCCACAAAGTGTAACGAAACACTAAGCAAATGGTGTAAAAACAAGCATGGAGCATCAAAAATTATGGACACGTTAGAGACGTATCAGCATCCCCAAGCTTAACTCCTACTCGTCCTCGAGTAGGTAAGTGATAACAAAAGAAATAATTTTTGAGGTGACATGCACCTACACAATCTTGATCACATATGTAAGCGTTGTGAGCTGGGATCAAAAGAACTTAAAACATGGGCATGAAAGACATAATCTTGATAGAAGAAACTTAGCAACCATGTTATAAACATGCAAATGAACACAAACAAAATATCATGAAAATGAAACAATGAAAGTCAAACGTGTGTTCAAATCATAAGGAAAAAACATACAAATGGTTTTCAGCTTGTCCTTCATAGAGAGCAAAACATAAATGCATAGGACACCTTCAAGTTTAAGAGGGCGACTAGATACAAATAATTTGAGAACAAGTGAAACCAACAATATGAATCAATCAATGAAAACTTTGGGACAATGCACATTATACTAACAATGACAACTATGCTCTCTTAATGGTGCATAAAGAAAGAAGGTGATGACTCAACATAAAAGTAAAAGAAAGGTCCTTCGCGGAGGGAAGCAGTGATTGCAAGTTTTATAAACCTTCAAAAATTATGGTACTTACCGGCTTTGAGCTCTCATTGCCCCCATCATAAGCATCTTGAATGGTTAAAGTTAATGCGAGAACAATTATGATGCATATGCTTGACAAATCATAAGTTGAAAACCTCGTGTCCCATGAATACGAGTACCCAAATCTCATGCTACTTTACTTAGAGTCCCAAGCAAGGCTCTTGTCATTGTAAGTATATACGTATCATCGAGAACCGCTAATGGGGTACCTCCGTGACCGATGACATGGAACAAGCCCACATCAAAATGACAGGACAAGCAGACAATGAACACCTCGACATCTCTTTTATTTACCATTTGTTTAGCTTTTTATTTTGAGATGTGTCATCGAATGTCCACTATGGGTATGCTGCAAATTTCCACCATGAATTATGCATGGCTTAGATTGGCGGCCCATGCGTTTCCCTAACACATATACAAACTCCATGATCCCCACAAGATTCCCAATTCATTTCACACCGCGGGCATCCATAAACAAAAGATCACGATATCAACTCAAATAAGAAGTGCAATGTTGAAAGCTTGCCCCATGATAGCATGGCTAGGCTAGTTCCCAACTTACAACTTGTAAGCATAACAACTCAACATAACAGACCACAATGTCAAATTTTTAAGAACAAGAAAAAGTAAAGTGTGCCTTCAGGTTCGTGAGAGCTTTACTGACCAATTTTCGCATAACACTGGTAAGAGTTTAATTTGAAGAGTAAATAAAAGCAAGTCAAATTTACTTGGAATAGTAAATTGCTAATAGGTATGTATGGTGGACACTTTGGCAAACTTGGTTTTTAGGAGTTGGATGCACGAGTAGAGCTCATACTCAGTACAAGGCGAGGGCTAGCAAAAGACTGGGAGCGACCAACTAAGAGAGCGATAATGGTCATAATCATGCAAAGCGACAAAGCGACATTAAAAGAAGCATAAGATGGCATCAAAAGTCAAAAACTAAATGATCATAGAGGCTATTGGTGACTTTGTAAGAGTCTAACATGTGTGAGCATGCTCCAAGTCAACCCAAATAAAGTATCAAGGAGAAAACCAAAATAATGCTTCCAAATAATTAAAACAATGCATGATTTTTTCAAAGGCTCATTAAGCAATCTCAGTTATTTGAGACAAGTAATGCTACAGCAAAACCACTAAGCAAACTATCAAAAGGACATCAAGCACGACATGCAAAAGCCTAAGCCGCAGTCTATACAAGCTCCTTCTTGTACCACTTTTTTGCATAAAGCTTTTTCTCTTTTCCAACACCATTCAAACTTTTTTTAAACACCTCTTTTGATGAAAACCAATAAATATCAGAGGCAAAAATACACCTTGATGAAAATATATAACAAGATCTGAACACAAATCAAGGCGAAAATCGAAAACTAAACGCAGTTCTAGAAAAAGAAGAACACTCATTGAAATTATAAGAATGAAAAACAGAGTGTTCTTGGCAAATGAAAAGCAAGGAAACTTCTCCAAAAGGAATTTGTTGGGGTCCAACCATTTATTGCAGCAAACTAAACTAAACTAATACTGAAAACTAAAAACAACTGACGCTCCAAGAAAAAACGCATAATGCATGAAGCAATAAAAATATAGTGTCTTGAAAGGTGACCTGATTTTTCCCGATGAAGAAGGGGTGCCTCGGGGGCATCCCCAAGCTTTGACGCTTGTAATTCTTGAATATTTATTGGGGTGATGCATGGGCATCCCCAAGCTTGAGCTTTTGTCCATTCTTCAACTCATCTCATCACTCTCCGATCCCTACACTTGAAAACTTCCTTCATACAAAACTAAACACAAATCTATTAGCAACATTAGTGTAAGCATAACATAGAATCAATCTCTTTTTGCTTCAGGTTTCAACCCAAAACCACCACATATTAAGCATATACTACTGTAGCAACTTCCTCAAAAGTTCCGTGATCAAAAGAACTCAAAAAGAAAGTGATAAAGCGGCAAACACAAACATTGGCAGAAATCTGTCAAAACAGAACAGCTGACAAAGGTCGAATTTTTAAGGTGTTTTCTGTTGCTCAAATCAAAAAGTGTTCTACTAATGAAAGTTTGGATGTAACCTGGGGCATATGCACAAGAAATCGGAGGTCCAAAAGATATACAGAGAATGTTAACGAATTTTTACGGTGCAGCACCGAAAACAGTTTCAGGACAGCAACATCCCCAAATCTTACCTCACTCAAATTAGAGGCTTCTCTTGGCACAAAAACGAAATAAAAAGGATGAGGAGAGGTTATTACAGTAGTAATAACTTCCAAGACTCAAATAAAAGAAAAAGAACTGAATTTAAAAACATTGGGTTATCTCCCAAGAGTGCTTTTCTTTAACGCATTTGAGCTAGGCGCAGAAAATTGCAAATCAAGTAATATCAAGTGATGAAGTGCTAGGATCAGCGGGTGCCTTACGTCTTCCTTTCTTACCTTTGCTCTTGACTCTAGGAAAGACGTGGCTATTGCAAGGTGGAGAGATAAATCTTATATTGCCTTTTCCCACATCAATGACGGCGCCCAGGAGCTTCAGTAGGGATCTTCCAAGTGTGATTTGTCCTTTTCCTACACATTCAATAACAAGATAATCAGTAGATATCATTCTTCCTAGGACTTTTGTAAAAACTCCTTCAGCTATTCCAACGGGAAATATAGTGGCATTATTAGTAAGAGAAATTCCTTCTCCACCCTCAGAAAGCTTCCAAAGATTTAAAGATTCATAAACATCCTTTGGCATAAGACAAAATTCAGACATAATATCACATCGAGCATGAAAAGTTTTACCATCAATAGTGATTTTTACTGTAGGATACCAACTCGAAGGTTCAGAATTTGTTGGCACATAATCAAAATGCTGGCGCAAAGTATTGTAGCAAGTATTCAAACTAACAGTGCGAGTCTCAAGAGTATCAAGTCTATTAAAAATGCACACAAGAGAGAAATCAAAATAGGTTGGCATGCTATAAATTGTAATCAATTTTTTATAATATTGAAGGCTTGATCTCCATCACAATGAAGGAAATCTCCTTCTGCAGTAGCATCCAAAGCATATCTATAACGAAGAGCAAGTCCAAAGTAAAAGCAACTAAGAAGCAAACTCAAGGTCATTTTAGGTTCAGTTTTTCCATACCAATCATAAATTCTAGACCAAGCTTCTTTAAAACTTTCCTCATCCTTTTGTTTAAAAGTGAAAATCATATCCTTGGGCGACATAGTAGTAGCAACTAAACTAGACATAATAAACAACTACAAAGGATTCTAATTTTTTTTGGGTTTTTGATAAAACGATGCAAGTAAAAATAAAGTAAAGCAAAACTTAAAACAAAGTAAAGGATGTGCGTGCGAAAACTCCCCTCGCAGAAGTCTTCTACTTCCTCCCCGGCAACGCCGCCAGAAAACTTTGCTTGATGTCTGGTAAATGACCAGCCCGTTGGGAACCCCAAGAGGAAGGTGTGATGAATATAGCAGCAAGGTTTTCTCTCAGTAAGAAACCAAGGTATGTCGATCAGGAGAGGAGCAAACAAACGACTGAAGGTGATGCTCGCTAGCTTGCGACAGCTCAGGACAATTTATAAGGCGCCTAGTCCAAGCTTTGCTTTGCTAGCTGCAACGCGAAACCTGCACACAACACAACCAAATACTTTGTTCCCAACTTACGATGAGGTTGTCAATCTCACCGGTTTGCTTGAAACAAAGGGTATGAGCGCATCGAGTGGAAAGTGATAATAGTATGCGAGTAAAGTAAACAGTGCGAGTAAAGTAAACAGGTGATAGCAATATAAAGGAAATAGGACCGGGGTCCACAGTTCACTAGCGGTGTCTCTCCATGGATAAAATAATACAAGCTGGGTAAACAAATTACAGTTGGGCAATTGATAGAATAAAGACAACGTGCATATGATGAGAGGATCACTATGAGATTTACTCTGGGCATTACAACAAAATACATAGACCGCCATCCAACTGCATCTATGACTAATAATCCACTCTCGGGGATATCATCCGAACACGCCATGAGTATTAAGTTGCGAACAACAGATAACTGCATTAAGCAAAGTGTGTAATGTAAACAAAGCATATACCCTCGAGCATATGAATGTTGTTTTCCCCCTAGTAGCAACAGCACATCTACAACCTTAGAGGTTTCTGTCACTCCCCCAGATTAAATAGAGGCATGAACCCACTATCGAGCATAAATACCCCCTCTTGGAGTCACTAGCAACTACTCGGCCAAGATAGCTACTAACAACGGAGAGCATGCAAGATCATAAACAACATAGAGATAACAAAAGATAAATTTTAGTACATCAACTCAAGCATAACACCAATATTCATCGAATCCCAACAAACCAAACATGTAGAATTACATAACGGTGATCTCAATCATGTATGGCAGCTCATGAGATCTAAACATGAAGCACATGGTGGAGAAGACAACCATCTAGCTACTGCTATGGACCCATAGTCCAAGGTAGACTACTCATTCATCGCTCCGGAGGCAAGCATGGCGATGAAGAAGACCTCCGATGGCGATTCCCCTCTCCGGAGGGTGCCGGGAAGAGCTTCTGGACCCTCCCGATCTTCGGGTCGACGGCGGCAGCGGATCACGATGTGTTCTGGAAAACTGATCGGGTTCCTAGGTTTTTCCCGTCAGGGGGTCTTTATAGGCGAAGGGGCATCGTTAGAAGTGGACCGAGGCGGTCTCACACATAGGGGGCGCGGCCCAGCCCCTGGCCGTACCGCCCTAGTGTGAGGGCCCCTCGTGGCCCCTCTCCGTCTCCTATTCGGTTCTCTGGAAGCTCCGGTAAAATTCTAGGCGACCGGCTTTGGTTTCGTCCAATTCCGAGAATATTTCCTGTGTAGTTTTTCTGAAACACAAAAACAGTAAAAAAAACAGGGAACTGACACTGTGGCGACTTGTTAATAGGTTAGTTCTAGAAAATGCATAAATGTGCCACAAAGTGTAACGAAACACTAAGCAAATGGTGTAAAAACAAGCATGGAGCATCAAAAATTATGGATACGTTAGAGACGTATCATACGTGTATACTTACAATGACAAGAGCTTGCTTGGGACTCTAAGTAAAGTAGCATGAGGTTTGGGTATTCGTACTTCACGGGACACGAGGTTTTCAACTTATGATTTATCAAGCATATGCATCATAAGTGTACTCACATTAACTTTAACCATTCAAAATGCTTATGATGGGGGCAATGAGAGCTCAAAGCTGGTAAGTACCATAATTTTTGAAGGTTTATAAAACTTGTAATCACTGCTTCCCTCCGTGAAGGGCCTTTCTTTTACTTTTATGTTGAGTCACCACCTTCTATCTTTATGCACCGTTAAGAGAGCATAGTTGTCATTCTGAGTATAATGTGCATTGTCCCAAAGTTTTCATTGATTGATTCATATTGTTGGTTTCACTTGTTCTTAAATTATTTGTATCTAGTCGCCCTCTTAAGCTTGAAGGTGTCCTATGCATTTATGTTTTGCTACTCCATGAGGGACAAGCTGAAAACCATTTGTATGTTTTTCCTTATGATTTGAACACACGTTTGACTTTCATTGTTTCATTTTCATGATCTTTCGTTTGTGTTCTTTTTCATGTTATAACATGGTTGCTAAGTTTCTTCTATCAAGATTATATCTTTCATGCCCATGTTTTAAGTTCTTTTGATCCCAGCGCACAACGCTTACATAGATGATCAAGATTGTGTAGGTGTATGTCACCTCAAAAAATATTTCTTTTGTTATCACTTACCTACTCGAGGACGAGCAAGAATTAAGCTTGGGGATGCTGATACGTCTCTAACGTATCTATAATTTTTGATGCTCCATGCTTATTTTTACACCATATGCTTAGTGTTTCGTTACACTTCGTGGCATTTTTATGCATTTTCTGGAACTAACCTATTAACGAGATGCCACAGTGCTAGTTCCCTGTTTTCTGCTATTTTTGTGTTTCAGAAAAGTTACACAGGAAATATTCTCGGAATTGGACGAAACAAAAGCCAGACGTCCAGATATTTACCGAAGCTTCCAGAGAACCGAAGAGGAGACGAAGAGGGGCCACAAGGCGGCCACACCACAGGGTGGCGCGCCTCAGGGCTGGCCCACGCCCCTAGTGGTGAGGCCACCCTGGCCCACTTCTGACGCCGCCTCTTCGCGTATAAAGACCCCCCGACGGGAAAAACCTAAAGACCCGATCACTTTTCCAGAAACACATCACGATCCACCGCCGTCGTCGACCCAAGATCGGGAGGGTCCAGAGTCTCTTCTCGGCACCCTACCGGAGAGGGGAATCGCCACCGGAGGTCTTCTTCATCGCCATGCTTGCCTCCGGCGCGATGAGTGAGTAGTCTACCTTGGACTATGGGTCCATAGCAGTAGCTAGTTGGTTGTCTTCTCCACCATGTGCTTCATGTTTAGATCTCGTGAGCTGCTTTACATGATCGAGATCACCGTTATGTAATCCTACATGTTGTGTTTGTTGGGATCCGATGAATATTGGTGTTATGATTGAGTTGATGTACTGAATTTGATCTTATGTTAACTCTATGTTGTTTATGATCTTTCATGCTCTCTGTTGTTAGTAGCTATCTTGGCCGAGTAGTTGCTAGTGACTCCAAGAGAGGGTATTGTCGCCGTAGTGAAACAACATATGCCATGGGATGGCTTAAATGGGGGCCGACTGTACACTGGTGGATCCGGGAGAGGGAAGGCACGGTAGAAACCGGGCACAGAACTCACTGCTAACACATCGAGCTACCCAGGTTCGGGGCCCTCGTGAGGAGGTAACACCCCTACTCCTGCATGTCTGATCTATATGAGCTTCACATGAGAGCTACAATGGTGCTCCTTGAGCTGTTCATCTGCCTATCTAAGGCTGCACTGGGCAGGAGCTGGAGAGCTAGTGCTAGAGAGCTCCCATGGAGCGAGAGAGAATGAGCCTCCTCTGGAGGCTGGGGTGATCGATCCCCCTGGTGCTCCTTATATAGGGAGCCCAGGGGACAAGGGATGCCCCACAATACACTATGCACACACTGTAGCTGAGTTGACTACTGGGGTCTTGTCAGCACTGTAGCCTGCATCAGCACGGTACCGTCCTCGGTACTGTGCAGTGCGTCACGGTCGTGGGCTAGTCCCATCGTGCTTGTCCTTGTCGTCCTTGACTTCGTCTTCTAGCTGCTGTCTTCAGGATCACCCTGTCACCAGTCTTATCCTCCTCCTGAGGATAAGACTGACTAGGAGAGGAGGAGTATGCTGGTCTGAGCCAAGGGGCGTCCCAAGACCAGCATATAACGATGGAGAATATGCCAGTCCGAGCCTAGAGGCGTCCCAGGACTGGCACGAGGCGCTGGAGTCGATGCTGAACGAGGAATATGTTCCGGAGGTGGTAAATATCGGCCCTGGAGAGGAGTAATCCGGCCTTGGAGTGTATATTTTGGCCTACCAAGGGAGATAATCCGGCCTGGGCCAGGGATCCCAGCCTGGCCCGGCCGGAACACTATAATCCGGCCCAGCCGGTATTAGAAAATGAGGCTTGGAGGGAAATCCCGGCCAGGCCGGATTCTCCTAATCCGGCCCAGCCGGGGCGCGCTAGAGAGGAGGCCCAGCCGGGGGCGCCGGGGAAGGCCCAGCCGGGGGCGGAATCCCGGCCCAGGCGGGCGACGCAATCCCGGCCCAGCCGGGTTGGCTCGCGGGGCGGGAGCCCAGGCGGGAAAGAGGAGGACGGGACGTCGGCACACGGGGGGAGCCGGCTGGGAGGCCCAGCCGGGGCGCTGCGCTGGGGCGGGGCGCGGCCAGAGCCCACTCGGGCTCAGCTGGCTTGGCCCAGCCGGAGGACAAGGCACCGGCCCAGCCGGGATAGGGAACCTCGGCCTGCCCGGGATAGAAGTGCTGGCCCAGCCGGTTTGAGAGCTTATTCCGGCCTGGAGAAGTTTATTCCGGCCTGGGCTTGGTTAATCCGGCCCAGGCTGCTGTTTGCTTGCTTTTTTAAATATCCTGCACATATAACTCAATATATAACATACATTAGTCACTAGAGACAAGGGTACTTTGGTATACCCGGGGTTATATCCCCGACAGGTATTTATGCTAGATAGTGGTTCATGCCTCTATTTAATCTGGGGGAGTGACAGAAACCTCTAAGGTTATAGATGTGCTATTGCTACTAGGGGGAAAACAACATTCATATGTCCAAGGGCATATGCTTTGTTTACATTACACACTTTGCTTAATGCAGTTATCTGTTGTTCGCAACTTAATACTTGTGGAGTTCTCGGATTGATTCGCCACAAGTGGATTATTAGTCATAGATGCAGTTGGATGGTGGTCTATGTATCTTGTTGTAATGCCCAGAGTAAATCTCATAGTGATCCTCTCGACATGCACGTTGTCTTTATTCTATCAATTGCCCAACTGTAATTTGTTTACCCAGCATGTGTTATTTTATCTTATGGAGAGACACCACTAGTGAACTGTGGACCCCGGTCCTATTTCCTTTATATTGCTATCACCTGTTTACTTTACTCGCACTGTTTACTTTACTCGCATACTATTATCACTTTCCACTCGATACACTCATTCCTTTGTTTCAAGCAAACCGGTGAGATGGATAACCTCATCGTAAGTTGGGAGCAATGTATTTGGTTGTGTTGTGTGGAGGTTCCATGTTGCTACCAGCTAAAGACGCGCTAACTCGTTATATCATTAACGGCGCCCTTGTTGGAGTGTCACTAGGCTAGCAAGCATCACCTTCTGGAGTTTAGCTTTTTCCTGGATTCGACAAACCTTGGTTTCTTACTGAGGGAAAACTCGCTGCTGTACTCATCAAACCTTCCTCTTGGGGTTCCCAACTGGACGGTGATTTACACTATCACACACCGCCACAGCAGAGTTCACCACCCCTCACGATAAGGTCAATCAGCGTGCCGCCATCCTTCAACTCTCGGTGGCGTCCGAGGTATTGATCTTCCAGATATGTTGGGTCAATCGCGTGCCGCAGCTGCTCAAGGAATTTTTGAAGGACACCACCATCAAATTCCGCGGTGCGGCTATCGCCAATGATGTGCGCATGCTGAGGACATACGGAATTAAAATTCCGTCTGCGTACGATCTCCAAAAGATTGTCCCGAACCCCACCAACAAACTAACTCTGAGTCTCTATGATCTGGCCAATGCTACTATTGGGACACATCTTGAGAACAAGAAGAGGATCAAGAAGGACAAGAAGATGGATAAGAAGATGGACAAGAAGAAGGACAAGAAGAAGGGAGAAGAAGAAGAAGAATAAGAAGAAGAAGGACTAATATTTGGTTGGGCCAAAGTTCCATTGAGCTTCGAGCAATTGTTATATGCCGCTCTAGACGCTCGCCATATCTCTTATTATTATTATTCTATTGGATGAGTATAATGTTTGGAAAAATGTACTCCATCTGTTTCGGTTAACAAAGTCTATTAATTTTCAAATTTTTAATTTTTCAAGTATTTTTGCTTTTTTGAATATTTTAATTATTAAAAATTAATAATTGAATTATGCATAAAGATTATTTGGAATTAGTCCCGGTGCTTATTATTACTTAATCATTGTTGCTTATTTTGTGAATTTATTTGGAATTTAAAAAAGTGATATTATATATTACCAAAGTGTATAGGTTAATAGAATTGGTAGCATACCATTATTAAGAAGCCGCGAGCGCAGTCTTGGAAGCTACTATGGAAGGAATGGAGAAGTTAAACGTGCTAAGGGTGGAGCAGTGTGAGTGGGTGACCGACCGGGAAGTGAGGACCACAACTATGTAATTTGACATGAGAATGGAGTGAGAGCCATAAGTATCTAATTTGATATGAGAATAGAGGTGATTAGATACTAGAGAAATAAAGGAAAATAGAGAAATAAAGAAAATAGAGAAATTCTGAAATAGAAAATATAAATTTTATTCCGAATGGACCTTTAGTCCCGGTCTGTGTTACGAACCGGGACCAAAGGTCCTCCAGCCGCAGCACATGACCCGGGCCACGTGAAGGCCTTTGGTCCCGGTTCGTAAACAACCGGGACTAGTTAGTCCCGGTTGCTACAACCGGGACAATTGGGCCTTATAAACCGGGATTAATGGCCTTTTTTTCCACCAGTGTGCTTAGCCCCGACGATAACCCACAATCTCGCCTTGCATTTGATCTTATATAAAATTACAAAAGAGGGCGAAACCTTTTGACGAAAAACTCTAGCGTTCCGCTCCTTCCAAATCTCCCAAACGGTTAACAAAATGAGCGAAGCCAAACCCTTCCTATGGGTGCTTGGCCCCCTCACCATTGCATACCACCAATCTTGGATGCTTAGACACGCCCATTGTCTTGGGAACATTCCCTCCATGCCAAGCCACTCCTTTATGAGCTCCCAAATCCTAGCGGTGAACCGGCAATGGACAAAAAAGTGATTATTGGTTTCCTCGGTTTGCTTGCAAAGCGGGCAAAAACCATAATTGTCCCAACCCCGCTTCCTCAATCTATCTGCCGCCCAAAGCCTATTTTGTAGGACCAACCAAGCGTGATTCTTAGCTTTCGGCGTTGCCCAAGGCTTCCAAACAAGGTTATTCATGTTTGATTCCACAAGCTGAAGAATTGCAACTTGTACGTGGAAGCCGCCGAATATTTGCCATTGCCCGTTAGCTTCCATTTGATATCATATTCCTCATTCACATTTAAATGTACATTTTGGATGAGGTCCCAAAGTTGCACAAATTGAGTTAGGTGCTCGATGGATAGGGTTGCCTCACGCTCAGCTTTCTAATCCACTCGTCCTCATGAAGAGCATGCGCCACTTTCCAATTCTTTCTCTTGCAAATCTCGAATTTTTTTGGCGCAATGTCTTTGGGCATCAATCCTCCAAGCCAAGGCGCATGCCAAAAGGGGTTCTTACGGCCATTGCCAAGCGTGATGGTGGTGGCGGCATAGAAGATCATGTCATCTTCATTGCAAGGGTTGCCGGTGCCCGCCCATATTTTAGTGTTGTCCTTCCACTCAAGCCAAGGCCAACAGGAGGCAAAGAGCCGTCGCAAATTTATCCAAGTGTAGAACTCGGAGGCCTCCATAAACCTTTGGACGACAAGCAATGTCCCAATTTACTTTGCATTTGGCCCTGGTGGTAGACTCCTTTGCCGCCCAAACAAAAGCCCCTTCCAACTTGTTGATGTATTTCAACGTGCCCGACAGAAAAGCATGGGGGGTCAAGTGAAAGATGGTTTGAGAGGCAAGCACCGACTTGACAAGGGAGATCCTCCCGGCCATATTGATGAGATTCCCATCCCAAGAGGGGAGCTTGCCGGCGCATTTATCCTCTAGATGTTGGAAATCCCTCCTTCTAAGACTCCACAGAGAGAGTGGCAAGCCAAGGTATCTCAAAGGAAATAAAGCGCGCGTTGCCGGGATTCCTTCAAGAATATCATCAAGATCAATATTATTGCAACGAATGGGCGCAACGGAGCTTTTCATAAAGTTGGTAGCAAGGCCGGTGACTTCTCCAAAGCTTTGGAGGATGGTCGCAAGGTTTTAGATATCTTCCTTAATGGGAGCCATTACAGGTCATTCTAATTCAAGCAACCGTCATCGTCTCAAATATGCGAATGCACTTCTACAGGAATGGTACCTACAGACACAAGTTTTACCATTGATTCGTGCCCTAAAATTCGTGCCTCGAACAAAGCAAACATGAACCTGTTCTATTCACAAATGTTTCATTGTAGACATGAATCAACAGTGAATCCCAATCGCAGTGAATCTTGTGCCTGTAGGTAACCGTTACAGTAAAATCTAAACTACATTAAGAGTCTACAGGGGATGTCTGCCTGGCAGTACGTCGCCCTGTCATCGTCCCTGCCGAACCCCCTCGAGCCCACCAGCAGTAGTAGGGAAAAAAGACTCGAGCCCACCAGGAGTCCACGATCCACTCGAGCCCACCACGATCCCCTCCACCTCGAGCCATCGTCCCTGCCGCCCGCCTCCACGATCCCCTCGACCTCCCGCTCCGCTGCCGGGGTCCCCGTCGCCGACGCAACCCTGTGAGGCCCCAGCTCATTCCTAGAGCACCAACATCATGCCCCGGCGCTGCCTCCTCAATCTCCACCGTGCCCATCTGCCAATTTCTCCGGTACCGCCTCACAACCGCCGCTCAGCCCGGGTCAGTTCATGGCAACCGCCGGTCAGCTCCGTGCACGGCAACTGCCGATCGTGGAGGTCATGGTACTACCACCCTCGACCCAGTACGAACTCCTCAAAAGCCCCTGTCCATTCTCCCTCTCGCCTCCCGTCAGTTCTCTCAAACCGGCGACAAGACTAGGACCAGCTGCTGCCGCCGCCGTGCTGCCGCCTTCGTGCTTCCGCCGCCGTGCTGCCGCCGCCGTGCTGTTGCCGCTGGAATAGCTCCGAGGGCAGAACCCGTCCGACGCCGCCAGCAGTGGCCACGCCGCCGTGCCGTCCATCTTGCTCCCACCCCACCAGGGCGTGCACAGGTGATTCCAGGAGCAGCAAGGAGGCGAACTGGTTTGCTAACTATATATGTTATTGGTATTTTTAGCACCGTGCTCCAATTTCTTAAATGGACAACCATGATGATGAACATGCACTTTACTGCTTACATCTTGATGCATCACTAGCTGAAATGTTGTTTCGCTAAAAAATGGCATACATATATTCACCTCGGTTCTGTAATGCATCTTGTAATTCTACTTTGTTAAGCCCATATCATAGCATCTAATCGATTGATCCAAGACTTCCTTCTTTTGCCTCACATGATTTACGTCCTAGCTTTAGCACCTCGTGAATCATAGCTTATCAATAAGTGTTTACAATCTTTCTTCTAGCTTTCTGATGGAAATTTCTTGATAATAAATACATGAACATTTGTATTCGGATTTTTTAGTATTCAGTTACAGTCATGTGCCCAGCTGGTTGTATTAGCATTTTCTTCATTTGTGATATTTATTTGTTTTCTGCAGAGACTAAGCTGAAGAGATTTGTGAAGCTCAAATAAATAAATCTGTTATTCACAAAACTGGGTCTTATATTGATTGGTTCCCTAGGAAAAAGGCTGAAACATATTTGAAGAGAAAGATAGAGCGTCTTCAGGTACTCAATGGATAGTGCATAATGTTTCACTATGCTTGGGTACAGTTTCATGCCACACTATAGCAAGATACCTAAAAACTGTAAACTACCATTCATCTCCAACTTCCTATCTGGTTTGCTAATTGTGGACCCGTACAATCTGCTACTCTTTCTTTCCATGATATACATGCTATTGTCTTTTTTTTTTGAAAAGGAGGCAAAAGCTTTGCCTCGATCTATTAATTAAGAAGAAGAGAATTGCCCAGTTAATTTACGGAAAACCGGGCTAAAACCGATACAATAAGGCCCAACCAAACCAAAGAACTCACAAAGAAAGAAAACCTCACACCGGACAACCCAACAAACTCTCTCAACACACAACGACCACTACCTCCAACTCTTGCACGACGCAACAAATGCTCAAAGAGAACTCCTCAAGCCTTCGACAATAGGTAAGGAGCAACACCAAACCATAGAAGGACCCAAACCAGGGACAAGCCGACAAACTGAAGATCATCGATCAAGCAACTGCGGGTGTTTTCACTATGTCACCACTCTTCTTGTCTTTGCATCTAAGCGACTTTCCCTTTCGGATGCCAGTTTGAGGGCAACCATCCACCTTCTTGATTTTGCCCTTAATTTTTGTCCCCGTTAGGAGGCAAGCAATGGCCCTTCCAAATCCAGGAATAATAACATCAACCTGCTGAGCAAGTCGCAAAGCTCCTTTGCAAAGAGAGCATCGGAACTATGTGCCAGCGGAGGTGGAATAGGCACAGACTCCACATCTGATCGCTCAAGAGAGCTCACGATCGTCGACGAGTCGACCTTCATATGTTCCGCTGACAAAGGCAAAGTAGGGCTCACACAAAGCTCCCGAAGCTCGGGCATGATCTCCAACATCGGAGCCACAGCCGCGGCGATGGCCCCTCCCTCAGTGGTAGACGAAACAGTGGGTGAAGCAGAAAAAGACAACAAACTATCACCAGCACGAGGAGAGAAACAACCATAATGCTTCGCTTCCATGTCCTCCATAGAACCAACACCAAACTGACCATGAGGATGCGACGAAGGAGTGGTCTCCAGCATGGCCGGCAAGAGAGAGAGCTTGCTCAGAGCAACCTCCGCCCGCTCCAGAAAGCTCCCAATCCGCGTCATATAGCCCTGCATCTGCTCAGTCTGAGCAACCAAAGTGGTCTGCAACACCACCTCAGACGGGGGTACCAAGCCAGCGGGAGCAGAAACAACTGACGCCCAAGATCCACAACCAAACACCTTGGAGGGGGGCGCGGATCCCATTGGTTCCACAAATGAAGCAGAAGCACGACGATGCTCGATGTCGAGGTGAGACATAGATGGCGATGCAAGGCATGCTAGCGAGCTGAGAGGACGCCACGGATTGCGACAATCACACGCACGATGGCCATTCTCCAAACAGCGGGTGCACCGAAGGGGTTGTTTGCAGACAGCCGCACGATGCCCACGAGCCAGACATCTACAACTCCTCCCAAAAAGCCAAGCTGGAATAGGACGAGGGGGCGAAGCCCGGGCAGATGACGCCAGACGGCGCGAACCTCGTCGGGGAACAACCTCTTGCCATCCACCCATCTCGGTATCGCGTCCCACACACGCTTGGGCAGCTAGGGACATGCTTTTGGTAGCCGGCGGCGTCATCGGGGCCAACTCCTCCTCATCCAAGTCATCAGCCTCGTCGGCGAGGGTGACCCATGACCCGGCCGCGATATCCACACAGACGGGCGGGATCTCCTCCGAGTGAAGCCCTTGCGAAGCAGCCGAGAGGAGCTCTGAAGACTGCAGAACAGAATCGTCATCTCCATCTTCGTCTTCATTACCATCGCAACCGGCAGCCGGAGTCGCCTTGTCATCTCCACCTTCGTCCTTGTTGCCATCGAAGTCGGGTGCCGGAACCGCCATGTCATCTGCACCTTCGTCTTCGTTGCCATCGGAGCCGGGAGCCGGGGCAAGCGCAGCCGGCGGCGCATCGCCAGAGCTTGGGCGCGGAGACCCGACCAGAGACAGCAGAGGCTCCGGGTAAACAGACGGCGTCGGGGTCGGAGAGGCCACCGTCGCAGCACCAGGACGGCGGGAGGCGCGAGCACGCAAGTGAGCCCGGCCCTGAACTGTCGGGTCTGACCTGCGGCCGGCGAGAGCAGCTTTGGCAAGCTTGTTGGCGAGGACGTGGGAGGCCGTAGACGGTGCCGGACATGCCGCCGCCGCGAGCCCGGAGGGATACGAGCAGGGAAGCCCGTCGCTGCCGGCTTCAGGAGGTCGCTGCAGGCCGACGCCCGTCGCTCGATCCGGTGGAAGCAGCAGCAGCAGGGGAGGTCGGAGGGAGGAGATCTGGCCGGCGGCGCGACGCTCACCCGCCGCGAGCGCGCTCCGGAGTGTCCGCTCGCATGGCTCTCACCCTTTTTACTGAAAAGTATCTGGTTTGAATGTATACATGCTATTGTCAGTATCTAACTACATGCTCTGAATAACTTTTGATTCAAGCAAAAACATAGAACTAGCTAGGTAACTAGAAACTATATGGTTGGTATTCCTGAAGCGATTTGTTTGATTGGAGTTCATGGGTGCTCTATGTATAATATGGGGATCCTTAAACCGAATTAGCATGTAACAAAGCTATATGTTCCTGAATATGTTATTTCTTGTTTAATGTCTGCAGGCCACACCATTACTCTTGACTCTGGCAGTGATTGAGCTAAGGGATATTGCTTTCACCGTAAGTTATTTCTCTATATTTCCTTTGTGATGATTCCCTACATTTTGTGCCCTCAAGCATGGTCATTTAGTGTTCGCCATTTTCATACATTCTGGCGACAAGCTTATATATTACTGGTCGCCATTTTCCTTCTATCTTACAGACTAAAACTTCTTGATAATTTAGGTACAAATTCTTATGGACAGAGCTAACTTCATGATAAATTGTTTTAGTCATCTTAGTTTTAGGCACACATGCTTATGGGGAGAGATAACTTATGCATAAGTGAACTAGATCAAACCATTTTAGGAATTAGAGTACATTTTTGGAGACCTTATTACTGACACTAATTAAATAAGAAAAGAGAAGCGGGTCAATGCAATTGCTGTCGTCGAGTTAGTACCAGAACTTTGCCAGTCAAAAGATAAATCCGGTCTTCGGCACCACAAACACTATAGTTTACTATTCCCATCTTTTAGATTTAAATAGGAAAGACAAGGAATCCAATACAATATAGGTGCTTGTAGTTGTCATCCTCCTCGCCGTCCGGCTCCTACGTAACTGGAGAATGGAGATGCGCAATTTCGGACGGCGCCAAAAATGAGCATGCCGAACCCTTTACCCAGTTCAGCTGTTGTGTACTCGTGGGGTGGCTGCTATAGGTGTTGAGGAAGCATGCTGAACTCTCCAAATCTATATGTTTTTTGGTCAATTTGTGAATGGTTAGAACACATTGCAGAAAATCAATCATGGCAACACAAATTAACCATAAATTACTAATGCAATGTGCGTTTGTTGGATCAGAAGACTGAAATCATAGAGTTCCTGATAGGAGCCCTTATTTTGCTATTACTGAATTTTTTCCTTTCTACAGGTTCCAGCCAATAGTTCCTATTGTTATTGAACCTGGTCAGAATTTTCTACAGCATTAATCGGCACAGGATCTGGTGGAAGTTAATTGAACCTGGACATAATTTGGTTTTCCTCACTAGCACAAATATAAAGGCCAAGCTTATCACTGACATACAGCTGCAGGTCAGAACATGTTTATCATATTTCCCATATAGTCATGTGGTTCCCATTTTTTGATCATTAATGCCTGGTAATCTTGCTCTTGCATATTCTCTCTGCCTATACTATTTTGTCTCCCACATTTTTATTTAAATGCTGCTTAGATAGATGGATATCTTCGGTTGCGTTACACACTTTTTGTATCATGCTACATCCCAAAATTCTGTATGCCTGCGTATGCTAAGGTCTTCCATGGCAGTGTGCAACCACTAAAACTGTAGTATCTTATTGTAGATGGCACCCATTAGCCGTATAAATAAGAGGACGTATGCGGTCTTGACAAAAAACCCGCGGCCACCTAGGTTAGTTCTACTTACCTTCTCATCATCCAGAAAAAAGGATTAGCTTACACTGTTTACTGTAGATTTAAGGATTTCGATGAGTTTGAGTATGAAGATACCTTATCAAAGTGGAGCATTTGCGTGAGGGTCGAAGTCAAGTTTCTTCCTAATAAATACGGTGACAACATTTCCTTTGTTCTTATGGATAAAACTATAAGTTCCAAACACTATTGATAAATTGGTAAAACTTCAACATTTGTTTATCACAACCTTACTTTGTATAATGCTCAAACACATTTAAGGGGGCAAAAATCGAAGCAAACGTTTGGGGATGTGCTGAAGTAGAGCGGTTTACCGCATACTGCAACTTGGCCTATATTATAAAATTCATAGGGTTACACTTAGTCCCAATATGGAAAGTGTTGAGTATAGAGCTATTGGACACCTTTTTGAATGCCATTTTAATCGAGAAACAATGGTTGAGCCCTCTGCTCCTATTGAGTTTCCAATGCTCCCAAAGCATTTGATGCAATTTTCTGAAGTAACCGAGCGTCCAAATAAAACCTTTGTAGGTATGTACTATATATCTCACCTATACAACTCATATCTCACCTATACAACTCATATCTCACCTATACAACTCTGACCAATAGAAATTCAGTATTCAAATCAGCTAATTGTATTTTGTACAGACATAGTAGGCATAGTGGTTCACTGTTGTGAACGTGAGCGTTTTGGGAGCTATGGCAAGTATAGAGAAGCTATCTTCATGGATGTGGGGTATGTGTAGTTACTACATAAACACCATATATTTATCACATGGGAAATCATTTTTACTATGGTCAACAACAAACTTATTTCAAAAACTTTAAATTGTAGGGGCAATCTTATTTCTGTTGGCATTTGGGGTATTGAATTGACTCGAAACTCATACCTATGGTCAACGGCTGAAGGTGGAACCCCTATTGTTAATGCAACCATGCTGCATAATTTTTTTTTTTGGTAATTCATCTTTTTGCATCGCCATATACAGTACAATTTAACTTATTTATTTAAACACTAAGGTAACTTTATTTATTCAACTTAACAATAGGTGAGCTGAATACACCAGACCATACAAACATTGTTTTCAACCCAGCTCATCGTGCAGCACGTCCTCTCCAGGATGAGTTATCTTAACACAACACTAAGTTACACAAATATATTAACACAACTATTAGTGAGTATAATGTATGCATATTAAATTCAAATGTGAACATGCAGATATCCGACAAAAAATAATTAGTGGAGCGATTGACATGACCTTCATGCAAAGGTTTCTTGAGAGGAGGGAGGGCCTTTGTGGCAATGCAGCTGGCTAGAAGAGATGCACACTACAAGAAGTCGATGTGATTGGATTATGTGTTCGCTGATGTAATTTAGGCAAGAAACATGCTATATGATTTCTGTGTGTATTGCAATCTAGCGAGGAAACGGAATTGTGTTGCGTCTGTTCAGTATTTGTCGTTTAAAAAACCTATATTTATGTGAAGGCTTCCAATGTATGAATACTGTTTCATCGAAATTCCAATGCATTTATACTGTGTTATTCCCTATGGTCGATGGCAGTTTCCGTAGGATAAACAGAACTATAGCTGAATGTACGACTTTGACCAACTGAAAAAAGTAACAAATAGTACTGTACCCGTGCGTTGCTAAGGGTTGATTTTCTATATTATTGATATTGCATAGAATTGTGTAACTTATTCACCATAAAAACTAAAAACATTATTTATAGATCTCCTGACCACAACTTAGATGACACATGCAAATACTAACCAGGACTTAGTAATCTGAAAGCCTTGGTTAGTCTCTGTTCATTTTATTAAGATAGGCAAACTATGAATTTTATCCCTTCCATCTGTATTCATGTTTTGACAATTGCACTTAGTCTTATATTTATAAAGTTTTATGCATCATTGAGCAATGATAAACTTGATTTATCTGAAACTCGGTTACTTTCAAGCAACAGGAAAAATGCGACCAGACATTATCGGGATCTGAAGTTAATGTGTTGCGACGAGTAGATTACAAAATAGTGGCGCAAATATGTCGCATCCGAACCAACCATCGCTGAAAGGAAAAGAAGGTTACAATATGCTAACCCTTTGATATTTAGTAGATTTTTCTGCCCATGTGGCATGTGACATACTAATTTCTGTATTAAATTGTCTTAGAATGAGAAAATTAGCATATAAGAAGCGCAATAATCAGATATTAACGCCCGGAGTGGATGTGTTGGAAGAAAAAAACTAGAATACAATATGTGTTGTGTTATAGGTATGACGAGGAAACTTATGTAAAAAACCGTAGCAACGCACGAACATTCAACTAGTTTGGAATAGTTCCCCAAGAGCTAGCGAGCTGCCTCCCGTATCAATCCGGCACCCTGACACCTTTCCACGGGATCATTCCGCCCGCCCGCCTGGCCGGAGCAAGATCAGACGTCTCGTATAATATTTCCACCTCGTTCGCCAACAAGCTTTGCGTTGAATTCGTTTCTTATCCCCAAAGAGGCAGCAAGTTGTATTGTCGATCATGGACGCGACGTTACTTCCCGATCCACAAATAATTCCCCTGCTCGCTCTTGATCATCCTCTCCCGGTGCGCTCGGCGCTTTTCCGGAACCGCACGCCGCGGTAGCACCGGCGGCATCGCACTTGGCGTCGCTGACACGTCGGCGTGGACCTACCCGCCACCGCGCGCGATACTTGTTCGCCCGGAAGATGCGAGGTCGGAATTATTGGGCTGCTAAAGCGTCAAGCCATTGCGGTGAGGGAAAAAGATCGCGATCGGGAGCGAATCGGCCGTGCGGATAGAGCGCGGAGGCTGCCGGTTTCACGTCGATCCTTCGTCGATGAGCCATTGCGGCACTGCGTTCATGCGTCTGACCATTCTTGGTTTGGCTGGAGTTTTGACCTTGACACTTTTTTTTTTGCGGGTTTTGACCTTGACAGGCTGATATCAGCGCGCGCCGGAATCTTGGGCTAATGGGATGGGATAAGGATGAACCTCGGGGCGGGTGCGTGCGTGCATCATGCTCGGAAGAATTCCCTGACGTTCTCCGCGCTCCTCAAAAGCGGCATCTTCTTTCAGGGTCACAAAACTGATCCACTTCAGATAATGTCGAAATCCAGTCTCCGGTCGCCGCTGCTGCTAGGGCGGCGCCGCTGCCAAGACGCGTGTTACTCATGCGAAGTGGTACTCCTACTTGGCTCAGTGGCCTGGTTAGCTCGGTCTGGATAGAATGGAGCTGGTGATCATCACGCCTCTGAACTCTGAAATGGCCAATAGGGGCACGACAGGCAAGAAGCAAGAACAGTTTGGCCAACTTCTCGGAACAACCCCAAAGCCAATTCCGGCCGGCCGCGTGCCGTATAGGCGTTCTCAGGCCGGCCTCCACACGACACGGACCACACATGCACAGTCACACTCCAGTCAGGCTACTCCTAGAAACCATAGACGCGCCATGCCGTGCGTGCGTAGACCGTGCGACGTATGCCTCGCGGACGTATGCGGCCTGTGTTCGAGTCGTCGCAAACTCCAACTCTTGAATTGACGAAGCAGGGCAAGTTGCCAGGATCATCCGTCCTCCTATCTTGTCTGAAGAACTGGATCCTTCTACGCACATCATTGCTTAACTCGAACAGCAACTCCGGCGACACTTGTTGACTCGCGGAGTGCAGACGAAAGCTGTTGGAACCACGGAAAGATCGATGGAGGTTGGGTGGATATTCGGTCGGTATGGTAATGGCTAGCTGGGGGTACTGGGTTGGGGAACGGGGGAAAGAAGAGGCGGCGATAAGGCCGGGCATCGACATCGCTGAGCAGGGAATGGTATCGTCCTCGTCGGAGCTGAGGTCAAAGGGCGCAATGGACAAGGGCTTTGGTATATGCTATGCACCCATCGACGGATTCTGCTCGAATTGCAAAGTCAGAGTGGTGTGTGCACATGGGCGTGATGCATCATTGCATGATGGCAATGCGAATCTGCCTATCAGCTAGTTCCGCACTGATTCATGATCTTCTTCTCCAATGAACTTACGTTGCTTCCGTGTATAGATGTTCCAGAAACTATTTAAAGAAGCTGCATTCCTTAGTCGAACCAGGTCTTGTGGATCAGAAATGCCAACATTAATAAGAACGAAAACTAACAAAATTAGAACCTTGTTCTTTCAAAAGAAGTGTACAACAAGGTTCTAACTTGTAGGATTGCTTTGTTAATTTGCACTGGTTCATTGACCCTTTCTCTTACGATAATGTCAGTTGTATATTAGGTATGTCGAATATGTCTAGTATGCAAAATTCTGACATGGAAGCTAGCTAAGTTGATAAAGACAGGGGAGACCTAGCTTGAAGATTGAGTGTGGCCTTCTTCTTACAAATATGAAAAATGATAATGGCATGTTTGATTTGAAGGAATATCTTCAAAAAATAAAGTAGGAGATTCATATGATTGGTTCTTAAAGCATCGTTTTATTCCTAGGAATGCGCAAAAGAAAAGCACATGGAAAAACCTTTGAATGCATTTCAAGGAAAATTTTAGGAAGTTAACATATTGAAGACCTTTTTTTTTTCCTACGTGTAGGGTCGAGTCAAAGCATGATGCATGTATGATGGGACCCATCTAATTAGCGATGGAGCAACATTAGTCGGATTCATGTGTTGTTATCATTGATGTGATTCAAACAACTCATATAATTGTTTCATGTGTTTTCAAATCATCTGTTTTGTTTTGTATGTGCATTCCTATCATACACTTATGAATTGACAGGGGAGAAATATAATTTCAGAATTTAGGTGGAGCACAATGCCCCCACTTAGTTGCTTAATAAAGAAAGACGAAGATATCACATGTTAATCTTGATATGTTTCTTATCACTGGACATGAGCTAAATTTAGTTCTTTACGTCACAAAAGCTACTGAATGACGCCACTTTAGGCCACTCACAAGTCACAACACCCCACCTGGGCACCATGTTTTAGCACTTAAGTATAAGATTTTTGTTCATGTGACATATAATCAAAGAGGAGAGTGGACGTAACAATCTCCTATCCAAGAAGCCATTCTTTCACACAATCCAACAAATAGATCACTATAATCTTATACTACTGTTCAATTACAATTATCTTAATAAATGGTTTTATACTATGATAAATACTAAGAACATGTAAGATACAATGCATTGGGTACTTGTAATTAAGTGGAATATCTGACATGCCCTTGAAGAACACACTACATTAAGAGTTAAGTGTATAGGTGTATTTAATGCATAATATACAATATATCGAAACCAACACATATTTTTATCTTTTTGTCCGTTTATCTATCTATATATTTAAATGATAGTGTATTCAAGATTGTTCTAGAGGAGCCTCAAACATGCAATGATAATAAACGGTTTCTGTGTTTACGTATATATATGTGCAAGTCTTTAATTATCAGTTGTTTCTTGTGTCTATTCTTATTATGTCTTTGGGTAATTTTGCCGAGTATGTGCACTGTAGTTTATAGTGGAAGATGGGTATATACACCTACAACTCAAAATATTCTATCCAAGTCATATAGTATTTTACTAATTTTAAAAGTTGAATCAACTGGCCATTCAAGGACAACTACTCAAAGCAAAAGGTTATGTGTGGTGGCATTAGTCAACCAATTTTGGGGAAAATATACACATTAAACTATTATGATTCAATAAGATTAATTGTCTTGATGAGAATCAACCAAACACTACTTTTATGGTAGCCAGCTGAACCTAGTTATTTCTTTGAGTTTGGTCTTAGACTTAAAGATCATAGTAAAATGACAAAATAAACATATATGATGTTTTTTACTTGAAAATGGATTGGGTAATAATATATTATGAGGAAAATATTAATTGGTACAGGACAATATGAAGATCAACCATGCAAGGTGTATGATAAGATAAAGATCAATCATGTAACTAGATGAAATTGACCACCGTTTTCTTTGTATAGTTTTCACTTACAATAAGGAAGTTAAAGGGACTTCACTTTGGTAAAGCCGCCATATCGGAATATGTTATTGTTGGAAATATGTCCCATAGGCTATAATAATGTTGTTATTTTATTCTATTGTCATGCTCATGGTTAAGTTTATGTTCTATGTTATGTATTGCATAACTTTCTGAATTTGATATCCGGAGGAAAACCTAATTGCATGAGTGGAATAATAAATGACAAACATATGCCTAGTTAGTTAACTGGAGTAGTTTGTGTATTGTTGATGAACTTGTTTTCCTAATCATGGGCATACTTAATGTAAAGAGTATGCCAGTAATAATGATAGCACATTTTTCAGTTAGCAATGGTGTTGGATAGACCCAATTATGATATCTCACAAGATCACCTCCTCAATATGTTGTCGTTACTTTCTCGTAATCAGTTAAAATTTACTTATGTCCATAGCTAAGCCATGAGAATATCATAGATTCGGATAGGAGATGATTTCTTAAGAGTCATCGATCAAACGTAACTTTATAGTTGAGTAATTATAAAAGGTAACTTTTAGGGTACAAGAAAGTATGCTATGGTGCAAGATTTGTCAACTGGGAGCTCCTCCAACAATGGAGAGATACATTCTGGGTCCTCTCGGTCTTAAGGTGTCTAGCATTGCCTGACCATGTATTGTGATTACCAGCTTAGTTGGGGATGCGACCAAGAGTCACCAAGAAACTGTGACCACACTTCTGTCTTTGGCTACCGCCCCCAAGACGCCACTAACCCTAGGGCCAGCAACCCTAGGGTGTCGCTCCCCTCTCTCCCATTCTAGATTGTATCTAGAGTGGTGCACTGGCACGCCGCTACTCCAAATATGTGATTCCCTTCTTCTCTGTGTGCTTGATTACATGTTGTCATGGTGTTGCTATTCTAGTACGTGTGGATACCTCAGTGCATCATCTACTTTAGAATTCAATCGTGCGAGCCTCCACGAGGAGAAGACTCTCATGGATGGAAGGTACAACCTAGCTGTGGGAGTCAGAGTGTCCATGTCAACATCTCCACCGTGTTGATGTGATCATCAAGTATTTACATTCATACCCGCACCTTGATAGCTAGTGTATCATGGTGTAACTGTGCACATGGTAGATTTGTTTTGTCTAGCACTGATGAGGTTTATCCCCGGCAATGCCCATGTTTAAGGGCTTTCGATCTAGGGAGCGCATTGAGGACCTGGCGAACTCGACGGCGATCAGACGAAAGCAGAGGAACATGGGAGTTTACCCAGGTTCGACCCCCTTGGAAGGTAAAAGGCCTACGTCCTGCTTGTCTGACTTTGTATTGATGGGGTGGCTTTGATGGATGAATTACAATGGTGGCGTAGATTAGATCTAGCCAAAACAGAGAGCTCTGAACTATCGAGCGCTCTGGCGTGAGGTGGGTGGAAAAGTATCTAGGGTTTCGAGACCTCCCTCCCAGCCTTTTATATGCGAAGGCTGGGTCTCAGGATTGTTCTCCAAGTTGATTACAGGTCGGACCAGTTAGAATAAACCCTAAACGAGACCTATTCGACTAAGTCTCCTCTTTGAGTCTCTATCTTGCACGTTAAGTCACGTCCTTGGGCCGCGCCAGGCGGTCATCTTTGTGGGCTTTGAGATTCCTTCGACGGCATCCCTCCTGGACCGAAAGGCTAGGTAGGCCAAAGTCGAGGGCCCATTTGTCATTCCTTCGTCAGTAACCCCCGAGTGCCTGGGATAGTCAAGGACTATGGCAGGGACTCTAACTCAAGCTCCCTTTCATCGCCCGGGACTATTTTCGCCCTTCCTGAAAAATCATAGATTCACAGCAAGTATGCAAATGACGCCTCCGACAAACGCGATTAATTCGAGCAATGCTCATACTGAGCCTCGAAAAAGTGTTTAGCTTGGTTTGCAGGGGGATGCGCATAACCGGCCTGAGACTCACGCCGGGTCTCAGTTAATTGCATAGCCGCAAAGACATTCGGTTAGCGCTTACTCAGATTCGAGTCCCCCGACTAGAATCCGCGTGGGCTGGCGCTACCCCGACCTGAGCCGCGTTGGACTCACCAGGTCGAAGCCCAGTTCATTGTGAGGCACCCGATGCGTCCATCGGTGCAAACTTCATACCGTAGGTATGGAAAATTTCTCGGTAGAGCGCGTTTGATACGAATACCGGGCCATCTGGTGTTGCAAACCGTGGACTTACCTTCGTATTTGACATACGACATCCGAACTGGTATGTTGCCACCAAAATTCGGGTATTTGAGCGAAAGGTGTTGATAGCCCGAATAAGAGATTCGGGGGCCAAACTCGAATAAAGTAGAAGCGCTGCTGGCTCGGAGGAGATAATTCGAGGGACTTACGCCCAAACCTGAATAATTCGAAGGCACTGCTGGCCCGAAGAAGATGATTCGAGGGACCAAAGCCCTGGCTCGAATGATTCGAAGGCACTGCTGGCCCGAAGAAGATGATTCGAGGGACCGAAGCCCTGGCCCGAATGATTCGAAGGCACTACTGGCCCGAAGAAGATGATTCGAGGGACCGAAGCCCTGGCTCGAATGATTCAAAGGCACTGCTGGCCCAAAGAAGATGATTCGAGGGACCGAAGCCCTGGCTCGAATGATTCGAAGGCACTGCTGGCCCGAAGAAGACGTTTCGAGGGACCGAAGCCCACTCAGTACATCAAGTGAAAAAACAAAATTGCCCAGAGAAATATGCACTTGGGCAATGTAGAAGGAGCGGGAAAACCTTGAGGGAAACTCAATACCAAAAAGTGTTCGGGTTACCTTTAAAATTCGAGGGGGCCCTCGTCAACTTCGCTCCTGGGGTCGAATAGAATCAGCTTTTTCCTGGGTACTACGTCAGTGGTGACGCCAGATTTTCCTGAGTTGTCACGCCACCCTCTGCTGACTCTGACAAGACGAGACACGCAGCGGGCCCAGCGGCCGCACGTCCCGGCTGTTGACCATTTTTGACCGCACATCCCGCGCGTGGGTGAAGAAAGTCTGTGCAGTTTCCTGGATTACCGTGCGTAGTGGAGGCCATGGCTCCCGTGGTGTTGACATGTGGGCGGCTAGATCTGCCCCGCCGTTCCCACTTCATAGCCAACGGCTCAGATCAGCCGTAACTTTCGAATAAAACGGTGGAGGAGAGGTAATAGTGCTTCCCACTCCGCCGCCACCGTCTTCCTCCTCGCGCTCCGCAGAAGTTGCCTTCTCCGCCCATGCCATTTCCGCAGCTTTCGCCGTGCACCAAGCTCATGGGGAAGAGGAACTCCTCCGCGGCCGGCGCCGCCACCAAGAAGGCCAAGACGGCCGATGCCGACGGCTCCGTCGTCGGCCGTTGGGTCCAGTCCAAGGTCGGGGATAAGGAGCTGTCCTAGGCCAAGAAGATGGGCCTCCTGAAGAACACGCCGGCAGAATCGCTCGCCGCCGGCCCTGAGATCATCCCCCGGCCTCCTCCTGGATTCCGGGTACTCTTCACTGCCTTTCTGCTGCGGGGTTTATCTCTTCCTCCGCATCCTTTCCTCCGCGGTCTTCTGTTTGCTTACGGGATTCAGCTCCATGATCTGAATCCCAACACCATCTTACACATTGCGTGTTTCATCACGCTCTGTGAATGCTTCCTGGGGATTGAACCCCACTGGGCACTGTGGCACCGAATTTTCGTTATTCGGCGCCCTCTGCAATTCCAGACCGGCGGCTTCAGCTGTCAGGTGTGCCCAGACGTCTCCTACTTCTCCCTCCAAATGCCCGAAAACAATCCCGGCTGGAGGATGAAGTGGTTCTACACCAAGGACAAGTCCTCCAATGGTGAAACTTTCGGGCTTGAGGAGTTCCAGACCACCTCCGTCCTTCGATCCCGTGTGTCCTGGAGACATGATCTTTCGGAGGAGGAGATGAAGATTATGGAGCCGCTGATGAAGAAAATCGAGAAGCTTCGAGCCACTCCGAAGAAGGAGCTTTCGGGCCTCCAACTCATTCGGACCTTCATCGAGCGTCGAATCCAGCCTCTCGCTGCTCGAGCCCACTGCATGTGGGATTACAGCGACCGACGGGATTCGACCCATATTTCTTCAGACGAGCTTCGTGAAGCCGAGATCGACGAGTGCGTGCGCGCCATCACGAATATCAAGAAGAAGTCACCCGTGCCGAAAGCCTTCGACGCGGTGGCCTTCAGCAAGGATTTTCCCCGCATCGAGGTACGCCTTTTATCGAGTAGTTCTTTTGTACCACAATTGTGTCGATTGGTTTCAAAGACGATTGAAATCCTTGCACAGGTAATCGAGGTAGCCCGATGCTATCCGCCCCAGCCCGAAATGGGTGAATATCCAGGGCGTGACTTTACCGAAGTGCCGGAGGGATCGACCTCTGCCGCTCCATCGCCACCAAGAGCCCCGAAGAAGCAGCTGATCGTGGATGTTGTCGAGGACTCTGAAGACCTCGATGACACCCATCTCACTTCAGGTGATGACGATGAAAGCGCGATCCCTGTAGCGCCTTTGAGCAGTCGTCCTCCTCTTCGAGCAGGGAAAAGGGCTCTTCCGAAATTTGGAGTCGACGCCTCGTAAGTTTCCCTCGGATCATACGACCATATTGCGAAATGCCAGTGATGTAATGACTTCGATGCTTGCTTCAGGTCATCCACCAAAGAGACCTCGGCCAGCCGAGGGGACCGTGACCAATACCACATTCGTCCGCATGACGACTCCCTCGAGCACACCGCGGATTCGCAAGAGAGGGCAATTGGAGATGCCGCCCCTAAGGTCGACCCCCCGTAGCCTCCGTCTCCTCCTCCGAAGAAGAATGAGCCTGAATTCGTCCTGATCTCTTCCTCCGGCGAGCCTTCCAGCTCCAAAAGTCATGTAAGTCCGAAATTTCCTGCTTCTGCGCCTCGTATGTTTGCCTGTCAGTAGCCCCCGAGGGTGAGTCGAAGTGTTTACACTTGGGCTCGCCCTCCTAATCAAGAATTCGGAGATCTTATCCTTGCTTCTTCTTGCACAGCCCATTATTAGGGACTTATCGAAGGTATGTCAGAGTTTTCTTGCACTGGAGGAAGAGAATAGACAGCTAGTCGCCCAGCTCGATGACGTTCGCCATGAGTACTTCTCTTTGTCTTGTAGTAGCTTACTTCAAAAGGCTGTTTCGCTTTAGTTCCTTACTACGTCCTTTAAATGATTAGGAATCGGAGCGCAGGCTGCCGCCGACAAGACATCCCTGAAGACTCAGCTGGATGATCTTGCCGCGGAGAATTCGGGCTTGAAGGCTAAAGCTGACGAGCTAGCCGACGAAATCACCCGATTAAAGGCCGAATCATCCGAAGCCCAGGAGCGTGCGAAGAAGAGTCGTCTGGAAGCTGAGTCAAGAGAGAAGGACCTGCACCAGCGACTGTAAGCCTCGCTCGATGCTTTATGCGGTGAGTCTTCAAAATCACATTGATGGGGTTTCTTCATGCCGATTAATCATTTACCCTAACTGAAGAGCTTATCCTTTTTTGTAGCTACTGCGGAGTTGGATGCCGGGGCTATGAAAGAGCCTGCTAGGCTCGAGTCCAGCGTCGGCACCGCCGAGCGTCTAAGTTGAGAAGTTAGCAGCTTCCTGGCGAAGGTGCGGTCGACGCTTATCCGCGTACGGGACACATCTATCCCTTACTCGGTCAGCGATACCATGGCCGGGATCCTCGAAGCTCTGACGGTGAAGCCGGGCGGCGAAGACCCGTTAGTTGCTGCGGTTCGCCGACAGGTAACCATCGGCTCCGAGTCTGTCTTCTCTTTGATGATGATGCATGAGGTGGAGTTCGATGCCGACAAGGTCACGAGCACATACCCGAAGGACGCTGACGGACGTGACAAGTCGGCGAAGAGCTATGTTGCTCGTGCTCGTGACCTGGCCGCTCAGTTGACGAGCTTCTTGGCCGAACGGAACGAGCAGCGAGCGGCGGCGCGGGCTCGAAAGCGCGGGACCTCCGGCGCCCAATCCAGCAAGGCCCCTGGTAGCTCGGCGTAGCACCGTCGATGCCTTTGTCATGCATTTGTAATTAGTCTTAGGATGCTGTGTCGAACAATGTTGTGTTAATGTGGGTGTACCGCCTGCTGTAACTTTGCTGCACTTTGTTTGTCATCATCCTCTATGTCTGCTTTCTTAATTACCGATGGCTATGCATGACCGGGGTCGCTTTGTGCAGGGTACGTCCGTGCTTTCGAGTGCCTGGCCTATTTCTTACGAGACAGTTGCTAGCTCTTCGAATGCTAATGAGAGGAGAGCACCTTCCACGAGTGAACTGTCCTTGATTCAATCCTTGCATGATCAGCTCAAGGACACTCAACAACGGCTGAAAGCAGTTACTGCTAAGGTTGACATTGCTCTGTCCAAGGCGTCGCAGGCCGCAGATGCCGAGAAGTTTCTTCTCGAGGAAATCGAGAGGCTTGGGAAGTCCCTGAAGTGTGAGTCTGCCGAACTTTGTTGGTCTGCCTCGCGATTCGAGCATGCAGAATCTGATGTTCTTCTTCTGTCTGCAGATGTGTGTCTCGACAGTGCAGCTGAAGCCCGACGCGTGAACGCTCATGTTCTTACTGCCCAGACACATGCTAATTCGATTGCTGACAACTTCTGGGCAGATCGGTCGAAGGCGATGAAGCTGACACTTCTTCAGGACAGGATCGCCCAGGCAGGAGTGTTGGCCGAAACAAGCCGTAGAGCCCTTGCTCTGGTTCACGAGGCGATGTTTCCTCTGAACAACCAACCCGAAGGCCTGCCGGCGCTGCTTGACCGATTCGAGAACGGCAATGATGTCTACTCCTTCGTTCGGGAACATCTGCGCTGCGGAGCTGTGGTAGCCCTTTCCTTCGTGCGCGCTCGTTATCCCGAAATTGACTTGAAGCTGCTGAAAACACTTCCGCCGTCTCTGAGAGGTTGTGTTGACATGGAGCACCATTATGCTGCTTGTAGAGACACGGACGATTGTATCGCCCAACAGATTATCACCGAAAATGATCGTCAGAGGGCAAACCAGGGTGTCTTAGCGCAATGAGCTGGCCTTGTATTTGTACTTGTACCTTGTGTATATATTGTATATGTGTGTCTTCTTTGGAGTTTGTCTGCGAAGCCCCCAAGCATGGGGCGAAGCCCCCGAATATGGGGCGAAGCCCTCGAGCGTAGGTCGAGAGGGCGAATCCCCCGAGCGTAGGTCGAGAGGGCGAAGCCCCCGAGCGTAGGTCGAGAGGACGAAGCCCCCGAGCATAGGGCGAAGCCCCCGAGCGTGGGTCGAGAGGGCGAAGCCCCGAGTATAGGGCGAATCCCCCGAGCATAGGGCGAAGCCCCCGAGCGTAGGGTGAAGCCCCCGAGTATAGGGCGAAGCCCCCGAGCATAGGGCGAAGCCCCCGAGCGTGGGTCGAGAGGGCAAAGCCCCCGAGCGTAGGGTGAACAATGATGTGGGGGGAATAAACTTTATTATTTGGCACCGAAGGCGCAATGGTTGAGCGTGGTCTGCTGCCGACGCTTAGTTACATAGAGATGGGGGGAGATGTGCTGGCTCTAAGGATAGAACCGACGCAGCTACTGTGCGTTCCATGGATTGTCGATGTCTTTCCCCGTCTTGGGGTCGCGTAGCCGATACGCTCCTCCTGGGATTGCTTCGTGAACGAGGTATGGGCCCTCCCATGGTGGTTCCAGCTTCGACGTGCTTGTTTGCTTGAGTCGAAGGACGAGGTTGCCTGGCTCGAAGGACCGTCCGCGTACCCGTCTGCTATGGTAGTTGCGGAGGCTTTGCTGGTAGACTGCTGAGCGTACGAGGGCGACATCCTGGGCCTCGTCCAGTAGGTCTTGTGCATCTGCAAGTGCCTTTTCTGCATCTTCCTCAACGTAGGCCACCATGCAGGGCGCGCTGTAGCACACGTCCATAGGTAGCACTGCTTCTGCCCCGAAGAGCAAGAAGAAAGGTGTGTAGCCTGTTGAGGAATTGGGCGTGGTTCACAGGCTCCACAGAACCGAAGGCAGTTCTTCGACCCAGGCGCCTGCCGCGCGTTTGAGGGGTCGAAGGAGTCTCTTCTTCAGGCCCGCGCATACGAGCCCATTGGCTTTTTCGACTTGGCCGTTGGACTTGGGATGTGCGACTGAAGCGTACTTGACTTTGATGCTGAGGTTTTTGGCGAACTCCTAAAACTCGCCTGAGGTGAAGTTGGTGCCGTTGTCGGTGATGATGTTGTTCGGTACCCCGTACCGGTAGACGATGGACTCAAAGAACTTGACTGTTGTGGTTGCTTCTTGGTTGGTGACCGAGACAGCTTCGATCCATTTGGAGAACTTGTCCACCGCGACCAAGAGGTATGTGTGACCTCCTCGAGATGACTTGGGCAGAGGTCCCACCTGATTGAGGCCCCATTGCGCGAAGGGCCAGGTGACGGGTACAGTGTGCAGCTCGGACGTGGGTGTGTGAGGCTTGGTGGCGAAGTGTTGGCATGCCTCGCAGTGCTGGACGATGTTCCTGGCATCGTAGAGAGCAGAAAGCTAGTAGAACCCTGACCGGAAAGCTTTAGCCACAAGGGTTCGACTGCTGGCATGATGCCCGCAGGTTCCCTCATGTATTTCTCAGAGGAGGGCGATTCCATCTTCCTACACTATGCACCGTTGGAGTACCCCTGTGGTGCTACGCTTGTAGAGATCCCCATTGATTATGGTGAAGGCTTTGGAGCGCCTCATGACTTGCCGCCGATGGATGGGGTCTTCTGGAAGCTTGCCCCGAATCAGGTAAACCAAGTACGGCTTCGTCCAAACTGCTTCAACGAGCATAACCGCTGCTACGTCTTTGGGGAGGTCCTCTGTTCCCCCCGCTGGGGTGGTGCTGCCTTGCTGAGCCCCCGAGCGTGTTGCTAACGCCGGGTCGGTCGCTGATTTAATCTTGACAGAGCGCTCGAATATCTCTTCGAAGAAGACTCCGGGCGGTATTGGGAGGCACTTTGACCCGATGTTAGCCAGGTTGTCTGCCTCTTCATTGCTTTCCCTGCCGATGTGCGTCACTTCACAGCCCTCGAATTCGCCTTTGAGCTTATCGTACATGGCGCGATATGCGATCATGTTTGCGCAGGTTGCGTCGCACTCCTTCATGACTTGCTGGGCGATGAGGTTCGAATCTCCATGGATCTTAATGCAGGTAGCCCCACAGGCTTTCGCCATGCGCATGCCATGGAGAACGGCTTCGTACTCTGCCTCGTTATTCGAGGGGTTTGAGAAGCGCATGCGGAGAACATAGCGCATCCTGTCCCCCTATGGTGATACGAGAACCACTCCTGCTCCTGCCCCCGAAACTCGCTTGGACCCATCGACGAATATGGTCCAGCTATTCGACAGGTCTGGGAGTTCGGGCATCTGAGCTTCCGTCCATTCGGCTATGAAATCCGGTAGGACTTGGGACTTGATTGTGGACTAGCGCTGGTACGTGATCTCCTAGGGTCCCAGCGTGATTCCCCATAGCGACACATGCCCTATGGCGTCTGGGTTGTTAAGGATGCTAGAAACTGGATTCGAGGCCACCACTATGATGGAGTGGCATTCGAAGTAGTGCGGCAGTTTCTTCCCTGTCATGTAGATGGCGTATGCTAGCTTCTGATAATGGGGGTATCTTTCCTTGGTCGGAGACAAAACTTCGCTCAGGTAGTACACGGGCCTCTGTACTCCGTGCTCTTTGCCTTCCTCCGCGCGTTCGACCACAAGTACCGAGCTGACGACTTGATTTGTAGCCGTGATGTATAGCAACATCGGCTCTTTCTCTCGGGGTGTGACGAGGATTGGGGAGGTCAACAGACGACGCTTGAGGTCGTTGAACGTGGTTTGCGCCTCTTCTGTCCACGTGAAGTTGTCTGTCTTTCGAAGCAGCCGATAAAAAGGGAGTGCTTTTTCGCCGAGCTTGCTGATGAAGCGGCTAAGCGCTGCGAGTCGACCTGTCAACTGTTGGACATGTCGAAGCGTCTTTGGAGGCTGCATGTTGATGATGGCCTGTATCTTCTCTGGGTTGCCTTCGATCCCCCTCTCGGAGATGAGGTAGCCTAGCAGTTGGCCGGTGGGTACCCCGAAGGAGCACTTCTTCGGGTTAAGCTTGATGCTGTAGTGGTCAAGGTTGTCGAAGGTTTCTCGCAGATCGTCGAGTAAGCTGTCTGCTTTCGCCGTTTTGATGACGATATCATCGACGTAGACCTCGATGTTGCGACCGATCTATTCCTTCAAGCATGCCTGCATGCACCGTTGATAGGTGGCTCCGGCGTTCTTGAGCCCGAAGGGCATTGTCATGTAGCAGTACACCCCATGTGGGGTAATAAATGCTGTCTTGTCTTCGTCTTCGACCTTCAACCTTATCTGATTGTATCCGGAGTAGGCGTCGAGGAACGAAAGTCCCTCGCAGCCTGCCGTAGAATCGATGATCTGGTCGATTCGGGGCAGTGGGAAGTAGTCCTTCGAGCAGTGTTTGTTTAGTGCCGTGAAGTCGATACACATCCTGTAGATCTTGGTGTCTTTCTTTTCCACCATGACTGGTGGCGAGAGCCACATGGCTTCCTTGATCTCTCTAATGAACTTGGCTTCGAGGAGGCGATTGATTTCTTCGCCCATTGACTTGGCCTTTTCTGGATTGTAGCATCGCATGGACTGCTTGACTGGCTTTGCGTTCGGAAAAATTTTGAGCTCGTGCTCAGCGAGTTCCCTGGGGATGCCTGGCATATCTGCTGGACACCCGGCGAACATCCTCCAGTGCTCACGGAGGAACCCGACGAGCGCGCTTTCCTATGCGGGAGAGAGAGAATTCGACACCCGCGCCGTCTTGGTTGGATCCGTCGGGTGAATCTGGTGTTCTCTAGTGTCCTTGCTGGCATCGAATGAGAGCTCTGGGGCGTTCTGCTGCGCCGGCGGATCGATGTCCATGTTGGTGGCTTCCCTGATGTGATGGAACTCCTCGTGTACTCCGAAGGTCTGAGACATGCTATTGAAGTCCTTGTCGCAGTTTTCAGAGCGGGCGAAGCTGCCGCTGATCGTTAGCGGTCCCCGATTGGCTGGCATCCGCAGCTTGAGGTAAGCGTAGTGCGGGACCACCATGAATCGGGCGAACGCTGGTCGTCCGAGAATGGTGTGGTACTGCGAAGGCCAATCGACGACCTCGAACTCGATCTTTTCCTTCTGAAAGTTCGAAGGGGTGCCGAAGATGACATCCAAGTGTATTGCTCCTAGTGGGTACGTCGGCTTCCCAGGGACTATTCCATGGAAGGACGTCTCGGTTGGCAAAAGATTGTTCATCGGGATCTTGATTTTGCGTAGGGTGTCTGCGTAGATCAGGTTCAGACTACTCCCTCCGTCCATGAATACTTTCTTCGAGGTGAACCCCCCGATCTGCGCTTCAAGGACCAAGGCGTGGTGTGCAGGGCGCGGGATCTTCGGTGGGTGATCAGACCGATCGAAACCAATTGGGTGTTCAGACCAGTTCAGATATTCAGGCATGGCAGGTGGTGCGTGCTCGACGTGGAACACCTCTCTTGCGCGCTTCCATTGTACTTTGTTCGTCGGGCGCCCTCTCTGAATCATGGGCACGAATCCTCATGGTGGCGGGAACGCCTCCTCTTCATCAGCTGGCTGCCGTGGCTCGCCATGCTGGATTGTAGCGGCTTGGTGACCCTGTTGGAGCATGTTCGCCGGTGGATTAGGCGGTGGCGGTGGAGCGTTGTAAGCTACCGCGCCAGCTACTGGTTGCTCTGTTTGCATCCTCTCTTGAAGCGCTCGACTGAGGCGGAGGAATTCCCTGCACTCGATGAGGAGATGTGCGGGTCTTCGGATGCCATCTTTATCGAGGTAGGTGTGCCTTGTGCACCCTCCATCGAGCATCTCTTCTGCTGACAGTTGTGGTTGGTCGCGTCATCAACGTGTAACAACTCAGAAAATTGTACTCCACTTCCTATAAATTAAAGTGCCAAATTTTGGACCAATTAAAACTTTTTATCTATTATTGCATGTATGCATGTATTTTTCTATTATATGTCTTTTATGATTTCATGTGTGTTATTATTTGTGGTGCAATAGTTAGTCAATTCTAACCTAACCAACAGAAGCATTAGAGAAGAATCATAAGAGCTAAAGAAAACAGAAACAAAAGAAAGAAAGAAAAAGAGAAGAAAAAGTGATCTAGAAATTATATTTGACTACCCTACTTTGGACACTTAGAATAAGAAATCTGTAACCCAAGCAAAGGTGTGGTCAGTTAGTTGAGCTTGACCAGATCACATACTAACTCAACCAAGAGATTTCCAACAAAAACTCAAACCAGAAACCCACTCAAACATCAGCCAAAGTTTGAATCTGATTCAGCAACCAAACCTTAATTTCAAACTCAAATTTTTCCAAAACATGATATTTCTTCAGAACAAAAATACCTCTGGAACCCCTGTCCAATATCTTGACAAACCCCAGTGGCCGTTTTCAAAAATTTGAAATTTGATTTCTTGCGGGCATTTGATCGAACAACTAGGGAGCAAAAATCGGAGAAAATCAAATCACTGTGAGCCTCACTGTTCCCGTTCGTCTCGACCCTGTAGCCATGCTCGTGGAGACCCCCGCGGTCGAGCCCAGCCCCCTCTGCCTCGACCCAAGCCGTGCGACATGGAAGGAGAGGGAACATGCCGCCCGGACCCCCCCTCTCTCTGTCCCTCTTCCTCTCTGCACGTTGCCGACCGCCGTGACCTCGCCAGAACCGACCCACAGCACTCCGTCGCCGAGACAGAACCCCGCCAGCACGCGAGCAAGGCCGCCGTGCCCGGCCTCACCCGTGCAAGTCGCCAGCACACCCTGCGCCGGCCACCCACTGGGCGCCCTTGTCCCCGCCCCTCTGGCCTATAAAAACCCCCTCTGAGCAAACGAACGAACTCACCCCACTCCCAGCTCGCTCCCAGACACCCTCTCTTCCTCCCGCTCGCTCTCGTTCGACGTCGCCAGCTCTGCCGACGAGCTACTGGGCGCAGGCAGCGCCGCCGCGTTGGGCCGCCGCTGGACGAACGGACGCCGGAAACTGGAGGAGGAGTGCCGCCAGAGTCTTTTCCGCCCGTCGTCGTCGAGCCCTGCTTCCTCTACGCGCCTCGCCATCGCCGTCGTCTTCCTCGCCGTGCGCAGGTGAGCTCCCGCCCTAGCCAACGAGCACGACGTAGACGCGCCGTTGGATTAGAATCCAACGGCAGCGTACCGATTCGGGTCACTTAAGTGACCTGACGAGTAGGACCCACCTGTCAGTTTGTTTTAAAACATTTCCCGCTCGTGCGAAGCGGTATTTGGGCCGGCCCGTTCGGGTTCTGTAGGAAATCGGCCCAGCTAGGTTAGAATTCGGTCCGAACCGTTTTTTATTTATTTCCCACCTATTTCGAATTGTTTCAAATATGTTTCAGAGATGTTTTTCAAACTTTAATTCCAAGAGATTTAGAAATCCAATTCTAGCAAATGAATATGCGTTGGAAAACTTAGGAAATGATCTACCCTCTGAAACTGGTTAGAATTCAATTTGAGTTAGGGATTTAATTCAAGAAGATTACTTTGACCATAGCCCTATTAATCTTAGGAAAATTCTAGAAAATTATTTAAACCTCCCCAAAAATATGAAACTTGGTTTGTGAATTCACTAATTAACTCCCCTACTGTTTAGTTCAACCTTAATCAACTCAAACCTTGTTAGTGGTACCAATTAGACCCTAATCCAATCCTAGTTGGTAGCATAAAATGATAGATCTCTATTATACACCTAGAATTAGTTTTGCCCTCAATACCAAATCACTTAATTAATCCCTCCCCACTTGAACTAGTCCAAATACCCTGAGTTGAATACCAATGCTTAGAAAGTAAACCACTTATGGCACTTGGTAGAAAAATCTAACTTACACACTTGATGAACACTTGGAAGAAACCTTGCAACCCAACTCAATAAAATCCAACATGAATGTTATTGTTTGAAAACAAGTATGTGTGCTAGGTGTGTTGTTAGCATTGTGTAGTGATTGTGTGCCTTGTGTTTATTCGTTATTAGACGCTAGTGTTGCTGAGGAGGATATTGAGGGGGAATTTTATCAAGAAGAAGATGACTACCCCGGACACTTTGCCAACCAAGGCAAGCCATCTTTTGAATCATACTCCAAATGCCTAGTTTTACTATTGCATTCTACTTGTTTTAAGTAAATTGCATGATTGAATTGCTAGAGTAGAATGATAAGATGTGTAGGGATATCTTGCTTAGCAAGGGCATCAAGCTGAGTTTATCCAACCCTATTTAGTGGTATCATTACTCAATGTAGTTGCTTAGTCGCTAATAAAATTGAGGCCATCTCTAAGGGGAACCCTATTTGAACTTGGTGACTTGAACTTGAAAACTTGAAAGGGAGATTCTCCTACATGATGGTTTTATAAAGGAAAAATAATCTTGACTAAGGACTATGGAATATATGTGCTAAATGATAATAAGTGATGTACCATGTGAGCCAACCATTACCGTATGACCACACTACCCCTAAATGGGAAGGGGCTTAGTCCGTAGCTTGTTTACCTTAGTATGGGAGGCCTTGTATCATCCTTTATAGAAGTGCACCATGAGCGGGTACTTCTGAACCAGGTGGAAAATTTCCATTCATCCAGCATCCTGGAGCGGGCAAAACTAGAGACGCCGGAACGGAGATGTCCGTGTCTCGGGCTCTAGGGAAGGATCCTATACTAGGGTGAGCAAGTGAAAGAGTTTGTTTGATTATCTGAACCTCGCATACTTTGTGTATGACGAACCGTGGATTTCTCCCGGCAGATGTATCGAATCTTGTGGGTAAAGTGTACCCCCCTGCAGAGGTTTCAAAATTATTCGAATAGGCGCGTCCTCGGTTATGGACAGTTGGCAAGCTGTACTTGACTTTTGTCAAGAATGATAATAACTTATGGTGAACTTGGTGAATGACATGGCTTGACTTGACATTGATATTTACACACTTGAAGTTCCTTTTAGATTGAACTTAGAGAACTAAACTTCTTTTCTACCAATGAACATCCTTGGGAAACAAAACTAGCTTTTGCAACTAAACTTAGTGCTTAGTCCACCATATCAACCTTGCATATCTACTTCATCATTTCATTTATAAGATGGTTTGCGAGTGCATCCAATGTACTCATGGCTGTGTCCCTGGCTATCAACTTGGCCAGACTATGGGGAAGAGTATCCGGAGGAAGGGTATGAAGAAGAGTATCAGAACTAAGATCTTCTACTAAGTCGCCATTACCTGTAGGGTGAAGGCATGGACCCAAAGACGTTATTTCCGCTGCTATATTGAGTTGTAATATGAACTTGGTCACTATGACCATTGTATTGAACCATCGTATTGTAATGTCTATGGAACTGGTTACCAACTACGTTATGTGTATCACAACAATGATTCTGGGATTGTGGTGGAATACATAACGGGCACATCGAATTTGTTATAAATTCGGGGGTGTCACAAGTTGGTATCAGAGCCTAGGCTGACCCTAGGAGACCTTAGTTAGAATGGGCGTTGAATGAAACCTTTATAAAAGCAAAAGATATAAGTAATGGTTTAAAATTGCTTAGTCTTTTCCTCTCTATTTACAAAGCTTTGTACATGCTTCAGTTTTTACCTACTTAAAATTTTGCACACTTGAGTTGGTCACTAACTTAATCTAATCTAAAATTTTGTAGATGGCCCCGGTATTCACTGAGCAGTACCAGTTGGGCCATGGTGGCAGCCTTTGTTTCGAGCGCGACCTCACCACCCTGACCTTGTTCCTGGATCGTCTATATCCGGAGTTCAAGGGAGCCGTGCTCAATGAGCACCCGGATGGAGAGCTACGGTGGCTTATCAGGGCCAGTTGCCATGGCAAGAAGGGAGATTTGAGTTCTCCAAGGATCAAGTTTGAGCTTGTGGAAAACACTTGGGCCGATGGTTTGGTCCGAGGTATGCAGGAGATGCATGCCCGCTTGTGCGGACTGCATGTGGAGGAGATCCAGGGGAGCGCTTTAGGAACTTTGCTCGGCGTGATGCGGACGGGCGTCCCGCAAACATGCCAGGGAAAAATGAGCCGAGTACCTATGTTGATCACATGGACTTCTTGCTATACTCCACTCAGCAGGAGGCAGATCGTGCCCGTACCAAGGCCAACCTTGAGCACTTCGCACTTGTGGAGGTGAGAAGCACCATCAGGATCCTTGCAAGGGATCGCAAGAGTCTTCGCCGCCAGCGCGATGAGAGGGATCAGACCATTGTGGAGTTGAAGGCCAATGTGGCTGAGCTGACTGAGTACATTGAGGATCTAGAGAGCCACCTTGGTGAGGAGGAAGGCATTGATCTCCGCAAGGAGGATAATGCCCTCATTAGTGACGAGGATGACTTCATGGAGGACCTTGATGATCAGGAGGATGATGAGGATAATGGATTCATCGAGGATGATGAGGAGGAAGACCCCGAGGAGCCCGCTGTTTAGATTGGAGGTCCCCGGGTTATCTAGTTATGAGTTTACTTTAAGTCACTTCGTGTAGGTGTGAGTTGTATCCCCCTCTCTAGTAGACGAGTCGCAATGGTTTGATGTAAACCATTTGTAATGTGTGAACTCGTATGTGTGGTATGTTTCATGCTTGTTGAATGAAATATGAATTTGGCCCTTAAGGCCTTAGTAAGACAAAAATTGCATCATCTATGTTATATTAAATCTTAGCAATTAGTTTTTCCCTCTTGTCTTACACACGTTATCTTCAGATGCCGCGAGCACCCCCACCTCCGAACCCGGAAATGGCAGAACTGCTAAGGTTGATCATGGAAGACCGAGAAGCAGCCCGAGCTGAGCGCCAAGCTAACTTGGCCACTCTTCAGCAGCTAACCCAGATGGCAATGAACCACAACAATGGCAATGGAAATGGCCATGGTGAAGGAGAGAACAATGGCAATAATGATCACCGATCCACGCTAAAGAGTTTCCAAAACACCAACCCACCTATGTTCACTAAGTCTGAAGAACCATTAGATGCTGATGACTGGCTTCGCACCATGGAGAACAATTTGGCAGTCGCCGGAGTCGGCGAAAATGAGAAGGTCTTGTACACCACCCACTATCTTGCTGGAGCCGCAAGAGCTTGGTGGGATAGCACCCGTGCAATGCAAGCCCAAGGGTATGTGATGCCTTGGGAGGAGTTCAAGAGCAAGTTTAGCAAAGCCCATGTTCCTTTGGGATTGGTTAAAAGGATGAGGGATGAGTTCAGAAATCTGAAGCAAGGTTCCCTATCTGTGGTTGACTACCGTGACAAGTTCCTTACCTTGTCTAGGTATGCCCCAGATGACACCAACACCAATGAGAAGAAGCAAGAAAGGTTTCTGAATGGACTTCATGATGAGATGCAATGTGTCTTGGTCAGCATTCCCTTTGCAGACCTAGAGTCATTGGTGGACTCTGCCATTCAGATGGAAGGCAAACTCAAGCAAGCTGCAGAGAACCGCAAGCGCCGTATGATGTATCAAGGCAACTCGAGCAACTCGCAGAAGCCAAGGGGAAATCCCCCTATGGGTTTCGCCCCTAGACCTATGAGGCCATCTGCACCTGCTCCACGTCCCAACTTTCCTAGCCGTCCGACCGGCAACAACTTCAACCATGCACCTCCAAGACCTAATGGTAACAACTTCAACCCCAATACTCCAAGGCCAAATGGCGCCCCTGTGCTGCCCAAGTCGGGTGACAAATCTGGTGTTACCTGTTATGAGTGCGGAATCAAGGGGCATTACTCCAATGAGTGCCCGAAGAAGCTGAATGATGCATCCAACACCACTGCTCCTGCTCAGCAGCAGCGCCGTGTGGGAAATGGCAAGAATTATCCACCAAGGAACCAGCCTCACCCTCGAGGCCGTCTGAACCACATGAATGTTGAAGAAGCTCAGGAGGCAACCGACGTTGTGCTTGGTATGTTCCCTGTTAATTCAGTTCCTGCAAGAGTTCTGTTTGATTCTGGAGCTTCACACTCGTTTGTTACTCAGTTATTCGTTGATAAAAGTGGACTTCAACCAACACCCCTGAAAAATACCATGTCTGTGCAAATACCCGGGTCGATCACAAAGGCTAGTTGGACCTGCTTGGCAGTGCCCATAGAAATCCATGGGATATCATTCTTAGCCAGTTTGATTGTGTTAGGAACCAAGGGATTGGAAGTAGTCCTAGGTATGGATTGGATGTCTCAACATCAAGGAATTATAGATTGTGCCAAAAAGATCATCACTATGAGGAGTAGCCATGGAATTATAGTAAAGCATGTGTCAGTTAAACCCACCCAAATCCCCAGATGTCATAAGAGTATCTCAGGACCAATGCTGGAGCAAGTCCCCATCGTCTGTGAATACCCGGATGTTTTTCCCGATGAGCTACCCGGAATGCCACCGGATCGGGATATTGAGTTTATCATTGAGCTTATCCCCGGAACTGGATCCATAGCCCAACGACCCTATCGTATGAACCCAGCTGAACTAGTGGATTTAAAGAAGCAATTGGATGACCTTTTGAGTAAAGGATTGATTCAGCCAAGTTCTTCTGCTTGGAGATCACCTGTCTTGTTTGTGGATAAAAGTGACGGTTTCAGCCGACTGTGCACCGATTACCGCAAGCTAAATGATGTTACCATCAAGAATAAGTATCCCCTTCCCAAGATAGATGATCTATTTGACCAATTGACCGGAGCTCAAGTCTTCTCAAAGATAGACCTTAGAACTGGATACCATCAACTGAAGATCCGTGCAACGGATATACCTAAAACAGCCTTCACTACCCGATACGGATTGTATGAGTACACCGTAATGTCTTTTGGATTAACCAATGCCCCTGCCTATTTCATGAACCTCATGAATAAGGTTTTTATGGAGTTCTTGGATAAGTTTGTTGTTGTCTTCATTGATGACATTCTTATCTACTCCAATTCTGAAGAAGAGCATGCAACCCATCTGAGATTAATCTTAGAGACCCTGAGAGAGCATCAGCTATATGCCAAGTTTAGTAAGTGTGAGTTTTGGTTGAAGGAAGTTGGATTCTTAGGCCACGTATTATCAGCTGGAGGAATATCAGTAGACCCAAAGAAGATCAAATCCGTCATGGAATGGGAAGCCCCTACCACTCAAACTGAAGTTAGAGGTATTCTCGGATTAGCAGGATACTACCGCAAATTTGTTGAAGGGTTTTCAAGCATTGCCAGACCCATGACCCAACTGTTGAAGAAGGACAAGAAGTTTGAATGGACCCCTAAGTGTGAAGAGAGTTTTCAAGAGCTCAAGAAGCGATTAGTAACCGCACCCGTCCTAACCATGCCCGATATCACCAAGAACTTTGATGTCTATTGCGATGCCTCCAAACTTGGACTTGGGTGTGTGTTAATGCAAGAAGGCAAGGTCATAGCTTACCTCTCCCGGCAGCTTCGACCGCATGAAGAAAACTATCCAACCCATGATCTGGAGTTAGCAGCCGTAGTTCTAGCCTTGAAAACCTGGAGGCATTATCTTATGGGTAACCGTTGTGAGATCTACACTGATCACAAGAGTTTGAAGTATATTTTCACCCAGAAGGAGTTGAACATGAGGCAAAGAAGATGGATAGAGTTGATCAAGGATTATGATCTGGAAATTCATTACCACCCCGGTAAGGCCAATGTAGTGGCCGATGCATTGAGTAGGAAGCCATGCTCCTTGAATATGATGATCAAAGAGGAGCAACCCATGTTGTACCAAGAGTTTGAAAAATTTGGATTGGAACTAGTCAGTCAAGGATTCTTAGCCAACCTTGAGTTTCAACCCACCTTGATGAGCCAAATCAAATAAGCCCAGAAGGGAAATGAGAATATTGACGGAATTAAGCGCATGATTAGTTCCGGCAAGGTGCCAGGATTTGAAGAAGATGATCAAGAAGTTCTTTGGTATAAAGGACGTATTTGTGTGCCTGCGGATTCAGAATTGAAGGAAGTTATTATGAAGGAAGCCCATGAGGCACATTACTCCATCCACCCCGGTGGAACCAAAATGTATCAAGATTTAAAGGAACAGTTTTGGTGGCATGGGATGAAGCGTGAGATTGCATCGTTCATATCCAAGTGTGACATTTGTCAAAGAGTCAAGGCTGAACATCAACGTCCTGCTGGATTGCTGCAACCTTTGCAAGTTCCGGAATGGAAGTGGGAATCTGTTGGAATGGATTTCATCACTAGATTTCCAAGGTCTAGCCGTGGAAATGACTCTATCTGGGTCATTGTGGATAGACTGACCAAAGTTGCTCACTTTATTCCTGTCAAGACCACCTATACCTCAGGACAGCTAGCAGATCTTTATCTATCCAGAATTGTTAGTTTGCATGGAGTCCCTAAAACCATAGTTTCTGATCGAGGAACCCAATTCACCTCGAGATTTTGGAGAAGTTTGCATCAAGCCTTGGGAACCAAATTAGCCTTTAGCACAGCTTACCACCCTCAGACTGATGGACAAACTGAAAGAGTAAATCAGATACTTGAAGATATGTTGAGAGCCTGTGTTCTAGCCTATGGAGCTAAGTGGGAAGATTGTCTGCCTTTCGCAGAGTTTTCCTACAACAACAGTTATCAAGCCAGTTTGCAAATGGCCCCATTTGAAGCCCTATATGGAAGAAAGTGTCATACCCCTTTGAATTGGTCAGAAACCGGAGACAGTCAGATATTTGGACCGGACATTCTGCAGGAGGCTGAAGAGAAGGTTCGCATGATTCGTGATTACCTCAAGGCAGCCCAGTCTAGACAGAAGAGTTATGCCGACAAGAGACGTAGAGAACTGACCTTCAAGATTGGAGATTTTGTTTATCTTAGAGTCTCACCTCTTAAGGGAATGCAGAGATTCCAAGTAAAAGGAAAGCTTGCACCAAGGTATATTGGACCCTTCAAGATACTAGGCCGCAGAGGAGAAGTGTCTTATCAGTTGGAAATGCCCCCTGAACTGGCTGAAGTGCACGATGTCTTTCACGTGTCTTTACTTCGGAAATGTCTTGAAGTTCCGGAGAAGCCAGAAGTCTTCAAGAATATTGATCACCGTTCTGTGGATATCAACAAAGATTTGACCTATCGTGAAGTGCCTATCCGTATCCTCGAAGAAGCATATCGAACCACTCGAACCCGAAGCATCAAGTTTCTGAAAGTTCAGTGGAGTAATCACACAGAAGATGAGGCTACTTGGGAACGAGAAGATTACCTTCAAAAAGAATTTCCCCATCTTTTCAGTTCTTAGTTAATGAATCTCGAGGACGAGATTCTTTTTAAGGGGGGAAGATTGTAACAACTCAGAAAATTGTACTCCACTTCCTATAAATTAAAGTGCCAAATTTTGGACCAATTAAAACTTTTTATCTATTATTGCATGTATGCATGTATTTTTCTATTATATGTCTTTTATGATTTCATGTGTGTTATTATTTGTGGTGCAATAGTTAGTCAATTCTAACCTAACCAACAGAAGCATTAGAGAAGAATCATAAGAGCTAAAGAAAATAGAAACAAAAGAAAGAAAGAAAAAGAGAAGAAAAAGTGATCTAGAAATTATATTTGACTACCCTACTTTGGACACTTAGAATAAGAAATCTGTAACCCAAGCAAAGGTGTGGTCAGTTAGTTGAGCTTGACCAGATCACATACTAACTCAACCAAGAGATTTCCAACAAAAACTCAAACCAGAAACCCACTCAAACATCAGCCAAAGTTTGAATCTGATTCAGCAACCAAACCCTAATTTCAAACTCAAATTTTTGCAAAACATGATATTTCTTCAGAACAAAAATACCTCTGGAACCCCTGTCCAATATCTTGACAAACCCCAGTGGCCGTTTTCAAAAATTTGAAATTTGATTTCTTGCGGGCATTTGATCGAACACCTGGGGAGCAAAAATCGGAGAAAATCAAATCACTGTGAGCCTCACTGTTCCCGTTCGTCTCGACCCTGTAGCCATGCTCGTGGAGACCCCCGCGGTCGAGCCCAGCCCCCTCTGCCCCGACCCAAGCCGTGCGACATGGAAGGAGAGGGAAGATGCCACCCGGACCCCCCTCTCTCTGTCCCTCTTCCTCTCTGCACGTTGCCGACCGCCGTGACCTCGCCAGAACTGACCCATAGCACTCCGTCGCCGAGACAGAACCCCGCCAGCACGCGAGCAAGGCCACCGTGCCCGGCCTCGCCCGTGCAAGTCGCCAGCACACCCTGCGTCGGCCACCCACTGGGCGCCCTTGTCCCCGCCCCTCTGGCCTATAAAAACCCCCTCCGAGCAAACGAACGAACTCACCCCACTCCCAGCTCGCTCCCAGACACCCTCTCTTCCTCCCGCTCGCTCTCGTTCGACGTCGCCAGCTCCGCCGGCGAGCTACTGGGCGCAGGCAGCGCCGCCGCGTTGGGCCGCCGCTGGACGAACGGACGCCGGGAACTGGAGGAGGAGTGCCGCCGGAGACTTTTCCGCCCGTCGCCGTCGAGCCCTGCTTCCTCTACGCGCCTCGCCGTCGCCGTCGTCTTCCTCGCCGTGCGCAGGTGAGCTCCCACCCTAGCCAACGAGCACGACGCAGACGCGCCGTTGGATTAGAATCCAACGGCAGCGTACCGATTCGGGTCACTTAAGTGACCTGACGAGTAGGACCCACCTGTCAGTTTGTTTTAAAACATTTCCCGCCCGTGCGAAGCGGTATTTGGGCCGGCCCGTTCGGGTTCTGTAGGAAATCGGCCCAGCTAGGTTAGAATTCGGTCCGAACCGTTTTTTATTTATTTCCCGCCTATTTCGAATTGTTTCAAATATGTTTCAGAGATGTTTTTCAAACTTTAATTCTAAGAGATTTAGAAATCCAATTCTAGCAAATGAATATGCGTTGGAAAGCTTAGGAAATGATCTACCCTCTGAAACTGGTTAGAATTCAATTTGAGTTAGGGATTTAATTCAAGAAGATTACTTTGACCATAGCCCTATTAATCTTAGGAAAATTCTAGAAAATTATTTAAACCTCCCCAAAATTATGAAACTTGGTTTGTGAACTCACTAATTAACTCCCCTACTGTTTAGTTCAGCCTTAATCAACTCAAACCTTGTTAGTGGTACCAATTAGACCCTAATCCAATCCTAGTTGGTAGTATAAAATGATAGATCTCTATTATACACCTAGAATTAGTTTTGCCCTCAATACCAAATCACTTAATTAATCCCTCCCCACTTGAACTAGTCCAAATACCCTGAGTTGAATACCAATGCTTAGAAAGTAAACCACTTATGGCACTTGGTAGAAAAATCTAACTTACACACTTGATGAACACTTGGAAGAAACCTTGCAACCCAACTCAATAAAATCCAACATGAATGTTATTGTTTGAAAACAAGTATGTGTGCTAGGTGTGTTGTTAGCATTGTGTAGTGATTGTGTGCCTTGTGTTTATTCGTTATTAGACGCTAGTGTTGCTGAGGAGGATATTGAGGGGGAATTTTATCAAGAAGAAGAAGACTACCCCGGACACTTTGCCAACCAAGGCAAGCCATCTTTTGAATCATACTCCAAATGCCTAGTTTTACTATTGCATTCTACTTGTTTTAAGTAAATTGCATGATTGAATTGCTAGAGTAGAATGATAAGATGTGTAGGGATATCTTGCTTAGCAAGGGCATCAAGCTGAGTTTATCCAACCCTATTTAGTGGTATCATTACTCAATGTAGTTGCTTAGTCGCTAATAAAATTGAGGCCATCTCTAAGGGGAACCCTATTTGAACTTGGTGACTTGAACTTGAAAACTTGAAAGGGAGATTCTCCTACATGATGGTTTTATAAAGGAAAAATAATCTTGACTAAGGACTATGGAATATATGTGCTAAATGATAATAAGTGATGTACCATGTGAGCCAACCATTACCGTATGACCACACTACCCCTAAATGGGAAGGGGCTTAGTCCGTAGCTTGTTTACCTTAGTATGTGAGGCCTTGTATCATCCTTTATAGAAGTGCACCGTGAGCGGGTACTTCTGAACCGGGTGGAAAATTTCCATTCATCCAGCATCCTGGAGCGGGCAAAACTAGAGACGCCGGAACGGAGATGTCCGTGTCTCGGGCTCTAGGGAAGGATCCTATACTAGGGTGAGCAAGTGAAAGAGTTTGTTTGATTATCTGAACCTCGCATACTTTGTGTATGACGAACCGTAGATTTCTCCCGGCAGATGTATCGAATCTTGTGGGTAAAGTGTACCCCCCTGCAGAGGTTTCAAAACTATTCGAATAGCCGCGTCCTTGGTTATGGACAGTTGGCAAGCTGTACTTGACTTTTGTCAAGAATGATAATAACTTATGGTGAACTTGGTGAATGACATGGCTTGACTTGACATTGATATTGACACACTTGAAGTTCCTTTTAGATTGAACTTAGAGAACTAAACTTCTTTTCTACCAATGAACATCCTTGGGAAACAAAACTAGCTTTTGCAACTAAACTTAGTGCTTAGTCCACCATATCAACCTTGCATATCTACTTCATCATTTCATTTATAAGATGGTTTGCGAGTGCATCCAATGTACTCATGGCTGTGTCCCTGGCTATCAACTTGGCCAGACTATGGGGAAGAGTATCCGGAGGAAGGGTATGAAGAAGAGTATCAGAACTAAGATCTTCTACTGAGTCGCCATTGCCTGTAGGGTGAAGGCATGGACCCAAAGACGTTATTTCCGCTGCTATATTGAGTTGTAATATGAACTTGGTCACTATGACCATTGTATTGAACCATCGTATTGTAATGTCTATGGAACTGGTTACCAACTACGTTATGTGTATCACAACAATGATTCTGGGATTGTGGTGGAATACATAACAGGCACTTCAAATTTGTTATAAATTCGGGGTGTCACACAATGCCACTCCGTTTTTGGCATCGAATCACGGCTAGCGCTTCTGCTACTGCTGCTGTAATAGTTGTTTCCTCGTCGCGGTAAGTTGCGATTGTCGTTGCGGTCCTCATGTATGTAGCCTACTGTAAACCATGTCTGTGTTTTCCGCATCGTCGAAGCGGTTCGGCGGCCTTTCTTTCGGGAGCCGGAATGGAACTGGTCTTTTGCGTCGACGTCGTGCTCTGCTGATCGGCGACGACTCCTGGGTGCTGCGATGGAGTCTTCGCCATCGGCCCATTCGTTCGCTAAGCTCATGAGGTGGTCGACAGTCTTTGGCTTGCAGCGCCCAAGTTCCTCCTTGAAGTCGCGTCGGAGGAGGCCGCCCCGAAGGCGTCGATGGCCCTTTCGGGCGAGATATTTTCCGTCGTGTTGCGGAGGCTAATCCATCGCGAGATATATGACCTCAAGGTTTCTCCGGTCTTCTGCACGCACAAGCGCAACTCTTCGAACGACGTAGGTCGGCGTGAAGTGCCTCGAAAGTTAGTAGTACTTGGCGTACAAGCAAAGGCTCGAAGAGTTCAAGTTGGATTAGTTTTCGACTAGGGTTTGTTCAGAACCAATTCTATCTGTACTTTGCTTGGTGGACAATCCTGAGATCCAGCCTTCGCATATAAAAGGCTGGGAGGGAGGTCCCGAAGCGGCTAGACACGTTTCACCACCTCACGCCGGAGCGCTTGAAACATTAGAGCTCTCCACTCTCGGCTAGATCCAATCTACGCCGCCATTGTAACACCTCCATTGTAGCCATCCCATCAACAAAAGGTCAGACAGGAAGGACGTAGGTCATTACCCTACCAAGGGGGCCGAACCTGGGTAAAACCTCGTGTCCCTCTGCTTTCGTCTGATCGCCGTCGAGTTCGACGGATCCCATATACGCTCCATGTCTCGAAAGCCCACAAACATGGGCATTGCCGGGGTTGAACCTCGTCAATTGGAATAGCCTATTTTTTTGTTTCTTTCTCTTTAATCCTATTTTTTATGATTCATATACTTGGCACATATATAACTATGACCCTAGTTGCACACTTGTCGCATATGTCCATTCCTCCTCGTCAAAGTGGGTCTGGTCCAACTCGTGTATGCTACTGGTCCCAAGTGCATCCACTTAACCATGTATTGATTTTGTATGACCTTATATAGTTGACTACTTAAGAAATACCAGTATGCACCTAATATTCCACATATTATATAAGATCCTCTATATTTGCATATTCTATCAAATGTTGATGTGTGTATATGCCATTCTAAATTTATTTTATTATTGCATACTTCAAAATATAATTTGCATGAATAGTTGCTATTATCCATGAAGAGTTACATTCCAAGATGAAACTCTAGGTGCTCTTCTATAGACACAAACACCTATTTCCTATTCTCCTAAGAATTCAAAATTAAATCTACCCCACAAACATTTCAATTACCTATATGTGTGTCAATATGGACAAGGTTATCGTATGAGACTATCATTACAAAGTGACATACATAGTCACTAGCGTAAGTGACGAGGGTTAACTCGACAAATGTCCTAGATGAAGGACTTAGGATCGGGGGAAGAGGGCGTCGGATGAACTCGAAGGTAAAGTTAGTCGAAATAAGTATGTATAGAAAGTAAACTTGGGTGTTCAACCTGGCTTGCTTTCAATCTGGCCTACACCGTCCCCTCCTGGCCCCTATATATAGGTGGCCAGGTCTCGAGGATCGGGTAGGGTCCGATATAGATTACAATATCGACATACGGTAAGAACTCGTATCTCGACTATCATTACAATTGGGCCTAGCTTAACGGGCCTCAGGGGTACTCAACTAACGGGCTCTATTAGCTATACCCTTGTCAATAAGACTTCTACACAATTCACCCGAACACCTAAATGGATGCATTAATAGAACAGTGTCAATAGGGTTTCTAAAGGCACGATTGATACCCAACATGAGCATGAATCATTATTAATTGTGTATAATCTTTCACATTTCCTCATGTTTGGTTGCATGTATAATATCTTTGGGTGTTACATGTGCACTATTTAAAGAAGGCAAAAAAGGCGTAAAAATACTAAAATTAGTTGTGCGTCTTAGATGTATCTCCATCTCTCCATCTCTTGACTAACCCACACAAAGTCAAACCAAATTATAGGTCTCCTATGCCTGACTCAAATTTTTTCTTAATGCAAGCAAATGAACAATAGGACCTTTCTCAAGGTCGCATATAGTTGGGATAGCATTGGCATGGTTGCCAAATTGATGGAGACAACCAATCACGTCCTAAACATACTCCTATTTCTTTCTCACTTTTGTCATTGTTTTTATACAATGGCAACAAGTTCTATATTCTTCAACATGCCTTCTTACCAACCCCGGTGGAATCAAAAGAAGACCCTTCTCATCCTCGACTACACATAGAGCGAGTTGCGGACCCAGACAAAAAAACCAGTGGGGGCAATTATGATGATTGGGGGCATTTTTGGTATACATTTGATTTTTTGAAATATGTTTCTTCAAGTATGAATGAATTTGAATTCAAATAATTGAGTTGGGGCCATAGCCCCCACTCAGCTATACGTGGGTCCGCCCTAGCCACACGGTTACTAATACCGGTTTTATTGATGTCAAGTCTTTGTTACGTGAGTTATTATGCCAGCCAACACAAACAATTCTTAAACTTTGTTATTTGCATGCTTTAAATAATTTGACGTTTGTGCATTTATACTCTGTTATGTTGGTTCAAAGGCAAATTGCAAATCACAATGCATATATTTTGTTCCAGTTATAGGTAAACCTCATGCATGGACAATACAACATGCCATTTTGATTATAAGTCTCATGCAAAATTTGAAGGATTGAATCCTTTTTGTCGTTTTGGTTCAGACGAGATACCTAAAAAATTTGGCTGGATTCGATTATTGTATACCATAGGGAACTTTCCCATTTTGTATTTGCATGCAATCCCAACGAAAATATTTGCATTTTGTCCAACCTCGTATTAAATTTTTATCCAAATATTTATTGCAAATTCATTTATTTTTAAATTCTGTTAAACTCGACATGCCATGACAACCAACTACTACAGTTTTCCTATTCCTATTGCACAAAGTAAAGTGCCTCTAAATTTTACGGAAATGCAATTCGGCTCCCAAAAGCATATGCTCATGCATGCGGAAAAAAAATCATGTATGTCAATAATTACAAAAAATTTGAAGACATGTATATGTTCGCGTCAGTTGATTATGCGCTACTTATTATGGAGAAAACAAAATACTGTCACTTGTGCTAAAACGATAAATTAAGTGTCAATTTTGTTGATTGTTTAGAGCGTTGGATTTTGTCTTCTTGTTGGGAGAACACATGTTTATTTTTGCACAAACGCCAACCATAGTAACAAACGATAAGAATGCAAAATTTCAGAATTTTCAATAGCCTTACCAATTCTCCCAACAGTCCGAACTCCATGCCCAAAATTTTCTTCCTATGTGAGTGTTTGTTTTGTACTGGCGTTGAATCATCCCCATAGGATTTTTTCCCCTAAAATCCCTGCATACATTTCATCTGAACCATCCATTTACCAAAACCTCCATAAAGATCCATTTGTTTGATGCATTTGGGGGGCAGTGTTTGATCTGTAAGTGATATCTCTACTAATAATACGGCTTGAGGCCGTGATGGTCAGAAAACCATGGTACGTCAAAAAACCGTTTGGTACGTTGACAAAACCGTCGTCCGTCAAAAAAACCCTAAGAACGTCCGATCCCTGGCCCGACCTCCATCTTCTCTTCCTCCCTCGCTGTCCACCCCCGTCCGGCAGTCCTGGTCCGGTCAATTGATTCTTCTCCGGCGATTTCTCCCCGAGTCTGTGATTCACACCCACCTTGATCGAATTCCCCTGACTGCCTCCATCAGTCGATTCCCATGGGGCCGAGTGCAGGCACAGATCAGGTGAGAAAAAATCGCGACGGGAGCCGATGCCGACGGGTGGGTGTCTGTGTAGCGCTCGCGACCCGCCTCCGCTGCTGCTGAGTACTGAAAACAGGAGAGCAGGTCCGTCGCTGCCCGTGGTCTGCGGGGCACCACCAGGCTCGATTTAGTCGGCGGATGGTTCGATTCTGGGTGGCGGGAGCTATGCGTTGACCTGCAGGTGCTGCCGGCAGTACAAAATTGCCCTCCGATGCTGCCCACGGCCTGCTGAGCGCCTCTCGAGCGACGGCGCCGAGCTGCCAAACTCCTGGCGTCCCTCTTAGTTGTGGGGGTGGCCCAGGGCAGCGGGGAACAAATCCGCAGTCGGTGTGATGCCGTGTCCGGCCGGAGCTGNCCGGCAACAACTTCAACCATGCACCTCCAAGACCTAATGGTAACAACTTCAACCCCAATACTCCAAGGCCAAATGGCGCCCCTGTGCTGCCCAAGTCGGGTGACAAATCTGGTGTTACCTGTTATGAGTGCGGAATCAAGGGGCATTACTCCAATGAGTGCCCGAAGAAGCTGAATGATGCATCCAACACCACTGCTCCTGCTCAGCAGCAGCGCCGTGTGGGAAATGGCAAGAATTATCCACCAAGGAACCAGCCTCACCCTCGAGGCCGTCTGAACCACATGAATGTTGAAGAAGCTCAGGAGGCAACCGACGTTGTGCTTGGTATGTTCCCTGTTAATTCAGTTCCTGCAAGAGTTCTGTTTGATTCTGGAGCTTCACACTCGTTTGTTACTCAGTTATTCGTTGATAAAAGTGGACTTCAACCAACACCCCTGAAAAATACCATGTCTGTGCAAATACCCGGGTCGATCACAAAGGCTAGTTGGACCTGCTTGGCAGTGCCCATAGAAATCCATGGGATATCATTCTTAGCCAGTTTGATTGTGTTAGGAACCAAGGGATTGGAAGTAGTCCTAGGTATGGATTGGATGTCTCAACATCAAGGAATTATAGATTGTGCCAAAAAGATCATCACTATGAGGAGTAGCCATGGAATTATAGTAAAGCATGTGTCAGTTAAACCCACCCAAATCCCCAGATGTCATAAGAGTATCTCAGGACCAATGCTGGAGCAAGTCCCCATCGTCTGTGAATACCCGGATGTTTTTCCCGATGAGCTACCCGGAATGCCACCGGATCGGGATATTGAGTTTATCATTGAGCTTATCCCCGGAACTGGATCCATAGCCCAACGACCCTATCGTATGAACCCAGCTGAACTAGTGGATTTAAAGAAGCAATTGGATGACCTTTTGAGTAAAGGATTGATTCAGCCAAGTTCTTCTGCTTGGAGATCACCTGTCTTGTTTGTGGATAAAAGTGACGGTTTCAGCCGACTGTGCACCGATTACCGCAAGCTAAATGATGTTACCATCAAGAATAAGTATCCCCTTCCCAAGATAGATGATCTATTTGACCAATTGACCGGAGCTCAAGTCTTCTCAAAGATAGACCTTAGAACTGGATACCATCAACTGAAGATCCGTGCAACGGATATACCTAAAACAGCCTTCACTACCCGATACGGATTGTATGAGTACACCGTAATGTCTTTTGGATTAACCAATGCCCCTGCCTATTTCATGAACCTCATGAATAAGGTTTTTATGGAGTTCTTGGATAAGTTTGTTGTTGTCTTCATTGATGACATTCTTATCTACTCCAATTCTGAAGAAGAGCATGCAACCCATCTGAGATTAATCTTAGAGACCCTGAGAGAGCATCAGCTATATGCCAAGTTTAGTAAGTGTGAGTTTTGGTTGAAGGAAGTTGGATTCTTAGGCCACGTATTATCAGCTGGAGGAATATCAGTAGACCCAAAGAAGATCAAATCCGTCATGGAATGGGAAGCCCCTACCACTCAAACTGAAGTTAGAGGTATTCTCGGATTAGCAGGATACTACCGCAAATTTGTTGAAGGGTTTTCAAGCATTGCCAGACCCATGACCCAACTGTTGAAGAAGGACAAGAAGTTTGAATGGACCCCTAAGTGTGAAGAGAGTTTTCAAGAGCTCAAGAAGCGATTAGTAACCGCACCCGTCCTAACCATGCCCGATATCACCAAGAACTTTGATGTCTATTGCGATGCCTCCAAACTTGGACTTGGGTGTGTGTTAATGCAAGAAGGCAAGGTCATAGCTTACCTCTCCCGGCAGCTTCGACCGCATGAAGAAAACTATCCAACCCATGATCTGGAGTTAGCAGCCGTAGTTCTAGCCTTGAAAACCTGGAGGCATTATCTTATGGGTAACCGTTGTGAGATCTACACTGATCACAAGAGTTTGAAGTATATTTTCACCCAGAAGGAGTTGAACATGAGGCAAAGAAGATGGATAGAGTTGATCAAGGATTATGATCTGGAAATTCATTACCACCCCGGTAAGGCCAATGTAGTGGCCGATGCATTGAGTAGGAAGCCATGCTCCTTGAATATGATGATCAAAGAGGAGCAACCCATGTTGTACCAAGAGTTTGAAAAATTTGGATTGGAACTAGTCAGTCAAGGATTCTTAGCCAACCTTGAGTTTCAACCCACCTTGATGAGCCAAATCAAATAAGCCCAGAAGGGAAATGAGAATATTGACGGAATTAAGCGCATGATTAGTTCCGGCAAGGTGCCAGGATTTGAAGAAGATGATCAAGAAGTTCTTTGGTATAAAGGACGTATTTGTGTGCCTGCGGATTCAGAATTGAAGGAAGTTATTATGAAGGAAGCCCATGAGGCACATTACTCCATCCACCCCGGTGGAACCAAAATGTATCAAGATTTAAAGGAACAGTTTTGGTGGCATGGGATGAAGCGTGAGATTGCATCGTTCATATCCAAGTGTGACATTTGTCAAAGAGTCAAGGCTGAACATCAACGTCCTGCTGGATTGCTGCAACCTTTGCAAGTTCCGGAATGGAAGTGGGAATCTGTTGGAATGGATTTCATCACTAGATTTCCAAGGTCTAGCCGTGGAAATGACTCTATCTGGGTCATTGTGGATAGACTGACCAAAGTTGCTCACTTTATTCCTGTCAAGACCACCTATACCTCAGGACAGCTAGCAGATCTTTATCTATCCAGAATTGTTAGTTTGCATGGAGTCCCTAAAACCATAGTTTCTGATCGAGGAACCCAATTCACCTCGAGATTTTGGAGAAGTTTGCATCAAGCCTTGGGAACCAAATTAGCCTTTAGCACAGCTTACCACCCTCAGACTGATGGACAAACTGAAAGAGTAAATCAGATACTTGAAGATATGTTGAGAGCCTGTGTTCTAGCCTATGGAGCTAAGTGGGAAGATTGTCTGCCTTTCGCAGAGTTTTCCTACAACAACAGTTATCAAGCCAGTTTGCAAATGGCCCCATTTGAAGCCCTATATGGAAGAAAGTGTCATACCCCTTTGAATTGGTCAGAAACCGGAGACAGTCAGATATTTGGACCGGACATTCTGCAGGAGGCTGAAGAGAAGGTTCGCATGATTCGTGATTACCTCAAGGCAGCCCAGTCTAGACAGAAGAGTTATGCCGACAAGAGACGTAGAGAACTGACCTTCAAGATTGGAGATTTTGTTTATCTTAGAGTCTCACCTCTTAAGGGAATGCAGAGATTCCAAGTAAAAGGAAAGCTTGCACCAAGGTATATTGGACCCTTCAAGATACTAGGCCGCAGAGGAGAAGTGTCTTATCAGTTGGAAATGCCCCCTGAACTGGCTGAAGTGCACGATGTCTTTCACGTGTCTTTACTTCGGAAATGTCTTGAAGTTCCGGAGAAGCCAGAAGTCTTCAAGAATATTGATCACCGTTCTGTGGATATCAACAAAGATTTGACCTATCGTGAAGTGCCTATCCGTATCCTCGAAGAAGCATATCGAACCACTCGAACCCGAAGCATCAAGTTTCTGAAAGTTCAGTGGAGTAATCACACAGAAGATGAGGCTACTTGGGAACGAGAAGATTACCTTCAAAAAGAATTTCCCCATCTTTTCAGTTCTTAGTTAATGAATCTCGAGGACGAGATTCTTTTTAAGGGGGGAAGATTGTAACAACTCAGAAAATTGTACTCCACTTCCTATAAATTAAAGTGCCAAATTTTGGACCAATTAAAACTTTTTATCTATTATTGCATGTATGCATGTATTTTTCTATTATATGTCTTTTATGATTTCATGTGTGTTATTATTTGTGGTGCAATAGTTAGTCAATTCTAACCTAACCAACAGAAGCATTAGAGAAGAATCATAAGAGCTAAAGAAAATAGAAACAAAAGAAAGAAAGAAAAAGAGAAGAAAAAGTGATCTAGAAATTATATTTGACTACCCTACTTTGGACACTTAGAATAAGAAATCTGTAACCCAAGCAAAGGTGTGGTCAGTTAGTTGAGCTTGACCAGATCACATACTAACTCAACCAAGAGATTTCCAACAAAAACTCAAACCAGAAACCCACTCAAACATCAGCCAAAGTTTGAATCTGATTCAGCAACCAAACCCTAATTTCAAACTCAAATTTTTGCAAAACATGATATTTCTTCAGAACAAAAATACCTCTGGAACCCCTGTCCAATATCTTGACAAACCCCAGTGGCCGTTTTCAAAAATTTGAAATTTGATTTCTTGCGGGCATTTGATCGAACACCTGGGGAGCAAAAATCGGAGAAAATCAAATCACTGTGAGCCTCACTGTTCCCGTTCGTCTCGACCCTGTAGCCATGCTCGTGGAGACCCCCGCGGTCGAGCCCAGCCCCCTCTGCCCCGACCCAAGCCGTGCGACATGGAAGGAGAGGGAAGATGCCACCCGGACCCCCCTCTCTCTGTCCCTCTTCCTCTCTGCACGTTGCCGACCGCCGTGACCTCGCCAGAACTGACCCATAGCACTCCGTCGCCGAGACAGAACCCCGCCAGCACGCGAGCAAGGCCACCGTGCCCGGCCTCGCCCGTGCAAGTCGCCAGCACACCCTGCGTCGGCCACCCACTGGGCGCCCTTGTCCCCGCCCCTCTGGCCTATAAAAACCCCCTCCGAGCAAACGAACGAACTCACCCCACTCCCAGCTCGCTCCCAGACACCCTCTCTTCCTCCCGCTCGCTCTCGTTCGACGTCGCCAGCTCCGCCGGCGAGCTACTGGGCGCAGGCAGCGCCGCCGCGTTGGGCCGCCGCTGGACGAACGGACGCCGGGAACTGGAGGAGGAGTGCCGCCGGAGACTTTTCCGCCCGTCGCCGTCGAGCCCTGCTTCCTCTACGCGCCTCGCCGTCGCCGTCGTCTTCCTCGCCGTGCGCAGGTGAGCTCCCACCCTAGCCAACGAGCACGACGCAGACGCGCCGTTGGATTAGAATCCAACGGCAGCGTACCGATTCGGGTCACTTAAGTGACCTGACGAGTAGGACCCACCTGTCAGTTTGTTTTAAAACATTTCCCGCCCGTGCGAAGCGGTATTTGGGCCGGCCCGTTCGGGTTCTGTAGGAAATCGGCCCAGCTAGGTTAGAATTCGGTCCGAACCGTTTTTTATTTATTTCCCGCCTATTTCGAATTGTTTCAAATATGTTTCAGAGATGTTTTTCAAACTTTAATTCTAAGAGATTTAGAAATCCAATTCTAGCAAATGAATATGCGTTGGAAAGCTTAGGAAATGATCTACCCTCTGAAACTGGTTAGAATTCAATTTGAGTTAGGGATTTAATTCAAGAAGATTACTTTGACCATAGCCCTATTAATCTTAGGAAAATTCTAGAAAATTATTTAAACCTCCCCAAAATTATGAAACTTGGTTTGTGAACTCACTAATTAACTCCCCTACTGTTTAGTTCAGCCTTAATCAACTCAAACCTTGTTAGTGGTACCAATTAGACCCTAATCCAATCCTAGTTGGTAGTATAAAATGATAGATCTCTATTATACACCTAGAATTAGTTTTGCCCTCAATACCAAATCACTTAATTAATCCCTCCCCACTTGAACTAGTCCAAATACCCTGAGTTGAATACCAATGCTTAGAAAGTAAACCACTTATGGCACTTGGTAGAAAAATCTAACTTACACACTTGATGAACACTTGGAAGAAACCTTGCAACCCAACTCAATAAAATCCAACATGAATGTTATTGTTTGAAAACAAGTATGTGTGCTAGGTGTGTTGTTAGCATTGTGTAGTGATTGTGTGCCTTGTGTTTATTCGTTATTAGACGCTAGTGTTGCTGAGGAGGATATTGAGGGGGAATTTTATCAAGAAGAAGAAGACTACCCCGGACACTTTGCCAACCAAGGCAAGCCATCTTTTGAATCATACTCCAAATGCCTAGTTTTACTATTGCATTCTACTTGTTTTAAGTAAATTGCATGATTGAATTGCTAGAGTAGAATGATAAGATGTGTAGGGATATCTTGCTTAGCAAGGGCATCAAGCTGAGTTTATCCAACCCTATTTAGTGGTATCATTACTCAATGTAGTTGCTTAGTCGCTAATAAAATTGAGGCCATCTCTAAGGGGAACCCTATTTGAACTTGGTGACTTGAACTTGAAAACTTGAAAGGGAGATTCTCCTACATGATGGTTTTATAAAGGAAAAATAATCTTGACTAAGGACTATGGAATATATGTGCTAAATGATAATAAGTGATGTACCATGTGAGCCAACCATTACCGTATGACCACACTACCCCTAAATGGGAAGGGGCTTAGTCCGTAGCTTGTTTACCTTAGTATGTGAGGCCTTGTATCATCCTTTATAGAAGTGCACCGTGAGCGGGTACTTCTGAACCGGGTGGAAAATTTCCATTCATCCAGCATCCTGGAGCGGGCAAAACTAGAGACGCCGGAACGGAGATGTCCGTGTCTCGGGCTCTAGGGAAGGATCCTATACTAGGGTGAGCAAGTGAAAGAGTTTGTTTGATTATCTGAACCTCGCATACTTTGTGTATGACGAACCGTAGATTTCTCCCGGCAGATGTATCGAATCTTGTGGGTAAAGTGTACCCCCCTGCAGAGGTTTCAAAACTATTCGAATAGCCGCGTCCTTGGTTATGGACAGTTGGCAAGCTGTACTTGACTTTTGTCAAGAATGATAATAACTTATGGTGAACTTGGTGAATGACATGGCTTGACTTGACATTGATATTGACACACTTGAAGTTCCTTTTAGATTGAACTTAGAGAACTAAACTTCTTTTCTACCAATGAACATCCTTGGGAAACAAAACTAGCTTTTGCAACTAAACTTAGTGCTTAGTCCACCATATCAACCTTGCATATCTACTTCATCATTTCATTTATAAGATGGTTTGCGAGTGCATCCAATGTACTCATGGCTGTGTCCCTGGCTATCAACTTGGCCAGACTATGGGGAAGAGTATCCGGAGGAAGGGTATGAAGAAGAGTATCAGAACTAAGATCTTCTACTGAGTCGCCATTGCCTGTAGGGTGAAGGCATGGACCCAAAGACGTTATTTCCGCTGCTATATTGAGTTGTAATATGAACTTGGTCACTATGACCATTGTATTGAACCATCGTATTGTAATGTCTATGGAACTGGTTACCAACTACGTTATGTGTATCACAACAATGATTCTGGGATTGTGGTGGAATACATAACAGGCACTTCAAATTTGTTATAAATTCGGGGGTGTCACACAATGCCACTCCGTTTTTGGCATCGAATCACGGCTAGCGCTTCTGCTACTGCTGCTGTAATAGTTGTTTCCTCGTCGCGGTAAGTTGCGATTGTCGTTGCGGTCCTCATGTATGTAGCCTACTGTAAACCATGTCTGTGTTTTCCGCATCGTCGAAGCGGTTCCGGCGGCCTTTCTTTCGGGAGCCGGAATGGAACTGGTCTTTTGCGTCGACGTCGTGCTCTGCTGATCGGCGACGACTCCTGGGTGCTGCGATGGAGTCTTCGCCATCGGCCCATTCGTTCGCTAAGCTCATGAGGTGGTCGACAGTCTTTGGCTTGCAGCGCCCAAGTTCCTCCTTGAAGTCGCGTCGGAGGAGGCCGCCCCGAAAGGCGTCGATGGCCCTTTCGGGCGAGATATTTTCCGTCGTGTTGCGGAGGCTAATCCATCGCGAGATATATGACCTCAAGGTTTCTCCGGTCTTCTGCACGCACAAGCGCAACTCTTCGAACGACGTAGGTCGGCGTGAAGTGCCTCGAAAGTTAGTAGTACTTGGCGTACAAGCAAAGGCTCGAAGAGTTCAAGTTGGATTAGTTTTCGACTAGGGTTTGTTCAGAACCAATTCTATCTGTACTTTGCTTGGTGGACAATCCTGAGATCCAGCCTTCGCATATAAAAGGCTGGGAGGGAGGTCCCGAAGCGGCTAGACACGTTTTCACCACCTCACGCCGGAGCGCTTGAAACATTAGAGCTCTCCACTCTCGGCTAGATCCAATCTACGCCGCCATTGTAACACCTCCATTGTAGCCATCCCATCAACAAAAGGTCAGACAGGAAGGACGTAGGTCATTACCCTACCAAGGGGGCCGAACCTGGGTAAAACCTCGTGTCCCTCTGCTTTCGTCTGATCGCCGTCGAGTTCGACGGATCCCATATACGCTCCATGTCTCGAAAGCCCACAAACATGGGCATTGCCGGGGTTGAACCTCGTCAATTGGAATAGCCTATTTTTTTGTTTCTTTCTCTTTAATCCTATTTTTTATGATTCATATACTTGGCACATATATAACTATGACCCTAGTTGCACACTTGTCGCATATGTCCATTCCTCCTCGTCAAAGTGGGTCTGGTCCAACTCGTGTATGCTACTGGTCCCAAGTGCATCCACTTAACCATGTATTGATTTTGTATGACCTTATATAGTTGACTACTTAAGAAATACCAGTATGCACCTAATATTCCACATATTATATAAGATCCTCTATATTTGCATATTCTATCAAATGTTGATGTGTGTATATGCCATTCTAAATTTATTTTATTATTGCATACTTCAAAATATAATTTGCATGAATAGTTGCTATTATCCATGAAGAGTTACATTCCAAGATGAAACTCTAGGTGCTCTTCTATAGACACAAACACCTATTTCCTATTCTCCTAAGAATTCAAAATTAAATCTACCCCACAAACATTTCAATTACCTATATGTGTGTCAATATGGACAAGGTTATCGTATGAGACTATCATTACAAAGTGACATACATAGTCACTAGCGTAAGTGACGAGGGTTAACTCGACAAATGTCCTAGATGAAGGACTTAGGATCGGGGGAAGAGGGCGTCGGATGAACTCGAAGGTAAAGTTAGTCGAAATAAGTATGTATAGAAAGTAAACTTGGGTGTTCAACCTGGCTTGCTTTCAATCTGGCCTACACCGTCCCCTCCTGGCCCCTATATATAGGTGGCCAGGTCTCGAGGATCGGGTAGGGTCCGATATAGATTACAATATCGACATACGGTAAGAACTCGTATCTCGACTATCATTACAATTGGGCCTAGCTTAACGGGCCTCAGGGGTACTCAACTAACGGGCTCTATTAGCTATACCCTTGTCAATAAGACTTCTACACAATTCACCCGAACACCTAAATGGATGCATTAATAGAACAGTGTCAATAGGGTTTCTAAAGGCACGATTGATACCCAACATGAGCATGAATCATTATTAATTGTGTATAATCTTTCACATTTCCTCATGTTTGGTTGCATGTATAATATCTTTGGGTGTTACATGTGCACTATTTAAAGAAGGCAAAAAAGGCGTAAAAATACTAAAATTAGTTGTGCGTCTTAGATGTATCTCCATCTCTCCATCTCTTGACTAACCCACACAAAGTCAAACCAAATTATAGGTCTCCTATGCCTGACTCAAATTTTTTCTTAATGCAAGCAAATGAACAATAGGACCTTTCTCAAGGTCGCATATAGTTGGGATAGCATTGGCATGGTTGCCAAATTGATGGAGACAACCAATCACGTCCTAAACATACTCCTATTTCTTTCTCACTTTTGTCATTGTTTTTATACAATGGCAACAAGTTCTATATTCTTCAACATGCCTTCTTACCAACCCCGGTGGAATCAAAAGAAGACCCTTCTCATCCTCGACTACACATAGAGCGAGTTGCGGACCCAGACAAAAAAACCAGTGGGGGCAATTATGATGATTGGGGGCATTTTTGGTATACATTTGATTTTTTGAAATATGTTTCTTCAAGTATGAATGAATTTGAATTCAAATAATTGAGTTGGGGCCATAGCCCCCACTCAGCTATACGTGGGTCCGCCCTAGCCACACGGTTACTAATACCGGTTTTATTGATGTCAAGTCTTTGTTACGTGAGTTATTATGCCAGCCAACACAAACAATTCTTAAACTTTGTTATTTGCATGCTTTAAATAATTTGACGTTTGTGCATTTATACTCTGTTATGTTGGTTCAAAGGCAAATTGCAAATCACAATGCATATATTTTGTTCCAGTTATAGGTAAACCTCATGCATGGACAATACAACATGCCATTTTGATTATAAGTCTCATGCAAAATTTGAAGGATTGAATCCTTTTTGTCGTTTTGGTTCAGACGAGATACCTAAAAAATTTGGCTGGATTCGATTATTGTATACCATAGGGAACTTTCCCATTTTGTATTTGCATGCAATCCCAACGAAAATATTTGCATTTTGTCCAACCTCGTATTAAATTTTTATCCAAATATTTATTGCAAATTCATTTATTTTTAAATTCTGTTAAACTCGACATGCCATGACAACCAACTACTACAGTTTTCCTATTCCTATTGCACAAAGTAAAGTGCCTCTAAATTTTACGGAAATGCAATTCGGCTCCCAAAAGCATATGCTCATGCATGCGGAAAAAAAATCATGTATGTCAATAATTACAAAAAATTTGAAGACATGTATATGTTCGCGTCAGTTGATTATGCGCTACTTATTATGGAGAAAACAAAATACTGTCACTTGTGCTAAAACGATAAATTAAGTGTCAATTTTGTTGATTGTTTAGAGCGTTGGATTTTGTCTTCTTGTTGGGAGAACACATGTTTATTTTTGCACAAACGCCAACCATAGTAACAAACGATAAGAATGCAAAATTTCAGAATTTTCAATAGCCTTACCAATTCTCCCAACAGTCCGAACTCCATGCCCAAAATTTTCTTCCTATGTGAGTGTTTGTTTTGTACTGGCGTTGAATCATCCCCATAGGATTTTTTCCCCTAAAATCCCTGCATACATTTCATCTGAACCATCCATTTACCAAAACCTCCATAAAGATCCATTTGTTTGATGCATTTGGGGGGCAGTGTTTGATCTGTAAGTGATATCTCTACTAATAATACGGCTTGAGGCCGTGATGGTCAGAAAACCATGGTACGTCAAAAAACCGTTTGGTACGTTGACAAAACCGTCGTCCGTCAAAAAAACCCTAAGAACGTCCGATCCCTGGCCCGACCTCCATCTTCTCTTCCTCCCTCGCTGTCCACCCCCGTCCGGCAGTCCTGGTCCGGTCAATTGATTCTTCTCCGGCGATTTCTCCCCGAGTCTGTGATTCACACCCACCTTGATCGAATTCCCCTGACTGCCTCCATCAGTCGATTCCCATGGGGCCGAGTGCAGGCACAGATCAGGTGAGAAAAAATCGCGACGGGAGCCGATGCCGACGGGTGGGTGTCTGTGTAGCGCTCGCGACCCGCCTCCGCTGCTGCTGAGTACTGAAAACAGGAGAGCAGGTCCGTCGCTGCCCGTGGTCTGCGGGGCACCACCAGGCTCGATTTAGTCGGCGGATGGTTCGATTCTGGGTGGCGGGAGCTATGCGTTGACCTGCAGGTGCTGCCGGCAGTACAAAATTGCCCTCCGATGCTGCCCACGGCCTGCTGAGCGCCTCTCGAGCGACGGCGCCGAGCTGCCAAACTCCTGGCGTCCCTCTTAGTTGTGGGGGTGGCCCAGGGCAGCGGGGAACAAATCCGCAGTCGGTGTGATGCCGTGTCCGGCCGGAGCTGCCTGTGTCCACGGCGAGCACCCGCCCAGCTCTGGTCCGGCGATTTCTTCCGCGTCCACGGTGCTTTCTCCCGTCGCCGGCGCTCACCGCCCCGCCCCATCTCCGTCCCCAAGATCTGTTGCAGGAAAAGTAAGCAATAGTGAATAGAGAGCAAAGATGGATCAAGATATCTAAAGGTAGAATTAAACATAATGCAGATCAATAACTTTGACAAATGAGAACGATGCAAAATTCTTGGAAATCTCGCGCAGACCTTATTTCTGTCGATGCGGTAGGTGCGTCTGCTCACCGGGATCACATGAGGATGCTCAGCGGCGCAGGGGAATTGCAGGGATGAGGGAATCAACGGCGGCGGCAGTTGACCGAAGGTGACGACGATTCGCTCGATTTTGTGCCTCCCAAATTGATTTCTTCAAGGAAAAGGAAGAGGAAGATGACGGCGAAGCGGAGCTCCTAGACACGGCGGCCTGTCCCGGGAGGTCTGCAGCGACGGTGCACAGCGAGGAGGCGGCGTCAGCGGCCTGTGGTGCAGGCGAAGGTCTATGTGGAGTGGGGGAGGGACAAGCTGGAGCGGTGGATTGATTACGCACATATTTTCCGTCGATGCTTGTTAACTGCATTTTGCAACACGTATGAATCCCTTTAGCATCAGCTCTTTGCAATCAAAGAAGGCACGGGCACGGTGTTTTGTGACTGTTCTGTTGCGGTGGCCCTAATACAGACCTGGTGATCGATATGAGAGGAGTTGCAGGTGAGCATTTGAATCATCTCTGTGGTATATGGTACTGGCAGGTTATTCTGTAGTGTTCTCAAGTATATTATCATTTAGCATACTACAATTACCGCCTCACGACGAGCAAGCTTTACATTTGCGGCGATATATTTCAAGCACAAGCTGAAGATTCTGGCCCGCTCCTTGCAGCTCCAGATTAGTGTTTCGGAAGCTAGAAATCTTCCTCAGGCACTGGATGGCACCAGAGTTTGCAGAGTTCTTTCGGAACACTGCAGACCGGACTGTTTTGATCCCTATTATCAAGGATCTAAATATTTTATGGTTAAAAGGAACGATCTAAATATTGTCGCCTGTTGTTGCACACGCCCGGGTTAAATTTTGTAGCATAACTCGAGTTAAGCACTTCAAACATTTTTTTTCTTTTTCAAGGATATGCCCTAAAGACATATCGGTTACATAGGAGAGGCCGACGGCTGATACAACGCCAATAAGGCTACAAAACACACGCTAATTCAAAGATTAGCACGGCACACTACAACAACGAAAATATAGGGGCCTTGCCCAAACTGAACCAAAGGCCACGGTCACGACCAAAGCCAAGCAACTCCGAAGAACCAACCTCCTCTCCTCGTCGACATACCAACCACCCTTGAGCGATTAAGAGTCGGCGAGAGGGTGGCTGGACTTGGCCAGCCCTAAGAAAGGCGCCACCTTGGAGTCACCGACGATGGCATACATTGCACCCTGAAAGTTCAACCCTGAGAAACAGCAACACCAAAGCAACTCCGTGCTAGAACCATGTACTTCCCAAGTCTGTGTCTTCAAAGCGATGCTTTTAAGAAAGAAACTACGTCAAAGACGTCGCCACCGCCGACTGGGAACATGATCTTTATTTTCACCAGGAAACACCACCCGGAGTGGATGAGGGATGTGCCGGTACTCCTCGATGACGCCTTCATGGAGGGGAACGACACCCGCAAGCGTCATCATCACCGGCTCCGAACGAAGACAGAGCAGGGTTTTCATTCGGAATACCACACCCGTCATCCCTTCCCACCAGGCCTTGGAGTAGCACATCACCCTCGCTGGATTGCACTGGTGCCGCTATAGCACCCTTGCTGGATTTCAAACATTTTCATGAACAATAGTAATGTGGCACTTCTCAACTCTCAGTTGAGGGCAATGAAACGATGCTACAAATGGCTCGCGGCTCAGGTTATATGTTTTCCAGCATACCATTCTCATCACGGTCACACACTTATTAATTGATTTATCATGTTAAGCTCGCTAAATATTTAGAATTGGCCCGTAGCAACGCACGGGCTTTGTGCTAGTGTTCCTCAATCCGGCTTCGTGTCATCAGTTTTCCCCGAAGGACCGAACCGGTGGACAACGTGAGTACGTACGTGACAGCCGAACGGGGATCTCGTGTACCCGTGCATCACATCCCATTCACATCCTTCCCTATCACCTCTCGTCGCCGTCCTCCCACCGCCGCCAGCTGCCAGCCGCACCTACCCATCTTCGCTACCGCTGCTTGGCCGACGTCAACAGTTCAGCCTCAACGGCGAGTCGGCGGCGGCGCGACGCGTTCACTGAGAAGCATCTACCATTTTACACATCAGCCCCCGAAGATCTACCGAATAGCAGGGCCCAGTCCCCGGCCCCGACGCCTTTAAATGCGGGCACGCATGGAGGCCGGAGCAGACCGCCACGAATCAGTAGCACTTCCCTAGACTCCCCGTCTCTCCTCTCCTCCTCCCACACACCGCCGCCTACAACCGCTTCACGTGCCCTAGTCCGCCGCAGCTCTCCTCCTCCTCCCCCTTTCCATCCATCCGACCATCCCCAAAATGGAGCCGAAGAAGTCGTCCGCGCAGACCCTCCCCCAGCCCCGCGCGGCGACCAAGAAGTCGCCTCCCCGCGCCGCCGCCGCCGACGCCGTCGCCGCCGGAGTCGAGTCGCCGTTGAGCAGCCTGTTCCACCCGCACGGGGTACCCGTTTTTCCGATGCCTTTTGCCTGTTCGGCGTTATGTCTCTGCAGTTCGCCGTGATCTTCTTCTTCCGTAACCGGGGGCAATTTTGATTTTTGAGGGTATATTGACGACGATGCAGATGGTTTCCTCATGTCCGGGCCTCCGGGGGGCGTTACTAGACTTGCCTTTTTATCCGTCCTTTTTTCAGGCGATAATTTAGTTTCCTATACGCCTGCCTTTATTAAGTGAATATGCGAGAATTTGGCAGATTTTTAGTCCATAATATACGCCCTTCTTTTCAAGAATTCCTAGTAGATATCGATTATTTTAGGGGGGTTATTATTGTCATGTCGGTATCTAATTCGGAACTAATTTAATCGTTTCCCTTTTTTTTGGTTATCAAGGTAAACGGCAAAGACCAGGACTTGTACGCCATCCTTTTCAAGGGGCAGAACGGGAGTGCTCAGGCTAGCGTCACAGGTAGTTGTGCAACTTCCACGTCTTGTCTTTCCTTTATGCCATTCTGACGCTACTGTGAATTGAAACGGAAGAGTACGTCGCGCATCTTTATCGACGTAGTAATACTGTTTTGGCGAGGCAATATGCTACTCCTTCCTTCGATCCATAATACTCTTCGCTAATATAGATATATCTAAACACATTTTAATGGTAAATACGTAATTGCCAAGGAGGAGCTAAAAAAAATCAGTAACAGTTACCAACAGAGAAGCATTTAATCAGCAGACCACCTACTTGTACTTTTCATCAGAAATAATAAAAGACAAATACGAGTAGTAATTCCAGTTCCAGACAAATTTTGGAAGTTTGCAGCCTTCATCTGTCATTTGCGTAGACTGACTATTTTCATCCAACTTCAGAATTATATTTCCACTAATCATTGGTTGTTTTTTCATTAAGTAACATCATCTTGGTGATTATTTTACTTGACTTAGATCAACGGGGAATGCCACAAGAGCAAAATAACTAACAGATTGATTTGTCTACCAGATGGTAAATCCCAGTGGAGTCCTGCTAAAAGTCGCCCACCATACACCAAGGATAACAAACACTCGCATCCATATGACTCGGTTGATACGTCGTCTTGTTTTGGTTCTTCTGTGCACTATGGTGGCCGAGACTATTATGGCAGCTTTGCACCTAAGCAATCCACGGAATACAATGATGTAAGGAATTGCTAAACCAAAAGTATAATTCATAACTACTTTTAATTTCCTTTTTAATTGAGACTTACTGCTATGCGCTACCAATATTTTGAACACTTTGTTTCAGTACAAGGCGGCTAACAAGGATCCAGTCACAGATTCTCACGGTGACTGGTGGCAAGGTATAGCGTTATCCTATATTTGGATATATGTTATGAATGAGATTCTATGGTTAACTGATATATTTATTTATTTTGGTTTCAGGATCATTTAACTACTAAGCAAGCTTGGTGTCCTCTCCCTTATCGAACAAGGTAAACCGGTGGATCTTACTATTTGTTCCAGTCCTGCTCTGTACTTACATTTTGCCGCCTTTAATTTTCTTTCTGCAATCCCAGATGGACGACAGCCGATAGTAAATAGATACTTGTGTTCAGTTGGCCTCTGTAGACTACCGGTTATCTTGTTTACTTAAGAGTTAGCGGACATAGAAAATGATAGTTCACAGATACCCGACAAGGCCACAAGTAGTTACTAATGATATCTGACATAATGAACCCAACCAACCTTTTTCTCGGAGAAAATTCCCACTTGATATAAAATGATGGACATAGACAACGGAATCTCCCATTTTTGTTTCACAAGTCAGAATAGTTGTAGTAAATTGTAAATTACTCTAAATATAGTATGAGAAGTAGTAACTATTGATAATCTGACATTATGATCCCAACCAACCTTTTCCTATAACAACTACTCCATTTACACCGAGTCTATTTACTACCTCTTCCTTTTCTATGTACAATGGTACAATGTTATCTTACCGAAAGAAAGTCTATTTATTCATTGGTGTGTTGGTGTCAACTGCCAATGCTTTGACGTTGATGCCTATTAGCTTTCTGAGCAACTAGCTGTGAGATTGATGTATGATGATGTGATTCTGGTGAACATAACAAAGATCAGTGGGAATGAAAAAAAAATGTCCTTGGTAAAAATTTTAGTTAACTCTTACTTTTTATGTCCCCATCACTATGTTAAGGGTGAACAATTAGTTACCTCGTTTTAAATGTACAAAATTGCATCCAATGAATTCACTTTAGATGAGAAAGTAACAGCAAAAGTGTGCCCACCTCTTGTGAAGATGTTCCATTAAGTTGTTTCACTTGCTATGCCATAACTTGTCCTTCAGAAACATAAAAATTCCAGAAGATAATAAGGCTCATGCACCATTTATGCCACAGCGTTAGTGTCATGCTACTTAGTGTAATTATTCTGTTAAATTGCTTTCCTCTAAATCGAGTTAAGTATCGAATTTGTACAAACGCTTTGTAAAGAAAGCGGCTTCTCAATCCTAACTTTTCCTAAGAGTCCCAGTGATGGTAATATACGGAGAACCAAGTTATCAGACGTTTCTGTTTGTTTTTTGGTTGATAAAGTTATCAGATGTATCATGTACTCCCTCTATTCCAAATGAATTAACTCAACTTTGTCTAGTTTTGTATGTCTCAAGTCTTATGTCTCCTTGTGATCAATTACCAAGATCTTTGTATCATAGTTCTTATTATTTTGTTGGTTTACTGTTGGCAGGAAATCGAAGGGGAGGTGTTGAAGCTATTTCCTTGATAGTATTTCTTACCTTACAGAGTGGAGTCACATTCGCTCAATCGGTGGTGGCAGTATTTGAACGCATCATCACTCCTGGGCAGATGTAGTGTGTGTGGTTTACCTTTTTCTTCCATAGTTGGTGCTTTAGCTTGGAAATGTTATGAACTTGCAAGTACTTTCAGAGTTAGGTCTCATGCTGCATAAAGAGTCCTTATCCCATTATGCCAAATCTAGGCAGTCTGGTCTCTGACTCCTACATATCAAGCCTGTCTTTCTTGTACTGTCGAATCCTCTCTCCAGACCAGAAGTGCTGGAGAAGCAGAGATCATTTACATTGTACCAGAACTGTACTCCTGGCATATTTTATAGAAGTTTGGAAAGTGTTCTTCTCCTTGTAGCATGAGATATAAAAAGCAACTTTATTCGAACTGAGGCAGTACAACCATATTATTATCCAGAAAAGATTCAAGTAACAGGTTCAACATGACAAAGATCACAGCCAGTAACGGCATGTTCATATTATTATCCGAACTGAGGCAGTACAACCGTATTATTATTCATAAAAGATTCAAGAAAAAGGTTCAACATGACAAAGATCACAGCCAGTAACAGGCATGTTCATATATGCTGGGTCGGAGACCGTCTCCAGTTTCATGTCTACCATTCCATCACCTTTGCTCCTCATGGCAGGGTGTATGCTGCAGAGAGAAACAGAGCAGAGCAAAACGAGACGATGATTCAATCTGGAAAGAATGCGCTTGAACAGAGTTGCAGAGGGAAGAAAGTGCTGAACACCAGGGGTCAGAAGAATTCACTCACGGCCGCATTTGTAGCCGATGGGGCGGTTGGCGATGGCGCAGCGCTTGGGGATGGTCATGGCGACGGCGGGCTTGACGCCGGCCTGGCGCGCGGTGTTGGACAGCATGACGGCACAGAGACACTTGGGGTTGCGGCCGATGGCGCGTATCTGGGTGCAGCAGGTGGGCGGCACCGCAGCGCGCGGGTTCTGTGTGGCCCCCGCGCACGGCGCGAGCTTGAGCGCCATCTTGTCCACGGCCACGCGGCCGCACTCCCCGGCGCCGCGCGCCGTCCCCAGCCCGGCCACCAGAAGCATCCCGAGAAGGCAGACGCATGTCACCGCCTTGGACTCCATTTCGTCGCCGCTAGCTTCTTTCTACAAGACTGCAACGCTCAGCACCACACACACTAGCTTTTGTCTGCAACACACCACACTCTGATGATGATCATCTAGACGTCTCGGAGGGGGTATATATACAGTTCTCCGGCGTGGTGCGTGGATGCAGGCCATCGATGGCAGCTTGAAAGATTTTGCCCGGTGGATGGTGTGGAAGGACGCGAGTGGAGGATGTCCTACCGTTGCATTCCCATCTCTTTCGGCCGCGCGCATGGCGTGCACTGAGCTCTCCGTAGTTCCATTTAGAGCATTACCTACTGCACTCCACTAAGCTGATGATTTGCTTGCAGTGTCTGGACATCAGCCACGTATGGCATTGCGACGGAAAGATTCGGCTCCTTTGTCGGTTGACAATCATTACCGGTATGTCGGTGGTAGAAAACTATGGCCGGAGTTCTTGAAAACGCTGGAACGAAGCCACACTGCCCTTTCTGTTATTCAGGTACTTGAAACTGCAGTAGAAGCTGCAGATATTAACTTTTAACTGGAGCCCGTACCAATCCATCTGATGCAGGTGAGTTCATCTGATTTAGCAGGCAAACTGAACTCTCAAATTAAGATGTTATTTAATCACAAGGTCTGCAAACAGCAGCACACAGTACTTCTTTTTTTCTTACTTTTCTTTCGAAGGCAAGCAGTACATAGCTTTTCTTGCAAGAAGCAGCAGCAGCAGTACACATGGCTTAGCACCAAGAGTTGAAAATACAGTAGGAACTTCAGCACACATAAAGGACATAACTGTACACAGAGACTGGTAGGCTGGTCCTTCGAAAATTTCAGGAGCAGTCTACTAACCTAGCTTCACAGATCCGTAGTCGTCGAGACATCGATCATCGTACTTCGGTTCACGATAATCATCCCCTTGACCTCTGGTCCAGGGTGATCTGTCAAGGCTTTCTTTGCTGCAGCCCCCCTGTTGCTGCCGTGAGACCGTCTGCCTGCAGTAAGCGAGGTTCTGTCCTTCTTACATGGGCTCGACAGTTGCCCCGGTGAGAAGCTAGGAGTGGCGTACGCCGTCACGAATGGTGTGCCCGAGGCAGGCACTTGTTGGTAAGGTGGAACCACGGCCTTGCTGCAAGCAATCTTGAGATCTGCATCACCTTTTGACAAATGCTCCGAGTGCCTATTCAGCTCGTCGATGTTCAGTAGATCGTCGATGCGTGCGACGATGTTCGAAGCCAGGCTCTCCAGAACCCTTGAGTAGCTCTCCAGGATTGACTTGCCCACATCCTGAAAATTGTTCACCAATCAATAAAGGTGAGTTCAGTTATCAACCTGTAAATGGGCAGAGTGAAGACACTTGCACAAACCTTGTTGTACTGAATTTTGCTCATGTCTAGGCTTGTCTGCGTCAGAGCAGGAAACCTCTGCTTCAGGCATATCAAAAGGCCCTCTGCTCGCTCGGCGAGCAGCTCCCTTTTCTCTGTGTCTACCATCATGTCTTTCACCATGCCCCAGGATGATCTTGCGCTGATGCTACGGCCTAAGCTATTCACCGGTTTTGCAGTAACCTTCCGGCGCCACACGTAGACTGATGCCTCGATGCGGCTGGCAATTTCCAGGGCTTGGTACTCGGTCGAAAGGTCTAGGCTGTCGAGAAGGCACTCGGGGGAGAACTGATCGGCCGTTATGCAGCGGTATATGATGTCGCCCAAAGTCGCCCTTCCGTTCTAGAATTTAAAATTGTTACAGCAAGCTGAGACCAAGAGACATAACTGAACATTGCTCACTGAGGCTACATCGCGGCATACCTTTGGCAGAGAGTCGAGGTACGATTCAGGGACATCCATTTCAGCTAAAGCATTGCTGTTGATAGCCATGGCCGCCTTCAGGATTTGACTTGCACAGTCGCGCTTGTGCTGCAATTGCATCCTCGTCTTGTCGCGGAGGCCCCCAGGTGGCACACGTGGCACCGGTAGCCACCATTTGTCATCGCGTCGGTGGAAAGCCGCCCGGAATGAGGCGGAGCCGTCACAGTCTGGTGCACATATCCCTTGGTCGACGTACCAGAATTCAGGGTCACTGAAGCTGTCCAGGATTTCCTGTAAAGAGTTGCTGTTAAGAGAAGTTGCTGGTTTTTGTAATGATTGCTTGTGCAATAAGTTCAGAGTTGAGAAAACTCACAAGGAGCATATGGTCTAGCTTGCGAAGTGCCGGCAGATTGATGTATAAATCGGACCGTGGCCTGCTTGTCATGATCTGAAATGTAGCATCCAGAAACTCAAAATTATCCAACAACGTCAAGCTGGCTCTCGGAGGAGCGGCAGCGGCAGCGCGCCATCCACACAGGTTGAAAATGAAGGACATCTAAAGGATTTCGATGTAATTTTTGTTTTTGTTGAGATGTTTTCTACTGTTCGTTGTATCTTTTAATACCAAAGTCCTATTCGCAAAAAAAATACTGTACTTTTTATCAATGAGTCTCCAAATTACGCCATTTGTTTAATATATTTCATGCATGATAAGTGAGTAAATCACAGTTCGAGTTCGATGTAATGTGCAGCAAGCCAGTAGGTAGTGTCATTACTGTTTCATGGGTCTTCAGAACACGCTGATCCACTCTGTCAAAGAGCAATTGCATAGGTACTCCTAATCATAATAGGATATCATGCTAGTTTTTTCAATCGGCTCATTACATTGGCTGACGTACTGTAATAGCTAGGGAGAAAGATTCAATCATTCAGCAGGCCCAAAATATGTTCTAGCGATTTGGTTTGGTTTCAGTAACTAGTAGTATTACCATCATCAATTAGGTATAACCACCATCAATTTGGATTTATTTCTTGCAAATGTTCACACATGTTTATATGTGATTATATGTTATTTATTTGCTAAATTACCGTTGCAGAGTTGCAAGTAGCTCTGTTTGTGTGCTACTTGTACTCCTCCTGCATACCTCGTGTTGCAGAGTACGGCATTTCTGTCGAGCTTAGCAAAAATAGAGACGGTCACTTAATTAAAATGTGACCATCTGTTGTCTTGTACTCCCTCCGATCACTAATGTAAGACATTTTAACTTTCTATAGATTCACTCATTTTGATCTGTATCTAGACAATTTTTAGCGATTCACTCATTTTTTATTTACATCTTGTCTACTTTAAAATATATCTAAAATATCTTATATTAATGAACGGAGGAAGTAGTTAAGACAACACAGTGCAATTGCTCTGATCCGGCAACAAATTTCGCAAACCAGAAAATCACCAACCACCACTGACGGACCTTCTTAGAGGCTAAAAGGGGCCATGGCCCCCCTAACTTAACTAAAATTTACACAATACCACTTAGTATTTATAAGTTTTGACTGTGTAAAATATAAAATATTTCAAATTAGCCCCCTCAACTTCTATGTAATGACTTCTAGCCCCTACTACAATGATGGGCAAGGTCCGCCACTGCCAACCACCTAACATTTCTCTAATTTTACATAGTAGGTCCCATGGTTGCTAAATGCATATGATTAATAGCGATTTCTACCGGTCCATGTGCTACCAAAGTCCCCATTATAAACTGTTCCGGTGCGTGGGCGGTGTTCATTAATCAAATGTACATTTTTTAACGGACAGGCGAAGACATTTGATCCACCATTTGAACTTTCGGCCCGTGAATTGAGACGCCGGCCTACAGCTCGATTTGCCGTGCACCCGTACGAGTGGAAAGGAGAGGAGTGCGAGAGCGAGAAAAGGCTGGAAATTGCAGCTCTGAACGCTACGGTTGAACTGTAGGTAAGTTTCGTACCTCGAGCCTGGCTCCGTCGGGGAATGACTGCCAGCTGGGGACCAGCTCGACGATGTGGTCGCTGACGCAGAGCAGCCACTCCATCTCCCTCCGCCACATGGCCTTCTTCTCCGGCGGGAGCGGCTCCAGCCTCCACAGCTGGCCGAAGATCGTAGCTGCGCGCAGAAGAGCAACGTAGTATCACTAACAGCTCCTCCCGTCAACAAACTCATGGACAATCTAAGAAACGAAATTCTGACCGCAGAGATTGGTGATGGCGTTGGAGACGGCGAGCGCCGTGCAGACGCCCTTGCCGCTCCCGGACATGTCCTCGCCGAGCAGCAGCTTCGCGAACCTCTCCTTCATCATCTCCATCTCTGCACACATGTACATTCACTGTTACTCACACTTGGCCACTGACAAGTGAGAAGAAGACAACTCATCGGTGCCAGTTAGTTACCTGGGGCAGCTCTGCGCCTCTGCTGCTTGCCGGCCAGGTCGGCGTCGGGGACACAGCAGGGCGGCGTCTTCTTGGGCGGCAGCGCGACGGCGGGCCAGTAGTCGTCGGTGGAGGCGGCGTCGGAGCTGGAGCTGCTCCCGTCGGCCGACTCCGTGAAGGCCTCGCTCCCGGCCCCTCTGTCCTCCTCCGCTCTCCCCATGCCACAGAATCCGCACGAATGTGACAGATCTAACGCACGCGCCCGTACCGTGCTGCTCCGTTCCTCGGCCGGCGGCCGGTTCAGCTCCGCACACGACGATCGAGAGGGGCGGTGTGCAACAAAGAAATGGGCGCGCGCGCGCGCGTGGTGATTTGAGCGTTGGTGTGCGGGTCCTTTTGGCGTTTCGGTCTCGGTTGCAGCGCACTGGGAAGAAGAAGTGACAGTCGAAGGCGTAGGAATGTGTGGATCGCTGGTTGCCTGCTTGGTTGGTCGATGGGGAAGAGTGAGTGACCGTTGGGTTCCGAGCAGGAGGAGGGGTCGTTTACTTTTTAGGCAGAGTCGTTGAGATATGGAATGGAAGGGGCGGGAGCTGCAACGGTGAGTAGAGGGGGAAAAGCGTGCAAACAATGAAGAGGCCGGATCGGCGTGATGGGTACACGCTCCTGGTCCTGCCGCGCGCGCTCTTCACACTTTTGCTGTTGCTTGCAGTAGATGAGTAGTTGCAGGAGTAGTTGAGTACTCCAGCTTCAACTTTATACACAGAAATGATACTAAGACAACTGGATTGCAGTATGGATCAATTTGGACATCAAGTAGAAATGCTGGACAGGAAACACAAATAGTAATATTGCTTCGGTTCACTTTCATCTAGATATATTTTAGTGTATAGATTCACTCATTTTGATAGTGTCGGAAAGAAAGCAGGTAGAGTTGGGATAGGAGGAAGAGAAAAGCAGACGCCATCTGAACACGCAATCCGGCTGACAAGGGTATAGTTACTAGAGCCCGTTAGTTGAGTACCCCTGAGGCCCGTTAAGCCAGGCCCAATTGTAATGATAGTCGAATACGAGTTATTACCGTATGTCGATATTTGTAATTTGTATCGAACCCGACCCGATCCTCGAGACCTGGCCACCTATATATAGGGGCCAGGAGGGGACGGTGTGGGACGGATTGAAAGCAAGCCAGGTTGAACACCCAAGTTTACTTTCGATACACACCTATTTCGATTAACTTTACCTTCGAGTTCATCCGACGCCCTATCTCCCCGATCCTAAGTCCTTCATCTAGGACATTTGTCGAGTTAAACCTCGTCGTTCCAGTAAACAATTCGACCCAAGAGGAAATCCCTAGCGCCACAGAGGGCTTCTTTCACGACCCAACGCCGCTACCGACGACTTTGGCCGCAGTGGCGGCGAACCCGTCGAGGGGGATCTCATGACGTAGCAAACGACGAAGCGAGGACCTATTGTAACAGCCATGGATGCGAGGTTTAGCGGTCACAGCGGCCACTAGGGAAGTGCCATCGTCGGACCTAGAGGATATCCACGCGGTGGGCGGCGTCGCACATCATCCTCATCCGATGGTGATGCTTGGCAGCGATAATGAAACCCACCCCTATCTCTGGTGCTGGCGGCTCTATGTCGAGGGTTTCACCGGGGAGCAAGCGGTGTGTGGGCCTGCAGGTTTTGATCAAATAAGGTCGGTATGGCGGCGGGCCAAGTGGTCTTCTCATGCCAAGTCGTTGATCTGCTGTCAGTCCTCCTAGATCTAGCTACTAACGTGTTCTGGACTTCTCCGCCTGAGGTCTTCGGGAATTTACCAATGGCATGTTTGGATCTTTGGATTGGGTGGAATCCGGTTGACGAGGTTCTAACTTGGCAATGCCTATGTTTAGGGCTTTCGATTCATGGAGAGAGCGTGGGCGCTGGCAGATTTGACGGCTTCAGATAGAAACAAGAGTACGCAGGAATTTACCTAGGTTTGGCCCCCCGGAGGGTAAAGACCTACATCCTGCTTGTCTGATCTTGTATTGCTTGTATAGTTGGAGCTGTTATAATGGTGCGCAGATGACATCTGGCTATGGTCGAAAAAGAGGCATGTGCTAGCCTATGCGCGTGGGGGAGGTAAGACCTATGCGAGATTAGATTATAGTTCTCCCCTTCTTGGCCGCCCCTCCTCACCCTTTGATACGTCTCAAACGTATCTATAATTTTTGATGCTCCATGCTTGTTTATACAACATTTGCTTTGAGTTTTGTTATTCGTGGCGTTTTTATGCATTTTCCGGAACTAACCTATTAACAAGATGCCACAGTGCCAGTTCCCTGTTTTCTGCTGTTTTTGTGTTTCAGAAAAGTTACACAGGAAATATTCTCGGAATTGGACGAAACAAAAGCCGAACCTCCTATTTTTACCGAAGCTTCGCGAAGACCGAAGATGAGATGGAGGGGGGCCAGGAGCCAGGCTCACCACAGGGGGGCGCGGCCCAGCCCCTGGCCGCGCCACCCCATGGTGAGGCCAGCTGGCCCCACCTCTGACGATGCCCTTTCGCCTATAAAGTCCCCTCGACGGGAAAAACCTAAGGGACGGATCGCTTTTCCTCGAAACATATTGCAAGCCGCCGTCGTCGTTGAAACGAGATCGGGAGGATCCAGGAGCTCTTCCCGGCACCCTGCCGGAGGCCTTCTCCACCACCATGGTCGCCTCCGGAGTAATGTGTGAGTAGTCTACCTTGGACTACGGGTCCATAGCAGTAGCTAGATGGTTGTCTTCTCCACCATGTGCTTCATGTTTAGATCTTGTGAGCTGCCCTATATGATCAAGATCATCTTTATATAATCATACATATTGTGTTTGTTGGGATCCGATGAGTATTGGTACTATGTCAAGTTGATGTGCTGAATCATATATCCTTATGTTATCTCTATGTTGTTTATGATCTTGCATGCTTTCCGTTGCTAGTAGCTATCTTGGCCGAGTAGATGCTAGTGACTCCAAGAGGGAGTATTTATGCTCGATAGTTGGGTTCATGCCTCTATTTAATCTGGGGGAGTGACAGAAACCTCTAAGGTTGTAGATGTGTTGTTGCCACTAGGGGGAAAACAATATTCTTGTGTCCAAGGACATTTGCTTTGTTTACTTTACGCACTATGCTTAATGCAGTTATTAGTTGTTTGCAACTTAATACTCAAGGGGTACTCGGACGACTCCCCGCGAGTGGATTATTAGTCATAGATGCAGTTAGATTACGGTTTATGCATTTTGTCGTAATGCCCAGAGTGAATCTCATAGTGATCCTCATGACATTTGTACATTATCTTTATTCTATCAATTGCCCATCTGTAATTTGTTTACCCAGCATGTTATTATTTATCTTATGGAGAGACACCGCTAGTGAACTATGGACCCCGGTCCAATTTCCTTTACATTGCTATACCATTTTACCTTTACTCGTACTGTTTACTTTCTCGCATACTATTATCCTTTTACCACTCGATATGCTCAATCCTTTGTTTACAGCAAACCGGTGAGATTGACAATCTCATTGTAAGTTGGGAGCAAAGTTCTTGGTTGTGTTGTGTGCAGGTTTCACGTTGTTGCTAGGTGAAGACATACCAACAATATTCCTGGCGCCATTGTCCGGAGTGTCATGAAGCTAGCAAGCATCACCTTCTGAAGTTTGGCTTTCTCCTACTGGTTCGATAAACCTTGGTTTCACAACTAAGGGAAGACTTGCTACCGTGCTCATCATACCTTCCTCTTGGGGTTCCCAACGGGCTGTACTTACACGCGATCACGCAGTTTTCTGGTGCCGTTGCCGGGGAGGAAGAAGACTTCTGCAAGGGGAGTCTCGCACGCATAATCTTTTACTTTGTTTTTGTTTTGCTTTATTTTATTTTTGCATGCACCTTTTTATCAAAAATACAAAAAAATTAGTGATACGTCTCCAACGTATCCATAATTTTTGATGCTACATGCTTGTTTTTACACCATTTGCTTAGTGTTTTGTTACACTTCGTGGCACTTTTATGCATTTTCCAGAACTAACCTATTAACAAGTCGCCATAGTGCCAGTTCCCTGTTTTCTGCTATTTTTGTGTTTCAGAAAAGCTACACAGGAAATATTCTCGGAATTGGATGAAACCAAAGCCAGTCGCCCAGAATTTCACCGAAGCTTCCAGATAACCGAAGAGGAGACGGAGTGGGGCCACGAGGGCCCCACACACTAGGGCGGCGCGGCCCAGGCCCAGGCCGCACCCCCTATGTGTGAGGTCGCCTCGGTCCACTCCTAACGATGCCCCTTCGCCTATAAAGACCCCCCGACGGGAAAAACCTAAAGACCCGATCACTTTTCCAGAACACATCGCGATCCGCCGCCGCCATCGACCCAAAGATCGGGAGGGTCCAGAAGCTCTTCCCGGCACCCTGCCGGAGAGGGGAATCACCACCGGAGGTCTTCTTCATCGCCATGCTTGCCTCCGGAGCGATGAATGAGTAGTCTACCTTGGACTATGGGTCCATAGCAGTAGCTAGATGGTTGTCTTCTCCACCATGTGCTTCATGTTTAGATCTCATGAGCTGCCCTACATGATTGAGATCACCGTTATGTAATTCTACATGTTGTGTTTGTTGGGATCCGATGAATATTGGTGTTATGATTGAGTTGAAGTACTAAATTTTATCTTATGTTATCTCTATGTTGTTTATGATCTTGCATGCTCTCCGTTGTTAGTAGCTATCTTGGCCGAGTAGTTGCTAGTGACTCCAAGAGGGGGTATTTATGCTCGATAGTGGGTTCATGCCTCTATTTAATCTGGGGGAGTGACAGAAACCTCTAAGGTTGTAGATGTGTTGTTGTTACTAGGCGGAAAACAACATTCATATGCTCGAGGGCATATGCTTTGTTTACATTACACACTTTGCTTAATGCAATTATCTGTTGTTCGCAACTTAATACTTGTGGAGTTCTCGGATTGATTCGCCACAAGTGGATTATTAGTCATAGATGCAGTTGGATGGCGGTCTATGTATCTTGTTGTAATGCCCAGAGTAAATCTCATAGTGATCCTCTCATCATATGCACGTTGTCTTTATTCTATCAATTGCCCAACTGTAATTTGTTTACCCAGTGACAAGGGTATAGTTAATAGAGCCCGTTAGTTGAGTACCCCTAAGGCCCGTTAAGCTAGGCCCAATTGTAATGATAGTCGAGATACGAGTTCTTACCGTATGTCGATATTGTAATCTGTATCGGACCCTACCCGATCCTCGAGACCTGGCCACCTATATATAGGGGCCAGGAGGGGACGGTGGAGGGCAGATTGAAAGCAAGCCAGGTTCAACACCCAAGTTTACTTTCGATATACACCTATTTCGACTAACCTAACCTTTGAGTTCATCCGACGCCCTATCTCCCCGATCCTAAGTCCTTCATCTAGGACATTTGTCGAGTTAACCCTCATCAATTGGCGCCGACCGTGGGGACTCTGGGCGTTGGAATCATGAATTCGATGGCTTTTTTTGCTTTTAGCCAACAGCAGTACAGAAGTCGACGAAAATCAAGAGATGGAGTTGACAATCGGAAGTTTAAGCATCTTCATCGGGCCATCGGGTTCATCTCGCCTTTCGGATCCGACGAAACAAGATCCATCGGCAAGCGAGCCCGAAACAGTAGCAATGATGGAATATTCTGAAGGCTCTTCCAACGAGGTAAACTCGCCGGTCAGCTTAAAAGAAGTGCAAAAATGAAAAATCGCAGAAGGCGACGAAGCAATGGAAAATTTCGACGCAGGGGTCCAACTCGAAGATCTCATGATCTGCCTCAACGATATCTCAGACAAGTCAACAAATACATGGAAGACAGGGTTAGAGCTTTCTGAAGCTTTAATAGTAACATTGGCAAACAATGCCAGATGCTCGCCATTGTAGGAGACAATTCAGAAGAATTCGACGAAAACAACAATCCAGTGCTAAACCCAGCAAATATCAACAGAGGAGCAAATCACCTAGCAGAAGGGCAAACAGCAGAATCCCTCACAACCAGGGAAAAAATTTGACTATCAGTCGATGAATGGAGAATAATAAGAGAAGCCGTAGAACACGGCACGCCAATACCATCAAATTCCAGCAAGGACATGCTTTTGGGGTATCATTATGCCCTAAGGCAGCAGGCAAAACAACTAGCAAAGGAGAAAATAGAGATACAACAAAGAAAAGAATCAGCCATTGCAGCTAGCAACGCTGCTCGCAGAGCACGAAGCGACGCATCACACACTAACGCAAGGAGAAATCGTCGATATGGTTCAAGGTACGAAAACCTCGAGTACTCAGAAAGGCAGAGCATCTCCAAAAACCTCGACTCGTCCTTCCTATCGGTCGACGAGCAGGGGAACATCGTACCAAAAACCCCCGAAGCAGCATTAGTGGCAGCACAAGCATATCTGCTTACAACTCAACCAAGTCCAGGGGATCCTAGGGAACATATGCACAGAGCAGCATTGAACGGACTAAACATGGTGGGCCACAAGCTATCAGCAAAAGGAGAGGAAGCATATCACCACAAGGAAGCACACAAGCCAAGGTCACCTCGCCGTCACAATAGTCCTCGGCACAGAAGTAGTAATCAACGATCTCGATCGCCATCACCAAGACAACATGGAGGAACCCGAAGATCTCGATCTCCAAAAGGAAAGCGCGACTATGAAGATGACGAAAAGGAGATGGGAGCATCGTGCTTTACCCGCAGGGTTCGCACTACACCAGTACCCAAGGGGTTCAAATTACCTCATGATCAACAAAAGTACGACGGATCACAGGAACCACAATCATGGCTCTCAGACTATCTGCAAGCAGTACAAATATTGGGAGGAACCAAAGAAACAGCAATGCAAAGTTTGCAACTACACCTCACCGGCGCAGCAAGGTCATGGTTGAGCAAACTAGAGAAAGAGACTATTGGAAGCTGGGAAGACCTCACGAAGCAATTCACAAGCAACTTCAGGTTGACATACAAGCGGCCGACATCAATAGAAGAAGTCAAAGCGTGTGTGCAACAACGCGACGAAACATTATGGGCATACATCCAAAGATGGAGTCTTATCAAAAATTCAGTAGTTGAAGTTTCAGATGAAAGAGCAATAGACGCGTTCATAATTGGATTAAGGCGAAGAGACCTAGTCGAAGAGATGGGCAGAATTAAGCCAAAAACAGTGTCAGACCTCATGGACGTAGCAAACAGATTTGCAGACGGAGAAGACGCATGCAACAACAAGCGGACGTGATCCCCAGAGGACGATAGAAGAAACAGATATGGAAGTCAAAGAAGACGGTCCCGCAATTACGACAACTACGGCTCCCATAGCCAAGTAGCCGCGGGGTATAAGGACAACAGCTACCAAGGAAGTGATCGCAGAAGCTCGGGATATCGAAGCTATGGAAAAGAGGACTATAAAAAGTTTCCCACAAGAGAATCCAGAGAGTATAACCCGTCGCCAGAAGACATGCTAAATGGACCTTGTCATATACACTCAGCGTTTATCGATGGAAAGCGAGTATCCAGGCATGCAATGAAAGATTGCACAACATTCTTGAAGCTACAAGAGGCAGCATTAAACAAGCAAACTAAAGCAAGGCGACAAGGATACGAAGGAAGCAACAAACCTCCCACAAATCAATAAGGGAACAATGGAGCCCCTCAAGGACAAGACTAGCCAAACCAGGGACACGACGACGATGAAGGGTACGTTCCATCTAAGGGACACATCACAGCAATTATACAACCTGTGCCCAAGTCGAACAAAGAGGAAAAGAGTATTACTCGACAAGTCAATCTAGCAGTCACTTCACCTCCAGCTACAACCGAATATCTACACTGGTCAGAACAACCAATCGAGTTCAACAGGGAAGATCACCCTATAACAGTACCTCGGCCAAGAAACGCGCCCTTGGTACTCAAAGCTCAAATCGGCGCATACGATGTCGACAGAATATTCATGGACGCAGGAAGCGGAATTAATTTGATATACGCAAAAACGCTCAGAGCAATGCATATATCACTAGAGTTCTTGAAGCCAACAGATTGTTCCTTCCATGGAATTGTACCAGGAAGTGCCAACTATCCACTAGGGCAGATAGCACTCAACGTTTACTTCGGCAACTGACAAAACTACAGAAGAGAAAAACTAGACTTCGAGGTCATGGACTGGCCATCTCAGTATCACGCGATCCTCGGGCGACCCGCGTTTTCGCGATTCATGGCAGTACCTCACTATACGTATCTAGTACTCAAAATGCTAGGACCAAAGGGAATAATCACAGTAAAGTGAAGCTTCGAAGTCTCAGATCTCTGCGATAAGGAGTTCCACAAGATGGCTCAAAACTTTGGCATGATAGCCAACTATGCAGAGAAGGTGAAAAGCACGACTACAGAAGGCGTCAAGTTGCTCGAAGGACGCGCCGTGGAGCCAAAGATGAAGAAACCACGAGTGGAAGCATCAGGAGAAGACAAAGTTACAGAAGAAGAAGAGAAGGCCACGATGGCATAAGCATCAAGAACAAAAAACTAGAGTAGAAGAATAAGGCTATAAAAGCCACGAGTTATACCAGGGGCAATGCCCTCTAGATCCAGAACACAGGTCATAGGCCGGATCCCTTGGGTCACCCCATGTATCTTACATTACAAATATAATAAAGACAAAACATTCCTCATATTCGAGTCTACGAGTCTTTCAAAGGGAAAATGCGGCAAACGCACGAATCATACAAAAACGCTTTGAGAACAAATTTCAGACATAAAGTCGCGAAATAAGAAACTCTCGCGTTCCACATATACACAAATATTACAATAGCGGGTTATCAGAATCATCTACACCTAAAGGATCTAAATAGTGATACTCGCGGAAAAACGCTGCATCCGCTTGCAACAGCCTAGCTATAAGCCTTCAAGCAGGTTGCAACATATTCTCCATATGTACTCGCAGACTAGCTCTACCTGGAGCCAAACTCAGGGACATAGAGCTATAATTGAGTCTTGGGTGCCACTTGCGTATCCACCCAAGAGCAAAATTGGCACCTGCCACTAAGTTCAGTTCTATCAATCGATGAATGCGCTGGCTGGATCTAAAAGTATCGAGAAGCAGTGGGAAAGTTGCAGGCAGAGGATTGCGTGGAAGCATAACAGAATGCATAGTTGTGAGAGCTCTTCGACAACCATCAACTGACTCGCCAATATGCTGGGTGCGGTCCTGAAGCAATACGATAGCACTCCGGCGTCGAGGCTCAGACCACAAAGTCTCCACACCCGCTGACATTTTTTTAGAGCCGCATTTCGCTCGGTAACCCGACGATCTTCAGCAGCAAAATCCAAACAAGTGCCTATGATGGCAAAGGATATCACAAAACAGCAGTGGAACAAAAGGGGAAAAGATAAGTCGAAAGGAATCTTACATCGCAACATCTCGCAGGCTGACTCGATAATGCCAAGGACAAAAGAATTGCATTCCTCATGATGCACAATCCTCGCCGTCAAGCTAGAGACCTTATCATCAAGAATAGATATCTGCTTTGTCAAACCACAAGCTTTGCTAGCTTTGCCCACAGCCATCTGTGCTTGGCGTTTGGCCAAAGTCAAGCGAGCCTCAAGATCAGAAATCCTTGAAGAATATTCCGCGCATTGACAGCAGCGGCGAGGAGGCGACGAAACCTTCGAGCCAAACTCGCGAGCAGAAGAAGGAGGATAATCGCGATTCAAAGGATCATTGAGGTGCATAGACTGGAAGTCAAAGAAAGGAGAAACATCTCAGAAGCTAGCACAACATATCATAGAAAAGAAGCATATTTACATAAATGCAAACCCTTTGACTAAGGTTCTCGGGTTCCATGCAACTACAGGTTTTTACATCAAAAGCAGCAATTGAAAACTATAGAGAAGCCGAGTCTACGCCACCTCAGCATTTTGCTCCATGGCAGAAGAAGGCATGGTAAATTCATCGCCGACAGTTGACGGAGGCGCGGGTTCTTCCGTCGCTGGAGGTGGCGCAGTAGATGTCGCGGAGGCCGCCGAAGGAGAAATAATTGATGCCAGAGCGGGCGCCAACTTCTTCGCCTTCTCGAAGAAAGCCTTCAACTCAGCACGGGTGCGGCCATGAGGAGAGCTCACCTTATCCTAGTCGAAATCTGCACCATGTGCATAGGAAAGTGCGATAGCACCCTCAGCACCACGTTTCAGAGAAAGCCCCATCAGCTGGAGGATGGGGTCTTCAGTTGTGTCGAAGGCTTTTGCAAGTTTCTCCAAGTTATCTTTTGGAACCTCCGCCTTCTTCTTCGGCCACAACCCGACGAACATCCGCGTCAGAACGCGGCTCACCAACTCAAAGATCTCCTGGATAGATATCCAGTTTGCTTCGAGTAGGTTTACCGCGGTCATCAGAGGATCATCGCCCGGTTGCAAAGTCGACGAAGACACCCCGGTAAATCCTGCACAACAAAGGGGACAAGGAAAAAGAAGGAAAGGAAAGTATTAGCAAGTGCAAGAACGCAACAGAAGTCGAAGAAGAGGACAAGGCGCGTACTTACCTCTAGCAGCAGCAGACATCGTGCGAAGATGCTCTGTCATGGCTTGCTCTCGCTGAGAATGCTCTTTGTTGGCATCGGCCAAAGCCTTTTCAGTTTTCTTCGCCTTAGCCAGCGCTGACTTCTGCGACTTCTCAGCGTTTGCTTTGGCGGCGGTCGCAACATCATAGGCTTTCCGCGAAGCACTAAGCTCGGCTTCCAGCGATGCAATACGGGCATTAGCCGTTGCTAGAGGAGCTGAAGTCCAGCAAAGAAAGAAAAGAAGTCAAATAAACGACAAAAAGAAGCTTAGAGGAAAAGTAAAAACAGGATGTCGAGCGTACCTTCAGAAGCTTTCGCAACCTTTAGGTACTCAGCACATTCAGTGCCCAAGGCGATGAATCTCTTCAATAATGCCTGAGAAGAAGGGCGCGTAAGAGCATAGTTTATGCAAGGAAAACAAGGCAAGGACATTTACTCACATCATCAGGAGAAACCGCGGATTCGTGGGCTTCAAGAGCGACGTCAGCTTCCTTGGCCTTTTTCGAGCGCTTGAGGCTTCGGGTCGCAGGAATCTTCTTGACTGAAGCCCTATTGACCCTTGGCGCAGTCTCTTGGGCAGAAGGCTCATCGACAACCACAGGTGAAGTCGAAGGAGCAGCCGTAGTATCTTTTGGCGGCTCCTCGTCATCACTACAAGAAGAAACAAGTTATGTACAACACAAAAGAAAGAAGGCGAGTATGGTGCAATCGCAGAACTCGAAGAAAACTTACGATGCCAAGAGGTTGAAATATTCAATATCTTCTTCTAGAACAGGGGATTTATCAGCCGCTGTTCTCTGAAGAGAGGTACTCGAAGAAGTAAAGTCGTCGACCCGCTTCCTCTTCTTGTCCACACTAGTGTCTTCAGAGAGTGCAGGAGGAGGCGATGTCGTCGAACTGGTGTCTTCTTTTGATTCTTCGGCATCATCTCCGTCCTGATTTTCTTCAGCCTCGGGGGCTTCAGATACAGAAGAGGCCAGATCAGTCGGAAGAGGCCCTGCCTCTGGAAAAGGAGGGCGCGAAACGAGGAATTGGTGGTCCTGCACACGAACAAGTTAGTAGAGTAACAGAGGCAAAGAGAAACACAGCTCGAAACAAACGAATTCGACAACAAGTGAACAAAAACAAACAGATATGTACCTCAGAAAGGGGGTGCACGGAGTCGAAGTAACCAGCGGCCAATTCAGCAACCGCATGGTCCTTGGTGAGCTTGGTGAGGCTCCTGACTCGCTTGTCGACATCTTGCTTCTGTATGAGATCTTCAGAGATGCGAGAAGGATCCTCCAAGCCAGAGTAGTTCCAAAGTTTGGTAAGGCGATGCTGCAGGGGTTGAACTCGACGTTGCACAAAGAACGCCATGAGCTGAATACCAGACAATGCGCCTCCTTTACCTCCTTTCAGAGCTTGAATGTGAGTCAGCAGGGGAGCAATCTGTTCCATTTCAGCATCTGAGGGAGGCGAATCCCACGATGCCAATTTCTTCAGTTCCTTGGAGGCGTCGAAGGGGGCTAGACCATATTCGTCTTCAGGGGAGGCCTTGCGGTCTTTGATGTAGAACCATTTTGGCCTCCACCCTTGGACAGATGCAGCCATGGAAAATTCGAGATATTGCGCCTCAGGGCGCACAGAGACAACGGCTCCGCCCAGTTCGGGTTTTCTGGACAAAGCAACGTTGGGGCGGAGCCGGAAGATTGACCTCCAAAGAAGAAAATAGGGCTCAATGCCCAGGAATGACTCGCAAAGAGTCACAAAGCAAGCGATATGCCCAGGAATGACTCGCAAAGAGTCACAAAGCAAGCATGTATTATTTTATCTTATGGAGAGACACCACTAGTGAACTGTGGACCCCGGTCCTATTTCCTTTATATTGCTATCACCTGTTTACTTTACTCGCACTGTTTACTTTGCTCGCATACTATTATCACTTTCCACTCGATACACTCATACCCTTTGTTTCAAGCAAACCGGTGAGATTGACAACCTCATCGTAAGTTGGGAACAAAGCATTTGGTTGTGTTGTGTGCAGGTTCCACGTTGCCGCTCGCAAAGCAAAGCTTGGACGAGGCGCCCTATAAATTATCCGGAGCTGTCGCGAAGCTAGTGGGCATCGCCTTCGGTCGTTTGTCTCCCTCCTACTGGATTGATAACCTTGGTTTCTTACTGAGGGAAAAACTTGTTGCTATATTTATCACACCTTGCTCTTGGGGTTTTCCAACTGGCCGGTCATTTTTACTTCATCAATTTGGCCTCATCAAGTTTTTCTGGTGCCGTTGCCGGGGAATTGAAGAAGAAGAAGCTCCCATGTCAACTACGCGCCAGCAAAACATCACAAGTTTTTCTGGCGCCGTTGCCGGGGAGGAAGAAGACTTCTGCAAGGGGAGTTTTCGCACACACATCCTTTACTTTGTTTTAAAATTTGCTTTACTTTATTTTTACTTGCATCGTTTTATCAAAAACCCAAAAAAAATTAGAATCCTTGGTAGTTGTTATTTCTTTACTTCTAGTTCATTATGTTGTTCCCCAAGTATGTTTTGGAGGACCTCTCAGTAGGTAGTGGTTCGATTATTGGAAAAAGTAACATTGAGGAGTTCTTTAATCATATTAGTATGCATAAAGAAGTTGAGGAAAAGTCTTTGGTTGAGCTTGCTCCTAGTATTGAAGTTGCTTCTGCTTATTTAATTCACATGTTGGAAGCTAGGTTTGCTAGCCTTAATCCTTTTATGCAACACATGTTCCTTAAGCTTCATGAAATTTAGGATCCTGAAAAGAAAGCTTTTATCTTAGAAACTTTGCGCTTAGAATTTAGAGATGTTGCCATTGATGCTAGGAAAGTTTTTAAGCGCTTTAATAAGCTGGGTTCACCTATAAAGGTTATTAGTACAAACAATGAGGGAACCGAGATACCTATACCTAGCAAACTCTTGGGATTGTATGAAGCTTTTGAAAATAATTTTGATTGGATCTGTCCCAAAAATCTTTTTAGTGATTTGAGTGAACCAAAGCGTGATCACAAAGGGTCTTCAAAAACTTATGTGGATTGATGTCTACACACGCTTCTGTTTTTGTAGACAGTGTTGGGCCTCCAAGTGCAGAGGTTTGTAGAGCAGCAGCAAGTTTCCCTTAAGTGGATCACCCAAGGTTTATCGAACCCAGGGAGGAAGAGGTCAAAGCTATCCCTCTCAAACAACCCTGCAATTACGATACAGAAAGTCTCTTGTGTCCCCAACACACCCAATACACTTGTCAGATGTATAGGTGCACTAGTTCGGCGAAGAGATAGTGAAATACAAGCGGTAGTGATGATTATAAGTAGTAACTGTGATATGAAATAAGTATCGCTGCGAGCAAACATGTAACAAAATAGGAAGTAAACGGTGTGCAATGCTTGGAAACAAGGCCTAGGGATCATACTTTCACTAGTGGACACACTCCCAACAAATATAACATAATTGAACAAATAGATACTATCATCAATATGCAATTCAAAACAATTCTCCAATGGAAAACATACACTAATCATGCGTAGGGCTACGAAGCACTCCTCAAAGTCCGTATGTACCCAAACTAGATTGTCCCACACTATCACCGTGAACGCACTAGATGGTTCCAACAAACACCAACATTTCATAGAGACATTAACCAAAAAGATACACATGATGCACACACTAGTCACCTTTACACCATGATACGAGGTATCTCCGGAGAGTATAATAATTAAGCATAGGAGTAGCATAATATCTGAATAATAACATCTACCAATTCAAATAGATACAAAGCTCACGATCACATAAAGATCACATCATGGGAGAGAGAGGTGAACCACATAGCTACCAGTAGAGCCCTCAGCCCCGGGGGAGAACTACTCTCTCCTCATCATAGGAGACAGCAAGGTTGATGGAGATGGCGGTGAGGTCGATGGAGACGGCGGAGACGGCGATGGAGACCGATGGAGATGGCTCCGGGGGCACTTCCCCGTCCCGGCAGGGTGCCGGAACAGAGACTTCTGTCCCCCGAAATTTGTCTTCGACGGCGGCGGAGCTGCGAAACTGTTCTGGAAAAATCGTCGACTCCTTTAGGGTTTTCCGTCCCGAGGCTTTAGATAGGCGAAGGGGCGTCGTCAGGGAGCAGCCAGGGGCTCCTCACACCAGGGTGGCGCGGCCAAGGCCTAGGTCGTGCCACCTATGTGTGAGGGCGGCCTCTGGCCCCCCTCTGGCTCTCTTTCGGTCTTCGGGAAGCTTCCGGGGAAAATAAGACTTCTGGCTTTTGTTTCGTCCAATTCCGAGAATATTTCCTGTGTAGCTTTTCTGAAACACAAAAACAGCAGAAAACAGGGAACTGGCACTGTGGCATCTTGTCAATAGGTTAGTTCCGGAAATCGCATAAAAACGCCACGAAGTGTAACAAAACACAAGGCAAATGGTGTAAAAACAAGCATGGAGCATCAAAAATTATAGATACGTTTGAGACGTATCAAGCATCCCCAAGCTTAACTCCTGCTCGTCCTCGAGTAGGTAAGTGATAACAAAAGAAATAATTTTTGAGGTGACATGCACCTACACAATCTTGATCATATATGTAAGCATTGTGAGCTGGGATCATAAGAACTTAAAACATGGGCATGAAAGATATAATCTTGACAATAAGAACTTAGCAACCATGTTGTAAACATGAAAATGAACACAAACAAAAGATCATGAAAATGAAACAATGAAAGTCAAACGTGTGTTCAAATCATAAGGAAAAACATACAAATGGTTTTCAGCTTGTCCTTCATGGAGAGCAAAACATAAATGCATAGGACACCTTCAAGTTTAAGAGGGCGACTAGATACAAATAATTTAGGAACAAGTGAAACCATGATCATGAATCAATCAATGAAAACTTTGGGACAATGCACATTATACTCAGAATGACAACTATGCTCTCTTAATGGTGCATAAAGGTATAAGGTGGTGACTCAACATAAAAGTAAAAGAAAGACCCTTCGCAGAGGGAAGCAGTGATTAAACATGTGCTAGAGCTTTTCATTTGTAAAACAGAGAGATAAAAATTGGTTTTGAGAGGTGGTTGCTTTTGTCAACGACTAGCAATGGGGTTCTTACTATCTTCCATACAAAAATGAAGCAAGTTTTTGAGAGAGAGATTGGCACTTTTGTGCTCTTTTATAAAGCTTGGCACTCCTCCCCACCTTTTTTCCTTTCACAAACCATGGCTAACCGATTCCATCGGGTGCCCACCAACATTCACATTCCATGGAGGAGTGCTTTTTTTTCTTTCCTTTTTTTCTTTTTTTTTCTTTTTGGAATAAGCAATATGGAAGATAGCAAATCCGACCACTACGTTCCCATGAGCTAAAAACAGTGTCACAAAACGAGAAGTATTTTGAAGGTTTTTTGAAAGGTAGCACATGAAAATTTACTTGGAATGGCTTACAAATACCATGCATAGGAATTTATAGTGGACACAATGGCAAACTTGGTTTTTGGGAGTTGGATGCACGAGTAGAGCTCATACTCAGTACAAAATGAGGGCTAGCAAAAGACTAGGAGCGACCAACTAAGAGAGCAATAATGGCCATAATCATGCAAAGCGACAAAGTGACATTAAAAGAAGCATAAGATGGCATCAAGAGTCAAAAACTAAATGATCATAGAGGCTATTGGCGACTTTGTAAGAGTCTAACATGTGTGAGCATGCGCCAAGTCAACCCAAATAAAGCATTAAGGAGAAAACCAAAATAATGCTTCCATACAATAAAAACAACGCATGATTTTTTCAGAGGCTCATTAAGCAATCTCAGTTATTTGAGACAAGTCATGCTACATCAAAACCACTAAGCATACTATCAAAAAGACATCAAGCACGACATGCAAAAGCCTAAGCCGCAGTCTACACAAGCTCCTTCTTGTACCACTTTTTTGCATAAAGCTTTTTCTCTTTTCCAACACCATTTGAAATTTTTAAAGACACCTCTTTTGATGGAAACCAATAAAGATCAGAGGTCCAAATACACCTTGATGCAAAGATAAACCAAGATCTGAACGCAAATCAAGGCGAAAATCGAAAGCTAAACGCAGTAGCAGGAAAAGAGAACACTCGTTGAAACGATAAGAGTGAAAACTAGAGTGTTCTTGGCAAATGAAAAGCAAGGCAACTTCTCCAAAAGAAACATGATGTGATCTAACCATTTATTGCAACAAACAAAACTAAACTAACTAAGAAAACTAAAACAATTTACGCTCCAAGAAAAACACATAGTGCATGAAGCAATAAAAATATAGTGTTTTGAAAGGTGACCTGATTTTTGCCGATGAAGAAGGGGTGCCTCGGGGGCATCCCCAAGCTTTGACACTTGTACTTCTTGGATATTTCTTAGGGTGATGCATGGGCATCCCCAAGCTTGAGCTTTTGTCCATTCTTCAACTCATCTCATCACTCTCCGATCCCTACACTTGAAAACTTCCTTCATACAAAACTAAACACAAATCTATTAGCAACATTAGTGTAGGCATAACATATAATCAACCTCTTTTGCTTCAGGTTTCAACCCAAAACCACCACATATAAAGTAAATACTACTGTAGCAACTTCCCCAAAAGTTCCGTGATCAAAAGAACTCAAAAAGAAAGCGATAAAGCGGCAAACACAAATATTGGCAGAAATCTGTCAAAACAGAACAGCTGACAAAGACCGAATTTTTGAGGGGTTTTCTATTTCTCAAATCCAAAAGTGTTCAACTAACGAAAGTTTGGATATAACCTGGGGCATATTCACAAAAAATCGCAGGTCCAAAAGATATACAGAGAATTTATACGAATTTTTACGGTGCAGCACCGAAAACAGTTTCAGGACAGCAACATCCCCAAATCTTTACCTCACTCGAATTAGAGGCTTCTCTTGGCACAACAACAAAACAAAAAGGATAAGGAGCGGTCATTACAGTAGTAATGACTTCCAAGACTCAAATAAAAGAAAAAGTAATGAAAATAAAACATTGGGTTATCTCCCAAGAGTGCTTTTCTTTAACGCCTTTGAGCTAGGCGCAATAATTTGCAAAGATGCTCATGTGGGCGCCATATAAGAGCTTGAGGCAATAGAGAGCATCAAAAAGCAAGTATGGAACACATTTAAATCTAAACCACTTCCTATGAAAAATAGTCTTGTAAAGAGACAAGTCATAAAAGCGCAAAGCAAAAAGCATAGGAAGGCAAAACAAGTACAACTTCAAGAATTGCAACATAAAGAGGGGAAACTCAATATTGTTGAGATCCATCAAACCATGTTTCCCTCTCTCATAATAACTTTAAGTAGCATCATGAATAGAATTAATAATATAACTATCACATAAAGCTTCCCTATCATGAGCTACATGCATAAAAGGATTAATACTCCCCACATGAACCATAGTAGTAGGAGCAGATTTAACAGAATAATTATTCTCATCACCATAATCATCAAAAATAGGAGGCATATTGTAATCATAACTATTTTTCTCCTCAAAAGTAGGTGAATTGAAAACATTATAATCATCATCATAAACTAGAGGCTTAGTATCATCACAAGATAGAGAACTACTATTTCGCAAAGCATATTCATCAAACATATCATCATAAGAAGGAACATGGATAGCACTAATGGTACAACAATTATTAACCTTAGCATTGGTACCAAAAAGATTTTCAATATCAAAAGTAGAGTGCTTTTCCCAATCATGATCACTAACAAAAGTAATAGGCATAGGAACATCATCCCAATCAGAATTATCATAGTCTATAGCAGGATCATAACGCTTAGGGGAAGATACCGTGTCCTCTCGCCTTTTACTCCTCTTCTTCTTCTTCATACTCTTCTTACTCTCTCCTTTAGGAGGGAGAGACTTGAAGGGCATCTTCTCCACATATTCTCTAGGAGGGAAAGGCATCTTCTCCACATAATCTGGTTTGCTGACAGGAACAACAGAAGAAACTTTGGAGGATTCCTCTTCTCTATTAATAAGATCGAAACATCTATTAGTCCTATCATAGCTTAGCAAAACATCATGTTTTATAAGATCTTGTAAGTAAGTATTTGTGAGGCAATCTTTAGCACAATAGAGATGACAACCATGAAGGGTACTATTAATATCAGCATCTTTCATGTCTACCAAAGCAATCTTTCTAGATATCTCTTCACAATTCAAAAACAAAGTAAGCTCATCATACCGATTGAAATTAATCTTATCATCACAATACAAATCTGCGGTACTTGTTCGATTAATTAGGCATTGAAAATTAAAATGCCCCTTTTCACCGCAAAATTCACAAAGAAAAGGATAACGCTCACAAACCCTTTCACCAAGCACATCTAGATCCTTGAGCCACATACTGGTTTCTTCATTTGCGTGGGTGATGCAATAATCTTCCTTGTTGTAACTCTGTTCACAAGGTCTATGTACTCCACAAAAATTAACATGCTTATAAGAAATAGGACTTTTAGAAGTTTGAGCATGTTTATTGCAATCATCAATAACAATATCACTTTCTATGCAAGTGTCCTTAAAAGGTTCATGATACACGTCCCCATTTCCTTTAGGAACATTCATATGGGAAGCAAAGGCTTTAAAGCAATCAACCATAATTTGAGGATCAAGACCATATTTAGCACTAAGCTCTTGAAAATTAGCAGTTTCAGCGAAAGACTTAATGCAATCAAACTCGTAATTCATACCTGATCCTTTACCTTTGTCGCTATCCCAACCTTCAATATTGTTTTGAATTGTCTCAAGCAGACCCCCACTTGGTGTCGACATCCTTGCTTCTGAAAGACCCATCAAAGCATGCATCTAGATAGTCCTTGTAATGTCCTGAAAGCCTTGCATAAAAATTATTAATAACAATATTACGGGGAAGATCATGAATACGACATTTATGCATTAGTAACTTCAATCTTCCCCAAGCTTGGGCAATGCTTTCTCCCTCATGCGAATGAAAGTTATAAATGTAATTCCTATCTTTATAAACCTGACTAGAAGGATAGAATTTAGAATAAAAGAGAGGTTCAATTTCCTCCCAATCAATAGATCGACCATCCTTCAATGTTTTATACCATTCCTCAGCTCTGCCTTTCAGCGAAAAAGTGAATAGCTTCTTCTTAACTTGGTCCATTGAAATACCTACACACTGGAACAACTCGCATAATTCATGTATAAAAAGCAAATGGTCACCGGGATGGACAGTTCCATCTCCTAAATAGCAGTTATCCCTAACATGTTCAACAATCTTCGTAGGTATTTTAAAAGGATGAGGAGCACAAGCATCACTAGAAACATCACATATGGGAGATAAAATATTATCAGAACAGACCTTCTCCACTAAAGCTGGGGGACTAAAAATATCATACTTAACAAAACCAGCTTCCCCAAGCTTAGAATTTTCTATAGCATTAGCATTAACGGTATTCAAAGCATTCGTACTAATAACATTGCTATGCGAAATAAGCTCCAAAGGATTTTCAATTTTCTCTTCAAATCTAAAATCAGGAAAAAGACTAAAGAACTCTTTGTTTTCCATTAAGCCTAACTAGTGAAAATAAAAACAAGAAACAAAAAAGATGTCATTGCAGAATCTAAAGGAAATAACTCCGAGCACTCACACAGGAGGATGCGAGTACCTTTTACCTTACCTCCCCGGCAACGGCGCCAGAAAAGAGCTTGATGTCTACACACGCTTCTGTTCTTGTAGACAGTGTTGGGCCTCCAAGTGCAGAGGTTTGTAGAGCAGCAGCAAGTTTCCCTTAAGTGGATCACCCAAGGTTTATCGAACTCATGGAGGAAGAGGTCAAAGCTATCCCTCTCAAACAACCTTGCAATTACGATACAGAAAGTCTCTTGTGTCCCCAACACACCCAATACACTTGTCAGATGTATAGGTGCACTAGTTCGGCGAAGAGATAGTGAAATACAAGCGGTAGTGATGATTATAAGTAGTAACTGTGATATGAAATAAGTATCGCTGCGAGCAAACATGTAACAAAACAGGAAGTAAACGGTGTGCAATGCTTGGAAACAAGGCCTAGGGATCATACTTTCACTAGTGGACACACTCCCAACAAATATAACATAATTGAACAAATAGATACTATCATCAATATGCAATTCAAAACAATTCTCCAATGGAAAACATACACTAATCATGCGTAGGGCTACGAAGCACTCCTCAAAGTCCGTATGTACCCAAACTAGATTGTCCCACACTATCACCGTGAACGCACTAGATGGTTCCAACAAACACCAACATTTCATAGAGACATTAACCAAAAAGATACACATGATGCACACACTAGTCACCTTTACACCATGATACGAGGTATCTCCGGAGAGTATAATAATTAAGCATAGGAGTAGCATAATATCTGAATAATAACATCTACCAATTCAACTAGATACAAAGCTCATGATCACATAAAGATCACATCATGGGAGAGAGAGGTGAACCACATAGCTACCGGTAGAGCCCTCAGCCCCGGGGGAGAACTACTCCCTCCTCATCATAGGAGACAGCAAGGTTGATGGAGATGGCAGTGAGGTCGATGGAGACGGCGGAGACGGCGATGGAGACCGATGGAGATGGCTCCGGGGGCACTTCCCCGTCCCGGCAGGGTGCCAGAACAGAGACTTCTGTCCCCCGAAATTTGTCTTCGATGGCGGCGGAGCTGCGGAACTGTTCTGGAAAAATCGTCGACTCCTTTAGGGTTTTCCGTCCCGAGGCTTTAGATAGGCGAAGGGGCGTCGTCAGGGAGCAGCCAGGGGCTCCTCACACCAGGGTGGCGCGGCCAAGGCCTGGGCCGCGCCACCTATGTGTGAGGGCGGCCTCTGGCCCCCCTCCGGCTCTCTTTCGGTCTTCAGGAAGCTTCCGGGAAAAATAAGACTTCTGGCTTTTGTTTCGTCCAATTCCGAGAATATTTCCTGTGTATCTTTTCTGAAACACAAAAATAGCAGAAAACAGGGAGCTGGCCCTGTGGCATCTTGTCAATAGGTTAGTTCCGGAAATCGCATAAAAACGCCACGAAGTGTAACAAAACACAAGGCAAATGGTGCAAAAACAAGCATGGAGCATCAAAAATTATAGATACGTTTGAGACGTATCATGGATGAAATACAATGCCTTTTTGAGAAGACCTCTTCAATGGATCTTAATGCTTCTTTCGATATTACTTGATTCGCATTTTTTGTGCCTAGCTCAAAGGCGTTAAAGAAAAGCACTCTTGGGAGATAACCCAATGTTTTTACATTCAGTTCTTTTTCTTTTATTTGAGTCTTGGAAGTTATTACTACTGTAATGACCTCTCCTTATCCTTTTTATTTTGTTTTTTTGCCAAGAGAAGCCTCTAATTTGAGCGAGGTAAGATTTGGGGATGTTGCTGTCCTGAAACTGTTTTCGGTGCTGCACCGTAAAAATTCGTGAAAATTCTCTGTATATCGTTTGGACCTGCGATGTCTTGTGCATATGCCCGAGGTTATATCCAAACTTTCATTAGTTTAACACTTTTTGATTTGAGCAACAGAAAACCCTCTAAAAATTCGACCTTTGTCAGCTGTTCTGTTTTGACAGATTTCTGCCAATATTTGTGTTTGCCGCTTTATCGCTTTCTTTTTTAGTTCTTTTGATCACGGAACTTTTGGGGAAGTTTCTACAGTAGTATATACTTTATTTGTGGTGGTTTTAGGTTGAAACCTGAAGCAAAAAAGGGTTGATTCTATGTTATGCTTACACTAATGTTGCTAATAGATTTGTGTTTAGTTTTGTATGAAGGAAGTTATCAAGTGTAGGGATCGGAAAATGATGAGATGAGTTGAAGAATGGACAAAAGCTCAAGCTTGGGGATGCCCATGCATCACCCCAAGAAATATCCAAGAAGTACAAGCATCAAAGGTTGGGGATGCCCCCGAGGCACCCCTTCTTCATCGGCAAAAATGAGGTCACCTTTCAAAATACTATATTTTTATTGCTTCATGCATTATGCGTTTTTCTTGGAGCGTCAGTTGTTTTTAGTTTTCAATTTAGTTTAGTTTTGTTTGCTACAATAAATGGTTGGACCCCAATAAATTCCTTTTGGAGAAGTTGCCTTGCTTTTCATTTGCCAGGAACACTCCGTTTTTCATTCTTATAATTTCAACGAGTGTTCTTCTTTTTCTAGAACTGCGTTTAGCTTTCGATTTTTGCCTTGATTTGCATTCAGATCTTCTTATATCTTTTTATCAAGGTGTATTTCTGCCTCTGGTCTATATTGGTTTTCATCAAAAGAGGTGTTTATAAAAAGTTTGAATGGTGTTGGAAAAGAGAAAAAGCTTTATGCAAAAAAGTGGTACAAGAAGGAGCTTGTGTAGACTGCGGCTTAGACTTTTTCATATCGTGCTTGATGTATTTTTGATAGTATGCTTAGTGGTTTTTGCTGTAGCATGACTTGTCTCAAATAACTGAGATTGCTTAATGAGCCTTTGAAAAAATCATGCGTTGTTTTAATTGTTTGGAAGCATTATCTTGGTTTTCTCCTTGATGCTTTATTTGGGTTGACTTGGCGCATGCTCACACATGTTAGACTCTTACAAAGTCGCCAATAGCCTTTATGATCATTTAGTTTTTGAATTTTGATGCCATCTTATGCTTCTTTTAATGTCGCTTTGTCGCTATGCATGATTATGGCCGTTATTGCTCTCTTAGTTGGTCGCTCCCAGTCTTTTGCTAGCCTTCATTTTGTACTGAGTATGAGCTCTACTCGTGCATCCAACTCCTAAAAACCAAGTTTTGCCAAAGTGTCCACCATATATACCTATTAGCAATTTGCTATTCCAAAGTACATTTGACTTGCTTTTATCTACTCTTCAAATTAAACTCTTACCAGTGTTATGCGAAAATTGGTCAGTAAAGCTCTCACGAACCGGATGGCACACTTTATTTTTCTCGTTCTAAAAAATTTGACATTATGGTCTCTTATGTTGAGTTGTTATGCTTGCAAGTTGTAAGTTGGGAATTAGCCCAGCCATGCCGTCATGGGGCAAGCTTTCAACATTGCACTTCTTATTTGAGTTGATATCGTGATCTTTTGTTTATGGATACTCACGGTGTGAAATGAATTGGGAATCTTGCGGGATCGTGGAGTTTGTATATGCGTTAGAGAAACGCCTGGGCCGCCAATCTAAGCCATGCATAATTCATGGTGGAAATTTGCAGCATGCCCATAGTGGACATTCGACGACACATCTCAAAATAAAAAGCTATACAAATAGTAAATAAAAGAGATGTCGAGGTGTTCATTGTCTGCTTGTCCTGTCATTTTGATGTGGGCTTGTTCCATGTCATCGGGCACGGAGGTACCCCGTTGGCGGTTCTCGATGATACGTGTATACTTACAATGACAAGAGCTTGCTTGGGACTCTAAGTAAAGTAGCTTGAGGTTTGGGTACTCGTATTCACGGGACACGAGGTTTTCAACTTATGATTTGTCAAGCATATGCAACATAAGTGTTCTCGCATTAACTTTAAGGGATTTCTATTTTCGTGCCCCTGGGTCGTTAGTTGTACTCAGTTTTCCCCGGCCGCTTAACTTTTCCTCAGTTTTCCCCTCGCTCTAGTTTGAAACCCCTCGCAGACGCTCGGACGGGAGGGTTGCCGTTTAGTTGACCGTTCCGTGCTGACGTGTGGGGCCGTGTCGTGTGGGGCCGCGTCGCGTGGGGCCGGTAGAACAGGACCGCGTGGGACAAGACGAGACCGCGTGGGACAGGACGAGACCGCGTTTGGTTGTACGTGAGAGCTCGGTTCTGTCTCTCTCGGCCCAAATTGGCATTTTTCAGAGCGCCTTTTTCCTCTCTCTCTCTCTCTGTAACAGTTCTCTCTCTTTTCACCAAATTAGTATCAAATCTAGAGAAGCTTCTATTTCTGTCTTTCTTTAATGATTGTTGCCTTTTGGCCCTCATTTTTTGCCCAATATGTTAACAAATCTAGTAGCAAATCTAGAAGCTAGTAGAGGATAAATTCACAGCAGCATAATAAATCAAGAAAATATAGGATAAGCTGCATACAGCAGCCAACATAGCATATATATATTCAGGACAGATCCAACAGTACTACCGATCCCTAGATCCAACATAAGCTACATTTTACATGGGATTAAGCTTGGAGGCTGCGCAGGTGAATCCCAAGTGCTTTGTGTTTGGCCATGAACGCATGCACGTTCACGATCGTTCCAACTCTAGCGCCGCCAGAGGCTCTGCCAATGGATTCGGCATGGTTCACCAGGCAGTTGAAGTCGGTGGCGCGGAGCCTCCTGTTGCAGAAGGGGCACCTGTAAACGCCTCGAGCAAAGTGGCGATCGTAATGGCCAGACTGCAGCCTCCTGAGGACGTGACGAGTCTTGGTGTGGAAGGACTCGTCGTTGCTGTCGACGTCGCTGCTCTGCACCTGTCACGTAGCACCAAAGATCGAAAAACACGGAGTCAATTGCAGCGATGATGGAACAGAGAGTGAACAAAAGATCATGCATGATAATATGTGCACGAAAAAAAGAAGCCTCAGTTACATTAGACACACTTATATCCAGGATTTGGGTCACTGAACCAAAGATCATGCACAACAAATTTGTACACACCAATTGTTCACAGACCAAACCCTGAATCAATTTGTGCCCAAATATTCATCATCATCGGCACAAATTAACCGGATGGGATTGATTACTCACATAAGTTAACCGAATCTTAAACAAAAGCAAATCACAAACACTAATAACGCTAGATCTATCATAATAACGCTAGATCTATCATAAAAGGATTGAACTAGGAACAGACTAACCCTAATAACGCTAGATCTATCATAAAAGGATTGAACTAGGAACAGACGAACCCTAATAACGCTAGATCTAACACAAAAGGATTGAAATGGGATAAGAACAAGGGAACAAAGGGTTACCTCCGGGTAGTCGTCGACGATGCTGGTGTCGTAGGGGTTCGCCGGTGCGACGTACGACACTGGTTCGTACGGGTCTTTGTACAGGTCCCAATCGACGGGGGCCTGGACGGGTGCCTGGACGGGGGCGGCGGCCAATGCGTCGGCGGGCGATGCGCCGGCGCACGATGCGCCGGCGGCCGATGGGCCGGCGGCCGATGCGCCGACGGCCGATGCGCCGGCGGCTACGTTGGCAATGGGCAACTCATTCTTCTCCATCGCTGGGGTTTTTTCTTCGGAGTTTTTTTGACGCGAAGTGGAGAAGATGATGGGACAGGAGAGGCGGTTGCAGTGAGAATGAGAGAGTGGGCGAGCGTCGAGAGAGAGAAAGAGGGCTCTATAAAGACGAAGGTGGCGTTTGGTGTACCGCAACACACGTCCGTTATGCACGGCTGCAGTGTGCACCGCGACACGAGGCTAACCCTTCGACGTTTGGTGTACTCAGTTCTACCCTCGGGCCTTATACAGAAATTTTATATGTACTCAGTTTTCCCCTCGAGTACTTAGACTGGCAAGTGCAATATACTCAGTTCTACCCTCAAGTAGCTGGTCAACAGAGAGTCAACAAATAAGATTAACATAGCTAATTGAGTCATTTCATGCGTAAAAAAAATCCAAAAAAATAAAAACATAGTGACACCTACTCATGGAGTCTTCCTACGCAACCTTCCACCTTAACAAACATAGATAAATCAAGTTGTACCACAAATTGCCACTTCGCAGAATCACTAGTAGCTATGAAGATGCATGGTTTTCCACTCAAACCCCTTTGCAAAACATCTTCCCCAAAACATAGTTTGTCTAAATGAGGCTATAATTGTCACACTCATGTATATTTGAATTGCAAATAATTTGATGTAGCCCAATATGAATTATATTGTACAAAACACGCATTTTTCATTTTGTAATTCTTTTGTTTGAATCCCTTAGTCTATTTACAATTTACGTGCCCTTGGTTTCTTAGTACTACTCAGTTTTGCCCTCAAGTACTGTCACAAATGCTCACAGAAGCCCAAACTTATCCTGATTGGTTGAGCCGTTGTCACACGGATCGACTCCACCAACCGTTGATCCACTGATCTAACGGGCAGTATACCCCTCTCCGTCTCTTCGTGGCCACCCCTCTCTCTCTCTCTCTTCGTGGCCACCCCTCTCTCTCTGTCGATGGAATATAGTTTTGGTAATTTGAAACGGCCCAAAAGTGGTATAATTTTGGTATAAACATGAGGCATACATATTTGAGGGATTTCGGTGAATGGATTATTTATCACCCCTCTAACAATTATCAACTATCTTTAGCATTCCATTTCTTTTAGGGAATATAGTTTTGGTAATTTGAAACGGCCCAAAAGTGGTATAATTTTGGTAGAAACATGAGACATACATATTTGGCATATTTGGGGGATTTCGGTGAATGGATTATTTATCACCCCTATAACAATTATCAACTATCTTTAGCATTCCATTTCTTTTAGGGAATATAGTTTTAGTAATTTGAAACGGCCCAAAAGTGGTATAATTTTGGTAGAAACATGAGACATACATATTTGGCATATTTGGGGGATTTCGGTGAATGGATTATTTATCACCCCTCTAACAATTATCAACTTTCTTTAGCATTCCTTTTCTTTTAGGGAATATAGTTTGGGATATAGTTTTGGTTATTTGAGTCCCAAAAGTGGTATAATTTTGGTAGAAACATGAGACATACATATTTGGCATATTTGGGGGATTTCGGTGAATGGATTATTTATCACCCCTCTAACAATTATCAACTTTCTTTAGCATTCCTTTTCTTTTAGGGAATATAGTTTGGGATATAGTTTTGGTTATTTGAAACGTCCCAAAAGTGGTATAATTTTGGTAGAAACATGAGACATACATATTTGGCATATTTGTGGGATTTTGGTGAATGCATTATTTGTCACCCCTCTAACAATTATCAACTATCTTTAGCATTCCTATATTCGCTAACACTAATTTTTTTTGGTAATTTCGGTGAATGCACACACTAACTTTGAAAACAACTACAAATACATGTAACTGAATAATTGATTTGCAACAAGGGATCCCTTGTAACAACTTCTAGCGCCTGATGAGCAATGATAAGAATCCGATCACAATTATACAACAAATAAAACAACCAGCCATCAGATTAGCTTGCTTCTTCAACTCGATCAGCTGCCTTAACTGCTTGTTCATTTTCTTCAGTTCTCCCTTCACTTCCACCAGTTCTGCATTGGGAGCATTAGGCACAATCAGAACGGCTCCTCTCTCCGACGCATTCTCTACAGCAAGTCCCCCCTCCCAAATTGCGCTCCCCAATAGCGCTAATTGATTCCTGCAATTGAAGCCTCTGAACATACACATCGATCCACTCGAAATACCTGCATTTCTTCAGGATCCGAAAACAACAACGTGAACCCTAAATCCCAAATTCGAGGGAATAACAAGAAAATCGAGAGAAAACAAAGCAATTGGACCGAGATCTAACCTTATCCCCCTCTCTATATGGCAAGCTCTCGCATGCAAGGAACTCACGTCCACGGTTGCCGTTGTCGTTCGTCTTACAGATCGACCGCTTGAGAGGCTCCTGGCGTGGGCAGTCAGGGTATCTTGTCAAAGGCACGGGTCCATACTGTGGCCATGAAGAACGGAAGGTCGAAGAGAAACTAGACATCACCCGCCTGCCGGAGAAGGGCTGCCGCTGGCGGAGAAGAAGAACAATGGGCCGTGGGGAAAGAAAGGGGAAGCAATGGCATGGGCGCGGGGCTGGCTTGGGCTCCCATTTTGCAACGGGCACTTGGGTAAGCTGTGGGTCTGGCGCGCTAACGTGGATAAGTTGTGGGTCCCACGATGATCTGGATAAGTGGAGGCATGTCCACTGCGGGGCACCAACAGCAGCCCCACTTGCCAGCACCAACCAATGGTCAACTAAACGGAAATCCTCCCGTCTGAGCTCCTTGTGAGGGTTTCAGACAAGGGCTTGGGCAAAACTGAGGAAAAACTAAGCGGCTGGGGAAAACTGAGCACAACTAAGGACCCGAGGGCACGAAAATATAAATCCCTAACTTTAACCATTCAAGATGCTTATGATGGGGGCAATGAGAGCTCAAAGCCGGTAAGTACCATAATTTTTGAAGGTTTATAAAACTTGCAATCACTGCTTCCCTCCGCGAAGGGCCTTTCTTTTACTTTTATGTTGAGTCACCACCTTCTATCTTTATGCACCATTAAGAGAGCATAGTTGTCATTCTTAGTATAATGTGCATTGTCCCAAAGTTTTCATTGATTGATTCATATTGTTGGTTTCACTTGTTCTTAAATTATTTGTATCTAGTCGCCCTCTTAAACTTGAAGGTGTCCTATGCATTTATGTTTTGCTCTCCATGAAGGACAAGCTGAAAACCATTTGTATGTTTTTCCTTATGATTTGAACACACGTTTGACTTTCATTGTTTCATTTTCATGATCTTTTGTCTGTGTTCATTTTCATGTTATAACATGGGTGCTAAGTTTCTTCTATCAAGATTATGTCTTGCATGCCCATGTTTTAAGTTCTTTTGATCCCAGCGCACAACGCTTACATACATGATCAAGATTGTGTAGGTGCATGTCACCTCAAAAATTATTTCTTTTGTTATCACTTACCTACTCGAGGACGAGCATGAGTTAAGCTTGGGGATGCTGATATGTCTTCAACGTATCCATAATTTTTGATGCTCCATGTTTGTTTTTACACCATTTGCTTAGTATTTCGTTACACTTCGTGGCACTTTTATGCATTTTTTGGAACTAACCTATTAACAAGTCGCCACAGTGCCAGTTCCCTGTTTTCTGCTGTTTTTGTGTTTTAGAAAAGCTACACAGGAAATATTCTCGGAATTGGACGAAACCAAAGCCAGTCGCCCAGAATTTCACCGAAGCTTCCAGAGAACCAAAGAGGAGATGGAGTGGTGCCACGAGGGCCCCACACACCAGGGCGGCGCGGCCCAGGCCCTGGCCACGCCCCCTATGTGTGAGGTCGCCACTCCTGACGATGCCCCTTCGCCTATAAAGACCCCCCGATGGGAAAAACCTAAAGACCCGATCACTTTTCCAGAACACATTGTGATCCGCCGCCGCCGTCGACCCGAAGATCAGGAGGGTCCAGAAGCTCTTCCCGGCACCCTGCCGGAGCGGGGAATCGCCACCGGAGGTCTTCTTTATCGCCATGCTTGCCTCCGGAGCGATGAGTGAGTAGTCTACCTTGGACTATGGGTCCATAGCAGTAGCTAGATGGTTGTCTTCTCCACCATGTGCTTCATGTTTAGATCTCATGAGCTGCCCTACATGATTGAGATCACCATTATGTAATTCTACATGTTGTGTTTGTTGGGATCCGATGAATATTGGTGTTATAAATGAGTTGAAATACTGAATTTTATCTTATGTTATCTCTATGTTGTTTATGATCTTGCATGCTCTCCGTTGTTAGTAGCTATCTTGGCCGAGTAGTTGCTAGTGACTCCAAGAGGGGGTATTTATGCTCGATAGTGGGTTCATGCCTCTATTTAATCTGGGGGAGTGACAGAAACCTCTAAGGTTGTAGATGTGATGTTGCTACTAGGGGGAAAACAACATTCATATGCTCGAGGGCATATGCTTTGTTTACATTACACACTTTGCTTAATGCAATTATCTGTTGTTCACAACTTAATACTTGTGGAGTTCTCGGATTGATTTGCCACAAGTGGATTATTAGTCATAGATGCAGTTGGATGGCAGTCTATGTATCTTGTTGTAATGCCTAGAGTAAATCTCATAGTGATCCTCTCATCATATGCACGTTGTCTTTATTCTATCAATTGCCCAACTGTAATTTGTTTACCCAGCATGTATTATTTTATCTTATGGAGAGACACCACTAGTGATCTGTGGACCCCGGTCCTATTTCCTTTATATTGTTATCACCTGTTTACTTTACTCGCATACTATTATCACTTTCCACTCGATACGCTCATACCCTTTGTTTCAAGCAAACCGGTGAGATTGACAACCTCATCATAAGTTGGGAACAAAGTATTTGGTTGTGTTGTGTGCAGGTTCCATGTTGCCGCTCGCAAAGCAAAGCTTGGACGAGGTGCCCTATAAATTGTCCGGAGCTATCGCGAAGCTAGTGGGCATCACCTTCGGTCGTTTGTCTCCCTCCTACTAGATTGATAACCTTGGTTTCTTACTGAGGGAAAAACTTGCTGCTATATTCATCACACCTTGTTCTTGGGGTTTTCCAACTGGCCGGTCATTTTTACTTCATCAATTCGGCCTCATCAAGTTTTTCTGGCGCCGTTGCCGGGGAATTGAAGAAGAAGGAGCTCCCACGTCAACTACGCGCCAGCAAAACATCAATTAGTTTCTTTGATAGTTTGCATTCTATTACTTTTACCTTTAGTTCATTATGTTGTTCCCTAATTATGCTTTGGAGGACCTCTCAATAGGTAGTGGTTCTATTATTGGGAAAGGTAACATTGAGGAGTTCTTTAATCATATTAGTATGCATAAAGATGTTGAGGATAGATCTTTGGCTAAGCTTGCTCCTAGTTATGAAGTTGCTGCTGCTTATTAGTTCACATGTTGGAGGCTAGGTTTGTTAACCTTAATCCTTTTTATGCAACAAATGTTTCTTAAGCTTCATGATATCGAAGACTCCGAAAAGAAAGATTTTATTTTGGAGACTTTGCGTAAAGAATTTAGAGATGTTGCTATTGAAGCTAGGAAAGTTTTTGAGCGTTTTAATATGCTAGGCTCGCCTGTTAATGTTGTTGGTACAACTAAAGAAGACATCAAAGTACCAATTCCTTGCAAACTTGTAGGATTGCATGAAGCTTTGGAAAAGAATTTTGACTGGATTTGTCCTGAAAATCTTTTTGATGAAAGTAGTGAACCAAAGAGTGTTCACAAAGGATCTTCGAAAACTTATTTGGATACAATTCAATGCATTGTTGAAAAGACTTCTGCATTTGATCTTAATGCCTCATTTGATATTACTTGATTTCCACCTTTCTGCGCCTAGCTCAAAGGCGTTAAAGAAAAGCACTCTTGGGAGATAACCCAATGTTTTCTTTTTAGTACTTTTTCTTTCATTTAAGTCTTATACGTTATTACTACTGTAATGACCTCTCCTTATCATTTTTATTTCGTTTTTGTGCCAAGAAGAACCTCTAATTTGAGGGAGGTAAGATTTGGGGAAGTTGCTGTATTGAAACAGATTCCTGCGCTGCACTGTAAAAATTCGTGAACATTCTCAGAATATCTTTTTGATCTGAAATTTCTTGACCATATGCCCCAGGTTATATCCAAACTTTCATTAGTTTTGCAATTTTCGATTTGAGCAACAGAAGGTCCTCGAAAAATTCTACCTTTGACAGCTGTTCTGTTTTGACAGATTTCTGCCACTATTTGTGTTTGCCTCTCGATCGCTTTCTTTTTGAGTTCTTTTTATCACAGAACTTTTGAGGAAGTTGCTACAGTAGTATATGTCTTATATGTGGTGATTTTCAGTTTGAAACTGAACCAAAAAGGGTTGATTTACTATTATGTTTATGCTAACGTTGCTAATAGAATTGTGTGAAGTTTTGTATGAAGGAAGTTTTCAAGTGTAGGGATTGGAGAATGATGAGATGAGATGAAGAATGGAAAAAAGCTCAAGCTTGGGGGGTGCCCATGTCACCCCAAAAAATATCCAAGAGGTACAAGCGTCAAAGCTTGGGGATGCCCCCGAGGCACCCTTTCTTCATCGGCAAAAATCAGGTCACCTTTCAACACACTATTTTTATTGCTTCATATTCTATGCATTTTTCTTGGAGCGTCTTTACTTTTGCTTTCAGTTTTCTTTTGTTTTGTTTGCTGCAATAAATGGTTGTACCCCAAAAAATTTCTTTTGGAGGAGATTTACTTTGTTTTTCATTGCCAAGAACACTCTAGTTTTCACTCTTATCGGTCAACGAGTGTTCTCTTTTTCTAGAACCGCGTTTAGCTTTCATTTTTCGCTTTGATTTTTGTTCAGATCTTGTTTTATCTTTGCATCAAGGTGTATTTATACCACTGGTCTATGTTGGTTTTCATCAAAAGAGTTGTTTCAAAAAGGTTTGAATGGTGTTGGAAAAGAGAAAAAGTTTCATGCAAAAAAGTGGTACAAAAAGGAGCTTGTTTAGTCTGCGGCTTAGAATTTTTCATGTCATGCTTGATGTCATTTTGATAGTATGCTTAGTGATTTTTGTTGTAGCATGACTTGTCTCAAATGACTGAGATTGCTTAATGAGCCTTTGAAAAAAATCATGCGTTGTTTTTATTATATGGAAGCATTTATTTGGTTTTCTCCTTGATGCTTTATTTGGGTTGACTTGGCGCATGCTTACAACATGTTTGACTCTTACAAAGTCGCCATAAGCCTCTATGATCATTTGGTTTTTGACTTGTGATGCCATTTTATGCTTCTCTTAATGATGTTTTGTCGCTATGCATGATTATGGCCGTTATTGCTCTCTTAGTTGGTCGCTCCCAGTCTTTTGCTAGCCCTCATTTTGTACTGAGTATGAGCTCTACTCGTGCATCCAACTCCCAAAAACCAAGTTATTCCAATGTGTCCACCATATATACCTATTAGTAAAGCTCTCACGAACCTGATGGCACACTTTACTTTTCTCGCTTTTAAAATTTTGACATTGTGGCTCTTTTATGTTGACGTTATGCTTGCAAGTTGTAAGTTGGAAATTAGCCAAACCATGCCATCATGGGGTAAGCTTCAACATTGCACTTTCTCTTATTTGAGTTGATATCGTGATCTTTTGTTTATGGATACTCGTGATGTGAAATAAGTTGGGAATCTTGTGGGATCATGGAGTTTGTATATGTGTTAGAGAAACGTCTGGGCCGCTAATCTGAGCCATGCATCATTCATGGTGGAAATTTATAGCATGCCCATAGTGGACATTCGACGATGCATCTCAAAATAAAAAGCTATACCAATGGTAAATAAAAGAGATGCCGAGGTGTTCATTGTCTGTTTGTCTGTCATTTTGATGTGGGCTTGTTCCATGTCATCGGGCAAGGAGGTACCCCGTTGTCGGTTCTCGATGATACATGTATACTTACAATGACAAGAGCTTGCTTGGGACCCTAAGTCGAGTAGTATGAGGTTTGGGCATTCGTACTTCACGAGACACGAGGTTTTCAACTTATGATTTGTCAAGCATATGCTCATAAACGTTCTCGCATTAACTTTAACTATTCAAGATGCCTATGATGGGGGCAATGAGAGCTCAAAGCTAGTAAGTACCATAATTTTTGAAGGTTTATAAAACTTGCAATCACTGCTTCCCTCTGCGAAGGGCCTTTCTTTTACTTTTATGTTGAGTCTCCACCTTCTACCTTTATGCACCGTCTAAGAGAGCATAGTTATCATTCTGGGTTTAATGTGCATAGTCCCAAAGTTTATTATTGATTGATTTATGATTATGGTTTCACTTGTTCTAAAATTATTTGTATCTAGTCGCCCTTTTAAACTTGAAGGTGTCCTATGCATTTATGTTTTGCTATTCTATGAAGGACAAGCTGAAAACCATTTGCTATGTTTTTCCATATGAGTTGAACACACGTTTGAATTTCATTGTTTCATTATTCATGATCTTTCGTTTGTGTTTCTTTTCATGTTATAACATGGTTGCTAAGTTCTTATTGTCAAGATTATGTCTTTTATGCCCATGTTTTAAGTTCTTTGATACCAGCACTCAATGCTTTACTAGATGATCAAGATTGTGATGGTGCGTGTCACCTCAAAAATTATTCTTTTTTTATCACTTACCTACTCGAGGACGAGCAGGAGTTAAGCTTGGGGATGCTTGATACGTCTCAAACGTATCTATAATTTTTGATGCTCCATGCTTGTTTATACACCATTTGCTTTGAGTTTTGTTACACTTCGTGGCGTTTTTATGCATTTTCCTGTGTTCTGCTATTTTTGTGTTTCAGAAAAGTTACACAGGAAATATTCTCGAAATTGGACGAAACAAAAGCCGAACCTCCTATTTTTACCAAAGCTTCGCGAAGACCAAAGATGAGACGGAGGGGGGCCAAGAGCCAGGCTCACCACAGGGGGGCGGCCCAGCCCCTGGCCGTGCCACCCCATGGTGAGGCTAGCTGGCCCCACCTCTGACGATGCCCTTTTGCCTATAAAGTCCCCTCGATGGGAAAAACCTAAGGGACGGATCGCTTTTCCTCAAAACATACTGCAAGCCGCCGCCGTCGTCGAAACGAGATTGGGAGGATCCAGGAGCTCTTCCCGGCACCCTGCCGGAGAGGGGAATCCCTGCCGGAGGCCTTCTCCACCACCATGGGCGCCTCCAGAGTGATGTGTGAGTAGTCTACCTTGGACTACGGGTTCATAGCAGTAGCTAGATGGTTGTCTTCTCCACCATGTGCTTCATGTCTAGATCTTGTGAGCTGCCCTATGATTGCTATTGATGGCGCGGTAAATAACCGGCCAGTTGGGAAACCCCAAGAGAAGGTTTGATGAATATAGTAGCAAGCTTTTCCCTCAGTAAGAAACCAAGGTTATCAATCCAGTAGGAAAAAGCCAAACTCAAGAAGGTGATACTTGCTAGCCTAGAGACACTCCAACAAGGGCGCCGTTAACGATATCTTGTTAGTGCGTCTTCAACTAGTAGCAACGTGGAACCTGCACACAACACAACCAAATACTTTGTTCCCAACTTACGATGAGGTTGTCAATCTCACCGATTTGCTTGAAACAAAGGGTATGAGCGTATCGAGTGGAAAGCAATAGTAGTATGCGAGTAAAATAAACAGTGCGAGTAAAGTAAACAGGTGATAGCAATATAAAGGAAATAGGACCGGGGTCCACAGTTCACTAGTGGTGTCTCTCCATAAGATAAAATAACACATGCTGGGTAAACAAATTACAGTTGGGCAATTGATAGAATAAAGATAACGTGCATATGTCGGGAGGATCACTATGAGATTTACTCTGGGCATTACAACAAGAGACATAGACCGCCATCCAACTGCATCTATGACTAATAATCCACTTGTGGCGAATCAATCCGAGAACTCCACAAGTATTAAGTTGCGAACAACAGATAACTGCATTAAGCAAAGTGTGTAATGTAAACAAAGCATATGCCCTTGAGCATATGAATGTTGTTTTCTCCCTAGTGGCAACAGCAGATCTACAACCTTAGAGGTTTCTGTCACTCCCCCAGATTAAATAAAGGCATGAACCCAACTATCGAGCATAAATACCCCCTCTTGGAGTCACTAGTATCTACTCGGCCAAGATAGCTACTAACAACGGAGAGCATGCAAGATCATAAACAACATAGAGATAACATAAGATAATATTCAGCACATCAACTCAATCATAACACCAATATTCATCGGATCCCAACAAACACAACATGTAGAATTACATAACGGTGATCTCGATCATGTAAGGCAGCTCACGAGATCTAAACATGAAGAACATGGTGGAGAAGACAACCAACTAGCTACTGCTATGGACCCATAGTCCAAGGTAGACTACTCACTCATCGCGCCGGAGGCAAGCATGGCGATGAAGAAGACCTCCGGTGGCGATTCCCCTCTCCGGCAGGATGCCGGGAAGAGCTTCTGGACCCTCCCGATCTCGGGTCGATGGCGGCGGCGGACCGTGATGTATTCTGGAAAAATGATCGGGTGTTTAGGTTTTTCCCGTCGGGGGGTCTTTATAGGCGAAGGAGCATCGTCAGAAGTGGACCGAGGCGGCCACACACATAGGCGGCGCGGCCTAGCCCTGGGCCGCGCCGCCCTGTTGTGTGGGCCCCTCATGGCCCCACTCTGTCTCCTCTTCGGTTCTCTGGAAGCTTCGGTGAATTTCTGGATGTTTGGCTTTTGTTTCGTCCAATTCCGAGAATATTTCCTGTGTAACTTTTCTGAAACACAAAAACAGCTGAAAACAGGGAACTGGCACTGTGGCATCTCGTTAATAGGTTAGTCCCGAAAAATGCATAAAAATGCCACGAAGTGTAACGAAACACTAAGCAAATGGTGTAAAAATAAGCATGGAGCATCAAAAATTATAGATACGTTAGAGACGTATCACCCTACATGATCAAGATCATCTTTATGTAATCATACATGTTGTGTTTGTTGGGATCCGATGAGTATTGGTACTATGTCAAGTTGATGTGCTGAGTCATATATCCTTATGTTATCTCTATGTTGTTCATGATCTTGCATGCTTTCTTGGCCGAATAGATGCTAGTGACTCCAAGAGGGAGTATTTATGCTCGATAGTTGGGTTCATGCCTCTATTTAATCTGGGGGAGTGACAGAAACCTCTAAGGTTGTAGATGTGTTGTTGCCACTAGGGGGAAAACAACATTCTTGTGTTCAAGGACATTTGCTTTGTTTACTTTACGCACTTTGCTTAATGCAGTTATCCGTTGTTCGCAACTTAATACTCAAGGGGTACTCGGACGACTCCCCGCGAGTGGATTATTAGTCATAGATGCAGTTGGATTACGGTCTATGTATTTTGTCGTAATGCCCAGAGTGAATCTCATAGTGATCCTCATGACATATGTACGTTATCTTTATTCTATCAATTGCCCAACTGTAATTTGTTTACCCAACATGTTATTATTTATCTTATGGAGAGACACCGCTAGTAAACTGTGGACCCCGGTCCAATTTCCTTTACATTGCTATACCGTTTTACTTTTACTCGTACTGTTTACTTTCTCTCATACTATTATCCTTTTACCACTCGATACTCTCAATCCTTTGTTTACAGCGAACCGGTGAGATTGGCAACCTCATCGTAAGTTGGGAGCAAAGTTCTTGGTTGTGTTGTGTGCAGGTTTCACGTTGCTGCTAGGTGAAGACACACCAACAATATTCCTGGCGCCATGGTCCGGAGTGTCACGAAGCTAGCAAGCATCACCTTCTGAAGTTTGGCTTTCTCCTACTGGTTCGATAAACCTTGGTTTCACAACTGAGGGAAGACTTGCTACTGTGCTCATCATACCTTCCTCTTGGGATTCCCAACGGGCTGTACTTACACGCCATCACCCTTATATGGGGGGCAAGGTCTCGAGATCCGGTCCAAGTCGGTTACAGGTGATTGTGAACCCTAATTAATCTTGGGCTTCGAGTGGCCATCTTGTTCTTGGGCTGCAGTAGGTATGCCAATAATGAGGACCCGAGGGGTCATTCCCTCATCACCGGTCGTGTCCATCGTCATCATTAGCATGTGCGGCTTCAGGGCGGGGCATGAAGCTCCGCTTCCTGAAATAGAATGTCATGATTTCTAGGTCGTCATCGGCATCTATGTTGTGATTTACAGGGTATTAACAAAGCCGGAGAATGTCATGGCAATTGCGAATGGAGGAATAGAAGGTCTTGATGGCTCATGTTGGGTTCAAAACTGCTATGTGATGGTGGAGGTATGGTCTTGGATGCGATGGAGACTTTGCTTCACAAGTTGTTGTATGGACATGGCTTGTATAACGATGGTTCCATCCACACCGAACACGTGTTACCACTTACCAGTGAGCCTGGCGATTGGTGACTTGCAGTAGCGGTTTTGGCAAGTGGGAGCGGTCTCGGCAACTGGGGGCGACAACACTAGCAGACTTCATTTTTGGTGTTGCTCCTCGAGTACCGAGTCTCGATTTCTAGGGTGAAAATCAAATGTTTGATCTTTATTGGATGTACCTGACAATGACCTTGTTGAATGCATTGTTTTGTGTTCTCCAACTTTCTTGAGGGTGAAAACCTAAAATCTGTTGATTGGGGAGGAGGGTGCTCGGATAATGTTCCCGTTTATAGAGACGTCGCTTTTGGAGAACCTCTTTTCCTAGTCCTACTTCTCTTAGTGGTTGACCACCTTGGCGAGGTCTTTTTCTTCTTCTTTTTTCTTTACTTTTAAATAGTATGCATCCTTGATGTCTTTAGACATTTTGTTAGTTGTGAACTTGTGATGATGAGTACTCCTTGCGCGATCCATACCTTTTCTTCTCTCACACTCGTGACAATGAGACCCACGTACACCTAGCAGCTTTAGCTTAAAACAAATCCGGCGTTCTGTTCGTGCGAATAAAATCCTCTACAGCAGCAAGTCAACAATCTGATTCCGGAAATTTCTGTTTTACTACAAGGAACGTTCACGGATTTACCGTCCGTGACTCCTGTGCTTGTCAGCTTCGCTCCTCATCCTCCAATGTCAGACTCCCACTGACTTCACTGCCACGCCGCGACACAATGTCAGCAGCTCTCAGGAGGATAAAAGGTCATAAACATAGCAGCTTTAGAAAAAGCGAATTAAACACTGGGAGTGCTCCAACGTTCGGGACCCAAATGTCAATGGGGGCACCACCGTTTTCCCCACAGCTCGTAAACAAAACGAAGAAGGTTCTCAGGTAGCCCCATGGTCCCGTGATTGCGTGCTGCCCCGGCCCTAGGAGCGCCGGAAACCGCAGAAGCTCGAATTTTTGACAGAAGAGACACCAATGAAATGGCAAAAGAGACCACCTCTGAAAATATTTGCCAAAAAAAACCCCTACTGAGTGGCGGCACCCCCTGGCCAGGCGACACGTGGCACGTGCCGCCTGGGCCAATGCCGGCACCACCTTGCCGCCGTTGCCAAACCCGGCACGTGGCCGTGGCGTTGGCCGGGTGGTGACGTGGCAGGCATGCCGCCACCCCCGTTGCCGGCGGCCCTTGCCACGTGGACATGCCGCCACCCCCATTGGCGGCAGGCCCTTGCCACGTGGACATGCCGCCACCCCCATTGGCGGCAGGCCCTTGCCACGTGGACATGCCGCCACCCCCATTGGCGGCAGGCCCCACAGCGGCTGATGGCATCGACCGGTGACGTTGCAACGGCAACATGCCGGAACTGGGAACGGCGGCAGGCCCTTGCCGGCATTGGCCCAGGCGGCACGTGCCACGTGTCGCCTGGCCAGGGGGTGCCGCCACTCAGTAGGGGTCTTTTTTGGCAAATATTTTCAGATGTGGTCTCTTTTGCCATTTCAGTGGTGCAGGTGGTCTCTTCTGTCAAAAATTCCAGAAGCTCTTGTCGCGGCGTACTTGTTCCGAGTGCGCGCACTGGCTCGCCTGTCACGCATGAGGCAGCACGCCATGGATTTGTTCCTCTGTGGAGCGCGTTTCGCTCGGCGCCCGGCGCGCTGGACGCGTCGTCCCAACATTGCAAGATCAGCTACAGAAATTCGGGTTTCACTTGGAAGTACTGCAGATGTCATGGTGTGCATGTAGTATATTTTTACACTATGTGTTCCTATATGCGCGTCGCTCCATCCACAAAGGACTGAGAGGAGCGGCTTGGCGTGATGAAGACATGGATCCATGAAGCTAAAGGTGAGGATGAGGACAAGCATTCCCTCATAAATCAAACACCGCCACATTGTGGTCACACACCCAACGTGAAGCTCTGAAATGGGAATACATCCGGATAACCTTCTTCCCATTAGCATGCTTGCAAGGATGGTGTCAATCCTCAAACTAAAAGTTTCTACGTGATGACCGTTGGCTAATTGAGAAACTCAATAATGTTGGTTATACTGCTAATGGAGTTTTACCTTAAGGCATTAGCATCATAGTTCTTCTCATCATCATGACAGTTCGCACCTTCTCAGTCCGATATAAGAAAAGTCATGTAGTTATGTGTTCTTAATTTTATTGAGAAAAGAGAAAATCACCAACTTAGTCTATGAAGTTGCCTCAGATGTGCGTTTTGGTCACCAACTTCAAATCGTGAATTCTGGATCACCAAGTTGCCACATGCGAACGTTTTGGTCACTTTGTGACGATGTCGTCTATATTTTCTTTGCAAATAACCCCTACATGTTAGTTTCTTCTAATTAGTAGGTCCTTTTTTTGACTTATTATTTTTTATGGGCTCGGAAAAATCTCGATTGGTCTTTATTTCTTTCTTCAATCTCACATTACCGCATGATTCGTCTTCTCCAATCTCTTACCTCCATCTCTGCTTGTAGCTCTCGACGTAGCCTTCCCAGCCGATATCACGAACAGTTAGATGGCCCATCCTCCTCAAATCATGGGTCGCAGCGCTCCACATGAAGACGTGCGGGAGCGAGCTCCTCCAGCAGCACTGGCGAGAAGGTCAACTTTCTGCATATAAGGGGGCAGACCTCCGCCTCTGGTTAGTTGAAAATAAATCGAACCCCCATTAAATCAAATCCGGATCGGCAAATCACTGGCTTCCACGTTGTTACTCAACCCGGGATCGATCCCTAGGGTGCACTTTTTTGGGGATTTTTTAGGAGTGAGGGAGGGAGAAAGATAAGGTTCTAAAAAGAGAATAAACACAACTTTAGGGGGGTATTCACAAAATCAATCTGCCACATCACCAAACTAACGGTGGCCGTCACAGAGTGACCAAAACGCTCGTGCGTGGCAACTTCATGATCCAGAATTCAAGATTTGCAAGTTTGTGACCAACTTGCACATCCCCGTCAACTTCATAGACCAAATTGGCATTTTACTATTGAGAAAATAATGTTAGTAACGAAGCACTGCTTGTGACGAATGCAGTAGTATAATTGTGCTATTTGCAACCCTGTTTCAAGGCAATAGAGACAAGAAGCAGAGGTAATACCAACCAGAACTGTTCGATGTCTTCGTCTGGGTTTAGTGTTTAGGACCATAGGCAGGAAAATCGTAGTTTCTTTTATTTTTTGTTGACAATCCTAGTTTCTATTTTTAAGGAAATTCTAGTTTTTGTTAGTTGTGGCAAATACTAGCACAACTTTCGCTAGCTTGGGCTAGGCCCAACAAGTGTTCATATAATTTATTTTCATTTTTATATATACTTTTCTTTTTTAGATTTTTCACTTTAACCTTTTCTTCTATACTTTTCTATATACTTTACATTTTTGGCTTTACGTATTAATTTTATTTAATTTATGTCCCTTTTCCTAGATATACATGTATATTTTGGGGGTCGATTAATGATTATTTTTTCCAAAAATTTCTTGCTTATTTTATTTTTCATATTTTTAGTTCATATTTTATTTCCTTTATTATTGTACTTTTATTCTTTGTAAATACATTAATATACAATTTGTAATACAAATACATTTTAGTATGTATTCATGAAGATGTTTTTCATATACATGAAGACTGCTTTTGAGTATGCGAGCATTCGTTCTACATACACTTTTCTTTTAAGTAACATTCTAATTTTCCATATAAAAGTATTTTAAAACTTAAATCTTATTTTCACATAGCCCAAATATGAACTAAATTTACCTTTAAAATTTTGTAAAAACATAAAGAAGTGGTTGGCCGAGTTAATGCTCCAACCGACTCCATAGACATACAACAATATCAACACAAAAACCGGAGCGTCTATGCCTCACTTCAACGCGGGAGCGAACAGCAAGAGCACCCATGTTGGTTTGGCCCGGTAGTGACTTCTTTCTTATTTATTTCTTTTCTATTTTTTTTTAATTTGAACCATTTCAAATTTAATTTTTGAAATTTGAACAATTTTCAAATTTTAAAAATTATAAATTTGAACAATTTTGGAATATAAACAAATTATGAATGTGAACAAAATCATAATATGAATAAATTTTTAATATGAAAAATCCAAAATATGATTTATTTCAAATTTGACCAAAATTTAAATGTAGAAAAAAAAATCAACATCAATCATTTTTTGAATTGAAATGATTTTTAAGTTTCAAAATATTGAAAAATCCGCCCAACAAAATACGAGAAACTAAAGGAAACAAAATATGCCAGAAGAATCAGTAAAAATGAAGCCACAAAACCGCTAGGAATTTTTTTAAAAAAAGTACTTTCTCCGATCAAAAATAACTGTCGATGATTTTGTACTAACGTAGTACAAAATTTGTACTAAATCACCGACACTTATTTTCAATTGGAGGGAGTAGAAGAAAATGAAAGCCCAGAGAAACGCTGGTCACGCTGCGCTGGTGGGCCAAGACCCATATCGCTCAACCTGGGAACGAAGGGCGGAGCATAGGATCTGCCCACAAGGGAGCTCAATTATACGGCTCACTATTGCACATTGGCTCCTCCCGTATGGGCCTGCCCATCTGATATTTTGTTTTTCTATTCTGTATTTTTCCCTTTTATGTTAATTATTTTGAAATTCTTTTACTTTTTAAAAACTAAACATTTTTATAATTAAAACACATTTTAAAATAATTATTTTTAAAACCTACATGAAAAATTAAATCTAAACAAAACTTGAAATTTTAACAAATTTAAATCTGAACAAAAACTAAGCCTAAGATATACTCAAAATTTGAACAACTTTCAAATCATTTTTTTATTAAAAAAAATTAAAAAAATTGAAAAAAAAATTGAAATTTGAACAGAATTTGAAATCTAAACAAAATTGGATTTTTTTTTTGAAAATGTGAACAAATTTGAAATTTGAACACATATGAATTCTGAACAAATTTGAAAATCATAGCAAATTTTAAATCAATTTTTAAAAAATCTTTAAGTTTTCAAAAAACAAAATCTGTTCAAGAAAAATGAAAACTAGAAAAAGAAACAAAAAAACAAAAAAAAAAGTGAAAAACTAGTTCAAAAAACAAACGGTGCATCGAATCGCGATTACAAGGCCTGTCACATTAGAGTGCTGGTAGCATGCGTGGCGCCATACACCGCTCCGCAAGAGGCATTGTATAGAAATTGGGGTAGCAGTAGATGCTAGAAACTCAAACAAAACTCGGTAACAGTCGTCTCGTGTGTTTTGAGGGCAACATGTGTTGCGGGCCTAGCTCAACCGTGTGAGCTCCCGGGGTAGATTATCGGCCCAACACACTCAAGCCTCGCATAAAGGGTTCTCTGAAAAAAATCTTGCAAAGAGTCAAGTGCCAACGCTAGTAGGGTATCCCATATGCTAACATAGAGTACCTGACCGATTATACCCACAACAATGACGTACACCAATTATTTCAATTTAATAGTAAAATTATTCTATTTTACAATACTTGCAGCTTCATCATCATATTTCTTATTATTTCATTCAGGAGTAACTACCATAGTTTGGAGAAAAAATTTCACTACAAAATACCGCCGCAATATAAGAGCAACCAAGGCAAATCTTGTTTCAACGATATCAAGCAATTTCAAAGGGTTAAATTCAATAAATATGAAAAGGCGCAAGTGATTTTTCATAATGAAATTCAATAAATATGGAAAGCATCATTACATGGCGTGTCACCTGCTAGGTATAAATTTGTGCTCACTTGAGAATGCGACAATATTTGTGTCCCTCTGGATTCGTCAGCTATGTTTCATGGAGATGAAGTGTATGGTACTCCCGGAGAGGATAAGAAATAATAGCCATGGACTTTTTGTACTAAGAAATTTTACTTATTGCTAACTCATTTTATCAATAATAAATAATAACTAGTGTTTCATGCAGATGAAGTGTATGGTAGCTCATTTTATCACCAAATTATGATTTGCTGTTGTATTTAGGAGTGACAATTTTTTTAGGATTTGATTACGTTTCTTTATCTTATGCGAAGTCCTTTATTTTCTCACATCAATTTCTAGGGGTAACGCTGCTGAAACCTGGTGTAATTTTCCATCCACATATGTTCTTTAATTTCCATGCCAAAAATTAGATGGCTTATATCTACAAACAAAGGGAGTATGTTCTTTGTACACGATTCTGAACTCTTTTTATGTTAATTTTTCAAATTTTGGGTGGGAACGTTAAGAGGAGCATTTTGTTGAATTGCAATCTGTTTTAGTCTAAGAAAAGCTAAAAGGAAAATCACATTCATCCATATATTGAAGTGCCATTAATATGTATTATAGTATTTATACATGTTTCACCTATTTTAGTATCTTCCATTATCCTAGTGCATGGCTTTTGTATGAAAAAATCTACTCCCTTCGACAACTATTATTTATCATTAATATGGATGAATCTAGTTAAATTTAATGTGTAGATACATCTATATTAGCGATAAGTAATAGTAGTAGTAGTGAGGAAGTAGGTGACATTATCATATATAGAACTTCTCAAGTGGAGTGTCTACTGGGTATGACGTGGTTCTCGAGTCCCTAGTGAGTTTATTGTACTTATTTTACTTTGCATAATTTTGATCCACATGAGGTTCTCTCCCCTTTTGATTTTTTCGAAAATTGAAATAAATTTGAAACCTATTCATATTTGACCAAATTCAAAGTATGAATAAATTTGAAAATTTAATGTTTCAAATTTGAAAACAATTGAACAAATTTGGAATATACAAGTTTCAAATTTAATCAAATTTGGAATATGAACAAATTTCAAATTTGAGTTTTGAACAATTTTAAAAATGAAATGAATTTTAAGTTTGAAAAAGTTTGAAAAAAGTTCAAAAAAAGCCACCCAGCAAAACCGAAGAAAACAAAAAATGACAGAAAAATCAGTAAAACAAAAGAAGCCAATAGAACCACCGTGAAAAAAAGAAAAGAATACGTGAAACGAAGATACGCTGGTTATGCTCGGCCCATATCATTCCGCCCGCGAGTGGATGCATTAACACGCGCTAATAGGCGGAGCCCACAAAAACTAGGGGTGGGGTGCTATGCCCCGCTTATTGCGGGAGCGAATCACATTCACCTGTTTTTTCTGTTATTTGTTAATTTTTGAATATTTACAGAGATATTAAACATTTTTAAAAAATATAACAATTTTCAAAATCGAACAATTTTCAAATTTGAACACTTTTTGAGAAAGAACAATTTTCGAATCAGATTAATTTTTGAATATGAAATTTTTTTGATTTTGTAAAAAATTCTAAATTTGAACTATTTTCGAATTTAACAATTTTTGAAAAAGAACAATTTTAAATCAGAATAATTTTTTATCCAGAACAAAGAAATCATATCTGAATGAAAACTAATAAAATAAACCTTTGGAAACCAAAAAAATTGCAAAACGAAACTAGAAAAATCAGGAACCTAGACAAAACCGAAGAAAAGACAGAAACTATAGAAAAAACCTCAATTTCTACCGCTTACTCGGCAAGCCCACTCTTTCCCCCGCTTCAGGCGGGAGTGTATCGCTCCCGCAACGGGCGAGAGATATGGTTTCCGAAGAAAAACCAAAGCGTTATTTGAACTTTGACGTTGATGGGCTAAGGTTCTATGCCAGTACATCACGCGAGCTGAATGCTCGAATAGCCTCAGAACATTGACCATGCTGAATCTTATACACCGACCGAGTCTGTGTGTATGGGGGGGGGGGGGGGGGGGGGCGCACACCCCCGCGCGGGTGTGGGCTGGCCAGCAGCGCTGACCTGTTCGCACCTCTTTTTCATTTTTCTTCTTCTGTGTTGTTTTCTATTTTTTTTCTTTTTCAGTTTAGTTGTCTTCATTTTTATTTTTACAATATTTTTTAAAAATGTTCAAATTTGAAATTCATTCAAATTTTGATTTGTGTTTAGATTTTGAAATTCTCACAGATTTTGAAATTCATTCAAATTTCAATTTTCGTTCAAATTTCAAAATTCATTCAAAATTAGAATTCGTTCAACATTGAAATTCATTAAAATTTCAATTTTCGTTAAAAATTCAATTTTTGTTTAGAATTTGAAATTTTTTCAAATTTTGATTTTTCGTTCAGATTCTAATTATCGTTCAGAATTTGAAATTTGTTCAAATTTATTTTCGTTTAGAATTTGAAAATTCGTTCAAATTTCGATTTTCTTTCAGATTTTGATTTTCGTTCATAATTTGAAATTTGATCAAATTTCAATTTTCATTCAGAATTTGATAACGAAGAAACAGTTACCGTGTCGAAACAGTCAAGTACCGTTTTTTTAGAAGAAACAGTCAGACACCTGTTGGCTAGCTTCCTTCCCGAGCATATGTTGTGCCAAGCCCGGCACACACCGACCAGAATACCAGATTGGTGTATAGGAGCCCCCCGATAGTTCATAGAATTTTTTTTGGCTAAGCACCATCTCACCTACACCCCCTTACTGTTTGGGATTTGTCTTTTTTATATCTTCTAAACTATATAACATATGGACTTGAAACTTTGTAGGTCAACTATAATATTGCAACTAGAATGTGAGAAAAATAGTTCAGATTTTTTTGTGGAATTTAAAATTTTCAAATATTTAAAATTCAACAAAAAATGTTTTAAAAAGTAAATATATATTGTCATAAAAATCCCAAACTATTTTTCCTAAAATCTATCTCAAATGTTTCAGTGAACTGCTAAGTTTCAGATTCAAAGGTTGTATAGAGTGAGAGATACAAAAAAGAAAAATTGTTAGAGAGGGCAAAAAATAGATCAACACGAATCTTAATGCACCGATTAACAACCATATGAGGGTGTAGGTGAGGTGGTGCTCAGAAAATACACTCTCTAGTTCATAGCTCAAACCTACTCCACTCTCCAAAAGCCACGTTTCTATGCCCAAAAGTATTGATTGGATGCTAATTTGCTATCATGGCGTCCGCCTCAATCAATCAGTCCACTGATTCCCTCACCACCATGGAATTGTGCTCGGTACCCGATGCCCTACTTTTCATTGTCTTCCTTATCTCCTGGGCCTGTCATGTTTTCCATCTCAACCTCTTCCTCTGTCCCTTGACGACGCCACTCGAGCTGCCTCCTCTGCTTCCTATCCTCTCTTGATATCCTGCCAGCTGAGCGCTGTAGCAATATGAATGACTGGGCGCCGGCGATCATAGCATCGGCGCTGTTCGCTCTGTTGTGCCCGGGAGGGATCCTGCAGATGCCCGGCCGGCAGCGGCCGGTCGACTTCATGAACATGAAGACCAGCTTCGTCTCCATCCTCGTCCACACCGTCATCTACGGGCTGCTGCTCATGCTGTTCGTCGTCATCTTGCAGGCTCACCTCTACATCTGATCTTTCTTGTATTTCCTTGTTGATGCTTGTGTCCTCTGTTAGTCTGTTTTGTCATCTACTCTAGTGTTTGATCCTGGTCTAGAACTAGGTTGCTCGCAGGATGCATGATCCTGTTTCTTGCGTACTGCTTAGCTTCCGTCATGGAGTATAAATAAAGTACTCCGTAGCAATGGTCCAGTTATGAGGTGATAATTCTCACAAGGTACCGCTATAGAATTCAGAATTCAGATGTATTTGCCCGACTTCGTGTTTCAATTTCTGGACTTTAGACCGTTCGTGTGCGTATTTGCCCCCAATGGGCGGATCCAAGTGCAAGCTTGGGGGGTCCATTGTCCCCACTCAATTTTCAACAACATGCTTATGTGCTAAACTTTTACCATTAGTGGCCTCCCTCACTTAGTTAAATATAGCACAAATGTCCTAAAATGCCCCTTCTTAAATATATTTCTGGCTCCGCACCCCCCTACATGTCCGTCTATGGATACAGAAGTATATGCAGAAGTATCATGTTCAGAAACCAACGACATGTATATGCAGCCAGCAGGCAATTCCGAGATAATATAGGTGGACTGAGAAAAATGAAAGTATGTATTTACTCAAGTCCACAGGCAAAATGGACACTATCGGCGAACAGAGAGTATCTGGCGTTCTCGGCCTACAAAGTGCAGCTTGTAGGAGGTACGCTAAATAACATGAATAAAATCGTCTGAAAGATTTGGGCTCCTCCTAAGGACTCCTTCGATTTATAGAAATCCTATAGAATTGGGATGTGATGTCTTTTTAATCCTATGCAAAGAAAAATTCCTTTTTATTGTGGTGAAGGCATTTTTCATGAGGTCTAACGTATACTATTTTCTTGTAAAATTTACACAACAAAATTTCTATGTAATTATTTTTTGTGGGATACGATCCTATGAATCAAACGGCTTCTGAAAGAATAATTCCATTAGATTTTAGTCCTACAAAAATCCTTTAAAAATATATGTATCAAAGGAACCCTAAGATTAAATTATTCACTTGGCTCGCAATTCAAAACCGGCTTTGGACAGCTGACTAGCTAACCAAAAGGGGTGATCAAATTGCGGCATGCGCTTTGTAAGAGGGTACCGGAGTCTATTTCGCTCCTCTTCGTCAAATGCCGCTACACGCTTAGGCTTTAGGGTTTCATCAAGGATTAGATTGGCCTCCAAGTGCTCTATTTCAAATGATGGGCAATGTCTTGGGGACACAAATGCCAGATGCTTTTACTGATAATCGCAAAGCGTTGGCATCCCTTCACTCACCTAGTCTCATGGGAGATGTGGAACTAGCGCACTCTTCCACAACAAGTTTGCCTCACCTTTTGTTCTTCTAGAGAAAGTTAAAAAGAAGGCTAGGCTTTGGGTCACCGCAGGTGCCAAGCGGTTGAGTGAAATTGTGCCACTAGAGTGGCTTTGTTTGTAATACTGGTTTACTTTATATCAAACAAAAAAAATTAATAGATTGGGGAAATATTTTGCCTCGTTTTAAAAGAAGTCCACATGCAACAAAATAAGCGTACAATGCGACTCTTTAGTGATAACCAATAAACAAGAAATGCATGATACGGATGTTCTTGTTCGAATTGAATATTCGTCTTTACGGAAACACTAAAGACTATGGTAGCTTCATGACAGTCACTTGGCAAGATGCATCATGCATGGGACATCACACTTCCCTGTAGAATCCTGAAGGAGAAAAATGAAACTTTCAAGACAAGAAAATAATCAAAGAGACTATAATCACACGGCGTCATGCATGTTTCGATCCTAACTAACAATAATGCTTGTGCAGAATTTCAGTTCTCTGCTTACGAACATGCATGTTTATTCTGATGTTTAAGTTTTACTGGCAACACCTGTAGCAAGATTTCTGATGAATGGAATTTCTGCATTCGAAAGGAACAGAAGTACCAAACCGAATGTTTCATAACATCACAAGATACCACATATCAATAATAAACTAATGAAAAATAATTCTGGTATACTTATCAGGGACTTGGGAGCGGATTCACTAGTCGACACCTAATATGCACTAGAAATTCTACAGAAAACTCTACGATAATATCACTTGCTCAGACAAGAACCATATACGGATATATTATATCGGCTAGACTTGTTCCCACAAGAAATATATACCAAGATAATTTAAGATACCAAAATTTGTGGAACACATATGAAACATTTTAATACATATTGATGCCACTTCAATATGTAGACAACATTGTTTTCCTTTTATTTTTACCATTCTTATCGTGCAACAACCAACAATATATTTCTAATATTTACTAACACATGTACTAACATATTAATACATATTGATGCCACTTCAATGCTTCTTGATACTATAGAAACATATTGGCTAAAATTGTATGATAAAATTTGCATCAAAATAGAAGACACAGGTAACAATTGAGTGATAGAATGATCTATGAATAAGTAAAAATGTTTACTACAAAAACTCTGAGGTTATTTTTTCTAAGCCTCTCCAGATGTGCAACACTATTCTGCATTTTATTGTAAATATATATATATGATGTATGATTGTCTCCATATTTGTGGATATTATAAAAGCCTTTTCTATGCCTTGCTTTTATAAAGGGCTATTCCATGACCTAGAGGTGCACGCAATAGGTCCATCAAGTACTAGGCTTCATTGCCGGCATTCTAGAAGGTAGCGGGTAGTAGAGAGGCAGAATTAGTCATTTGATTACATGACTAACTTTACATCATGTAGCCGCTTAGTTACAAATTGGTTTGTCTTACATATTTCAAATATAATAGAATTTAGTTTTTTCTAAACTCGTTGTTTCCTGATTAACTAAGCTTGGCAGGTATCAATCTTGTATGTGGTAACAACTTAGGCCAAATCCTCAATGTGGCTAATCTAGTCTAGGCCCGTGTCAATGTGGTATACCCCACATACTGATGTTCTAAAATTATTTGGCAAAGGTTAAATTCAAAATTTAGAGCAGGTCACATTTTTAGGTAGAAAACTCATGCGATGAATTCACTAGAAACATTTGGTCGGTAAAAATGTACAAATTAACAATCGGTACAAATAGTAAATCTAATATATCTACTGGTAAAATCTCAATGCTTACTTGTAATCACCTGCCGAGTCAGTGACAGTCCAAACAAGGTATGTGTGTCATGTATCATACAATTTGCACCCATGATAAGAGAATTCTATCTTGCATTGACATGGTGATGGATGTTTTAGTCCGCAAGATTTACATGGTCGTTATTTTTCAATTTCTTGACTTTGGAACAATTATATCATGGAAAGAATTTATATGCCCCATAAAAATATAGTTTATCATGAAGAGAATTTGGTACTAGTACTTTTATATTAATACATATATATATATATTTGAAATTGACAACGGGACTGATATATATTTTTCATGAAACCTTGGCAATACTTGGATTAAGTCCAAATTCAACACCACTCCAACTTCAGATATTAAATATACCCATTTGTATTTCGTAGTAAATCCAAAATTGATGTGAATATCATTGAACCAAAGATAACCATAGTCATGCTCTCAAGAAACGGTGATACTCAATTTTTACTTGAGACTCCAAACAACAAATGAAAACTAAAATTCCATCTTCGGTAACAGCAAAGACATAAAGAAGTCAAATGCATGATTTCTTTTCTCGCAAAAAAAAAAGAAATCCTATTGAAGCGATGCAGTACCAGCGACTATTTTGCCTTGACGACAGTCACGGGGCAAGATGCATTCGACAAGACGTAGTTCGTCACACTTCCAAGCAGAAACCTGCAGGTAAATTACGCGTGCCAAGCAGGTAAATTCTGCACAAGAAAAAGTGGAGCGTCGCGCAAGCCCTCCATGACAACGAGTGGATCACCAAACTACGGAATGAGGTCACCTTTTCCATTGACCACCTCACGCAATTCGTGCAACTTTGGGCCCTCATTCAAAGGGTGCAGCTCCATGCGGAGGTGGATGACGAAATCACTTGGAAACTCACGGCCAATGGGCAATACTCCGCGGAGTCCGCTTACAAGCTTCAATTTTTGGGTCTCATTGATTCTCCCATGTACAAGCTTATTTGGAAGGCTTGGGCGCCTCCAAAAGTCAAGAACCACGCTTGCTAGCTTTCCAAAATAGGCTTTCCACGGCGGATCGGTTGCGCAAGCGCGGTTGGGATAATTGCGGCCTTTGCCCCCTTTGCAAGCAAACCGAGGAAACAAATAATCACCTCTTCATCCATTGTCGCTTCACCGGGAGAGTTTGGGAGCTTCTCAAGGATTGGCTTGGCCTCCATAGCATCTTCCCAAGGCAATGGATCGGAATGTGCATCCAAGATTGGTGGTCTCTTATGGTGGAAGGTGCAAACCCTCACCGCAAGGGTTTGGCGTCCCTCGTTTTGCTAACCATTTGGGAAATTTGGAAGGAGAGGAACGCGCGGGTTATTCGGAATAAGCTTTCGTCTTCCTTTCTAATCCTTGAGGGTATAAAATGTGAGGCTAGACTTTGGGTTTTAGCCGGGGCAAAGCGTTTGGGTGATTTAATGCCGGGAGAGTAGGCTTTGGCATTTGTAACTTTCTTTTTTCCACTTGTAACTCCTCTCTTATTTAATGAATGGGGGGCAAAGCTTTTGCCCTCGTAAAATTTTCAAAAAAAAAAACAACAAATGAAAACTAAAATTCCATCTTCGGTAAGAGTAAAGACATAAAGAAGTCAAATGCATCATTTCTTTCCTCGCGAAAAAAGAAATCCTATTGAAGCGATGGAATACCAGCGACTATTTTGCCTTGACGACAGTCACGGGGCAAGATGCATTCGACAAGACGTAGTTCGTCACACTTCCAAGCAGAATCCTGCAGGTAAATTACGCGTGTCAGGGTAAAAGTGAATCAAGCAAAGTATAACCATCGATGTTCACATGTTTCCAAATGGAGGATGCATAAGGCTTTTACATGATTTCAGTTTCCATACATGCATGCATGTCCTGATGTTCAGTTCCAACTATCAGGTTGACACAAGCTGGGAATGACACATTTGAAAAGGCAAATTTGGTTCTGAGCTTACGACAGACCTCTGGATCTGGCCGAGACCACGGCTGCCCATGACGAGTGACTCGAGGCCGAGCTCCCCCACCGCCTCGCACACCTTCTCCCTGGGATCACCCCAGTACAGCTTCAGCACCACGCACAGCTGATCGATCGGGCGTACAAGATGAATAACATCAAATCAGCTTGAGAAGAAAAAAAAAGGAACGCAAAACAATGACACAAATGTGTGGCAATGGCAGGCGACAACAGCGCACCTCCTTCTCCCTGGCCACCGTCTCGAGCATGTCGAACACCTCGGCGTCCGCGGGTATGTCGTAGCGCTGCCGTATCGCCGTGTCCTTGAGCTCCTCGAGCGGGATCAGCGCTGCGATCGATCGGCCGGGCAAAACAGATCAGTGGATGCAGAAGGCGCGGATGTAAGAGGGGGAAGGATCTCTTACGTGATCCGGAGTGCGACCAGAGGACGTGCTTGGCCTCGTCGCGGCCGCGGTGCTGGATGTGGAGGAGGACGAGGGTGTCGCCCTTGCGGAGGAGGTTGTCCGCCGCCCACCGCAGCGCCTTCTTGCTGCTCGCCGAGAAGTCCATCGCCACGCCGATCTTGCGAGAGTCCATGGCGTCCCACGTCCCGGGGTGATCCGATCAGCCTAGCTAGCGGCTATCTGGTTTGCTCTGGTTGGGTCTCTGTCCCTCCTGGCTCCTCCCCGTAGGTGGCTCGACTCTCGAGTGATCTGCGCGCGCCCCTGATCGCGGCTTCGCCTTGTGGTGGTGCGGGTTTGGCGCGAGACGAGAGACGCGCCGGTGCGCGCGGGGCTCGGCACGTACATACTGTACATTTTTTTATCATTTCCGTCGGGGAATTTGCCACTTGCATTTTGGCAAGAGTTATTTTTTACTGGCAACAGAATGGGTGCGGCGTAAGTGCGTTGGGCCGGTAATGTACCCCCGGGGGATCACATGATTCTGCTGGGCCTGCGACACATGGGGCGCAATTGATTGCTTGCAAAAGGCTGAAACGGGCTCTTGGAAGTGTGTTGATTGGATTCATAGGTTTTCTCTAAATCTTGGCTCGCGTGCTGCGTAAAACATTCTCTACGCAAGTCTTGGAGAAATGCTCCTCTGATAAAGGAATCTTGTATATGAGGATATTTAATCCCTCCTTTAAACATCTCCTTTATAAGCCCTTCATATTATTATAATCATGGTTCATTTAAACATGTGTTCTACAAGAAATAGATGCACCTCAACAAGGTGAATCCATTCCGACTTTCTATTTTAAGTTTCGTCCTTCAATTTCGTTTGAAAATGATTTGATCGAATTTTGTCAAATTCAACGCACATGGTCTGATGTTTAAATTTTCCTTTGGCGAGAAGCCTCACCACATTGGTCTACACAACTTTCGTGTTATAAGTTTTTCGGTTTTGATGGTAATAAGAAAATTGGTCTTCACCTCTCTTGTATGTTGCAATGGTGTAGGTATGTCTATTTATCGTGGTGTTCTAGTTAGCATAACTATGATTTATTTAGTCATGTGCTCTACATGATAAAGATGTACTTTGACGAGGCGAATCCATTCTGACTAGCGGTTTTGAGTTTCGTTTGGTGTAAACCTTCAATTTCATTTGAAATAGTTTTGATCGAATTTGTCAAATTCATCGCACACGGTCCGTCGTTTAAAATTTTCTTTCACGAGTAGCTTCACCACGTCGTTTCACACAACTCTTGTGTTGTAAGTTTTTTGCTTCGGTGGTCATAGATAATTCCATCTCCATCTCTCTGTACTGTAAGCTCTACGTATTTATATTCTCTGTCTTCATGCTCGTCATTGTCGCCTAAATTGATCGGGCGTGTCACAACGTGACTAACTCGTCGTCTTTGACGGCTACCAGCGGTGAGCAGGGACGCCGCACGACAGACTCGTCGGCTTCGATGGCTACCGGCGATGAGCAGCGACATGATGGCAGTGGCCCGACCTCTGTCTGACAGTGATGAGAGAAGAAAAAAGTACCTATAGTGGTGTGTGGTAAGCACAACATGGTGCGACTATAAATAAGTCTGCATGCATCTAAGCAAAATCCCTTATGGGCAACCAAACAAAATGCTAAAAGTGATTTTTGCATCGCATAATGCGATCCTAGCCCGACCGCCTACGTTCAAGGAGACAAAAATAGGTTACGAGCAACCAATCACGCCCATAGAAAACATATCTAGTGCACCAGGGTAGCTTGTGTACCGGCTGCGCTTGCAGTTTGTATGCCATTGGATTAAAAAGCGACAGACAAAATTGTTTAGCTGCCGTATTTTTTGCAAAAGTGACCTTCTAGTTATATGAAATTAACCCGCACACTAGACTGTGTGGAGACTTTTTGCTGCCATTTTTTGAAATACCCATGTAAGTTTTAAGAATATCAACTCACGGTTCTATTTCATTTGAGCAAACCACATAATTTGAGTGCGGGTTGGTTCGAATGAAACATAAGGTCCTTTCTATATATATAATGTGAAAAGGTCAATAAATAACAGCCGTGTATTTTCAGTCGAACGGTTCAAGAGGCGTAGGTGCAGTCGGTGCATAGATTGCTCCCGTACACTAGATACGTTCTCGCGACACATGTTGCCATCCTCGCGGTAAAACCTGTACGAAAATGTATATATCCTGATGTTTATGTTTTGTCGCGGTAACACCTATACGAAGGCGTGGTTTTCTGATGAATGGCATTTTGACTGTAACTCCAAGAATAGAGGTACCAAACTGGAAGTTATACAAGATTGTAAGATAATAGTAGGAGAGAACCTCACGTGAATCAAAAATAAGAATTTCCGTTAAAAGGAGTACAATAGAATCATTAGGGACTTGAGAAAGCATGCACCTCATACACATTAGACGTTCTACTCGAGAAGTTCTATGATAATATCACCTAGATTTTATATACAAAAGCCATGTACTAGTATAATGAAAGATACTAAAATTGGTGTGTATATATACAATAATACATATCAATAGCATTTCAATATATGGATGAACGTGATTTTCCTTTTAGCTTTTCTTATACTAAAAGAAAACTACAATTCAACAAAATACTCTCATTAATGTTCCAAACCATTTTTTTTTTGAAAAAATCAACATAAAATATAGTTTACAAACAATGTAATAAATAATATAATATTTAATATTTGCTAAAACGTGTATGTGGTAAATGTTGCTCCTACATACAATAACAGATCATAATATAGTGATAAAATGAGCTACAAATCGTATGAAAAAATGCATCAAAATAAAAACAATCCTTATTATTTAGTGATAAAATGGGCTACAAATAAGTAAGAATGCTTAGTACAAAATGTCCATGGTTGCTCTTTCTGATCCTCTTGGAGTGTACCGCTTCATCTATATAAAACACAGACTCTAGGTGCGGCCACATGTAATTGCCGTGCGGAAGCACGATAACCATCGTATTTTCGTCACAATGAACGATTGCTTATTGAGCAAAGCAACAAAGATTCCTCACTTTCATGGAGAAAATTGACCGTTTTTTGGCGTAACATGACAAGGACTAATCAAACTCTAGGGCTGTTAGATCAGCCACACTGTGTGTGTAAAGCGGTTCAAACAGCCAATAGAACCGGTTCCACACAATGCCCAGCATCGATTCAAGCCGTCTGACATGAAAAGCGATTCAATATGTTGATTCACTTCTTTGCATGTGCTTTGTGGGCCCTGTGACAAAATCGTGTGTGAAACAACCTACTTTGCATGCATTTGTGGGTCCTTGTGATGTGAAAGAGGCTAAAGGAGTAGAAAAGAAATAATTGTTTATTTGGATATGGAATCTACAAGCGATTCCACCACTGCAGAAAAACTCACTGGTTCTTAGAATCTGACACATTTTGCTTGGAATCGAACTCACGGTGTGGATGGTCTTAGGGATTGAATTTTTGACGCATCAGACCACCTCTGCGAGTGAAATGCTAGAAAAGATCCCCTCCAAAAATTATTGTCAAAAAGGACCACTTGCGAGTGGCGGCACCCCTGCGCAGGCGACACGTGGCACGTGCCGCCTGGGCCAGTGCCGGCAGGGGGGGGTGCCGCCACAGCCATCGCCGGCATGTGGCCGGGCAACGTCGCCCCTAACGGCCGTTTGGCCCAGGTGGGCCATGCCGCCTCCCCCAAACCCGGCAGGGTGACGTGGCAGCCCTGCCGCCACACGCATCGCCGGCACCCTGCCCTGCCACCCGACCAGCAGCACTGCTTCGGCGCTGACTCCGAGACGATTCGATTCGTTGCATGCGGAGGCTGATTGGATTCGTTGCATGCAATGATAGATAGATAGCTTTGTTATACTGTTTGATACAGAAAATAGACCACCGACGATGTTTACTTTTGTTAATAATTTTGCTTACCCGCAGCACTAATCGAGGTCTATATAAAGAACGCAATCGTCGTTCATTCGATCAGTCTTCTCCACAGCTATCTCTACTCTGATATATTGAACTTGCTATGAGTTTGCCTTGCTCCGACCAGGGCCTAAGGCCGAAGAAAATGAAGTACGCAAGTTTACCGGAGGGAATGGAAGCCGCACGATGCTGGTGCGGCGACATCGCAAAGGTTAGGGAGTCGACTGATTTTTCGGACAGGATGGGCATGAAATTTTTCATGTGTGCCAATCATGCGCATGATCCTCCGGAGTCTTCACAGCTATTTTACCGCGCTCCGGTAAGATATAAGTTTCATGAGATGATATATTTGCTGGTGTTATATTGGATGTGTTAGTTACACATATCTGATTAAGCAATCTAGGGGTGTAGTTATAGGCATCCTCATATGTGCCATACAACCTCTCAAAAATGTCCTCCTTGCCACGCCGAGCCTTGCCGTAGCTGACCTTGTAGCCAATTTGGTCTTCTGCAGCTTTTTGCAGCTTCTTAATACCCATATTAATATCTTCTTCCACTGCCACTGACATTATATGTGACACGTACTTCGCGGTCACATTGCAATGATCTAGAAGAGTTCCAACCTCCTCGCAGCTATGGGGTACAATTTTTGTGATCACCCATGGCTGACATACACCACGCCTCTGGCGAGCGATCACTCTACCCTGGCAACCCTCGGCCTTGAAAAGGCAGATGACTTTCAGCTCAGTCTTATCAGACTGTTTAACTCTATGCTGCCGAGATATGGACAATGCATATCTTTTTATTGCCTGGTCAGCAGAGTCCTTGTCAGGAAAACTATGCCCAACCTCCAGACTAGCCTCACCGTGGCCCGCAACAGAGTGATATTCGTTGCGGATGGTCATAGTCTGTAAGAAGTCTTCAGGCATCGGTCCTGCAACCGCCCTCTGAGATGGACCAACACCTTCCTCCTCTGACGATGACGACCCAGAAGAATGATCGTCATCGTCATCATCTAGGGCCTCCGGTAATCCCTCCATACGTTCACTAATGTCAACGACCGCAGACCAATAGCCTGGGTCGGGCACAAGCTCAAGTTCCATCGGCTCCGATCGGCCGCTGCTGGGGCCGCCTGTGATGGCTAGCTGCGCCTCTGGAGCGCCGCTACTGCATCCAGGCTCATCACTAGGAGAGATAAACTGCACATACACCATCGGCCTTTGAAACATAGCGGCGCCTGGCGTGGTTGCAAACCTCATGTATGTCCTCCATGAGTTATTTCCTTTCACCTCCCGCAGACCCCAACGGGGAGCTGCCCCATCATCCCCTCCCACACATATGACGGCCTCAACGGTCATCTTCTTCCCCCGCATCTCAGGACCAAACTGCACCCGGATGCATTTCCTCACTTCCGCAAAATCTAGGTTCTCCATATCTCTCACTACAACATTTATAGACTCGCACTGAGACACATCTAGCCCAGAAATTCCGTCGCGAACCACATCTCCATAAAACACTAATAAATTTTCCATCGTACCTACCCCACAAATTTATGATGGATATTAGTAACACGGAAGTATGCAACTGAAAATTTTAGACCTACCTAAACTTCAAGTATGCAACTGAAAATTTTGCATACAATTAATTATTCTTTCATGCATGCAATCAATAACAGAATAAAATTACTTCACATTTCCGTTCTACCAACTTAACTACATGGGATACACTACAACAAAATAAATACTTAACACTTTTTAAGAGATAAATTTTATACCTCAACTTTAAGAACGCGATCGAATATTTCCAATAACCAATAATTAATTATTCAGTCCGCAACTTTTTATGCGACCGAATATTTCCAATAACCACTAATTAACTCACGTTCGTAGCAAATTTCACCTGAAATATATATGCAGCCAAATTATTCACAAATCACACTTCTACTACAGGAACAAAAAAATATATGACACGAGGTTTATACCTTTTCTTCAATGACTATTGATCCACTTGGAATTAGGCGGCACACAATTTCCATGTACTAACAGCGACATCGTATTCATACTATAATCCACCTACCACATAAAATCATTGGTTCCGTTAGAATGCATGTACAAATAATCCATGCTTCATTACCAAGTAGGAAAACATGCAACTATAATACCTTGAAAAAATCTAGTTACAATATCTGCATATGATGATACACTAATCTGTTCTGCTATTTTACGAAAATTATGTAATAATGGCTGGCATCTGCATATGATGATAAACTAACTAAAATTTTCTATTCATACATAAAATGATGGCTAATTCTTGTTGTATGATGAGATTAACTATACTATATAATATTATTTTTCTCTGCTCGCTAATTTTGTACTGATGACAGAACTAATTTACATACTTGTAGCTACAAACATTACCTTCTGATGATTCCTTCGTCCCCTACATCAACATCTGCTCAACAGCTGATACTTCAGATCGATGATCGCTACACAGCTAAACTTTAGAACTGGAGTGAGGCAGAGAGTGAGGGAGTGAACTGCAGCGCACAGCTCTCTCGCGCACAGCTCTTGCGCTTAAAAAGAGCTCAAAGCAGCGATGCTTGTACTCCTTTCGGTGGTCTGCAACAGCGTTTTAATTGACAAAAGCCAAAAGTTAATCAGCAGCATACAATCACAAAGCAGCCCAAAGCAGCACAAAGCAGCCTCGGAGTCAGCGCTGGCAGGGAATCGAATCGTGGAAATCAGAGCCGGTCGGGTGTGCCAGCGTGTCGGCATCGGGTGTGGCGGCAGGGCTGCCACGTCACCCTGCCGGGTTTGGTGGAGGCGGCATGGCCCAGCTGGGCCAAACGGCCGTTAGGGGCGACGTTGCCCGGCCACATGCCGGCGATGGCTGTGGCGGCACCCCCCTGCCGGCACTGGCCCAGGCGGCACGTGCCACGTGTCGCCTGCGCAGGGGTGCCGCCACTCGCAGGTGGTCCTTTTTGACAATAATTTTCGGAGGGGGTCTTTTCTAGCATTTCAGTCGCAGAGGTGGTCTGATGCGTCAAAAATTCTTAGGGATTGGCAAGAGAAAATAATAAAGAAATAAACAAGATTCATCTCATATCATATATTGTATTGCATAGATTGGCTCGGTCTTTTCAATCGGCCATGTACCCGTATTATATAGAACGCATGTTCTATGAGAAATAGAGTACGGCACAAAACTCTTCCTTGGCATGCATGCCAAATAAAATTAATTCCTAATCCCTAATTGATTCGGCCATGCATCTAATGAGGTAGTACATAGTTTTAACTTAATGCATGCTAGTACTTGCATGGCTCTATATCGTTGAACCAAGAAATTCTTTCCAACATGCTTTGATATAGTCACTGCAATTCACACATCGCAGCCAAGCATCGGAGACCTAATATGACTTGTCCTTGGTAGTTGCATTTTAGGTCAATCTATGTCCTGCTAGCTGCTAGTCCATGCAAAACTTCATATGTTTATCCTAATAAAGTAGCTTTCTATGCTTGAGCAGCCATTTTAGCATTTTAAACTAAAAAATGCCAAATGTGTACATTAATCAATAATTTAAACACCAGATTTTAAACTAATTTGGCATATAAAATACCTAGTACCAAAATTATGTATTCAACACTAGTTAGAGTTAACAAATCCGATACTTTGGGGACAAAAATATTGGTCCAATCCCAAATTGGTGCCAATTTGTATACATGACATATGAGACACCACGACAAGCGTTTTTCCATATTTATTGAATTTAATCATGAATCATAACACATGTATTTTTGTATTTAATGAATTTAACAGTTTAAAATCCCTGATATCGGGGAAACAAGGTTTGCCTCGGTTGTGGTTATATTGCGGCAGCTTGTTGTAGTGAAGAATGCTCTCCAAACTCTAAAAGTTAATCCCAAATGGGATAGTTAGAAAGATGACGATGAAGGTGCAAATATTATAAAATCGAATACCTTTACTAATTAAATTGAAATCGATTGGCGTACTTCATGCATTGTAGTGCTTTTTATATTTTACCCCCACAAGACTTTGAAATCAATAGATGGTCCTAACTTAAATCTTGATCCATTTTTTGAGTCAAAAAGTTTCTTTTACATTTAAACTCCTTCCAAATCAAGAACTCAACCCACATTACATACACTCCTTACAGACGGCTGGATCGGAGGTCGGACAAATATCGTATGGGGAATCGTCGGATGCAGAGCAACGTTGTTGTTTTTACCATTTGTGTCAGGCACTTGCTGCTTGGCAAGAGATTTTTTTTTTTGGAGAACCCTTGGTCACTTGGTGCGTGGCGTGGGTGCATTGGCCCATAATCTAACCAGGGGGCTCACCCGGTTTAGCTGGGCCTGCCACACACGGTTCCCCCAAAACCCACCAGAGGCCCGCCATCGAGTTTGTTTCACTTTCCAGTGTCCACTCGTACAGGGGAGGTCCTGTATCGCGCTCACTGCAGGAGCGAGCGGGGCGCCACATGCATTGTCAGTGTTATGGGCCGCGGCCCACAGCGTGCAGCGAGTCTTCTTCTTCCCTGTGACGTTTCCTTCTCTCCCCCGCCGCCACCGCACCACAGACCACACCGGTTGATTCTCTCGCCTCCTCCGCCACGATCTTCCCCACTTATGGCAGCCACCGTACTCCGGCGATCACCTCACCCTCTACCCTAAGATCCCGCACCCCCCCCCCCCACCCTAAGTTTCTCGACCTCACCTCCACCGGCGACGCCGCGGCTAGCCGCGCCGTCCCCGTCTCCGGTGAGGTCTCGGCCTCGCCTCCGCCGGGGACGCCGCGGCCAGCCGCGTCCTCCCCTTCTCCGGCGAGGTCGGCTGTGTGGTCTTCGTCTTGATCTGCATCGACGCCGGGGACGCTTCGACCTATACGAGAGTGAGATCGATTCCCTGTGCGGCGTCCTGGATCGGGGCCGCAATAAGCGATAAATAGGATTTCCCCTCGTACAGTCCCAGGCTCCCAGCTCTCGGCCGACGAGCTGCAGACTTTTGGGTAAGAGAGACTAGCCGCGAGCCGTCGCATTCGTCTCCGACCAGGTAACGGCGGCCGCTCGGTGCTCTGAACCTGGACACGATCGTGCGGTTCCGATGGCAGCCCGCCCGTCCCCAGGAGTCAGGTCAACGTCGCAGCACTTGGGTTGGGCGAGCTGTTCCAACTGAAGATAAATGTTTGATGTGCGCCGCTAGTCTCCGGCGGCGTCGCTGTCGGAAAAAAAAGGGCTAGCCCCCAATCATCCGGCTAGTCGCCGGTTAGGTCGCCGGATAGTAAGCTCGCACCAACCGCGCTGCTCTTTATGTGGATAATTCCTCGCCGCGGTTAGGATTGTTGGCTCGAGTACGTAACTCGCCGTGCCTTCTTCTCGAAGCGGACGCATGAAGTAGCCTAGAGAAGGCCTGAGTTAAACTGTCCAATGATTTGATGCAGTACGACGAGCGTTGGATTAGTTATCCTGTCGTCGTCGGCTCACTCTCTCTCTCGTTCGTCCTCTTGATTTTGGTGAGTTAGCGGGTGACTGTGGGGACAAGTACGTCGACGCTAGTGAGTGGTTTCCGTAGGCTGATGGACCGGAGAAAGCTGATGGAGTGTGATGTGCGGTCTCTGCAGGTGCAACAGCTCTGAAGGGCGCTGGTCTCCCCACTCCCGATGTTCGGTGTTCCTCGTAATAATAGTATCATACGGGTGGAAGTTTAGACTAGATTAAGACTTGATGAATCGCAATTCACATAGCGTTCGTTGATCGTGCCTACTGAGAACCTGGGACCAATTTGGTGGTGCATCCGGTATGCACTGCTCTGAAACAAAAGTATTAGATGAGTTGGCCTACCGTATGTAATATATGTTGTCTTGTATATGTATCCCTGCAGTATATAAATAGAGAGGTACTGCTTCACAAACCATAAAACACTTTTTTAACTTGATATCAGAGCCTAAACCCTAGGGCGCCGTCGTCGCCGCGCAAGTCTCCTCTGCCGCCGCCGCGAGATCTTCCCCGCGCCGCCGCGATGTCTTCCACATCGACCCTCGCGCTCGCTTCGCCATCGGGGGCGATCGTCTCCGTCCCCAACGCCTCCACCTCCGTCGGCCTCTCCGCATCGTCCAGATGGCTCCGTTGACAAGCATAAGGCTTGAATAGTTGCTCGTGGCTTCACCCAGCGGCACAATATTGACTATGATGACACATTTAGTCCGGTTGTGAAGCCTGCTACCATTCATTTAGTTCTCTTCATTGATGTCTCTCGTGGGTGGACGCTCCGTCACGTTGATGTGAGCAATGTGTTTCTTCATGGTTTTTTGTCTGAGGATGTCTACATGCAGCAGCCGCCCGGTTTTGAAGACCCTAGGTATCCGTCCCATGTTTGTAAGTTGCAGCGGCTCTCTTTACGGCCTGAAGCAGTCCCCTCGAGCATGGTACGCGTGGCTCAGCGATCGCCTCTCTCGGCTTGGTTTTGTTCCTTCCAAGGCGGATACGTCTCTCTTCATTTTCCAGCACGATGGTGTTCAGATTTTTATGCTGGTCTACATCGATGATATTGTTATTGTCGGGTCTACTCCCATTGTTGTTGAATACCTGGTTTGGTCCTTGTCTGACACTTTTCCCATCAAGGATCTTGGTCCGTTGGAGTACTTTCTTGGACTAGAAGCATCTTACAATTCCGGGGGCATGATACTCACTCAGCGCAAGTATGTACTAGATCTTCTGCTATGTACTAGATCTTCTGCTTCGTGTTAATATGGAGAATTGCAATCCTAATTCTACTCCACTGGTTCCCTCTGAGCGCCTTGCACGAGATACTGAAGCATTGTTGGGTCCTGAGGATTCCTCTCGGTATCACAGCATGGTGGGCAGCCTGCAGTATTTGACTCACACACATCTAGATATTTCCTTTCCGGTGAACAAAGTATGTCAGGTTTTCTCCCGACCTACTGAGGTGCACTGGGAAGCAGTCAAGCGTATATTATGTTATGTGAAGGGCACTATAGACACTGGCTTACGTTTTTGTAGGTCTTCACTGCTGGACATCGGTATCTTCACTTATGCAGACTGGGCCGAATGTTTTAATGATTGGAGATCCACAGGAGGATATGCAGTCTTTGTGGGTCTGAATTTAGTATCTTGGAGTTCAAAAAAGCAACCCACTGTCTCGAGATCTAGTACCAAGGCAGAGTACAAAGGACTTTCTAATGGATCAGTTCTTTGCTTAAAGAACTTGGAGTCACACAACGGCTTGCGTCTGTTATTTGGTGTGACAACTTAGGGGCTACCTACCTAACGACGAATCCTGTTTTTCATGCTCGAACGAAGCACATAGAGATAGATTTTCACTAACAAGGGGTAGCATATAAAAGCAATGTAAAAGAGTGGTGCATCTATTAATTTTAGTGAGATATATAAATTCTGAAATTAACATCTGAGTAACCAAATGATGGATTGGGTTGGTTTGTAGGAAGACTGAGTTGACCAAGAGGCTGGTATCACGAAAATGGATACATAATTTAGGCGGATTACACTTGTTCATTTGTAGAGATAAATTAATGTAAAATCTAGCAAACACTACAATGTTTTGAAGTTTGTACTCTAAATATGCTTGTGTAATTGCGTAGTACATGATTCTGATACAAAGTACAGATCACGGATGTGCTGACGGCTAACGATTAAACCCACACCACTAAATGAAAGTGAAATATCACATTTAGGGACAAACTACTAGCCGACATTTCATTTAGTCTAGAATTATCTATCAATCTCACATGAGCATGATAGTCTTATTCTCTATAAACCTCCCTCGGGATATTGCAAGATTGTAAACTCTATAAATTATACCATGATTGGATGATATTCTATGATACCACGGAAAATGATACATCCAAAAATAGTAACATGATAACATTAGATTATGTTTGTTGTGGAATTCATTTATTAAACACCCAAAAGCAAAAAAAAATCCTTTTTCGACAATTTTTAGTTTGGTCTTATAAATGTCTTTGAAATGGTAAATGTACATGAATATTATGTACATTAATGTACATCCACATGTACATATTGTTACTTTTACTAATTAACCTACGCAAAATATTCAAGAGAGTATGTTGAACTATATATATCAAGAGAAACAATGTAGCCTTACCGGAAAGAAGTGTTATAAACAAATAAAAGTGTTTAGTATAAATAGGCATGTTAGATCGGGATTTGGTAGATTACATGATCGCGGTACGAAGGTCAGTAAGCCTGTCAATGGAGCTACGCCAAGCTTAAGTGCAGCTGTAACTCCATTTGAAACTCAAGGTGCACCAATTGACTTGGAAGAGGTGTCATGGCACGCCTAGAGAAAATGAGCAGCAAGATGCACACATGTTGACTGGTATGAAGAGAAAGTTGAAGTTTACAATATGGAGTGAGTTTGATAGGTTAATTGAAGATGAAAGGCTAAGGCTCACACAGTAGGAATAGTACCATAGGAATAGGGAAGAAAGGCATATATGTTCAGCATAGGATTGATAAACACGGGAAAATTTCTAGCTGCTAGTATTTAGAAAAGTGAAAAAAATAATCTCTAGGTAGATGTTTCAGTTTTGTAAAAAGTGCAGTAAGCTGGCCCTTTCTAAAGGAATCGGTACAACTATTTTCTTTGTTCCAAAAGCCTTCAAAGTGAGAATCCATAGGATACCAATTTCTAAAATTTCTTGGCCAATCCTTTAAGCCGAACGAAACCTAAGGGCTCCTTTGATTCATAGGATAGGAAAATCATAGGAATAGGAAACATATAGAATTGCAATATCATATCTACTTGAATCCTATAGAAAGATGCAGTATTTTTTATTATAGCAAAGGAATTTTTCGATGAGGTATGACCTAATGTTTTCTTCCTATTGTATTTACATTACTAGATTACTATAGAATTATTTTCTATGGGATATGTTCCTACGAATCAAACATATGTGTAGAAATTTTTCCTATAAAATTTAAATACTACACAATTTTTATGCAAATCATATGAATCAAAAGAGACCTAATACGAATAAGTTATACTAAGTTTGTAAGAGCAACAGTGCATGCACATTTGGCAGACATGTGCAACCATGGAAGCATCCGAACACATTTAGTTAGATTTATTTTTAATCAAGTATATTGGACCGAGTACTACTATTTCGTCGTGTTGCTCATGCACCCATATTTATTTGAGTCAGGGCGATGTGCGAACAGTTCGGTGTGGCTCTCCGATATGTCACCTATTCATCCTGAATGCTCGCTGACACCGATGCGACTGTGCTTGCACTGCCGATCCGTACTTCTGGCGCGGCGACATGCGCTCCGAGATTCAAATTTGACATGCGCCCAAAAATTCAAATGCACTAGTACTGTAGCCCACGCTTGCACGTGTATACTGTATAGCTGCTCCGTCTGGTCTCCTACCTGACCTGCCTACGCCATGTTCCATTTCGAAGTTGACCCAGGAACACAGCCGGCAGCGCGCGATTTGTTTTCACTGATCCTGGCCGGACAAGAGAGTCGCGACGCCGAGAAAAGCGAAGTCTTGCTCTGGCCGACGCGGCGATTTAGACAAAAATAACCTAAACTCGAAACGATTTCAAATAATAAACCGTCGGTGAAACTATTTCAAAAAAATAACCCCTTTTTGCATCGCCATTCACGGTGGCGACGCAGAAGGTGGTGCAACGCCAGGAGGAGTGGCGAGGCGGTGGCGGCCACGTCGGCATGGTGGGGCCTGAACCTGATAGTGCGTCGCCACTCCGGGTGGCGAGGCACAATGGCCTGCGTCGCCACCGAGAGTGGCGAAGCACTTTAGAGCATGCATACGTTTTTGCGTTTGTGTTCGTGCCGAGATTTTAATTTCGGCCGGGGCTGATCGATCACATGCATGCATGAGCGGCCGGGGCCGTTGCGGCGCGCGTGAAAGCAGGCCGGACGTACAATTAATTCCAGCTGCCGCCGCGCATCAAAGTCATCAGAGACGCGTCCCAACGCAGAACGACCGATATAACCATTTAAATGAAGGGTCTTAGCATAGGCTCACCTCCCACTAATATTTACTCCTATGCTGCTGGACAATATGGTAGCTGGTACTTAGTCGGGAAAACTCTGAATTAGGATAACTCTGTCATTTAATAATTCAGTGCTAACTTTGCGACATCCCTACCTCAAGATCAGAAGTTTACAAACATGAACTTATATATTTTAGAAAGAGAAGAAGGTGTCAAAACGCCATCCAGAATGGAAGGGTAGCTGCAAGCCTGCAAGCCGTATCGTTCCGAAAAGGTAATTTAAGGCATCGGTAGTACATTCAGCCTTGCAAGTAGAAGTATATTTCTATTAAATGGCATTCCATTACATCCAAACACATGCAACGTTTTCACGTGCCTCCATACTGTGATAACGGGACAAAAACTGCAAATCAAACACGTGCTGGAGGTACCAACTGAACTATTAAGGTGAACCCATGCTTGAACTCGGATCTCAGGTTGCCGTAATCACATACACCTTGCTTGAACTCGGATTTCATGATCAAATTGATTGGTAGCTGAGCATCTGGTACATATCTATGCATGAACAAGGGAAGATTCATCAAACTACAAGGATCTCCTCCAGTCGCGGTATCTCGGTGGCAGGCGGGGGGTAAGTGAAGCTCCATCGGTGGCAGGATCACTGCATAAGAAACAAAGCAAGTTAGTTTGTTTGATCACTTCATCATCGATCAACAGCCACCGGGAAGCAGACTTCAAACTCGTCAGTAATAAATGACCCACACGCCTACCTCCTGCTCATGATCTCCTCGTAGGAGGCGTGTACGTGGTGGTAGTATCCAAGAAACGCCGTGGACGCAAGAATACAGAGCCACAACACGGCTCCGTTCAACGAGCCGACCACACAGCTGATGTGGAAGAACTGGAGGAAGCCGATCAGTCCGAACATGCCTATCGCGACATCTCGAGCGGGGCTGTCCACGACCAGCAGCCAAACCAAGCGGGGGGCATAGCATAGGGCCATGAAGCCTAGAATGTAGTACACGACCTTCCTATTGGACGGGTTCGGCTTCTTGTTGATGGCCCGGGCATTGGCGACGGCGACGAGGGCGGCCGTCTCGGTGCCGTTGCTCTGCCTGTGCTGGGCTAGAGTAGCGCCGAACAGGCCGGCGGCCGCGACGCTCTCGAGGTACATGATGACCATCCCAAGCTTGCTGCTGAGAAGAGTGCCGACGAAGAAAGCGAAGAGGCCGGCGTACGAGAGGGCGACGAAGAGCTTGGCCAACGGGGTAGCGGCGTTGGAGGAGTAGAGACATATGCAGTGAAATAGGTAGGTAACGGCGAAGAGCGAGACGCTCCACCCCGCGAGCAGAGTGTCGCCGCCGGAGTACCAGAGCAGGGCGGGGATCGTCACCGCGAGCACCAGCGAGTGGATGAGAAGGCTGCGCCGGGAGTATGCTCGCGGTGACGATCGTCCCTTACTCCCGGCGCAGCCTTCTCATCCACTCGCTGGTGCTCGCGGTGACGATCCCCGCCCTGCTCTGGTACTCCGCCCATCCCGACTAAGGGTGTGTTCGGTTCTGGAATTTGGAGGAATGGAACGGGTCGGTTCCGTCCCTAGGACCAATTCCTGTGTTCGGTTGAGAGAAGGAACGGAACCAACTAATCCCCCGAAATGGAATATTCGTCGTAGATGCGGAACGGACCGATCCGGCCAAATCGGCCGGACGAGGTGGAATGGCACAGTGCCTTCGTCTAATTAATCAAGTTTAGCAATAAGTAATCAAGATTAGGCTATAATTAATCGTGTTTACCAATAATTAATTAAGATTAGAAATAATTAATCAAGCTTGCCGCCACGTGGCAAGGCCTGCCGCCAACATGGGTGGCGGCATGCTATGCTGCGTGGCAGGGTGCCGGCATGGGGGATGGCGGCATGCCACGTCACCACCTCAATTCTGCCCCATTCCATTCTCCAAAAACCGAACAAAACCGAGCACAAAATGGAACCGTTCCGTTCCTCAAATTTTTCCGAACCGAACACCGGGTCGGAACCATTCCATGCCCTAGGAATGGAACCATTCCATTCCGTCCTACCCGGTTCCAGAACCGAACACATCCTAAGTACCAGCTACCATATTGTCCAGCAGCATAGGAGTAAATATTAGTGGGAGGTGAGCCTATGCTAAGACCCTTCATTTAAATGGTTATATCGGTCGTTCTGCGTTGGGACGCGTCTCTGATGACTTTGATGCGCGGCGGCAGCTGGAATTAATTGTACGTCCGGCCTGCTTTCACACGCGCCGCAACGGCCCCGGCCGCTCATGCATGCATGTGATCGATCAGCCCCGGCCGAAATTAAAATCTCGGCACGAACACAAACGCAAAAGCGTATGCATGCTCTAAAGTGCTTCGCCACTCTCAGTGGCGACGCAGGCCATTGTGCCTCGCCACCCGGAGTGGCGACGCACTATCAGGTTCGGGCCCCACCATGCCGACGTGGCCGCCACCGCCTCGCCACTCATCCTGGCGTTGCACCACCTTCTGCGTCGCCACCGTGAATGGCGATGCAAAAAAGGGTTATTTTTTTGAAATAGTTTCGCCGATGGTTTATTATTTGAAATCGTTTCGAGTTTGCCGACGCTTTCTCCGGCGACACGGGACAGTACAGGGTGAGGCCAGGACACGACCGCAGCCATCCCGGTTCCGTGTAAACGGCCGGCGTTGGTCGTCAGCGGCACCCCACACCACAATGCAATCGTCTTGTCCCGGATATGCACGACGTGACAGCAGTCAGTACTCAGCAGACTGATCTCCGAGCTTGGCCATACGCCTGCCCGTGGCCTCACACCAGAGATAACTGGCAACGATAGGGTTTAGCCTTTAGATCAACGGTTCTTGAGAGTTGTCGTAGCCTCATCGGCTGCAAGTCTATTGAGCCACTACGGAGCTGCTGCGGCCGACATGTCACTACATCTTCTCACGCAGAACTTTTTTTTTTTTTGATAAGGGGAACATGCATACGGTTCTCTTTATTTGATTATTATTAGTTCACAAGTGTTACAAATTATGAATCACAACATGGATCAACCATCTAAAAATACAACTCTTCATAGCAGCCCTATGCATCAACAAGTAAGGCGGCCATCAAAACGCCACCCCAAATCGGCTTACTATTTAATAGCAAGAGGATAAAGTGTTAATGCAAAGTAAACTGAAGAAACCGTTGGGTGACGAAGAAATGAAGTGGAGACACAAAGCAAAGGAGAAAGAATTGAAGGAAGCGGATGAAAAATCAAGTATTTTCACGGGGTATTTGACAATATGCTGGACTTTATTTTGAATAGATACAAATGATCGTGGATAATAGTTATTTCAAATTGAGTTTTAAATTATGTTATGTCGTCTATCGCAAAAATAATAATCATGATGCGTGTTTTCTTGGATTTGAAACTATGATAGAGTTGACATATATATAATGTGTTGTATCCTAAATAATTTATTATAAGATCACTTTTAGGGAGTCCCTTTCAAGATTTAAAAAAAAGTGCTTTACATGACTCTTAATTAGTTGTTTTAGACACTGGACTCGTAGGTGCACCCAATGCGCTACCCGAGAGGTTAAACCTAAAAATAATTTGCTTTCTATATGAGTCCTATTAGGTTACAATGTCTTCGTAATGCGCCTACGGAGAAAATAAACAAACCAACCTAAGAATGCTTGCCTTGTTTCACTTCACAGTTCACACACACACACAAAAAATGTTTAATATATATGAAAACGGTTTTGTGGAGTACACTATCGTTGACCAATATTTCAGATGAAACCTAGAAAATACTCGGATCCACTAAATCTTCGTACAATAAACAATTCAAAAAGACATAATAAGTCGTGAAAGTATTAACATGTTGACTTGAACAATGTCCAGGGCATTTCTTTTTTGTTTTCGTGAGCCCTTCCTTTGGACTTGGGACCTGATCATATCCTCACCGGCGTTGCATGCTTGCACGCACGTAGCATTCCTCACGTTTGTGCGCCAACTTTTGTGCAGAACCGTTTTGCCGGGCAGAGCAGAGCACCATGTACGCGACCTGCTGGCTGTGTGGAGACAAATACCTTGTATAGATTAATATCCTGTCAAGTTGGTCTTTGTTCAGGTTTATGCTGTGTTGGCCCTTTGCTGAGCAGAGAGCGCTGGCGGGGTAACTAACGGCACGGGTTGCCACGCAGAGACAAGGTTGGGCCGACGTGCTGCGTTTGAGGCGTGCCGGAAACACCGGCAGTGTCCGTCCGTCCGTCCGTCGTCGAAAAGACGTGCCTTCCTCATCGCGTGGCTGAAAAGGAATCCAATGGCCAATGCTTCTGTACATTGACATACAAAAATACTCGTACGGTATTATGGAAACGTCGGAATATCTGCCGAGGGATGGACATGGGTTTAAAACCGGCGACAAACCTGGACGTGCAAATGCCGGCACGCACGTCGCCCACGGTCGTCTCCCCCATCCATCTCTCCTGCTAAACCGGAGGGGAGCACGATTGTTGGAAAAGCATGGGGGCGCCCGGCGTCCTCGGCCTCTCTCGCGTCCACGTTTCTTTCTCCATGGCGTCTCACGCTATTTCCGTCTCCCGCCAAAACTGCCGCCAAAAAAAGCGCGCGACCGCGATCAGAAAATAGGAGGTGCGCTGAACGTGGTTAGATTAAGAATCGCGAGGAGCCGCTGGCCAGTTCTTTTGTGCGGCCACCACCGGTCGTTGCGGCCTTCCGGGATCTCTCCGTCCACGTCACTCGGGGAGCGGTGCGTCGAAAGTATCCGAGGAAACGGAGTACGAGTACGGCAGTGGATCTGGACGACAGAATGGTTTGAATCATATATATATAGTAGACGGCTGGCTCGTGCACACTCTCTTCTGTCCACTGACGTAGTTCCGCCTGTACATTGGCACTCCGTCATGAAGGTCAGTCATGAACGGAGATTTATTTTGCCATCGATCCGTTACCGTTGCCGGCTACCCACGTTCTACTGATGCGGTGCGCGAGCACGACGGCCACGCCCTTCTTTGGGCCGCGCATTATGGGACACAGCGTACCCGACGTGACCTGTATTGTATGTACATGTACTCCGTCCGATTTCGGGCACGACGCGCCCGAAGGAGTAGTTGCCCAAAAAAAAAGACGAGCGCAGAGCTGCCCACGAATGAATTCAATGCGACCGACGGAAATTATCACCGCTGCCAACGTGAATCGCTACGAACTACTGTACGTTGTCCCGATGCGAGTCTCGTGACCATGCATGGCGCTGGGCCCTCCTCTCCTTGCTCCCGTACGCCAACGCGACAACAATTCAATTCTCGCTACGCGTATTCCTCGCTCCAAGTATTTCCCGAATTATGGCCAGCAGTGGGGCCCGATAGTTTCCGCGTGGAACCATTTCTGTCAACGGCCACTGTCCTGCCCAGGTGTCTACTGTAGTCTCTACTCTCTAGATCGTATCTCCATTCATTGTTTGGTGTGAAACTAAACTTTCGGGGTGTTCATATCATGGTTTGTCATTTGTCAACATTGGTTCAACGGCCTAAACACTAGCATAGTGGGTGGGTGCCAGTGGCCTGACATTACTAGAGCAATGTTAAAACCCTAAATAAGAGCAAAGGATTGGGTAGGGTTTCGTCCAAACTAAAAGAGGCGGGGGGGCACACGAAATTTCGTGGCAACTCCTCAAGCCCACCGAGGAAGGATGAGAATTTACATAATCCGCCATCTCTAGCTAAAATAAGTAGAAGATATTTATTCATTTATAATCCTTCTTTAATTGGACTAGGAGATCCTCCTGTTAAAAATGATACGCTCCAAGATATGCACACCCTTTACTTTCACAAAATGCATTGGAACATATGTATTCATTAATAATTCTCTTTTAGTTTTACTATTTGTAATCCTCCTTTAATTGTAGTAAGGGATACTTTGGTTAGGGAAGTTGTAGCGCCGACGAGACGTTTCTTTGCCGCCCCTTGGGGAGCCGACGAAGCATTGATTAAAACTGACCGCTGGATCTTTATTTTTGTTGACCAGACGTTGACTCTATGACAGACCTAGCCAGTTGGCCGGCATCCTATGTGACCACGGTTTTATCGTCTATCCGGTGCCCATGTGGACATTATTTTGTCAACATTATGTATTACGGAGTACATGATTTTGATATATCACGCATGTGCTGATGGCTAACGATTGACCCCCGCCTAAGTGAAAGTGAAATATCGCATTTAGGGACAAACTACTAGCCAACATTTAATTTAATCTAGAATTATCAATCAATGTCACATAAGCATGATAGTCTTATTCTCTAGAAACCTCCTTCGGGTTATTGTAAGACTGTAAACTCTATAACCTTATACCATGATTTGATGATATTCAATGGTACCACAGAAAAATGATACATCCAAAGATAGTAACATGATAACATTTGATTATGTTTGTTGTGGAATTCATTTGTTAAACACTCTAAACCAAAAAAAAAAACTTTTTTGATAATTTTTAGTTTGGCCTTATCATGACATGACTATCATGTTACTATCTTTGGATGTATAATGTTACTATCATGTTTGAAATAGTAGATGTACATGACTATCATGTACATTAATATAGATTGTCATGTACATATTGTTATTTTGGTAATTAACCTACACACAATATTCAAAAGAATATGTTGGACTATATATATCAAGAGAAACAATGTAGCTTTAACAACAAGAAGTGTTATAAATAAGTAAACATATTTAGTATAAATAGGCGGCAGGTAAAACCAAGATTTGATAGATTGCGGAATCATGGTACACTAGTCAATAAGTCTCACAATTTTCCCTCATAGTGGTAGCTCCAAGATTTAGTCTGTACGATTGTTAGAGGAGGGTGAATCCCCCATGGGAAATACAATCTAGCCAATTGTAACAAATGCAATACAACCACGAGGAATAATATGTAATTTGATCTACTCAGGCTACAAATCATTAGTTTAATAATTGTGTTGTCATCTCTTCTCCTTTCTCACATGTCTCAGAGCTTAAGGCCATCTCCAGCGGTTCGACGCATTTTGACTCCAAATCACGTCCGTTTGGTCTGTTTGCGTCGCGTCGCGGACACGAAAGAGTCGTTGTCCTCCCCCTTGACCGTTTGAATTGGGACTGCGTTCAGTGGGGCGATGCACATTTTTAAATTTTTTTTAATTCATAACATATTACATATAGGACTGAAAATAAAGACAGAAATTTAAAAACAGGAAAATAAAAAATTCCTATAAACTAGGTCTTGGTGCGCTGCTACGCCTACTCATCATCGTCAACGTCCCCGGTGAGGTCGATGTGCGGCGGTGGGTCCCATGGATACGGCCAGGACACCATGTGCACCCTAGCGGCCGCCGGTGCTGGAACCTGCGGCGGTGGCTGGGGCGGTATCTGTGGAGGCTGATACGTCTCAAACGTATCTATAATTTTTGATGCTCCATGCTTGTTTTACACCATTTGCTTTATGTTTTGTTTACACTTCGTGACGTTTTTATGCGATTTCCGAAACTAACCTATTGACAACATGCCACAGTGCCAGTTCCCTGTTTTCTGCTGTTTTGTGTTTCAAAAAAGGTACACAGGAAATATTCTCGGAATTGGAAGAAACGAAGACCCAATCTCCTATTTTTCCCGGACGAAGGACGAGGACCGAAAGAGAGCCGGAGGGGGGCCAGGAGCCAGGCTCACCACAGGGGGCGCGGCCCAGCCCCTAGCCGCGCCGCCCCATGGTGAGGCCAGGTGACCCACTCCCTGACATCGCCCCTTCGCCTATAAGAAGCCTCCGACGCGAAAACCCTAAAACAATTGGCGTTTTTCCCAGAACAGTTCTACAGCGCCGCCGCCATCGAAGACAAATTTCGGGGGACAGAAGTCTCTGTTCCGACACCCTGCCGGGACGAGGAAAGTGCCCCCGGAGCCATCTCCATCGGTCTCCATCGCCGTCTCCGCCATCTCCATCGACCTCACCGCCATCTCCATCGCCGTTGCTGCCTCCTATGATGAGGAGGGAGTAGTTCTCCCCCGGGGCTGAGGGCTCTACTGGTAGCTATGTGGTTCACCTCTCTCTCCCCTGATGTGATCTTTTTGTGACCGTGAGCTTTGTATCTAGTTGAATTGGTAGATGCTATTATTCAGATATTATGCTACTCCCGTGCTTTATTATTGTAATCTCTGGAGACACCTTGTATCATAATGTGAAGGTGACTAGTGTGCGCATTATGTGTGTCTTTTTGGTTAATGTCTCTATGAATTGTTGCTGTTTGTTGGAACCATCTAGTGCGTTCACGGTGACAGTGTGGGACAATCTAGTTTGGGTACATGCGAACTTTGAGGAGTGCTTTGTAGCCCTACGCATGATTAGTGTTCGTTTTTCATTGGAGAATTGTTTTGAGTTGCATATTGAAGTTAGTATCTATTGGTTCAATTATGTTATATTTGTTGAGAGTGTGTCCACTAGTGAAAGTATGATCCCTAGGCCTTGTTTCCAAGCATTGAATACCATTTACATTCAGTTTTGTTACATGTTGGCTCGCAGCGATATTTATTTTAGATTATATTTACAACTCATAATCATCACTACTACTTGTATTTCACTATCTCTTCACCGAACTAGTGCACCTATACATCTGACAAGTGTATTGGGTGTGTTGGGGACACAAGAGACTTTTTGTATCATAATTGCAGGGTTGCTTGAGAGGGATAGCTTTGACCTCCTCCTCCCTGAGTTCGATAAACCTTGGGTGATCCACTTAAGGGAAAGTTGTTGCTGCTCTACAAACCTCTACACTTGGAGGCCCAACACTGTCTACAAGAACAGAAGCGTGCGTAAACATCAAGCTCTTTTCTGGCGCCGTTGCTGGGGAGGTGAGGTAAAAGGTACTCACATCTTCTGGTTACTAAGTCTTGTAGTTGCTGGTGAGTGCTCAAAGTTATTTCCTTTGGATTCTGTAATTATATCTTTTTGTTTCTTGTTTTTATTTTCACTAGTTAGGCTTAATGGAAAATAAAGAGTTTTATAGTGTCTTTCCTGAGTTTAGATTTGAAGTGTTTGAAAAACCTTTGGAGCTTTATTCGCATGCTAATAGCAATGTTATTAGTATGAATGCTCTGAATACCGTTATTGCTAATGCTATAGAAAGGTCTAAGCTTGGGGAAGCTGGTTTTGTTAAGCATGATATTTTTAGTTCCCCGGCTTTAGTGGAGAAAATTCGCTCTGATGATATTTTATCTCCCATATGTGATGAGTCTAATGATGCTTGTGATCCTCGTTCTTTTAAAATACCCATGAAAATTGTTGAACGTGTTATGAATAACCGCTATTCAGGAGATGGAACTGTCCCTCCGGGTGATCATTTACTCTTTATAAATGAATTATGCGAGTTGTTCAAGTGTGCAGATATTTCATCAAGCCGGGTTAAGAGGAAGCTATTCTCTTATTCACTGAAGGGCAGAGCTGCGGAGTGGTATAGGCTGCTAAAGGATGGTCCATCTATTGGCTGAGAGGAAATTATACCTCTCTTTTATTCTAAATTCTATCCTCCACGTGAGATTCATAAAGATCGTAATCAGATATATAATTTTTGGCCTCGTGATGGAGAAAGCATTACCCAAGCGTGGGGAAGATTGAAGTCACTAATGCTCAAATGTCCCATTCATGATCTTCCCCGTAATATTGTTATTAATAATTTTTATGCAAGGCTTTCAGGATATTACAAGGACTATCTAGATGCATGCTTTGATGGGTCTTTCACAAGGAAGGAGGTTGACACCAAGTGGGATCTGCTTGAAACAATTCAAAACAATATCGAAGATTGGGATAGCAACAAAGGTAAATGATCAGGTATAAATTATGAGTATGATTGCATTAAGTTTTTTGCTGAAACTATTGATTTTCAAGAGCTTAGTGCTAAATATGGTCTTGATCTTCAAATTATGGTTGATTGATTTAAAGCCTTTGCTTCACATATTAATGTTCCCAAGGAAAATGGAGACGTATATCATGAACCTTTTAAAGACACTTGCATAGAAAGTGATATTGTTATTGATGATTGCAATAAACATGCTCAAACTTCTGAAAGTACTATTTCTTATAAGCATGTTAATTTTTGTGGAGTACTTAGACCTTGTGAATAGAGTCACGACAAAGATGATTATTGTATACACCACAGGAATGAAGAAACCTGAATGTGGCACAAGGCTCTAGATGAGCTTGGTGAAAAGGTTTGTGAGCTTTATTCTTTTATTTGTGAACTTTGCCATGAAACGGGTCATTTTAATTTCCAATGCTCAGGCCATAATAATGACCTTTCTCATCCAATGAGGGCCGCAATTTTGTCTTGTGATGACAAGATCACTCCCAATCAGCATGATGAGTTTACTTTATTTTTGGGGTGTGAAGAGTTATCTAGAAAGACTTCTTTGGTAGATATGAGTGCTCTTGATATTAATAGCAACCTTCGTGGTTGTCATCTCTATTGTGTTAAGGGAGAAAGCATTGCACAAGCGTGGGGAAGATTGAAGTTACTAATACTTAAGTGTCCCATTCATGATCTTCCCCGTAATGTTGTTATTGATAATTTTTATGCAAGGCTTTCAGGACATTACAAGGACCATCTAGATGCATGCTTGGATGGGTCTTTCACAAGCAAGGATGTTGACACCAAGTGGGATCTGCTTGAAATAATTCAAAATAATATTGAAGGTTGGGATAGCGACAAAGGTAAAGGATCAGGTATGAATTACAAGTTTGATTGCATTAAGTCTTTCGCTGAAACTGCTGATTTTCAAGAGCTTAGTGCTAAGTATGGTCTTGATCCTCAAATTATGATTGATTGTTTTAAAGCCTTTGCTTCTCATATTAATGTTCCAAAGGAAATGGGGAAGTGTATCATGAACCTTTTAAGGACACTTGCATAGAAAGTGATATTGTTGTTGATGATTGCAATAAACATGCTCGAACCTCTGAAAGTCCTATTTCTTATAATCATGTTAATTTTTGTGGAGTACATAGACCTTGTGAACAGAGTCATAACAAGGAAGATTATTGTATCCACCATGCAAATGAAGAAACCCGAATGTGGCACAAGGCTATAGGCGAGCTCGGTAAAAAGGTTTGTAAGCTGTATCCTTTTCTTTGTAAACATTGCGATGACATAGGTCATTTTAATTTCCAATGCTCAAGCCCTATGATACGTCTCAAACGTATCTATAATTTTTGATGCTCCATGCTTGTTTTTACACCATTTGCCTATTGTTTCGTTACACTTAGTGGCACTTTTATGCATTTTCCGGAACTAACCTATTAACGAGTTGCCACAGTGCCAGTTCCCTGTTTTCTGCTGTTTTTGTGTTTCAGAAGTGATACACAGGAAATATTCTCGGAATTGGACGAAACAAGTTCCTGAAGTCTTATTTTACCCGGGAGCTTCCAGACATCCTAAGAGGTGTCAGAGGGGGGCCACCAGGGCCCCAGACACATGCCCGGCGCGGCCAGGGGCCTGGTCGCGCGGGGCCCGCATGTGGGCACCTGGCCCCTCCTCCGACGGTGCCCCTTCGCCTATATAAAGCCTCGGGACGGAAAACCCTAGAAGATTCGGCAATTTTCCAGAAAGAGTTCCGCAGCTCCGCCGCCATCGCCGACGAATTTCGGGGAACAGAAGTCTCTGTTCCGGCACCCTGCCGGGACAGGGAAGTGCCCCCGGAGCCATCTCCATCGGTCTCCATCGCCGTCTCCGCCGTCTCCATCGACCTCACCGCCATCTCCATCAACCTTGCTGTCTCCTATGATGAGGAGGGAGTAGTTCATCCCCGGGGTTGAGGGCTCTACCGGTAGCTATGTGGTTCGCCTCTCTCTCCCATGATGTGATCTCTATGTGATCGTGAGCTTTGTATCATGTTGAACAAGTACATGTTATTATTCAGATATTTTGTGTACTCTAGCAATGTTATTAAAGTAATCTATTCCTCCTGCTATGGTGTAACGGTGACAGTGCGTGCATCATGGTGGTACTTGGTTTAGGCTATGATTGTGATCTCTTGTGGATTATGAGAATAATAATTGCTATGATAGTTTGAGTGATCTATTCCTCCTTTCATGGTGTAATGTTGACAGTGTGTGCACCGTGTTAGTACTTGGTTTAAGTTGCAATGATTTCTATCTTGAGTTGTGATCTGATTTGGGTATTGCTATGAGTGGTGTTTGTCAAGTACTTGATGAACTTTAAGGGGTGCTTCTGTAGCCACTACACAATGATTAGTGTTATTCAATAGGAGAGTAATTCAGAGTACCTTAGCAAAGAGAAGTTACTTGTTCATTCATGTTATATTGTTGGGAGTGTGTCCACTAGTGAAAGTATGATCCCTAGGCCTTGTTTCCAAGCTTTGCACACCGTTTACTTCCTGTTTTGTTACTTGTTTGCTCGTAGCGATATTTATTTCACATCACGTTTGCTACTTATAATCATCTATACCACTTGTATTTCACTATCTCTTCGCCGAACTAGTGCACCTATACATCTGACAAGTGTATTGGGTGTGTTGGGGACACAAGAGACTTTCTGTATCGTAATTGCAGGGTTGCTTGAGAGGGATAGCTTTGACCTCTAACCTCCCTGAGTTCGATAAACCTTGGGTGATCCACTTAAGGGAAACTTGTTGTTGTTCTACAAACCTCTGCACTTGGAGGCCCAACAAGTGTCTACAAGAATAGAAGTGCGTAGACATCAAGCTCTTTTCTGGCGCCGTTGCCGGGGAGGTAAGGTAAAAGGTACTCGCATCCTCCTGTGTGAGTGCTCGGAGTTATTTCCTTTAGATTCTGCAATTATATCTTTTTGTTTCTTGTTTTTATTTTCACTAGTTAGGCTTAATGGAAAATAAAGAGTTCTTTAGTCTTTTTTCTGAGTTTAGATTTGAAGAGAAAATTGAAAAACCGTTGGAGCTTATTTTGCATAGCAATGTTATTAGTACGAATGCTTTGAATCCTGTTATTGCTAATGCTATGGAAAAGTCTAAGCTTGGGGAAGCTAGTTTTGTTAAGTATGATATTTTTAGTCCCCCAGCTTTAGAGGAGAAAGTTTGCTCTGATGATATTTTATCTCCCATATGTGATATTTCTAATGATGCTTGTGCTCCTCATCCTTTTGAAATACCTATGAAAATTGTTAGGCGTGTTATGGATAACTGCTATTTAGGTGATGGAACTGTCCATCCTGGTGATCATTTGCTCTTTATACATGAATTATGCGAGTTGTTCCAGTGTGCAGGTATTTCGATGAACCAAGTTAAGAAGAAGCTATTTTCTTTATCACTGAAAGGCAGAGCTGAGGAATGGTATCGGCTGCTTGAAGATGGTCCATCTGTTGGCTGGGAGGAAATTGTACCTCTCTTTTATTCTAAATTCTATCCTCCAAGTGAGATTCATAAAGATCGTAATCAGATATATAATTTTTGGCCTCATGAGGGAGAAAGCATTGCCCAAGCGTGGGGAAGATTGAAGTTACTAATGCATAAATGTCCTCTTCATGATCTTCCCCGTAATATTATTATTAATAATTTTTATGCAAGGCTTTCAGGACATTACAAGGACTATCTAGATGCATGCTTTGATGGGTCTTTCACAAGCAAGGATGTCGACACCAAGTGGGGTCTGCTTGAGACAATTCAAAACAATATCGAAGGTTGGGATAACGACAAAGGTAAAGGATCAGGTATGAATTACGAGTTTGATTGCATTAAGTCTTTTGCTGAAACTGCTAATTTTCAAGAGCTTAGTGCTAAATATGGTCTTGATCCTCAAATTATGGTTGATTGCTTTAAAGCCTTTGCTTCCCATATGAATGTTCCTAAAAGAAATGGGGACGTGTATCATGAACCTTTTAAGGACACTTGCATAGAAAGTGATATTGTTGTTGATGATTGCAATAAACATGCTCAAACTTCTAAAAGTACTATTTCTTATAAGCATGTTAATTTTTGCGGAGTACATAGACCTTGTGAACAGAGTTACAACAAGGAAGATTATTGCATCACCCACGCAAATGAAGAAACTACTATGTGGTACAAGGATATAGGTGAGATCGGTAAAAAGGTTTGTGAGCTTTATCCTTTTCTTTGTAAACATTGCGATGACATAGGTCATTTTAATTTCCAATGCTCAAGCCTTAATAGTTACTCTTCTAGTACCTTAAGTATGTATTGTGATGACAAGATTACTCCCAATCAGCATGATGAGCTTGCTTTGTTCTTGGCGTGTGATGAGATATCTAGAAAGATTGCTTTGATAGATATGAATGATGTTGATATTAATAGCACCCTTCGTGGTTGTCGTCTCTATTGTGCTAAAGATTGTCTTGCAAATACTTACATTCAAAATCTTATAAAACTTGATATTTTGCCAAGCTATGATAGGACAGATAGATTTTTTTATCTTATTAATAGAGAGGAGGAATCCTCCAAAGTTTCTTCTGTTGTTTCTATCAGCAAACCAGATTATGTGGAGAAGACGCCTTTCCCTCCTAGAGAATATGTGGAGAAGATGCCCTTCAAGTCTCTCCCTCCTAAAGGAGAGAGTAAGAAGAAGAAGAAGAAGAAGAAGAAGAGGAGTAAAAGGCGAGAGGACACGGTATCTTCCCCTAAGCGTTATGATCCTGCTATAGATTATGATAATTCTGATTGGGATGATGTTCCTATGCCTATTACTTATGTTAGTGATCATGATTGGGAAAAGCACTCTACTTTTGATATTGAAAATCTTTTTGGTACCAATTCTAAGGTTAATAATTGTTGTACCATTAGTGCTATCCATGTTCCTTCTTATGATGATATGTTTGATGAATATGCTATGCGACATAGTAGTTCTCTATCTTGTGATGATACTAAGCCTCTAGTTTATGATGATGATTATAATGTTTTCAATTCACCTACTTTTGAGGAGAAAAATAGTTATGATTACAATATGCCTCCTGTTTTTGATGATTATGGTGATGAGAATAATTATTCTATTGATTCTGCTCCTACTACTATTGTTCATGTGGGGAGTATTAATCCTTTTATGCATGTGGCTCATGATAGGGATGCTTTATGTGATAGTTATATTGTTAGTTCTATTCATGATGCTACTGAAAGTTATTATGAGAGAGGGAAACATGGTTTGATGGATCTCAACAATATTAAGTTTCCCCTCTTTATGTTGCAAATCTTGAAGTGGCACTTGTTTTATCTATCCATGCTTGCTACTATGTGCCTCGTTGATTTATTTTCTTACAAGATTCCTATGCATAGGAAGTGGTTCAGATATAAATGTCTTTCACATTTGCTTTTTGATGCTCTCTTTTTCTTTAAGTTCCTATATGGCGCCTTTGCCTCAAGCTCTTATATGGCGCCCACATGAGCATCTTTGCAAATTATTGCGCCTAGCTCAAAGGCGTTAAAGACAAGCACTCTTGGGAGATAACCCAATGTTTTATTTTCAGTAATTTTTCTTTTATTTGAGTCTTGGAAGTCATTACTACTGTAATGGCCGCTCCTTATCTTGTTTATTTCGTTTTTGTGCCAAGAGAAGCCTCTAATTTGAGTGAGGTAAAGATTTGGGGATGTTGCTGTCCTGAAACTGTTTTCGGTGCTGCACCGTAAAAATTCGTGAAAATTCTCTGTTTATCTTTTGGACCTGCGATTTCTTGTGCATATTCCCCAGGTTATATCCAAACTTTTGTTAGTTGAACACTTTTTGATTTGAGCAACATAAAACCCCTCAAAATTTCGACCTTTGTCAGCTGTTCAGTTTTGACAGATTTCTGCCAATATTTGTGTTTGCCACTTTATCGCTTTCTTTTGAGTTCTTTTGATGACGGAACTTTTGGGGAAGTTGCTACAGTAGTATATGCTTAATATGTGGTGATTTTGAGTTGAAATCTGAAGCAAAAAGGGGTTGAATATATTTTATGCTTACACTAATGTTGCTAATAGAATTGTGTTTAGTTTTGTATGAAGGAAGTTTTCAAGTGTAGGGATTGGAGAATGATGAGATGAGTTGAAGAATAGACAAAAGCTCAAGCTTGGGGATGCCCATGCATCACCCCAAGAAATATCCAAGAAGTACAAGCGTCAAAGCTTGGGGATGCCCCCGAGGCACCCCTTCTTCATCGGCAAAAATCAGGTCACCTTTCAAAACACTATATTTTTATTGCTTCATGCACTATGTGTTTTTCTTGGAGCGTCAGTTGTTTTAGTTTTCTTAGTTGGTTAGGTTTGTTTGTTTGCTGCAATAAATGGTTAGATCACATCATGTTTCTTTTGGAGGAGATGAACTCGTTTTCATTTGCTAAGAACACTTAGTTTTTCACTCTTATCGTTCACCGAGTGTTCTTCTTTTTCTGCTACTGATTTTGGTTTTTGTTTTCGCCTTGATTTGCGTTCAGACCTTGTCATACCTTTTCATCAAGGTGTATTTTTGCCTCTGATCTTTATTGGTTTTCATCAAAAGAGGTGTCTTAAAAAATTTCAAATGGTGTTGGAAAAGAGAAAAAGCTTTGTGCAAAATAGTGGTACAAGAAGGAGCTTGTGTAGACTGCGGCTTAGGCTTTTTCATGTCATGCTTGATGTCTTTTTGATAGTATGCTTAGTGGTTTTGCTGTAGCATGACTTGTCTCAAATAACTGAGATTGCTTAATGAGCCTTTGAAAAAATCATGCGTTGTTTTAATTATTTGGAAGCATTATTTTGGTTTTCTCCTTGATGCTTTATTTGGGTTGACTTGGCGCATGCTCACACATGTTAGACTCTTACATAGTCGCCAATAGCCTTCATGATCATTTAGTTTTTGACTTTTGATGCCATCTTATGCTTTTTTTAATGTCGCTTTGTCGCTTTGCATGATTATGGCCATTATTGCTCTCTTAGTTGGTCGCTCCCAGTCTTTTGCTAGCCCTCACCTTGTACTGAGTATGAGCTCTACTCGTGCATCCAACTCCTAAAAGCCAAAGTTTTCCATTGTGTCCACCATACATACCTACTAGCAATTTGCTATTCCAAGTAAATTTGACTTGCTTTTATTTTCTCTTCAAATTAAGCTCTTACCAGTGTTATGCGAAATTCGGTTAGTAAAGCTCTCACGAACCGGAAGGCACACTTTACTTTTTCCTGTTCTTAAAAATTTGACATTGTGGTCTCTTATGTTGAGTTGTTATGCTTGTAAGTTGTAAGTTGGATTCTAGCCCAGCCATGCTGTCATGGGGCAAGCTTTCAACATTGCACTTCTTTTTGAGTTGATATCGTGATCTTTTGTTTATGGATGCCCGCGGTGTGAAATGAATTGGGAATCTTGTGAGGATCATGGAGTTTTTATATGTGTTAGGGAAACGCCGGGCCGCCAATCTAAGCCATGCATAATTCATGGTGGAAATTTGCAGCATACCCATGGTGAACATTCGACGACGCATCTCATAATAAAAAGCTAAACAATATAGCAAATAAAAGAGATGTCGAGGTGTTCATTGTCTGCTTGTCCTGTCATTTTGGTGTGGGCTTGTTCCATGTCATCGGGCACGGAGGTACCCCATTGGCGGTTCTCAATGATACGCATACACTTACAATGACAAGAGCCTTGCTTGGGACTCTAAGTAAATTAGCATGGTTTGGGTACTCGCATTCATGGGACACGAGGTTTTCAACTTATGATTTGTCAAGCATATGCATCATAATTGTTCTCGCATTAACTTTAACCATTCAAGATGCTTATGATGGGGGCAATGAGAGCTCAAAGCCGGTAAGTACCATAATTTTTGAAGGTTATAAAACTTGCAATCACTGCTTCCCTCTGCGAAGGGCCTTTCTTTTACTTTTATGTTGAGTCACCACCTTCTTTCTTTATGCACCATTGAGAGAGCATAGTTGTCATTCTTAGTGTGATATGCATTGTCCCAAAGTTCATTGATTGACTCATGATGATTGGTTTCACTTGTTCTTAAATTATTTGTATCTAGTCGCCCTCTTAAACTTGAAGGTGTCCTATGCATTTATGTTTTGCTCTCTTTGAAGGACAAGCTGAAAACCATGCATTTGTATGTTTTTCCTTATGATTTGAACACACGTTTGACTTTCATTGTTTCATTATCATGATCTTTTGTTTGTGTTCATTTGCATGTTTACAACATGGTTGCTAAGTTTCTTATTGTCATGATTATATCTTCATGCCCATGTTTTAAGTTCTATTGATCCCAGCTCACCAATGCTTACATATATGATCAAGATTGTGTAGGTGCATGTCACCTCAAAAATTATTCTTTTGTTATCACTTACCTACTCGAGGACGAGCAGGAGTTAAGCTTGGGGATGCTTGATACGTCTCAAACGTATCTATAATTTTTGATGCTCCATGCTTGTTTTTACACCATTTGCCTATTGTTTCGTTACACTTAGTGGCACTTTTATGCATTTTCCGGAACTAACCTATTAACGAGTTGCCACAGTGCCAGTTCCCTGTTTTCTGCTGTTTTTGTGTTTCAGAAGTGATACACAAGAAATATTCTCGGAATTGGACGAAACAAGTTCCTGAAGTCTTATTTTACCCGGGAGCTTCCAGACATCCGAAGAGGTGTCAGAGGGGGGCCACCAGGGCCCCAGACACATGCCCGGCGCGGCCAGGGGCCTGGCCGCGCGGGGCCCGCGTGTGGGCACCTGGCCCCTCCTCCGACGGTGCCCCTTCGCCTATATAAAGCCTCGGGACGGAAAACCCTAGAAGATTCGGCAATTTTCCAGAAAGAGTTCCGCAGCTCCGCCGCCATCGCCGACGAATTTCGGGGGACAGAAGTCTCTGTTCCGGCACCCTGCCGGGACGGGGAAGTGCCCCCGGAGCCATCTCCATCGGTCTCCATCGCCGTCTCCGCCGTCTCCATCGACCTCACCGCCATCTCCATCAACCTTGCTGTCTCCTATGATGAGGAGGGAGTAGTTCATCCCCGGGGCTGAGGGCTCTACCGGTAGCTATGTGGTTCACCTCTCTCTCCCATGATGTGATCTCTATGTGATCGTGAGCTTTGTATCATGTTGAACAAGTACATGTTATTATTCAGATATTTTGTGTACTCTAGCAATGTTATTAAAGTAATCTATTCCTCCTACTATGGTGTAACGGTGACAGTGCGTGCATCATGGTGGTACTTGGTTTAGGCTATGATTGTGATCTCTTGTGGATTATGAGAATAATAATTGCTATGATAGTTTGAGTGATCTATTCCTCCTTTCATGGTGTAATGTTGACAGTGTGTGCACCGTGTTAGTACTTGGTTTAAGTTGCAATGATTTCTATCTTGAGTTGTGATCTGATTTGGGTATTGCTATGAGTGGTGTTTGTCAAGTACTTGATGAACTTTAAGGGGTGCTTCTGTAGCCACTACACAATGATTAGTGTTATTCAATAGGAGAGTAATTCAGAGTACCTTAGCAAAGAGAAGTTACTTGTTCATTCATGTTATATTGTTGGGAGTGTGTCCACTAGTGAAAGTATGATCCCTAGGCCTTGTTTCCAAGCTTTGCACACCGTTTACTTCCTATTTTGTTACTTGTTTGCTCGCAGCGATATTTATTTCACATCACGTTTGCTACTTATAATCATCTATACCACTTGTATTTCACTATCTCTTCGCCGAACTAGTGCACCTATACATCTGACAAGTGTATTGGGTGTGTTGGGGACACAAGAGACTTTCTGTATCGTAATTGCAGGGTTGCTTGAGAGGGATAGCTTTGACCTCTAACCTCCCTGAGTTCGATAAACCTTGGGTGATCCACTTAAGGGAAACTTGCTGCTGTTCTACAAACCTCTGCACTTGGAGGCCCAACAAGTGTCTACAAGAATAGAAGTGCGTAGACATCACCCTAATAGTTACTCTTCTAGTACCACAAGTTTGTATTGTGATGACAAGATTACTCTCAATCGGCATGATGAGCTTACTTTGTTTTTGGGGTGTGAAGAGATATCTAGAAAGATTTCTTTGGTTGATATGAATGATGCTGATATTAATAGCACCCTTCGTGGTTGTCGTCTCTATTGTGTTAAAGATTGCCTCGCAAATACTTACATACAAAACCTTATTGAAAGAGCATTTCCCTAATAAATGTATTTTGGTGTTTGTTAACAACATTTGGTGAATTAACCATGCTATTAAAGTTCTGCAGATTTTCTAGGTTGATTCAGGATCTCGCGGAGGTTCACCCCAAAAAGGAAGAAAAGGTCGGAGCTCGTAGTCCAGTAGTGGAGTTAGGGCTTAGTTGTCTTGTAAGGTGCTTCGCGAAGGTGGAAATGGTGGAGAGGGGATCCACGAAGTGCTGCTGTTGCTTCTTCTAGGGCGGAGACTCCGGCCCTAGTGGCCGGAGACTCTGGCCTAGGGGACTCGCCTAGGCAATCCCCAAAGTCGGACGCTTCAGATGCCCGTTCGGAGTTGGGCCGGAGACTTTCTGTTTCTGGCCGGAGACTCCGGGTCGGCATGCTGAGGCCGGAGACTCCGGTCCCCAGGGGCCGGAGACTCTGGTCTGTCTGATTGTGTTCAGGATTGCTAAAGGCTCGGACGGTTCAGAGACCAGGCCGGAGTTGGGCCGGAGACTTTTGTCTCTGGCCGGAGACTCCGGCCCTGGAGTCACTTAGGGCGGAGACTCCGGCCCTCCTGGCTGGAGACTCTGGCCCTAGTCGTCCAGCAACGGCTACATTTCGTGGAGGACTATATAAAGCCTTCTTCTACCTCAAGAAGTGGCTGCGGCTTCCACTCTCTCTCCTCCATTGTTGCTAAGCTTCAAAGCACTAGATCTCTCTCCCTAGCCAATAGAACTCAAAGCCCTTTTGGGATTTGAGGGAGAAGACCTAGATCTACACCTCCACCAAGGCAATTTGATTTCCCCCCTCTCTTTGTTGAGGGGCTTGTAACTTGTGTGTTCATCGGATTCCTAGCCGGAAGAAGCCGTCCTCCAAGCTTAACTTTGTGTGTAAGAGCTTGGTGGGCCTATTGGGAGCCTCCAATTGAGTTGTGGAGCTCGCCCCAATACTTTGTGTAAAGGTGTCGTGCCACCTTCAAGGGCATCGCTTAGTGGAGCGTGGACTTGCCTTTGTGGCTTGTTCACCGGAGAATAGGGTGAGCCTTTGTGGCGTTGGTGGCCTTTGTGGCACCACACCTCTCCAACGTAGACGTACTTCCCGTAACAAGGAAGGAACTACGGGAATACATCCTTGTGTCTTCGTGTCTCCATTGCGGTTACCTCTATCCTTTACTCGTACCTTTACTTATATTGTTATTGCTAGCTTGCTTGTCACTCTAGGTAAATTCACTTAGTAGCACATCTAGAGAATTTACCTTCTTGTCTAGCCTTAACTTGAAAAGAAGTAAAAATTTGGGTAGCTCCTATTCACCCCCCCCCCCTCTAGTCGCTCATACGATCCTTTCAATTGGTATCAGAGCGTGGTCTCTTATTCGGGCTTAACCGCCTAAGAGTTTGAGCGAGACTATGGATGGGGATAAGAGTAAAGAAACTCCTCCCGAAGATACTCCTCCATCTATCTCTTCCTCTTCAATCTCACGTGAGGAGCATTTGGCGTCCTTGGACACAATGCAAACCACCATGAGATTGGAGATGAAGGCTATGTTTGAGGAATATTTTGGAAGAAAACCTTCCGGGCCCACCGACCCAAACACCACACCTATTGTGGAACTCTCCTTGGCTAAGGTGAAGCCACCTAACAATGGCTCCACCTCCGCCGAGAATAAAGGTGACCCTCCTAAGGAAAATGATGGTCCGGCAAAGGGTGCTTACATTCCACCCCCTAACACGTACTCCCCTCCGCCGGTCCATTATCCTATGCCACACATTAACAACATGGGATCTCCACCTAAGCTTGATTCTCGCAATTTTATTAGATGGCAAGGACTAATGAAATCTCATATTTCTAGCTCTTCTACTCATTTGTGGAGGGTTATACAAAATGGCTTTGCACCTCATGATCCTCACAACTTGACCGGAAGGGAAGAAGTTGATGAGCAACTTAATGCTACCGCCAAGCATCTCCTTCAACAAGCCGTGCCGGATACTCATGCGGCACACATCAACAACTTGAGCACCGCCAAGGAAGTATGGGACTATCTCACTATGCTCTTCATTGGGAATGAGAGTATTCGGTCCTCTAAGTTTGATGAGCTCAAGAGTGAAGAGAGGGATTTCATTATGCGTGATAATGAGACTCCCGATGAGATGTACCAAAGGATCTTGGCTCTTGCAATGGCCTTGACCGGGTTCGGGTGCAAAGACAATGGTGATGACTATATCAAGCGTATGTTCATTACCTCTATCAACCCAAGAGAACCCATGCGGTCCGAGATAATCCGTTCAAGACCGGATTTTGGGAGTATGACCTCAAATGAAGTTCTTTGCGAGTTCACCGCCTTGTCCATCTTGAAGAAGAACGCGGAAGAGACTAGAGCTCGTGTTCGTGCCGGACAAGGAGTTCACAATCTTGCTCTCAAGGCCAAGGTGGTGTCCAAGCAAGGTGAAGGAGAAGAAGAAATATATGAAGAAGAGTGTTGGTCTCCGGAAGATTTCAAGTTTGCACTCCATGAACACTTGGCTCTCAATGCAAATGCTTTTTGGGATGCCAACAAGCACAAGACGAAGGGATCTAAGTTCAAGTCTTTTCCAAGGAAGGGTGGTGACACTAAAGTGAGGCATTGCTACAATTGTGGAGGAATCAAGCACTTCATCGCCGAATGTCCTTATGAGAACAAGGAGGACAATGAAGGCCGGCTCATCCCCAAGCGCCGGTCATCAAAGTTCTACCCATCCAAGAAGCATGGGAACAAGGACAACAAGAAGAAAGGAGAAAGGGTGTTGGTGGTTCATGAGGAGTATGACTCCGGGTCCGATGATGATGACTCCGTTGATGAAGAGAACGGAGAAGTGGCCGCCATTGCCATTGTCTCCACTCCACCTACATCCCTCTTCAACTCACAAAATGAGAACGCCATCATCACCACCCACAAGTGTCTTATGGCCAAGGCCTCGGAGGTAACCTCATCACCTACTCCTTCATCATCTCATTCTAATTCTACTTCTATGGATGATGTGAGTAGTCTTAAGATTAAGAAAGAACTAGTTTCTTGTGATGAATTTATTGCTAACATGAAGGGGTCAACCAAGATATACTTTGAGACACTAATGTGTGAAATTGGTGATGCCCATGACACTATCAAGGAGAAGGAGGAGTTGGAAAGATTAGCCACCGATGATATTGGCTCTCTATCAATTGAGCTTGAAGAAGAGCAAAACTTGAGAGTCTCTTTAGAGGAGAAATTGTTGGGACTAGAAGAGTCTCATAATCTAATCTTGTCAAAACTCACTAAAGAACGTGACCATGCTCTTGCTATGGTCAAGTTGCTTAAAAAGGAGAAAGTTGAATTTGACGTTGGTCATAATGATCTTCGTGAGAAGTTTGAGAAGCTTGAAGAAGCCCACAAGGCTTTGGAGGGCAAATTCTCTCATCTCACCAAGATTCGTGAACAACTTCAAATTCAACTAACTATTGAACAATCTAAAGTCCCACCAATGCAAGTTATTGAAGTTCCTTGTTCTTCTAACTCTATTTGTGATCATAGTGATATCATTGAGGAGAACAATAGGTTGAAGGCCGATCTTGCTAAGGGCCTTGCTACTTGCATTCAAGGAGAGAAGAATCTCAATGATCTCTTGAACAATCAAAGATTGTTCAAGGGTAAGGAGGGCCTCGGATTTGTTGCCGAGTCCTCAAAGAAAGGGGATCTTGGTTTGGTGGCCAAGCCCTCAAAGAAGAAGAAGAAGAAGAAGAAGAACAAGAAGAAGTCAAAGCCTGCTGCTGCTCCTACTCCTCATGTCCCTTTTGATATTTGTTACACAGAGGAGGAGTGGGAGGAGCTGAATGGAAAGAAGAAAATCGAGGAGACCGGAGTCTCCGGGTCAAAGGGTCCGGAGTCTCCGGCTAGTTCATCTAGCCCGGAGTCTCCGCTCCCAAAGGCCGGAGTCTCCGGACCTACTCACAATGATTTTGCAGGAAAATATAACCCTCATTATGTTCTTCTTAGGGATTATTATGGTGATGTCTATGCTAAATATGTTGGTCCCTCTGATGGTTACTTTGAATATGCTATTTGGGTACCTAAGATTCTTGTGACTAACAAAAGAGGACCCATCCAAAAATGGGGACCTAAAACCAAGAATTGATCTCTTGTAGGACATTGCTTCCGGAGGAGGAAAATGGATTATTGATAGTGGTGCCACAAGCCACATGACCGGAAGCAAAAATATTGTGGAAGATCTAAAGCCAAATACTTCAAATGTCATGGTCTCATATGGTGATAAATCATCCTCCAAGGTACTTGGTTTCGGTAAGGTGGTGATCACTCCGGACGTGTCCCTAGTGAATGTCATGCTTGTCGAAACCATTGGTTATAATTTACTTTCCGTTCATCAACTTGCTACTATGGGCTATGCCACATATTTTGATGTTGATATTGTGGTCGTCATGTGGAGTAAGTCTCTCAAGGTTGCCTTTGTTCGGTATGTCGAAAATGGCTTGTATGTGGTGGACTTCTCGGAGAAACCCACTACGGCCGCGATATGCCTAATTGCTAAGGCCGACGTGGGATGGCTTTGGCATCACCGGTTAGCCCACGTCAATATGAGAGCTTTGCAAAATCTCTACACCGGCGGCCACATACTCGGACTAAAGGATGTTTCTTTTGCCAAAGATCGTGTTTGTAGGGCATGTATTGAAGGAAAGATGCATGAAACAAGCCATCCGAGCAAGACTATTATCTTTTCCAAGAGGTGCTTGGAGCTCCTTCACATGGATCTCTTTGGACCTCCCACTTATGCAAGTCTTGGTGGCAAGAAGTATTGCTTGGTAATTGTCGATGACTATTCAAGATACACTTGGGTTTATTTCTTTGAGTTCAAGAGTGAGACCCAACAAACCGTCAAAGACTTTGCCACCGAAGTTGAGCGTCAATTCAATACCACCATATTGACTATAAGAAGTGACAATGGCACCGAGTTCAAGAACTACTCCCTAAATGAGTTTCTTAGTGATGCGGGTATCAAACATCAATATTCCGCTGCATATACCCCGCAACAAAATGGAGTTGCCGAGAGAAAGAACCGGACTCTTATGGATGCGGCAAGAACTATGTTGGCAGAGTTCAAGTCTCCATACAACTTTTGGGCCGAAGCTATTAATACCGCATGCCATGCCACCAACCAGCTTTATCTCCACAAGAACTTGAACAAGACTCCATATGAAATACTTACCGGGCAAAAGCCCAACATCATGTACTTCCGGGTATTTGGTTGTAAGTGTTTCTATCTCAAAAAGGGTGTTCGTTTGTCAAAATTTGATTCTAAAGCTATAGAGGGTATCTTTGTTGGTTACTCCACGGACTCACATTCCTATAGGATCTATAGCAAGTCCACCGGGCATGTTATAGAGACTTGTAATGTGAGGTTCGATGAAGATAATGGTTCCTTTGTGGGACAAAAGGGTGTTCGTGATGTAGGTGACGAAATTCCTCCCCAAGCCATAAGAAGAATGGGTGTCGGATTCTTCCGGCCCATTGAGGGACACCTTTTGGCCGAAGGAGAAGGACAATGCTCTACACAAGTGGAGCCTTCACCTGCTGAACACCCACAGGACATTGACCAAAGACAAGCTGCGCACCCTCAACCTCAAGATCATCCCACCGAGCAATCTTGCCCGGAGTCTCCGGCCCCTGTGGTCCGGACTCTCCGGCCTATACCGGAGTCTCCGGGTTTGGATACCGGAGTCTCCGGGGGTGATCAAGGCCTTGATGAAGATCCTTCGGAATTCCGTGGCTATGGGCCACTTGATGATCAAGGCAATCCAACTGGTCAAGGTGAGGACCAGAACAACGATCATGAAGATGATCAAGTAGTCTCTCAAGAATCTCCTCTTGAGGCTCGCACTCGCCGTGAGAAGAAGCTTGAGTCCATTCTTCGACGAAGAAGCATATCCTTGGAAAATGTTGTTGGGAGTGTTCGTAAAGGTGTCTCCACAAGGAGGCAACTTTCTAACTTTAGCTCTCATCATGCTTTTGTCTCTTGTGTAGAACCCAAGAAAGTTTATGAGGCGCTTGAGGATCCGGATTGGCTTGATGCCATGCATGATGAACTCAACAACTTCGAGCACAACAAAGTTTGGACTCTAGTAGAAAGGCCTAAAGATTGTCGTAATGTCATTGGGACCAAGTGGATCTTCAAGAACAAGCAAGATGCAAATGGCATTGTCATTCGTAACAAGGCAAGATTGGTGGCTCAAGGTTTCTCCCAAGTTGAGGGTATTGACTTTGGTGAAACTTTCGCTCCCGTTGCCCGTCTTGAATCCATTCGCATCTTACTTGCATATGCATCACATCATAACTTTAAACTTCAACAAATGGATGTTAAAAGTGCATTTCTCAATGGTCCCTTAAATGAATTGGTTTTTGTGAAGCAACCCCTAGGCTTCGAAAACCCTAAGTTTCCTAACCACGTTTACAAACTTGATAAGGCGCTCTATGGCCTCAAACAAGCCCCACGTGCGTGGTATGAGCACCTTAAAGAGTTATTGGTTGATCGTGGTTTTGAAATTGGGGTGATCGATCCCACTCTTTTTACTAAGAAGGTCAATGGGGAGCTTTTCATTTGCCAATTATATGTTGATGATATTATATTTTGTTCTACTAACAAAGCTTTCAATAATGAGTTTGCCAAGCTCATGACCGACAAGTTTGAGATGTCTATGATGGGGGAGTTAGAGTTCTTCCTTGGATTTGAAGTCAAACAATTGAAGGGAGGGACTTTTGTGAACCAAGCCAAATATACCCAAGACATGCTCAAGAGGTTCGAGATGATAGGAGTCAAAGGTGCAAAGACTCCCATGCCAACAAAGGTTAATCTTGATCTCGATCCTAATGGTAAAGAAGTGGATCAAAAACTTTATAGATCTATGATTGGTTCCTTGCTTTACCTTTGTGCATCTAGACCGGACATTATGTTAAGTGTGGGAGTTTGTGCACGTTTTCAAGCCGCACCAAAAGAAAGCCACTTAGTGGCGGTCAAAATAATCTTTCGATATTTAGTGAATACCCCTAACTTTGGTCTTTGGTATCCAAAAGGAGCAAGTTTTGATCTTGTAGGTTACTCGGATTCAGATTGGGCGGGAGACAAAGTGGAACGGAAATCAATCTCCGGGGCTTGCCAATTTCTTGGTAGGTCTTTGGTGTGTTGGTCATCTAAGAAACAAAATTGTGTGTCTCTCTCTACCACCGAAGCCGAATATGTAGCTGTGGCTAGTTGTTGTGCACAACTCTTATGGATGAGGCAAACTTTGAAGGATTACGGTGTCATTTTTGACAAAGTGCCTCTTTTATGTGATAATGAAAGTGCAATCAAGATCGCTCACAACCCGGTGCAACACAACAAGACGAAGCATATTGAGATTCGTCATCATTTCATTCGGGATCATGTCAACCGTGGAGATATTGATCTATCTTATGTTGGCACTAATGAGCAACTTGCCGATATATTCACGAAGCCTCTTGATGAAGCAAGATTCCGGGAATTGAGGCATGAACTAAATATCATTGATTCAAGCAATGTGGCTTGAGCTAGGTGCATTTACTCCCATACTCTAACTTGTGTGTTGTTCTAGATGTGGGCATGGAAATAGGGGGAGTGCGGTCCTAATTGATTGGACTATCCCTCCCCCCATAATGCCAATAGTAAGCGTATTGTTCTATCTTGTCATTTGTGACAATTTTTGAGCTTAATCGATGAGTCTAGGTTTTGGGCCCAAGATATATCTTCGCGGTGCCATACCTATATACTTATACATGGTGGCCTTTTGGTCACCAACCTCCCTAGTGGAGGAGTTTCCCATTTGATTTTATTGTCTTATTTTTTTTCTATGGGAACAAGTTCATGTTTGGTCTTATTTGAATTTATTTGCATGTTTAAAAACATGAGCATTTTGTACCACACAGTGACATTGCCTCCATCCCAAGCCTATCTCATCCTCAAACATACTTAATCTCTAAATGACATGTCCTTATTACACCATAAATGCTGATCTTGTCAATGGGGCCGGAGACTCCGGGGCTTACAGCCCAGAGACTCCGGTGGGCCGAAGACTCTGGGGTAAGTACCGGAGACTCCGGCCGGGCAGTTTTGAATCAATAACTAGGGCACGGGGTGGGGAAGAACAGTTCATTCTTCCCCATCCACCCCCGTGCCCCTGCTCTCCCCCTGCCGCCCCCATTGCCCTAGATCGCCCCCCGGAGCCTCTCCAAGCTTCGGGATCCGCTGTGCCACCGGCAAATCAACTCCTTGGAGGTGTGGGATCATTCCCACCGATCGATTTTGTGCCATGGACTCCGGTAAACTTGCCCTCCATCTCCTCCATCTAGTTCTCTCTAGATCTATGAGATGTGCATGTTTCCCTTAGTTTAATATGGTGTACTACCTTCTAGTGGCTATCAATCATCTTCTTAGCAACTCTATTGTGGATTTTGCACTCGATTTGTTCAATGTGGTCTCCTAGGCTCGGGCTCCTGCATCCAATCAGAGACTCCGGCCCCTGTGGCCGGAGACTCCGGCCTGGACGCAAAGTCTCCGGTTTCGGCCGGAGACTCCGGCTAGATCAGGCCTGGGTGCACTAATCACAGCATAGTTGCTTACTTTTTTGATTCTAGGACATGTCACCTCAACCTTGCTATCTTCCTCACTCATTCACAGGTGCAGGTGGTTCTCGGAAACCGGCCGCTCACAGCAAGGACAAGTTGGTTGTCAATCCCGCCACAGGGGCTCTTGCTCAGAGGTCTGTCATTGCTCAGCAAGCTAGGGATGCTAAGAAGCTCAAGACTAGGATGGCTGAGGAGGAACGAGCCGAGGCTGCTAAGAAGGTCAAGTTCGATAGCCTTGTAACTTTGGAAGGGCTGTCATCGTCTGAATATGTTGAGATGAGGAAGAGGGACATGTATACTCTCCCGCGCAACTCTTGTGACCGTTGCTTTGTCCGCAAAGAACAAGAGCTGATCATGAAGGAGTTCTATGCTTCTCTCAAGAAGTATCCGGTTTGCCCTCAGACGGTCATGGACTTCTCTCATTTTGCCAAGCACAGTGCATATTTCGGAGAGGCCGTGTGGATCACTCGCAAGCTTGGGCTCCATCCACTCATGAAGATTCAAGAGCCCTATAACATCACATTGGTCCATCAGTTCTTTGCTACCTTGGCACTTGGGGATGGTGAGGAGATCCCCATGACTTGGATGACCGGAGAAGAGGTTTGTCACTCCAACTTCATGGACTTTGCCGCTCTCCTTGGGTATGAGTTTCGTGGTGCTACTACTCCTAGTGGCATGAGGATGCATGTGGATGGTGAGTACTATGAGAAGAAGAAGCTTGCTCCTCTCTACACCGGGGATGATAAGAAGATTGTCATTGGAGGAACCCTTGGGCTATCCAAACGGTCCAACATCTTGCTTCGCATATTCCGGACCTCCATTGCCCCTCAAGCCGGTAACTTTGATGCTATTCGTGGGGCCTTAGTGAATCTCTTGGCCTACTCTCATGAAGTCTATTGCAAAGGGGAGACCGCACATGTTGAGCCACTTGATGTGATGGATTTCATTCACAAGGAAATCAATGATTGCATTCTCAACAAGAAGACTCCTCTTTATGCCCCCTTTGTCATGAAGCTCATTCATGCTCAACAACTCAACCTTCCTCTTCTCACGGCAAATGTTGTTAATCACAAGATTGTGAAGCTTCAACGCAAAGAACCCACCGGTCACTCCAAGGAACCATTTGCACCGGTGAGAGGTGAAGATGATGATGCCTTTGCCGAAGGTGTGTCAACTAGAAGGGGCCCAAGGATGAAGCATGCTAGCAATGACGGCTCTAGCTCCAACAATGAGTTTGGTCAAGAATACAAGAAGCTCAATTGGTTCCAAAGGAATGTGCTTTGCATGAATGTGGACATCCGTCACAAGCAATATGAGAGCTACATTGCTCAAAAGAACATAAATGACAATCAACAAGTTCTTCACAAGGCTTTTCGGAAGTCTCAACCGGGCTATGTGGAATCTCCTCCTTCCTCTTCATCATCCGGCACTCACTCCTATGGCAAGTGGAGCAAGGGTCTGACTGACTGGCAAGCCTTTGAGGAGGTCACCTCTGGCACCTCCAATGTGCGTCATGGCAAGAAGCCCATGGCTTCTGATGATATTGAAGAAGGGGATGAAGACTTCGATGCCGGTTCCGAGGACGAGCCCGAGGATGAAGACGATGAGTGATCTCATGGGCGTGTAGCATCGCTCTTTTCCCTTTTTGGTGTCTCGATGCCAAAGGGGGAGAAGTAGCTCTACTAGGATGTCTTCGTTGGGATTTGCCATGGGTTGGTTATTTGGATTTGGATTTGCCGTTCATTTGCTTTGGTCGAGACACAACTTCATGGACTTTCATGTTGTGTCTCATCTATCTTAGTGTTGAACTATCGTGTGTGTGGTACGGTATTATTGTGAGACTTAAGTTCCTATATTGCTAGTAAGACTATTATTAATGTGTGCTATCTTGTTAGTCTTACTTATATGCTTGTGGTTAGTCTCATATATTATTACTTGCTCTTGATATAATTGTGAAATATATAGGGGGAGTGATGATCCTTACTTGTGTGGACTCATGTTCAAATGCAAATGGTGTTGTGCACACAAGTAGGGGGAGCTTTGGCTATATATTTTAATTTATTGTGCTTATATCTTGCAAATCCGTATGTTGTCATCAAACACCAAAAAGGGGGAGATTGAAAGAGCATTTCCCTAATAAATGTATTTTGGTGTTTGTTAACAACATTTGGTGAATTAACCATGCTATTAAAGTTCTGCAGATTTTCTAGGTTGATTCAGGATCTCGCGGAGGTTCACCCCAAAAAGGAAGAAAAGGTCGGAGCCCGTAGTCCAGTAGTGGAGTTAGGGCTTAGTTGTCTTGTAGGGTGCTTCGCGAAGGTGGAAATGGTGGAGAGGGGATCCACGAAGTGCTGCTGTTGCTTCTTCTAGGGCGGAGACTCCGGCCCTGGTGGCCGGAGACTCCGGCCTAGGGGACTCGCCCAGGCAATCCCCAAAGTCGGACGCTTCAGATGCCCGTTCGGAGTTGGGCCGGAGACTTTCTGTCTCTGGCCGGAGACTCCGGGTCGGCATGCTGAGGCCGGAGACTCCGGTCCCCAGGGGCCGGAGACTCCGGTCTGTCTGATTGTGTTCAGGATTGCTAAAGGCTCGGACGGTTCAGAGACCAGGCCGGAGTTGGGCCGGAGACTTTTGTCTCTGGCCGGAGACTCCGGCCCTGGAGTCACTTAGGGCGGAGACTCCGGCCCTCCTGGCCGGAGACTCCGGCCCTAGTCGTCCAGCAACGGCTACATTTCGTGGAGGACTATATAAAGCCTTCTTCTACCTCAAGAAGTGGCTGCAGCTTCCACTCTCTCTCCTCCATTGTTGCTAAGCTTCAAAGCACTAGATCTCTCTCCCTAGCCAATAGAACTCAAAGCCCTTTTGGGATTTGAGGGAGAAGACCTAGATCTACACCTCCACCAAGGCGATTTGATTTCCCCCCTCTCTTTGTTGACGGGCTTGTAACTTGTGTGTTCATCGGATTCCTAGCCGGAAGAAGCCGTCCTCCAAGCTTAACTTTGTGTGTAAGAGCTTGGTGGGCCTATTGGGAGCCTCCAATTGAGTTGTGGAGCTCGCCCCAATACTTTGTGTAAAGGTGTCATGCCACCTTCAAGGGCATCGCTTAGTGGAGCGTGGACTTGCTTTTGTGGCTTGTTCACCGGAGAATAGGGTGAGCCTTTGTGGCGTTGGTGGCCTTTGTGGCACCACACCTCTCCAACGTAGACGTACTTCCCGTAACAAGGAAGGAACTACGGGAATACATCCTTGTGTCTTCGTGTCTCCATTGCGGTTACCTCTATCCTTTACTCGTACCTTTACTTATATTTTTATTGCTAGCTTGCTTGTCACTCTAGGTAAATTCACTTAGTAGCACATCTAGAGAATTTACCTTCTTGTCTAGCCTTAACTTGAAAAGAAGTAAAAATTTGGGTAGCTCCTATTCACCCCCCCCCTCTAGTCGCTCATACGATCCTTTCACTTATAAAATATGATGTTTTGCCAAGCTATGACAGGACTGATAGATGTTTTTATCTTATTAATAGAGAGGAGGAATCCTCCAAAGTTTCTTCTGTTGTTTCTGTCAGTAAACCAGAATATGTGGAGAAGATGCCTTTCCCTCCTAAAGGATATGTGGAGAAGATGCCTTTCCCTCCTAAAGGAGAGAGTAAGGAGAGTAAGAAGAAGAAGAAGAAGAAGAAGAAGAAGAAGAGGAGTAAAAGGCGAGAGGAAACGGTATCTTCCCCTAAGCATGTTGCTCCTATTATAGATTATGATAATTCTGATTGGGATGATGTTCCTGAAGGAAATATGCCCTAGAGGCAATAATAATATTGTTATTATCATATTTCTTGTTCATGATAATGTTTATACTCCATGCTAGAATTGTATTAAGCGGAAACATTAATACTTGTGTGGTTTATGAACAACACCGTGTCCCTAGTACGCCTCTATGGACTAGTTCATTGATTAATGATGGTTAAGGTTTCCTAACCATAGACATGAGTTGTCAATTAATAATGAAGTCATATCATTAGGAGAATGATGTGATGGACAGACCCAAATAAAGCACAGCAATTAGATTGTGTCATTGTGTTCATCTTTGCGAAGCTTTTCCTATGTCAAGTATTGTATTCCTTAGACCATGAGATAATGCAACTCCCTAGTGATCAGAGTAACGCAGCACCAGAAAATGTACTGGAAGCGGCAACTGCATTCATAGCTCACGCGTCTATAATATGTTGTAGTCACGGCATCGAAGTTCCTATTTAACCAAGTTGGTCGTAATCAAATAGCAAGATTTGAGGACGAGATATTATTAGATAATAGTAACCAACAATATACAAAGAAGCGGTGATGGGCCCTGACTTCGTCATATGAATTATTCTAGCAACAATTACATATTGAGATATGATAGTTGATAAACAAAACAACGTTCCTCTACCGGAATGCACACCAAGGACGTGTACCTGACACGACCCAATGGGTTTTGTTGATTCAAAGGTTGCTAGATATGTATGCAAACTTCTATGGTAGAAGTAAGCATAGCGAAGTTGGAATCTTCAATGATGAAAATGTTAAAGTGTTAATTTCATCAAGATATTTGAAGATGCTTGTATTACAAGAAAGTAAGTGGGAGCGCTCAGACATATTTCTAATACTTTATGTGGACGACATATCGTTTATTGGAAATAATGTGTTTTTCTTGATATTGTCAATTTTTTCATTAAAATTGGATTTTTGATGAAAGACTTAGGCAAAACCAGAATATTGAGCATCAATGTCTATGCAGATAGATTGAGGCACTAATATAGTTTTGCCAGAGTACATAGATGAAATATTGAATTTGTTCAATATGGAAACAATAAGAACGGTTCTTGTTGCATGGAAGAGGTTGGAGCAAGAATCAATTGTTTTGACACTTGATGAGTGAAACCGCAAGAATGATTTTATCAAATCTTGTATACCATGATATGTAGATCCAGATATGTCCGATGCTCTAAAAGGTTACGAGCATTCATATGATGATCGTTGGACAATAGTAAGAATATTCTTATGTACTTTCGAAGAACTAAGAATATATTCTGTATGCAAAAGTGATAAATGGTTCATTGCAATGTGTTACATTGGCTTTGTCACACATACATGTAAAATTTTATCTCAATTTTAAGCTATTTGTTTTGAGTTAGAGGGTGGCACAATAAGATGGAAGAAAGTTCCATGATGACTTGGATGAGTTCCAATGTTAACATTGTGGCGGACACTGCAACAAGGACTAAGTATATAATCGCTTTAGAAGCGGCATAAAAGATGCAAAGTAGATAGTGATAATCCAACTTATTTGTGGCACTGTCGTCCAGGTCATATTGGCGTAAAACGCATGAAGAAACTCCATTTTGATGGACTTTTGGAGTCTCTTGATTTTGAATCGTTTGACACATGCGAGCCATGCCTCATGGGCAAGATGATCAAAACCTCATTCTCTGGAATAATGGAACGAGCAACAGACTTATTGGAAATCATACATACCGATGTGTGTGGACCAATGAGTATTTCGACGTACGGTGGATATCGCTATTTCTCACTTTTTCTGATGAGTTAAGTAGATATGGGTATGTCCATTTAATGAAACATAAATCTGAAACGTTTGAAAAGTTCAAAGAATTTCAGAACGAAGTGTAAAACCATCGTAACATGAAAATTATATTTCTGTGATTCAATCGTGGAGGTGTAGTTTCAAGTGTGCTATTACTATGTAGTTCTATTGTATGACAATAGTGACAACATAGTTTTGGCAAAGAAACAAAGGTTTCATCAGAAGACCAAGTTTATACGATGCCATCTCATACAAGATGAGTAATGCGTGCTGACGCAAAAGGAATATGCAAATACAAACGGACCTGAAAGTGTCAGACCCGTAGATAAGGTTTACCACGTGCAACGCGTATGAAGAACACCGGAATGCCATAGGTGTTAAAGGCGCAAGTATGACTAGATTATTGACTCTAGTGCAAGTGGGAGACTGAAGGAAATATGCCCTAGAGGCAATAATAATATTGTTATTATCATATTTCTTGTTCATGATAATCTTTATACTCCATGCTAGAATTGTATTAAGCAGAAACATTAATACTTGTGTGGTTTATGAACAACACCGTGTCCCTAGTACGCCTCTATGGACTAGTTCATTGATTAATGATGGTTAAGGTTTCCTAACCATAGACATGAGTTGTCAATTAATAATGAAGTCATATCATTAGGAGAATGATGTGATGGACAGACCCAAATAAAGCACAGCAATTAGATCGTGTCATTGTGTTCATCTTTGCGAAGCTTTTCCTATGTCAAGTATTGTATTCCTTAGACCATGAGATAATGCAACTCCCTAGTGCCGGAAGAGATCTTTGAGGTCATCAAACGTCATCCTATGAAAGGGTGATCATAAAGGTGTCTCTCAGGTGATCGGAAAGTGCTTGTTGGGTTACATGTATCGAGATGGAATTTGTCCCTCCCAAGTCGGAGAGATATACTTCGGGCCCACTCGGTAATCGATATCAACACCGCTTGCAAGCACGTGGTTAAGGAGTTAATCACAAAGTGATATCGGATTACGGAACGAGTAAAGTACTTGCTGTGAACGAGATTGAACTAGGTATGGCGATACCGACGATCGAATCTCGGGCAAGTAAAATATCGCATGACAAAGGGAATACATATACGGGATTAATTGAATCCTGGCATCATGGTTCATCCGATATGATCATCGATGAATATGTGGGAGTCAATATGGGTTTCCAGATCCCGCTGTTGATTATTGATAGAAGATCATGTCTGCATATTCTCGAACCCGTAGGGTCACACACTTAACGTGCATCGACGCTAGGATATAATGGATAATTGGTTATTGAGTTTTTATTCGGAGTCTCGGATGAGATCCCGGACATCACGAGAGGTTCCGGAATGGTCCGGAGAATAAGATTCATATAATGGAAAGCAGTTTTTGGGTTTCGGAAAAGTTCTGGACTTTTTCGGTAGAGTACCGGAATATTCTAGAAAGTTCCGGAGGGCTCCATGGTGGGGCCCACATGCCCCAAAGGGTCCACATGGACCATAGGGTTTTCTTATGGGCCAAGGCAAAGGAAACTTGGGGGGCAAGTTAGCCCTAGGGTTTTCTTATGGGCCAAGGCAAAGGAAACTTGGGGGGCAAGTTAGCCCTAGGGTTTTCTTATGGGCCAAGGCAAAGGAAACTTAGGGGGCAAGTTTTCTCCCTGGGGGCCACCGTCTTGACTTGGAGGCTAAGGCAGCCCCCTTGGACGCCCCCCCTTGACCTATTTAAAGGGGAGGAGAGGGCTGGGGCGTGCTAACTCCAACCCTAGCCACCGGCCCAACTACTGCCCTCCAATCTCTATCTCCCGTTACTGCACGTAGGCGAAGCCCTGTTGCAGAAACTCTCCACCATAAGCACCACGCCGTCGTGCTGCAGATCCAATCTATCTCTCTACCATACTTGCTGGACCAAGGAAGGAGGAGACGTCGTTGCACCGTACGTGTGCATCTCTCGGAGGCGCCGCCACTTGCGGCGTAGGATCGGATCGGATCGCGGGGAGGAGACAGCTAGTACGACTACATCATCCACGTTCTGTTGAACGTTTCTGCTGTGCGATTTCTTCAAGGGTATGAAGATCTCATCTACCTCTCTCGTTGATTACATCTCCTAGATTAGATCTTGGCTTTCTTGTTCGCTTCCGTAGGAATTTTTTTGATTTACTATGCTGCGAAACCGTTTCAGTTCCTATGCCTGTTACCTATGTTAGTGATCATGATTGGGAAAAGCACTCTACTTTTGATATTGAAAATCTTTTTGGTACCAATTCTAAGGTTAATAATTCTTGTACCATTAGTACTATCCATGTTCCTTCTTATGATGATATGTTTGATGAGTATGCTTTGCGAAATAGCTCTTCTCTAGCTTATGATGGTACTAAACCTCTAGTTTATCATGGTTACAATGATGAGTATAATGTTTTTAGTTCACCAACTATTGAGGAGAAAATTAGTTATGATTACAATATGCCTCCTGCTTTTGATGATTATGGTGATGAGAATAATTATTCTGTTGAATCTGCTCCTACTACGGTTGTTCATGTGGGGAGTATTAATTCTTTTATGCATGTGGCTCATGATAGGGATGTTTTATGTGATAGTTATGTTAGTTCTATTCATGATGCTACTGAAAGTTACTATGAGAGAGGGAAATATGGTTTGATGGACCTCAACAATATTGAGTTTCCCCTCTATATGTTGCAAATCTTGAAGTGGCACTTGTTTTATCTATCCATGTTTGCTACTATGTGCCTCGTTGATTTATTTTCTTACAAGATTCCTATGCATAGGAAGTGGTTTAGATTTAAATGTGTTTCATATTTGCTTTTTAATGCTCTCTCTTGCTTCAAGTTCCTTTATGGCACCTTTGCCTTAAGCTCTTTTATGGCGCCTATGTGAGCATTTTCTCAAATTACTGCGCCTAGCTCAAAGGCGTTAAAGAAAAGCACTCTTGGGAGATAACCCAATGTTTTATTTTTAGTACTTTTTCTTTTACTTGAGTCTTGGAAGTTATTACTACTGTAATAACCGCTCCTTATCCTTTTTATTTCGTTGTTGTGCCAAGAGAAACCTCTAATTTGAGTGAGGTAAGATTTGGGGATGTTGCTGTCCTGAAACAGATTTCGGTGCTGCACCGTAAAACTTTGTGAAAATTCTCAGTATATCTTTTGGACCTGCGATTTCTTGTGCATATGCCCCAGGTTATATCCAAACTTTCATTAGTTAACACTTTTTTGATTTGAGCAACAAAAAACCCTCTAAAAATTCAACCTTTGTCAGCTGTTCTGTTTTGATACATTTCTGTCATTATTTGTGTTTGCCGCTCGATTGCTTTCTTTTTGAGTTCTTTTGATCAAGGAACTTTTGGGGAAAGTTGCTACAGTAGTATATGCTTTATATGTGGTGGTTTTGAGTTGAAACCTGAAGCAAAAAGGGTTGATTCAATATTATGCTTACACTAATGTTTCTAATAAAATTGTGTTGAGTTTTGTATGAAGGAAGTTTTCAAGTGAAGGGATTGGAGAATGATGAGATGAGATGCAGAATGGACAAAAGCTCAAGCTTGGGGATGCCCATGCACCCCAAGAAATATCCAAGAGGTACAAGCGTCAAAGCTTGGGGATGCCCCGAGGCACCCCCCTTCTTCATCGGCAAAAATTAGGTCACCTTTTAAGACACTATATTTTTATTGCTTCATGCACTATGCGTTTTTTTTGGAGCGTCTTTATTTTTGCTTTCAGTTTTCTTTTTGCTTTGCTAGCTGCAATAAATGGTTAGATCACATCATGTTGATTTGGAGGGAGACATACTCCGTTTTTCATTTGCCAAGAACACTCCATTTTTCACTCTTATCGTTCAACGAGTGTTCTCTTTTTCTGCTACTACGTTTAGCTTTTGTTTTTCGCCTTGATTTTTGTTCAGATCTTGTTATATCTTTGCATCAAGGTGTATTTGGACCTCTGTTCTATGTTGGTTTTCATCAAAAAAATTGTTTCAAAAGGGTTCGAATGGTGTTGGAAAAGAGAAAAAGTTTCATGCAAAAAAAAGTGGTACAAAAAGGAGCTTGTTTAGACTGCGGCTTAGACTTTTGCATGCCATGCTTGATTGCGTTTTGATAGTATGCTTGGTGATTTTTGCTATAGCATGACTTTTCTCAAATGACTGAGATTGCTGAATGAGCCTTTGAAAAAATCATGTGTTGTTTTTATTATATGGAAGCATTTATTTGGTTTTCTCCTTTGATGCTTTATTTGGGTTGACTTGGCACATGCTTACACATGTTGACTACAAAATAAGTTGCCTATAGCCTCTATGATCATTTGGTTTTTGACTTGTGATACCACTTTATGCTTCTTTCAATGATGTTTTGTCGCTATGCATGATTACGGCCGTTATTGCTCTCTTAGTTGGTCGCTCCCAGTCTTTTGCTAGCCCTCATTTTGTACTGAGTATGAGCTCTACTCGTGCATCCAACTCCCAAAAACTAAGTTTGCCATTGTATCCACTATAAATTCCTATGCATGGTATTTGTAAGCCATTCCAAGTAAATTTTCATGTGCTACCTTTTAAAAAACCTTCAAAACACTTCTCGTTTTGTGACACTATTTTTAGCTCATGGGGATGTAGTGGTCGGATTTGCTATCTTCCATATTGTTTTATTCCAAAAAGAAAAAAAATAGAAAAAAGAAAGAAAAAATGCACTCCTCCATGGTATGTGAATATTGGTGGGCACCCGATGGAATCGGTTAGCCATTGACGAAGGAATGACAGATGGGCCCCCGACATTCGCCTACCTGGTTCTCGGTCCAGGTGGGGTGTCTCAGGAGAGGCTTTCGAGGCCCGTCAAGGCAGTGTTTCGATGCGGCCCGGGAGTATTACTTGGTGTACAAGCGAAGTTTCGAAGAGTCCAAGCTAGATTAGGTCTCGGTTGATCCGATCTGTACATGGCTTGAGAAACACTCCTGAGACCTAGCCTTATCTTATAAAAGGCTGGGAGGGAGGTTTCGAAACCCTAGAATCACTTCCACCCACCTCACGCCGGAGCGCTCGACAACTTAGAGCTCTCTGTCGTTGGCCAGATCCAATCTGCGCCGCCATTGTAACTCCATCATCGTCGCCACCACCTCAATACAAAAGTCAGACAAGCAGGACGTAGGCCTTTTACCTTTCGAGGGGGCTGAACCTGGGTAAATCCTCGTGTCCTTCTGCTTTCGTCTGATCGCCGTCGAGTTCGCCAGGTTCCCAATACGCTTCCTAGATCGAAAGCCCTTCGACATGGGCATTGCCGGGGATAAACCTCGTCAATTGGCGCCGACCGTGGGGACGACGGGATCTGGATCTACGGATTCGCCGGCTCCATCACCAACCGCAACCAAGATCGGCATCGACACCGCCGTCGGCATCGCTGCGCCGACCAACGTCGGCACCCCCGTCAAGATCGACGCTACCATCGGCATCGCTGCGCCGACCAACGACGACACCACTTCCAAGATCGGCATCGACACCCTCGCCGGCATCGCTGTGCCGGCCATCGTCCACACCAGCCCGATGGAATTCGAGACTGGCGCCGTCGAATCGACTGTCGTCGATGGCATCTCGCCAAGCACTATCAACCTCACCTCGACGATGAGCGCCATCGACCCCGTCCCGAGCGCGGCAAGGGCAGCGCCCGAAGGCTACGACATGGCCTTCGGATTGTTCAATTTCCATGTGGACAGCAATGGAGCAATGGAACTGCTCTCCATCGGCGAATCGGCTCCGCTCGTGGCCGAAACGACGACACCACCATCCGTCGGGGGCAAACCCTTGGCAAGCGCGTCACTAGCGCCGTCGAAGGAGGAGCTGAGACTGAAGATTTCGACCCCATCAGTAGGGTCGAACGATTTCGAAGATCCGCCTCCATCCCCGACCACCGCATACTGCGTCGACTGCGACGCATACCACTACATAGGCGCCGGAGATTTCTCACTCCATGAGATCGCCGGCTGTGAAGATCCGCGGGGAGGTACAGCAGCTATCTACCCAACGATATCCGAGTGCGATCGGGCTCTCAACGCCCTCACGCTTCGCACAGCACCCTATGATCCTGACTACGTCGAAGGATTATACTCGGACTACACGTGCTCCGACGACGACGACGATGTCTACCCCGAAGCTAAGGGGAAAATCGGCAATTCGGTGAGCTCTGCCTCGCTATGCGAATCTAACGCATCTAGCGACGGCTATATGGCTGATCATGACTTTGATTTCATGGTCGAAGTCGGACCCTACGTCGAAAGCGACGACGTCTATCCTCCAGCGCTGGGAGAAATCAGCGATGACTCGACCCCGTGGCTCGGGGGCCACTGCATGATGGCATCACACAACGAAGGAAACAACAGCGGCGGTCGAAACCGAGCAGACAGCGGTCGACCAGTGGTCACACATGACCAGATTCGGTTCGCAAGAAGGGTCTATGCGGGCGAATTAAACTTCGGACCCAACCCAAGTCCAAGCGATCTGGCTGCACTCCGATTCGTCGTTCAGGAGCAAAAAGATCAGATCAGCGCTGATAGACGAGTGTTGGAACGACGCAGAGAGGAGGCCGACGCATCCAGCAGAAGGCGGGCAGAAAGATCATCGCACTACTCTTCAAGCGTTCAGCACAGATCAAGATCGCGCACTCAGCAGGGGGCCGATATGCATAATGTCACTCGAAACCTGGAGGCAGAATTCAACGAAGCTGAGTTAATGCCCAAGACCAAGGAAGCAGCAATCATGGCTGCAGCGGCATACATTGCTGCGAACGCGTCTAACGGTGACGAACATATGCGACACCTGCGAAATCTAGCACTCGAAGGAGTAAGGGTGCTGCAAGGCACGCCTGGCTCAGCACATGATGCGACAACAGCAAGAGCCGCTCCACCATCGGAACAGGCTAGGCACCCAGCACCAGCGCCAGCCGTAGCGCCTCGGACGCATGTGGTCGAACCTCTCAACGGAGAGCTTCGGCATGGCCTGGCCCAGCATAGAGTCGACCAAGGGCGAGCGCGACGCGAGGCGGAAGCGTTCGGCGGTCCCAGCGACGGACTCTGCGGGGCAGAATGCTTTAGCCTTTTGATCCGCTCGGCACCATTGCCGAAAGGAATCAAGCTCAGCGACGGCGTAGTCAAGTTCAACGGGCAGCAGGATCCCCGAATTTGGCTAGATGATTTCATGACCGCTGTCAAGATCAGCGGCGGATCCAGAGACAACGCTCTCCAGTTGTTATCACTGCACCTAAAAGATAACGCAAGGGCATGGTTGAATAATCTCGCCCAAGACAGCATTCGCTCCTGGGAAGAGTTTCGGCAAGCGTTTATCGCAAATTTCCGAGGCACCTCACGACGCCCTACGTCGTTCGAAGAGCTTCGCTTATGCGTGCAGAAGACCGGCGAAAACCTGAGGTCATACATCTCACGATGGATCAGCCTTCGGAACACGACAGAGAATATCTCGCCCGAAAGGGCCATTGATGCATTTCGGGACGGCTTATTTCGGCGTGACTTCAAGGAGGAACTGGGGCGCTGCAAGCCCAGAACCATCGACCACCTCATGAGTTTGGCGAACGAATGGGCCGATGGCGAGGACTCCATCTCGGCTCCCAGAAGCCGCCGTCGATCAGCAGAACACGATGGCGATGCGAAGGATCAGTTCCATCCCGGATCTCGGAAGAAAGGTCGCCGAAGCCGCTACGACAACACGGAGAACGTAGACATGATAGCAGCTGGCTACGTCCACGAAGACCGCGACGACAATCGCGACTTACCACGACGAGGAAATACTTACTACGGCAGCAGTAGCCGTGACTCGAAACCCAGCAAGGAGTGGCGTCGCCGGCAGCCACAACTGTCGGCAGAAGAGATGCTCGACAGCGGATGCCCAAGGCACACGTACCTCGACAAGGACGGAGTACGAAAACCTGCACACCTCCTCATCGAGTGCAGGGAATTCCTTCGCCTCAACCGAGCACTTCAGGAGAGGTTGAATGTCGAGCAACCAGTGGCAGGGGCGATAGCCTACAACGCTCCACCGCCACCACCGAATCCACCAGCAAATGTCGTACAGCAAAGCCATCAGGCCGCTACGATCCAGCAAGCCGAGCAGCGACAGCCGGCCAACGAGGAAGAAGAGTTCCCGCCTCCAAGAGGTTTTGTGCCCATGATTCAGAGGGGGCGCCCGATGAACAAAGTTCGGCGGAAACGCGCGAGAGAAGTATTCCACGCCGAGCACGCGCCACCAGCTACTCCCGAATATCTGAATTGGTCCGAACACCCGATTGGTTTCGACCGGTCAGATCATCCACCGAAGATACCACGCCCAGGACACCATGCTCTGGTTCTTGAGGCGCAGATAGGGGGCTTCACCTCGAAAAAGGTGTTCATGGACGGAGGCAGCAGCTTGAACCTAATCTATGCAGACACGCTGCGGAAGATCAAGATTCCACTAAACAATCTCCTGCCGACAGAGACCTCCTTCCACGGAATCGTCCCGGGAAAGCCAACGTATCCATTGGGGGCGATACACCTCGACGTCATCTTCGGCACTAAAGCAAACTTCAGAAAGGAGAAGATCGAATTCGAGGTGGTCGACTGGCCCTCGCAGTACCATGCCATCCTCGGGCGACCAGCGTTCGCCCGATTCATGGCCGTACCCCACTACGCCTACCTCAAGTTACGGATGCCCGCAAACAGAGGACCACTGACGATCAGCGGCAGCTTTGCGCGGTCAGAAAACTGCGACAAGGACTTCAACGACATGTCCCAGACTTTCGGGGTGCACGAGGAACTGCACCACATTCGGGAAGCCACTGTCATGGACATCGACCCACCGGCGCAGCAGAACGCCCCAGAGTTGTCTTTCGATGCCACCAAAGACACCCGAGAACACCAGATCCACCCGACTGATCCAACCAAGACGGCGCGGGTGTCGAACTCCCTTTCCCCCGCATAGGAAAGCGCGCTCGTCGAGTTCCTCCGTGAGCACTGGAGGATGTTCGCCTGGTGTCCAGCAGATATGCCAGGCATCCCCAGGGAACTCGCCGAGCACGAGCTTAAAATATTCCCCAACGCGAAACCGGTCAAGCAGTCTATGCGACGGTACAATCCAGAGAAGGCCAAGTCGATGGGCGAAGAAATCAATTGCCTCCTTGAAGCTAAGTTCATCAGAGAGATCAAGGAAGCCACATGGCTCTCGCCACCGGTCATGGTGGAAAAGAAGGACACCAAGATCTACAGGATGTGCATTGACTTCACAGCTCTAAACAAACACTGCCCGAAGGACTACTTCCCTTTGCCCCGAATCGACCAGATTGTTGATTCCACGGCAGGATGCGAGCGCCTCTCGTTCCTCGACGCCTACTCTGGATATAACCAGATACGGCTAAAGGTAGAAGACGAAGACAAGACGGCGTTCATCACCCCGCACGGGGTATACTGCTACATGACGATGCCTTTCGGGCTCAAGAACGCTGGAGCTACGTATCAGCGGTGTATGCAAGCATGCTTGAAGGAACAAATCGGACGCAACGTCGAGGTCTACGTCGACGACATTGTCATCAAGACATCGAAAGCAGATACTCTGCTCGACGACCTTCGAGAAACCTTCGCCAACCTCGACAGATATAGCATCAAGCTTAATCCGAAGAAATGCTCTTTCGGAGTACCCACCGGCCAACTGCTGGGCTATCTGATCTCCGAGAGAGGAATTGAAGGCAACCCAGAGAAGATAAAGGCCATCATCAGCATGCACCCTCCAAAGACGCTCCGACACGTCCAGCAGTTGACAGGCCGACTCGCAGCGCTTAGCCGCTTCATCAGCAAGCTTGGCGAAAAAGCACTGCCCTTGTATCGACTGCTCAGAAAAACAGACAACTTCACATGGACCGAAGAAGCGCAAGCCGCCTTCGACGACCTCAAGCGACGACTATCGACCTCCCCAGTTCTCGTTACACCTCGAGAAAAAGAGCCAATGTTGCTGTACATTGCGGCTACAAATCAAGTTGTCAGCTCGGTGCTTGTGGTTGAACGCGCAGAGGAAGGCAAAGAGCACGGTGTTCAGAGGCCCGTGTACTACTTAAGCGAAGTCCTGTCGCCAACCAAGCAAAGATACCCCCATTATCAGAAGTTGGCATACGCCATCTACATGACGGGGAAGAAACTGCCGCACTATTTCGAGTGCCACTCCATCATAGTAGTGGCTTCGAACCCAGTCTCCAGCATCCTCAACAACCCAAATGCTACAGGGCGTGTGTCGCTATGGGGAGTCACGCTAGGACCCTGGGAGATTACGTACCAGCGTCAGTCCGCAATCAAGTCACAGGTCCTACCGGATTTCATAGCCGAATGGACAGAAGCCCAGATGCCCGAACTACCAGACCTATCGAACAGCTAGACCATCTTCGTCGACGGGTCCAAGCGGGTTTCGGGGGCAGGAGCAGGAGTTATCCTGGTATCACCACAAGGAGACAGGATGCGCTACGTCCTCCGCATGCGTTTCCCGAATCCCTCCAACAACGAGGCAGAATACGAAGCCGTCCTTCACGGTATGCGCATGGCGAAGGCCTGCGGGGCAACCCGCATCAAGATTCATGGAGACTCGAACCTCATCGCTCAGCAAGTCATGAAGGAGTGCGACGCAACTTGCGCGAACATGATCGCATATCGCGCCATGTACGACAAGCTCGAAGGCGAATTCGAGGGCTGTGAAGTAACACACATCGGCAGGGAAAGCAACGAGGAGGCAGATAACCTGGCCAATGTCGGCTCAAGATGCCTCCCAATACCGCCAGGTGTTTTCTTCGAGGAGATATTCGAACGCTCCGTCAAGATCAAACCCACACCTGACCCGGCGTTAACAACACGTCCGGGGGCTCGGACAACCGACACCGCCCCAGCGGCAGGAGCAGCAGACCTCCCAAAGGATGCAGCTGCGGTCATGCTCGTCGAGGCAATATGGACAAAGCCGTACTTGGCGTACCTGACGAGGGGCGAACTCCCAGAAGACCCCATCCACCACCGACAAGTCATGCGGCGCTCTAAGGCCTTCACGATAATCAATGGGGAACTCTACAAGCGAAGCACTTCGGGGGTGCTCCAGCGGTGCATAGCGCAGGAAGATGGAATCGCCCTCCTCCGAGAAATCCATGAAGGAACCTGCGGTCATCACGCTTGCAGCCGAACCCTCGTAGCGAAGGCCTTTCGGTCCGGATTCTACTGGCTATCCGCCCTCTACGACGCCAGGAACATCGTCCAGCACTGCGAAGCGTGTCAGATGTTCGCCACCAAGCCGCACGCGCCGGCATCGGAACTGCACACCATCCCTGTGGCATGGCCCTTTGCACAATGGGGGCTCGACCAAGTGGGGCCTCTCCCCAAATCATCTCGAGGAGGGCATACGTACTTGCTCGTCGCTGTGGACAAGTTCTCCAAGTGGATAGAAGCTACCCCGGTCACCAACCAAGAGGCGACCACGACAGTCAAGTTTTTCGAGTCCATCGTCTATCGGTACGGCGTCCCGAACAGCATCATCACCGACAACGGCACCAACTTCACTTCGGGCGAATTCCAGGGCTTCGCTAAAGACCTCGGCATCAAACTCAAGTACGCTTCGGTATCACACCCCAAGTCCAACGGCCAGGTCGAAAAGGCCAATGGACTTGTCTGCGGAGGCCTGAAGAAGCGACTGCTTCGACCCCTCAAGCGCGCAGCAGGCGCCTGGGTCGAGGAATTGCCTTCGGTGCTATGGAGCCTGCGAACAACGCCCAACTCCTCGACAGGCTACACGCCCTTCTTCTTGCTCTTCGGGGCAGAAGCCGTGCTGCCCACGGACGTGCGCTACAGCGCGCCCCGCGTCACCGCCTACGACGAAGAAGACGCGGACAAGGCGTTAGCAGACGCCCAAGATCTACTGGACGAAGCTCGAGACATCGCTCTCGTTCGATCGGCGGTCTACCAGCAGAGCCTCCGCAACTACCACAGCAGACGGGTACGCGGACGCTCTTTCGAACCAGGAGACCTTGTGCTCCGACTCAAGCAAACAAGCACGTCGAAGCTGGAGCCACCATGGGAAGGCCCGTACCTCATCCACGAGGTCATCCCAGGAGGAGCATATCGCCTACGCAACCCAAAGACGGGGAAAGACGTCGACAACCCGTGGAACGCCGCGCAGCTGCGCCGCTTCTACCCTTAGCTCACAAAGCTGTCTCCTCTACCCCCTCTACTATGTAATCAGGCGTCGGCAGCAGTCCGCGCCCAACATTGTGCCTTCGGCACCAAGCAATAAAATTCAAGTTCCTCACTTCATGAGTCAACATATTCACATATTCGCCCACGCTCGGGGGCTTTCGACCCACGCTCGGGGGCTCAACCTTTCGACCCATGCTCGGGGACTTTCGACCCACGCTCGGGGGCTCAGCCTTTCGACCCACGCTCGGGGGCTCAGCTTTCGCCCACGCTCGGGGGCTCAGCCTTTCGACCCACGCTCGGGGGCTTTTGACCCACGCTCGGGGGCTCAACCTTTCGACCCATGCTCGAGGACTTTCGACCCACGCTCGGGGGCTCAGCCTTTCGACCCACGCTCGGGGGCTTCGACCCACGCTTGGGGGCTCAGCCTTTCGACCCACGCTCGGGGGCTCAGCCTTTCGACCCACGCTCGGGGGCTCAGCTTTCGACCCACGCTCGGGGGCTCAGCTTTTCGACCCACGCTCGGGGGCTTTCGACCCACGCTCAGCTTTTCGACCACGCTCGGGGGCTTTCGACCCACGCTCGGGGGCTCGGCCATTCGACCCACACTCGAGGACTTCGCCTACGCTCTGGGGCCGCGCTCGATCAGCTCACGTTTGGGGGACGCGTTCTCTCGGCCTACGCTGGAGAACTTTCGCCTTCCTAATCGATGCTCGAAGTCTCTGCCTTTTCAACACAGTCGAATATAAACGCAGGTATACAATATATGTACAGAGTGAAGATACAGACACAACAACAAAGCTAGTTCATGGTGCCGCAGCATCTCGACTCGCCCTCTGACGATCGCTTTCGACGATAATTTGTCGAGCGATACAATCGCCGGTACTTCTACAAGCAGCATAATGCCGTTCCATGTCGTAGCGACCGCTGGGCGACGGCGGAGGCGTCTTCAGAAGCTCTAGGTCGACTTCAGGGTAGTGCGCATGCACGAAAGCAAGTGCGACCACAGCCCCGCTGCGCAGATGTGCCCGGACAAAGGAATGTATAGCATGGCCGTTCTCGAATCGATCGAGCAGCGCCGGCAAACCTTCGGGCTGATCATTTAGAGGAAACATCGCCTGGTGCACCAGCGCAAGGGCACTTCGGCTCATCTCAGCCAACGCACCAGCTTGAGCAATCCTATCCTGAAGGAGTGTCAGCTTTATTGCCTTCGATCGATCAGCCCAGAAGTTATCAGCAACGGAGTTGGCATGATTCTGGGCAGCAATAATATGCGCGTTTACGCGCCGGGCCTCAGCTGCACTGTCAAGACACGCATCTGCGAACAAGAGAACAAAGACTCAGTCCTGCAGATCCAAGCCAACGTGCAGCGAAAGAAGTTCGAAGACTTACACTTCAGTGATTTGCCAAGATTTTCGATCTCATCTAGAAGGAATTTCTCGCAGTCCGCAGCATACGACGCCTTCGAAAGAGCAACATCGACCTTGGCAGTAACAACCTTTAGTTGGCGCTGCGCGTTCTGGAGCTGATCGCGCAACGATCGAATTAGTGACAACTCGCTCGTGGAGGGCGCTCTTCGCTCAATGGCACCAGCAGTACTGCCAGTTGTTTCGTACGAAACAGGCCAAGCACCAGAGGTCAGCGAAGGATCCTGCATGAGGAGCCGAACATCACACACAAGCAATGGCAACCAAATGGCGTGAAGATTAACATAACAGCAGCACAAGTTTTACAACCGAAAGAGTACTAATCGGGGTCACAGCCCTCGATGTGCACCAGCGAAACTAATTACAATTGGGCACCAGAAGCACTGCTTGCACTACGCCGAACTACCAGCCTTGCTAGACGGCGCGGCGGATGCGCCACGCTTCCGAGCCCTCGCTGCCGCACGCTTCTCGTTCCTATCGGCCAGGAAGCCCGTCATTCGAGCAGCCAGTTCACGAGCACGCGCGACGTAAGTCTTGGCGGACTTGTCGCGTCCGTCCTTATCCTTTGGGTATGTGCTCGTGACCTTGTCAGCATCGAACTCCACGCCATGCATCATCATCATGGAGAAGACAGACTCGGTGCCGATGGTTACCTGACGGCGTACTGCGGCAAATAACGGATCTTCGCCACCCGCCTTCACCGCCACAGCGTCGAGGATTCCCGCCATGGTGTCGCTAGTCGAGTCGGGTACAGAAGTATCCCGAACGCGAACCAGCGTCGACCGCACCCGCGCTAAGAGGTTGACAACCTCTCGGCTCAGGCGTTCGGCAAATCCGATACTGGACTCGATTCCAGCAGGCCCTTTCATCGCTTCGGCGTCTAATTCGGCAGCAGCTACACAAGCAAGCAGACAGCTAAGTCACAACGCGACTTTTCGCCCCGAAAGTTATTCCGGAAAAAGCTTTGAGAACTTACCACGCAAGGCATCAAGTGAAGATTGTAGGCGCTGGGTCAGCTCTCCTTCGCGGGCTTCGGCGTCCAGGCGGCTTTTATCCGCGCGCTCCTTAGCCTCGGACGATTCGCCCTTCAGTCGGGCGATTTCGTCGTTCAGCTCGGCGACCTTATCCTTCAAACCCGAATTCTCAGTGGTAAGATTGTCCAGCTGAGTTTTTAGGGAAGTCTTATCAGTAGCAGCTTGGGCCCCAATCCCTAGTCAATAGAAGAAGATGTTCAACAACAAAAGCATCATGTCATACGCAAAGGCGAACTGTACAAGGAAGGTGGCATTACTCACTTCGAGTTTCGTCGAGCTTCTCAGACAGCCTACGATTCTCTTCCTCTAAGGCGAAGAAGCTCCTGCAAACCTTCGACAGGTCCCTAACAACGGGCTAAAGAAAGTCGGGCGACAAATTAACCTTCGAATCATGTTTCGGAGGGCAAGCCCAAGTGTGAACACTTCGACTCACCCTCGGGGGCTACTAATGGTCAAATACGCGAAGTGCAAGTCGAAAGTCTTTGGACTTACATGGTTGCTAGGACCGGAAGGCACGCCGGACGAGGAGACAAGCACGAATTCTTGTTCCGTCGCCTTCTTCTTGGAAGAGGTCGAAGGCTTCGTCGGAGCAACTTCGGGGGCGACAATATCAGCGACCTTCTCCTGTGAGTCTGCCGTTTGCTTAAGGGCGTCGTCATGAGGTCGAACCTGGTATCGATCTTGATCCCCCGGACCAGTCGACGTTTCCTCGGTGGAAGATCTGAAGCAATCATCAGCGTTAGAATCGGACAACCAAATCAAAACAAGACCACAAATTACACGAAAGAAGAACTTACGATGCGTCGATCCCGAACTTCGGAAGGACCTTTTTCTCTGTTCGAGGAGGAGGACGGCGGTTCAAAGGCGAGGCAGGGATGGCGCTGTTGTCGTCATCCCCTGAAGAAAAGTGAGTGTCGTCAAGGTCTTCCGAATCCTCGACAACGTCCGCGACTCGTTGTCTCTTCCGAGCCCTCAGTGGCGATGGAGCAGCGGAGGTCGACCCTTCAGGCACCTCGGCGAAGTCACGCCCCGGATATTCGCCCATCTCTGGCTGGGGCGGATAGCATCGGGCTATGTTTATCACCTACATAATGAGAAAGACTGCATTCGACACTGGACGATCCGGCTAAGAAACGAAGAAGGCATTCGAATAAAAGCATAATCATACCTCGGTGCGGGGAAAGGCTTTGCTGAAGGCCACTGCACCGAAGACCTTCGGCACAGGATCCTTCTTCTTGATGTTGGTGACGGCGCGTACGCACTCGTCGATTTCGGCTTCGTGCAGCTCATCCTGAGAGATGCGAGTCGAGTCCCGGCGATCGCTGTAATCCCACATGCAGTGGGCTCGAGCAGCGAGCGGCTGGATTCGGCGCTCGATGAAGGTTCGGATGAGTTGGACTCCCGAAAGTTCCTTCTTCGGAGTAGCTCGAAGCTGTTGGATCTTCTCCATCAGCGGCTCTGTAATCTTCAACTCCTCGTCCGAAAGGTCGTGCCTCCAGGAGACGCGAGGTCGAAGAACGCCGGTGGGATGGAATTCCTCAAGTCCGAAGTTTTCGCCGTCGGAGGATTTGTCCTTGGCGTAATACCACTTCGTCCTCCACCCGGGGTTGTTTTCGGGTGTTTGGAGGTTGAAATACTCGACGTCTGGGCGCACTTGGACGCCGAAACCGCCGGTCTGATAGGGCAGAGGGTGCCGAATCACGAAGATTCGGCGCCACAGTGCCCAGTGGGGTTCGATCCCCAGGAAGCACTCACAAAGCGTGATAAAACACGCAATGTGAAGAACAGAGTTGGGATTCAGGTCATGGAGCTGAATCCCGTAAGCAAAGAGAAGGCCACGGAGAAAAGGATGCGGGGGGAAAGACAGACCCCGCAGCAAAAAGGCGATGAAGATTACCCGGAAACCGAGGGGTGGCCGGGGAACGATCTCCGGGCCGGGGGCGAGCGATTCCGCCGGCGCATTCTTCAGCAGGCCCATCTTCTCGGCCTGGGTCAGCTCCTTGTTGCCAACCTTGGATTGGACCCAGCGGCCAACGCCGGAGCCTTCAGCATCGGCCGTCTTGGCCTTCTTGGCGGCGGCAGTGGCGCCAGCGGCTGTGGAGCTCCTCTTGCCCATGGTCAGGGCGCAGCAAAGATCGCGGAAATGGAGATGGAAAGGAAGAGCTACAAGGATGCTGCGCGAGGAAGAAGACGATGGCAGCGGAGTGAGATAGACTGTTACCCTGCCACCGTTATTTATTCTAGCTCTAGAGATCTACGTCAGATCTCAACCGTCCATGGCGAAGTGGAAACGGCCGGGTTGATCCGACCGTCCACGTGTCAGCACGCGAGCACCGCGGCGTCCACTACGCACGGTAGTCAAGGAAACCGCGCCGGTTATTTCTCACCCACGCGCGGGACGTGCGGTCAAACTCTGTCAACGGCCGCGATGCACGGCTTGAGGGCCCACCACACGTCTTGTCCTGGCAGGCTCAGGCCCGTCCTGCAGAAGATGAGGTGACGACTCAACGCAGTGTGTCGTCAGCGCTGACGCGTTCCCTAGGGTAAAATGCTGTCTTTTCGACTCAAGGGGTAAAAACTGGCAAAGGCTCTTTCGAGTCCCAAAGGTATGTACCCCTTGCACTCAGATGATCTCTCGATCGGGTTTCTTTCGAGGTCTTCTGTGCTTTTCTCTTTTGTGCCATTCGAATGAGCATTGAGTTTCTCGACGACTCTGTCTTTCGTTCTTTTGGGGGAATTTTCCGGTCCCTCGAATTATCTCTTTCGGGCCAGCAGCGCCTTCGACATATTCGAGTCAGGGCTCCGGTCCCTCGAATTATCTCTTTCGGGCCAGCAGCGCCTTCGACATATTCGAGGTTGGACTTCGGCCCCTCGAGCTATTTCTTTCGGGCCAGCAGCGCCTTCGACATATTCGAGTCAGGGCTCCGGTCCCTCGAATTACTTCTTTCGGGCCAGTAGCGCCTTCGACATATTCGAGTCAGGGCTCCGGTCCCTCGAATTATTTCTTTCGGGCCAGCAGCGTCTTCAACATATTCGAGTCAGGGCTCCGGTCCCTCGAATTATCTCTTTTGGGCCAGCGGCGCCTTCGACATATTCGAGGCTGGACTTCGGCCCCTCGAGCTACTTCTATCAGGCCAACAGTGCTCTCGAAATATTCGAGGCAGGGCTTCGATCTTTCGAGCTGTTTCTTTCTACCCAATAACACTTTTAGAGATTCGGGTTCGAGTTTCGGACCTTTGAATCATCTTGTTCTAATCTGTCTTTCGGGCTATCAACGCTCCTCAATCAACATGCCCGAAGTTTGGTCGCCATATACCTGTTCGGATGCCGTATGTCAAATACGAAGGTAAGACCACGATTTGCAACATCGGATGGCCCGGTATTCGTATCAAACGCGCTCTGCCGGAAATTTTCCATACCTACGGTATGAAGCTTGCACCGATGGACGCATCGGGTGCCTCACAAATGAACTGGGCTTCGACTTGGTAAGTCCAACGCGGCTCAGGTCGAGGTAGCGCCAGCCCACGCGGGTTCGAGTCGGGGGACTCGAATCTGAGTAAGCTAACCGAATGTCTTTGCAGCAATGCAATTAACTGAGACCCGGCGTGAGTCTCAGGCCGGTTATGCGCATCCCTCTGCAAACCCAACTTAACGCTTTCGAGGCTCTACATGAGAGTAGCTCGAAAATCACGTAACGAAACAAGCATACTATTCGAATGACTTCTGTACATTTGCAGCTTTGCAGGCCAAGTGCTCATGTCGGGTGCGGCTGGGAAGACTTTCGGGAGGAGTCCCTGCCATAGTCTTTGGCTATCCCAGGCACTCGGGGGCTACTGACGAAGGAATGACAGATGGGCCCCCGACATTCGCCTACCTGGTTCTCGGTCCAGGTGGGGTGTCTCAGGAGAGGCTTTCGAGGCCCGTCAAGGCAGTGTTTCGATGCGGCCCGGGAGTATTACTTGGTGTACAAGCGAAGTTTCGAAGAGTCCAAGCTAGATTAGGTCTCGGTTGATCCGATCTGTACATGGCTTGAGAAACACTCCTGAGACCTAGCCTTATCTTATAAAAGGCTGGGAGGGAGGTTTCGAAACCCTAGAATCACTTCCACCCACCTCACGCCGGAGCGCTCGACAACTTAGAGCTCTCTGTCGTTGGCCAGATCCAATCTGCGCCGCCATTGTAACTCCATCATCGTCGCCACCACCTCAATACAAAAGTCAGACAAGCAGGACGTAGGCCTTTTACCTTTCGAGGGGGCTGAACCTGGGTAAATCCTCGTGTCCTTCTACTTTCGTCTGATCGCCGTCGAGTTCGCCAGGTTCCCAATACGCTTCCTAGATCGAAAGCCCTTCGACATGGGCATTGCCGGGGATAAACCTCGTCAGCCATGCTTTGTGAAAGGAAAAAAGGTGGGGAGGAGTGCCAAGCTTTATAAAAGAGCACAAAAGTGCCAATCTCTCTCAAAAACTTGCTTACTTTTTGTATGGAAGATAGTAAGAACCCCATTACTAGTCGTTGACAAAGACAACCACCTCTCAAAACCAATTTTTATCTCTCTGTTTTTCAAATGAAAAGCTCTTGCACATGTTTAATCACTACTTCCCTCTGCGAAGGGCCTTTCTTTTACTTTTATGTTGAGTCTCCACCTTCTACCTTTATGCACCGTCTAAGAGAGCATAGTTGTCATTCTGAGTATAATGTGCATAGTCCCAAAGTTTATTATTGATTGATTCAAGATTATGGTTTTGCTTGTTCTTAAATTATTTGTATCTAGTCGCCCTCTTAAACTTGAAGGTGTCCTATGCATTTATGTTTTGCTACTCCATGAGGGACAAGCTGAAAACCATTTGCTATGTTTTCCATATGGTTGAAACACACACGTGACTTTCATTGTTTCATTTTCATGATCTTTCCTTTGTGTTTCTTTTCATGCTATAATATGGTTGCTAAGTTTCTATTATCAAGATTATGTCTTTCATGCCAATGTTTTAAGTTCTTTGATCTCGGCACTCAATGCTCTACCTCGTTGATCAAATTGTGATGGTGCATGTTCACCTAAAAAATTATTCTTTTGTTATCACTTACCTACTCGAGGACGAGCAGGAGTTAAGCTTGGGGATGCTGATACGTCTCAAACGTATCTATAATTTTTGATGCTCCATGCTTGTTTTTACACCATTTGCTTAGTGTTTCGTTACACTTCGTAGCGTTTTTATGCGATTTCCGGAATTAACCTATTGACAAGATCCCATAGTGCCAGTTTCCTATTTTCTGCTGTTTTGTGTTTCAGAAAAGCTACACAGAAAATATTCTCGGAATTGGACGAAACAAGTTCCAGAACTCCTATTTTTTCCGGAAGAGGATCGAAGACCAAACGAGAGCCGGAGGGGGGCCAGGGGCCAGCCTCACCATGAGGGGGCGCGGCCCAGCCCCTGGTCGCGCCCCCTTGTGGTGAGACCACCCTGGTCACCTCCTGACGACGCCCCTTCGCCTATAAGGAGCCTCTCGATGGAAAACCCTAAAAGAATCGGCGTTTTTCCCAGAACAGTTCCGCAGCTCCGCCGCCGCCGACCAAATTCGGGGGACAGAAGTCTCTATTCCGGCACCCTGCCGGGACGGGGAAGTGCCCCCGGAGCCATCTCCATCGGTCTCCATCGCCGTCTCCGCCATCTCCATCGACCTCACCGCCATCTCCATCAACCTTGCTGTCTCCTATGATGAGGAGGGAGTAGTTCTCCCCCGGGGCTAAGGGCTCTACCGGTAGCTATGTGGTTCACCTCTCTATCCCATGATGTGATCTTTATGTGATCGTGAGCTTTGTATCTAGTTGAATTGGTAGATGTTATTATTCAGATATTATGCTACTCCCGTGCTTTATTATTGTAATCTTCGGAGATACCTTGTATCATGGTGTGAAAGTGACTAGTGTGCGCATCATGTGTATCTTTTTTGTTAATGTCTATGAAATGTTGGTGTTTGTTGGAACCATCTAGTGCGTTCACGGTGATAGTGTGGGACAATCTAGTTTGGGTACATACGGACTTTGAGGAGTGCTTCGTAGCCCTACGCATGATTAGTGTTTGTTTTCCATTGGAGAATTGTTTTGAGTTGCATATTGATGATAGTATCTATTGGTTCAATTATGTTATATTTATTGAGAGTGTGTCCACTAGTGAAAGTATGATCCCTAGGCCTTGTTTCCAAGCATTGCACACCGTTTATATTCAGTTTTGTTACATGTTTGCTCGCAGCGATATTTATTTCAGATTACGTTTACTACTTAATATCATCACTACTACTTGTATTTCACTACCTCTTCGCCGAACTAGTGCACCTATACATCTGACAAGTGTATTGGGTGTGTTGGGGACACAAGACTTTCTGTATCATAATTGCAGGGTTGCTTGAGAGGGATAGCTTTGACCTCTTCCTCCCTGAGTTCGATAAACCTTGGGTGATTCACTTAAGGGAAACTTGCTGCTGTTCTATAAACCTCTGCACTTGGAGGCCCAACACTGTCTACAAGAACAGACGCGTGCGTAGACATCAAAGGACGAGGACCGGAAGAGAGCCGGAGGGGGGCCAGGAGCCAGGCTCACCATAGGGGGGTGCAGCCCAGCCCCTGGCCGCGCCGTCAGATACGTCTCTAACGTATCTATAATTTTTGATGCTCCATGCTTGTTTTTACACCATTTGCCTACTGTTTCGTTACACTTCGTGGCACTTTTATACATTTTCCGAAACTAACCTATTAACAAGTCGCCACAGTGCCAGTTCCCTGTTTTCTGCTGTTTTTGTGTTTCAGAAGTGATGCACAGGAAATATTCTCAGAATTGGACGAAACAAGTTCCTGAAGTCTTATTTTTTCCGGAAGCTTCCAGAGATCCGAAGAGGAGATGGAGTGGGGCCACGAGATGGCCACACACCAGGGCGGCGCGGCCCAGGCCCTGGCCGCGCCCCCTACGTGTGAGACCGCCTCGGTCCACTTCTGACGATGCCCCTTCGCCTATAAAGACCCCCCGATGGAAAAAACCTAAGTACCCGATCAATTTTTCTAGAACACATCGCGATCCGCTGCCGCCGTCGACCCGAAGATCGGGAGGGTCCAGAAGCTCTTCCCGGCACCCTGCCTGAGAGGGGAATCGCCACCGGAGGTCTTCTTCATCGCCATGCTTGCCTCCGGAGCGATGAGTGAGTAGTCTACCTGGGACTATGGGTCCATAGCAGTAGCTAGATGGTTGTCTTCTCCACCATATGCTTCATATTTAGATCTCATGAGCTGCCCTACATGATTGAGATCACCGTTATGTAATTCTACATGTTTGGTTTGTTGGGATCCGATGAATATTGGTGTTATGATTGAGTTGCTATACTAAAATATATCTTATGTTATCTCTATGTTGTTTATGATCTTGCATGCTCTCCGTTGTTAGTAGCTATGTTGGTCGAGTAGTTGCTAGTGACTCCAAGAGGGGGTATTTATGCTCGATAGTGGGTTCATGCCTCTATTTAACCTGGGGGAGTGACAGAAACCTCTAAGGTTGTAGATGTGCTGTTGCTACTAGGGAGAAAACAACATTCATATGCTCAAGGGCATATGCTTTGTTTACATTACACACTTTGCGTAATGCAATTTTCTGTTGTTCGCAACTTAATACTTGTGGAGTTCTCGGATTGATTCACCACAAGTGGATTATTAGTCATAGATGCAGTTGGATGGCGGTCTATGTATTTTGTTGTAATGCCTAGAGTAAATCGCATAGTGATCTTCTTGACATATCACGTTATCTTTATTCTATCAATTGCCCAACTGTAATTTGTTTACCCAGCATGTGTTATTTATCTTATGGAGAGACACCACTACTGAACTGTGGACCCTGGTCCTATTTCCATCATATTGCTATCACCTGTTTACTTTACTTGCACTGTTTACTTTACTTGCATACTATTATCACTTTCCACTCGATACACTCATAACCTTTGTTTCAAGCAAACCGGTGAGATTGACAACCTCATCGCAAGTTGGGAGCAAAGTATTTGGTTGTGTTGTGTGCATGTTCCACGTTGCTACTGGCCGAAGATGAGTCAACAAGTATCGTTAAACGGCGCCCTTGTTGGAGTGTTATTAAGCTAGTCCGCATCACCTTCAGTCGTATTGTCTGCTCTTCTCCTGATCGATAAACCTTAGTTTCTTAACTGAGGGAAAATCTGCTGCTATATTCATCACACCTTCCTCTTGGGGTTCCCAACGGGCTGGTCATTCACCACGCATCAAGCAATAGTTTTCTGGCGCCGTTGCCGGGGATTGAAGAAGAAGAAGCTCCCACATCAACTACGTATTCCCACGTCAACTTGGCGCCAGCAGCTAATTTTCTGGCGCCGTTGCCGGGGAAGAGTGGAAGACCTCTGCAATGGGAGTTTTTCGCACACACATCCTTTACTTTGTTTTAAGTTTTGCTTTACTTTATTTTTACTTGCATCGTTTTATATCAAAAACCCAAAAAAAAAATAGAATCCTTGGTAGTTGTTATTCCTTTACTTTTAGTTCATCATGCTGTTCCCTAAGTACGTTCTGGAGGACCTCTCAGTAGGTAGTGGTTCAATTATTGGAAAAAGTAGAAATTGAGGAGTTCTTTAATCACATTAGTATGCATACGGAAGTTGAGGAAAAATCTTTGGTTGAGCTAGCTCCTAGTATTGAAGTTGCTTCTGCTTATTTAATACACATGTTAGAAACTAGGTTTGCTAGTCTTAATCCTTTTATGCAATACATGTTCCTTAAGCTTCATGAAATTGAAGATCCTGAAAAGAAAGCTTTTATTTTGGAAGCTTTGCGCCTAGAATTTAAGGATGTCGTTATTGAAGCTAGAAAAGTTCTTAAACGTTTTAATAAACTCGGTTCACCTATAAAGGTTATTAGTACAAACGATGAAGGAGCCGAAATACCTATACCTAGCAAGCTCTTGGGATTGTGTGAAGCTTTCGAAAATAATTTTGACTGGATCTGTCCCCAAAATATTTTTAGTGATTTGAGTGAACCAAAGCATGATCACAAAGGGGCTTCTAAAACTTATGTGGATGAAATACAATGCCTTATTGACAAAACTTCTGCAGTTGATCTTAATGCCCCTTCTGATGTTACTTGATTCGCAATTTTCTGCGCCTAGCTCAAAGGCGTTAAAGAAAAGCACTCTTGGGAGATAACTCAATGTTTTATTTTCAGTACTTTTTCTTTAATTTGAGTCTTGGAAGTCATTACTACTGTAATGAACGCTCCTTATCTTGTTTATTTCATTGTTGTGCCAAGAGAAGCCTCTAATTTGATTGAGGTAAGATTTGGGGATGTTGCTGTCCTGAAACTGTTTTCGGTGCTGCACCGTAAAAATTCGTATAAATTCTCTGTATATCTTTTGGACCTGATATTTCTTGTGCATATGCCCCAGGTTATATCCAAACTTTCGTTAGTTGAACACTTTTTGATTTGAGCAACAGAAAACCCCTAAAAAATTCGACCTTTGTCAGCTGTTCTGTTTTGACAGATTTCTGCCAATATTTGTGTTTGCCGCTTTATCGCTTTCTTTTGAGTTCTTTTGATCACGGAACTTTTGGGGAAGTTTCTACAGTAGTATATACTTTATATGTGGTGGTTTTGGGTTGAAACCTGAAGCAAAAAGAGGTTGATTATATGTTATGCTACACTAATGTTGCTAATAGATTTGTGTTTAGTTTTGTATGAAGGAAGTTTTCAAGTGTAGGGATTGGAGAATGATGAGATGAGTTGAAGAATGGACAAAAGCTCAAGCTTGGGGATGCCCATGCATCACCCCAAGAAATATCCAAGAAGTACAAGCGTCAAAGCTTGGGGATGCCCCGAGGCACCCCTTCTTCATCGGCAAAAATCAGGTCACCTTTCAAGACACTATATTTTTATTGCTTCATGCACTATGTGTTTTTCTTGGAGCGTCAGTTGTTTTAGTTTTCTTAGTTAGCTTAGTTTTGTTTGCTGCAATAAATGGCTGGACCCAACAAATTTCTTTTGGAGGAGATGTACTCGTTTTCATTTGCCAAGAACACTCAGTTTTTCACTATTATCGTTCACCGAGTGTTCTTCTTTTTCCGCTACTGCTTTTGGTTTTTGTTTTCGCCTTGATTTGCGTTCAGACCTTGTCATATCTTTTCATCAAGGTGTATTTTTGCCTCTGATCCTTATTGGTTTTCATCAAAAGAGGTGTCTCTAAAAATTTCAAATGGTGTTGGAAAAGAGAAAAAGCTTTATGCAAAAAAGTGGTACAAGAAGGAGCTTGTGTAGACTGCGGCTTAGGCTTTTTCATATCGTGCTTGATGTCTTTTGATAGTATGCTTAGTGGTTTTGCTGTAGCATGACTTGTCTCAAATAACTGAGATTGCTTAATGAGCCTCTAAAAAAAATCATGCGTTGTTTTTATTGTATGGAAGCATTATTTTGGTTTTCTCCTTGATGCTTTATTTGGGTTGACTTGGCGCATGCTCACACATGTTAGACTCTAAAAAAGTCGCCAATAGCCTCTATGATCATTTAGTTTTTGACTTTTTATGCCATCTTATGTTTCTTTTAATGTCGCTTTGTCGCTTTGCATGATTATGGCCATTATTGCTCTCTTAGTTGGTCACTCCCAGTCTTTTGCTAGCCCTCGCCTTGTACTGAGTATGAGCTCTACTCGTGCATCCAACTCCTAAAAGCCAAAGTTTTCCAAAGTGTCCATCATACATACCTACTAGCAATTTGCTATTCCAAGTTAATTTGACTTGCTTTTATCTTCTCTTCAAATTAAACTCTTACCAGTGTAATGCGAAAATTGGTTAGTAAAGCTCTCACGAACCGGAAGGCACACTTTACTTTTTCCTGTTCTTAAAAATTTGACATTGTGGTCTCTTATGTTGAGTTGTTATGCTTGCAAGTTGTAAGTTGGATTCTAGCCCATCCATGTCGTCATGGGGCAAGCTTTCAACATTGCACTTCTTATTTGAGTTGATATCGTGATCTTTTGTTTATGGATGCCCGCTGAGTGAAATGAATTGGGAATCTTGTGGGGATCATGGAGTTTGTACATGTGTTAGGGAAACGCCTGGGCCGCCATTCTAAGCCATGCATAATTCATGGTGGAAATTTGCAGCATACCCATGGTGGACATTCGACGACGCATCTCAAAATAAAAAGCTATACAATTGGTAAATAAAAGAGATGTCGAGGTGTTCATTGTCTGTTTGTCCTGTCATTTTGATGTGGGCTTGTTCCATGTCATCGGGCACGGAGGTACCCCGTTGGCGGTTTTCGATGATACATATATACTTACAATGACAAGAGCTTTGCTTGGGACTCTAAGTTGAGTAGCATGAGTTTTGGGTACTCGTATTCACGGGACACGAGGTTTTCGACTTATGATTTGTCAAGCATATGCATCATAATTGTTCTCGCATTAACTCTAACCATTCAAGATGCTTATGATGGGGGCAATGAGAGCTCAAAGCCGGTAAGTAACATAATTTTTGAAGGTCTATAAAACTTACAATCACTGCTTCCCTCTGCGAAGGGTCTTTCTTTTACTTTTTTGTTGAGTCATGATACGTCTCAAACGTATCTATAATTTTTGATGCTCCATGCTTGTTTTTACACCATTTGCCTATTGTTTCGTTACACTTAGTGGCATTTTTATACATTTTCCGGAACTAACCTATTAACGAAGTGCCACAGTGCCAGTTTCCTGTTTTCTGCTGTTTTTGTGTTTCAGAAGTGATACACAGGAAATATTCTCGGAATTGGACGAAACAAGTTCCTGAAGTCATATTTCACCGGGGAGCTCCCAAACATCCGAAGACCTGACGGAGGGGGGCCACGTGGCCCCCACACACAGGGGCGGCGCGGCCTGGCCCCTGGCCGCGCCACCCCCTTGTGAGGCCGCGTGGCTCCACCTCTGACAGCCTCCTTTCGCCTACATATACCCCCTGACGAGAAAAACCTAAGGCCCAATCAGTTTTCCAGAATACATCGCGATCCGCCGCCGCCGTCGACCCGAAGATCGGGAGGGTCCAGAAGCTCTTCCCGGCACCCTGCCGGAGAGGGGAATCGCCACCGGAGGTCTTCTTCATCGCCATGCTTGCCTCCGGAGCGATGAGTGAGTAGTCTACCTTGGACTATGGGTCCATAGCAGTAGCTAGATGGTTGTCTTCTCCACCATGTGCTTCATGTTTAGATCTCATGAGCTGCCCTACATGATTGAGATCACCGTTATGTAATTCTATGATGTTGGTTTGTTGGGATCCGATGAATATTGGTGTTTATGATTAAGTTGCTGTACTGAATTATATCTTTTGTTATCTCTATGTTGTTTATGATCTTGCATGCTCTCCGTTGTTAGTAGCTATCTTGGCCGAGTAGTTGCTAGTGACTCCAAGAGGGGGTATTTATGCTCGATAGTGGGTTCATGTCTCTATTTCACCTGGGGGAGTGACAGAAACCTCTAAGGTGGTAGATGTGCTGTTGCTACTAGAGAGAAAACAACATTCATATGCTCAAGGGCATATGCTTTGTTTACATTACACACTTTGCTTAATGCAATTATCTGTTGTTCGCAACTTAATACTTCTAGGGTGTTCGGATGATATCCCCGGGGGTGGATTATTAGTCATAGATGCAGTTGGATGGCGGTCTATGTATTTTGTTGTAATGCCCAGAGTGAATCTCATAGTGATCTTCTTGACATATCACGTTATCTTTATTCTATCAATTGCCCAACTGTAATTTGTTTACCCAGCATGTTATTTATCTATGGAGAGACACCACTAGTGAACTGTGGACCCCGGTCCTATTTTAATCATATTGCAATCACCTGTTTACTTTTCCCGCATTGTTTACTTTACTCGCATTTTACTACTGTTTTCCACTCGATACACTCATAACCTTTGTTTCAAGCAAACCGGTGAGATTGACAACCTCATCGCAAGTTGGGGACAAAGTATTTGTCTGTGTGTGTGCAGGTTCCACAAACACCTTCAGTCGTCATCGTCTCCCTTCTCCTGATCGATAAACCTTGGTTTCTTAACTGAGGGAAAACTAGCCTCTACACTCATCATACCTTCCTCTTGGGGTTCCCAATGGGCTGGTCATCACCACGCACAAGGACATACTGCTCCCACGTCAACTTAACGCCACAGTTCTTTTCTGGCGCCATCACACGAGTAGCAGCTTCTTTTCTAGCGCCGTTGCCGGGGAAGGAAGAGAAGACTTCTGCGAGGGGAGTTCTTCGCACACACATTCTTTACTTTGTTATTTGTTTTGCTTTACTTTATTTTATTTTACCTGCATTGCTTTTTATATCAAAAACCCAAAAAAAATTAGAATCCTTGGTAGTTGTTTTTACTTGTTTACTTTCGCGTTGCTGAAATGGGTACTCCTGAAAACACCAAGTTGTGTGATTTTGCTAGCACGAACAATAGTGATTTTATCTGCACTCCTATTGCACCACCTGTTCCTGCTACCACTTTTTATGAGATCAAGCCTGCTTTATTGAACCTTTTTATGAAAGAGCAATTTTCTGGTGCTAGTACTGAAGATGCTGCAGCTCATCTCAACAATTTTGTTGAGCTATGTGAGATGCAGAAATATAAGGATGTTGATAGTGATATTATTAAACTCAAGTTGTTTCCTTTTTCTTTGAGAGGAAAGGCTAAAGATTGGTTGCTGTCTTTGACTAAGAATAGTATTGATTCATGGGCTAAGTGTAAGGATGCTTTTATTGGTAGATATTATCCTCCTGCTAAGATTATATCATTGCGTAGCAATATTATGAAGTTTACTCAGTTTGATAATGAACATGTTGCTCAAGCTTGGGAAAGAATGAAATCTATGGTAAAGAATTGCCCCACTCATGGACTGACTACTTGGATGATTATCCAAACTTTTTATGCAGGACTGAATTTTTCTTCAAGGAACCTACTTGATTCAGCTGCTGGAGGCACTTTTATGTCCCTTACTTTGGGCGCCGCATCAAAGCTACTCGACAACATGATGGTAAATTATTCCGAATGGCACACCGAGAGAGCTCCACAAGGTAAGAAGGTAAATTCTGTTGAGGAAACCTCTTCCTTAAGTGATAAGATTGATACCATTATGGCTATACTTGCTAATGATAGGACTCATGTTGATCCTAATAATGTTCCTTTGGCCTCTCTGGTTGCTCAAAGAGAGCAAGTTGATGTGAATTTCATTAGAAATAATAATTTTAATAACAATGCTTATAGGAACAATTTTGCTAGTAACAATTATAGGCCGTATCCTTCTACCAATGGTAATGGTTATGGTAATTCCTACAACAACACTAGGGCCGTGCCCTCCGAGCTTGAGGTAATGCTCAAGGACTTCATCGGTAAACAAACTGCTTTTAACAAGTCTGTTGAGGAAAAGTTAGGCAAAATTGATATTCTTGCTTCTAAAGTTGATAGCCTTGCTCATGATGTTGAACTTCTGAAATTAAAAGTGTTCCCTAATGATGTGAATGTGAGCAATATTGTTGTTGCCGCTAATACTACCCAAGTTAGAATTGATGAAAATATTAGATTGTTAGCGGAATTGCATGCCAGGTGGGAAAGAGAAGATGAGATGGCTAGAGAGATGAAGGTATGTACTATTACTACCTCTAATGATGTTGCTCCTACTGATAGCAATCCTCTTACTTTGATTGGTGTAGAGAAAACTCCCACTCCTTGTGTTAAAAAGCCTAAAACTGCCAAAACTTTTTCTCAAAAGAGTGCTGAAATTTTTCGGAGTGTGGGAGACGATAGCTCTATTTCCTTTAATGATTTTGATGTTGATGGCTGCAATATATCTGAAGTTATTTTGTTCTTGCAAAAGCTTGCTTTGACTCCCAATGCTAGTTCTTTAAATATTGCTTTTACTAAGCATATTACCAATGCTCTCATAAAAATTAGGGATGAAAAGTTGAAGCAAAAAGCCTCTGTTCCCAAGAAGTTAGAAGATGGTTGGGAACCCATCATTGATATGCATGTTAATGGTTATGATTGCCATGCTTTATGTGATCTAGGTGCTAGTATTTCTATCATGCCTAGAAAGATTTATGACATGCTTGATTTACCACCACTTGAAAAGTGTTATTTTGATGTTCCTATTGCTGATGTTGCTAAGAAGAAACCTTTGGGAAGAATTAATGATGTTCTTATTGTGGTTAACAATAACCTTGTTCCCGTTGATTTTCTTGTTATGGACGTTGAATGCCATGCTTCATGTCCTATTATTTTGGGAAGACCCTTTCTTCGAACTGTAGGTGCTATCATTGATATGAGGGAAGGCACTATCAAGTATCAATTCCCACTAAAGAAAGGTATGGAACACTTCCCTAGGAAAAGAAAGAAATTACTTTTTGACTCTATTCTTAGAGCAAATTATGAGCTTGATGCTTCATCACTTGATATTACTTGATTCGCAATTTTCTGCGCCTAGCTCAAAGGCGTTAAAGAAAAGCACTCTTGGGAGATAACCCATTGTTTACTTTACAGTACTTTTTCTTTTATTTGAGTCTTGGAAGTCATTACTACTGTAATGACCGCTCCTTATCTTGTTTATTTCGTTTTTGTGCCAAGAGAAGCCTCTAATTTGAGTGAGGTAAAGATTTGGGGTTATTGCTGTCCTGAAACTGTTTTCGGTGCTGCACCGTAAAAATTCGTAAAAATTCTCTATTTATCTTTTGGACCTGCGATTTCTTGTGCATATGCCCCAGGTTATATCCAAACTTTTCTTAGTTTAACACTTTTTGATTTGAGCAACATAAAATCCCTCAAAAATTCGTCCATTATCAGCTGTCCAGTTTTGACAGATTTCTGCCAATATTTGTTTTTACCACTTTATCGCTTTCTTTTGAGTTCTTTTTTATCATGGAACTCTTGTGGAAGTTGCTACAGTAGTATATACTTTATATGTGGTGGTTTTGGGTTGAAACCTGAAGCTAAAAGAGGTTGAATATATTTTATGCTTACACTAATGTTGCTAATAGAATTGTGTTTAGTTTTGTATGAAGGAAGTTTTCAAGTGTAGGGATTGGAGAATGATGAGATGAGTTGAAGAATGGACAAACGCTCAAGCTTGGGGATGCCCATGCATCACCCCAAGAAATATCCAAGAAGTACAAGCGTCAAAGCTTGGGGATGCCCCCGAGGCACCCCTTCTTCATCGGCAAAAATCAGGTCACCTTTCAAAACACTATATTTTTATTGCTTCATGCACTATGTGTTTTTCTTGGAGCGTCAGTTGTTTTAGTTTTCTTAGTTTGTTTAGTTTGTTTGTTTGCTGCAATAAATGGTTGGACCCCAACAAATTTCCTTTGGAGGAGATGTACTCGTTTTCATTTGCAAAGAATGCTCTAGTTTTCACTCTTATTAATCGAGCATTCTAGTTTTTCTGCTACTGCTTTTGGTTTTCGCGTTTCGCCTTGATATGCATTCAGATCTTGTCATATCTTTTCATCAAGGTGTATTTTTGCCTCTGAACTTTATTGGTTTTCATCAAAAGAGGTGTTTATAAAAATTTCAAATGGTGTTGGAAAAGAGAAAAAGCTTTGTGCAAAATAGTGGTACAAGAAGGAGCTTGTGTAGACTGCGGCTTAGGCTTTTTCATGTCATGCTTGATGTCTTTTTGATAGTATGCTTAGTGCTTTTGCTGTAGCATGACTTGTCTCAAGTAACTGAGATTGCTTAATGAGCCTTTGAAAAAAATCATGCGTTGTTTTTATTGTATGGAAGCATTATTTTGGTTTTCTCCTTGATGCTTTATTTGGGTTGACTTGGCGCATGCTCACACATGTTAGACTCTTCCAAAGTCGCCATTAGCCTTCATGATCATTTAGTTTTTGACTTTTGATGCCATCGTATGCTTCTTTTAATGTCGCTTTGTCGCTTTGCATGATTATGGCCATTATTGCTCTCTTAGTTGGTCGCTCCCAGTCTTTTGCTAGCCCTCGCCTTGTACTGAGTATGAGCTCTACTCGTGCATCCAACTCCTAAAAGCCAAGTTTTCCATTGTGTCCACTATAAATTCCTATGCATGGTATTTGTAAGCCATTCCAAAGTAAAATTTTCGTGTGCTACCTTTCAAAAACCTTCAAAATACTTCTCGTTTTGTGACACTGTTTTCAGCTCATGGGGACGTAGTGGTCGGATTTGCTATCTTCCATATTGTTTATTCCAAAAAGAAAAAAAAAGAAAAAAAGAAGAAAAAAGGCACTCCTCCAATGAATGTGAATGTTGGTGGGCACCCGATGGAATCGGTTAGCCATGGTATGTGAAAGGAAAAGGTGGGGAGGAGTGCCAAGTTTTATAAAAAGAGCACGGAGTGCCAATCTCTCTCTCAAAAACTTGCTTTATTTTTGTATGGAAGATAGTAAGAACCCCATTGCCAGTCGTTGACAAAGACAACCACCTCTCAAAATCAAGTTTTATCTCTGTTTTACAAATGAAAAGCTCTAGCACATGTTTAAATCACCGCTTCCCTCTGCGAAGGGCCTTTCTTTTACTTTTATGTTGAGTCACCACCTTCTTTCTTTATGCACCATTAAGAGAGCATAGTTGTCATTCTTAGTGTGATATGCATTGTCCCAAGGTTCATTGATTGACTCATATTGTTGGTTTCACTTGTTCTTAAATTACTTGTATCTAGTCGCCCTCTTAAACTTTGAGGTGTCCTATGCATTTATGTTTTGCTCTCTTTGAAGGACAAGCTGAAAACCATTTGTATGTTTTTCCTTATGATCTGAACACACGTTTGACTTTCATTGTTTCATTATCATGATCTTTTGTTTGTGTTCATTTACATGTTTACAACATGGTTGCTAAGTTCTTATTGTCATGATTATATCTTTAATGCCCATGTTTTAAGTTCTATTGATCCCAGCTCATCAATGCTTGCATATATGATCAAGATTGTGTAGGTGCATGTCACCTCAAAAATTATTCTTTTGTTATCACTTACCTACTCGAGGACGAGCAGGAGTTAAGCTTGGGGATGCTTGATACGTCTCAAACGTATCTATAATTTTTGATGCTCCATGCTTGTTTTTACACCATTTGCCTATTGTTTCGTTACACTTAGTGGCATTTTTATACATTTTCCGGAACTAACCTATTAACGAAGTGCCACAGTGCCAGTTTCCTGTTTTCTGCTGTTTTTGTGTTTCAGAAGTGATACACAGGAAATATTCTCGGAATTGGACGAAACAAGTTCCTGAAGTCATATTTCACCGGGGAGCTCCCAAACATCCGAAGACCTGACGGAGGGGGGCCACGTGGCCCCCACACACAGGGGCGGCGCGGCCTGGCCCCTGGCCGCGCCACCCCCTTGTGAGGCCGCGTGGCTCCACCTCTGACAGCCTCCTTTCGCCTACATATACCCCCTGACGAGAAAAACCTAAGGCTCGATCAGTTTTCCAGAATACATCGCGATCCGCCGCCGCCGTCGACCCGAAGATCGGGAGGGTCCAGAAGCTCTTCCCGGCACCCTGCCGGAGAGGGGAATCGCCACCGGAGGTCTTCTTCATCGCCATGCTTGCCTCCGGAGCGATGAGTGAGTAGTCTAACTTGGACTATGGGTCCATAGCAGTAGCTAGATGGTTGTCTTATCCACCATGTGCTTCATGTTTAGATCTCATGAGCTGCCCTACATGATTGAGATCACCGTTATGTAATTCTATGATGTTGGTTTGTTGGGATCCGATGAATATTGGTGTTTATGATTAAGTTGCTGTACTGAATTATATCTTTTGTTATCTCTATGTTGTTTATGATCTTGCATGCTCTCCGTTGTTAGTAGCTATCTTGGCCGAGTAGTTGCTAGTGACTCCAAGAGGGGGTATTTATGCTCGATAGTGGGTTCATGTCTCTATTTCACCTGGGGGAGTGACAGAAACCTCTAAGGTGGTAGATGTGCTGTTGCTACTAGGGAGAAAACAACATTCATATGCTCAAGGGCATATGCTTTGTTTACATTACACACTTTGCTTAATGCAATTATCTGTTGTTCGCAACTTAATACTTCTAGGGTGTTCGGATGATATCCCCGGGGGTGGATTATTAGTCATAGATGTAGTTGGATGGCGGTCTATGTATTTTGTTGTAATGCCCAGAGTGAATCTCATAGTGATCTTCTTGACATATCACGTTATCTTTATTCTATCAATTGCCCAACTGTAATTTGTTTACCCAGCATGTTATTTATCTATGGAGAGACACCACTAGTGAACTGTGGACCCCGGTCCTATTTTAATCATATTGCAATCACCTGTTTACTTTTCCCGCATTGTTTACTTTACTCGCATTTTACTACTGTTTTCCACTCGATACACTCATAACCTTTGTTTCAAGCAAACCGGTGAGATTGACAACCTCATCGCAAGTTGGGGACAAAGTATTTGTCTGTGTGTGTGCAGGTTCCACAAACACCTTCAGTCGTCATCGTCTCCCTTCTCCTGATCGATAAACCTTGGTTTCTTAACTGAGGGAAAACTAGCCGCTACACTCATCATACCTTCCTCTTGGGGTTCCCAACGGGCTGGTCATCACCACGCACAAGGACATACTGCTCCCATGTCAACTTAACGCCACAGTTCTTTTCTGGCGCCATCACACGAGTAGCAAGTCACCACCTTCTTTCTTTATGCACCATAAGAGAGCAAAGTTGTCATTCTTAGGATAATGTGCATTGTCCCAAAGTTTTCATTGATTGATTCATATTGTTGGTTTCACTTGTTCTTAAATTATTTGTATCTAGTCGCCCTCTTAAACTTGAAGGTGTCCTATACATTTATGTTTTGCTCTCCATGAAGGACAAGCTGAAAACCATTTGTATGTTTTTCCTTATGATTTGAACACACGTTTGACTTTCATTGTTTCATTTTCATGATCTTTTGTTTGTGTTCATTTGCATGTTTACAACATGGTTTCTAAGTTCTTTATTGTCAAGATTATATCTTCATGCCCATGTTTTAAGTTCTTATGATCCCAGCTCACAAATGCTTACATATATGATCAAGATTGTGTAGGTGCATGTCACCTCAAAAATTATTCTTTTGTTATCACTTACCTACTCGAGGACGAGTAGGAGTTAAGCTTGGGGATGCTTGATACGTCTCCAACGTATCTATAATTTTTTATGCTCCATGCTTGTTTTTACACCATTTGCCTACTGTTTCGTTACACTTCGTGGCACTTTTATGCATTTTCCGGAACTAACCTATTAACAAGTCGCCACAGTGCCAGTTCCCTGTTTTCTGCTGTTTTTGTGTTTCAGAAGTGATACACAGAAAATATTCTCGGAATTGGACGAAACATGTTCCTAAAGTCTTATTTTTCCCGGAAGCTTCCAGAGATCCGAAGAGGAGACGGAGTGGGGCCACGAGGTGGCCACACACCAGGGCGGCGCGGCCTAGGCCCTGGCCGCGCCCCCTACGTGTGAGACCGCCTCGGTCCACTTCTGACGATGCCCCTTCGCCTATAAAGACCCCCCGATGGAAAAAACCTAAGTACCCGATCAATTTTCCAGAACACATCGCGATCCGCTGCCGTCGTCGACCCGAAGATCGGGAGGGTCCAGAAGCTCTTCCTGGCACCCTGCCGGAGAGGGGAATCGCCACCGGAGGTCTTCTTCATCGCCATGCTTGCCTCTGGAGCGATGAGTGAGTAGTCTACCTGGGACTATGGGTCCATAGCAGTAGCTAGATGGTTGTCTTCTCCACCATGTGCTTCATGTTTAGATCTCATGAGCTGCCCTACATGATTGAGATCACCGTTATGTAATTCTACATGTTTGGTTTGTTGGGATCCGATGAATATTGGTGTTATGATTGAGTTGCTATACTGAAATATATCTTATGTTATCTCTATGTTGTTTATGATCTTGCATGCTCTCCATTGTTAGTAGCTATCTTGGCCGAGTAGTTGCTAGTGACTCCAAGATGGGGTATTTATGCTCGATAGTGGGTTCATGCCTCTATTTAACCTGGGGGAGTGACAGAAACCTCTAAGGTTGTAGATGTGCTGTTGCTACTAGGGAGAAAACAACATCCATATGCTCAAGGGCATATGCTTTGTTTACATTACGCACTTTGCTTAATGCAATTATCTGTTGTTCGCAACTTAATACTTGTAGAGTTCTCGGATTGATTCGCCACAAGTGGATTATTAGTCATAGATGCAGTTGGATGGCGGTCTATGTATTTTGTTGTAATTCCCAAAGTAAATCGCATAGTGATCTTCTTGACATATCACGTTATCTTTATTCTATCAATTGCCCAACTGTAATTTGTTTACCCAGCATGTGTTATTTATCTTATGGAGAGACACCACTAGTGAACTGTGGACCCCGGTCCTATTTCCATCATATTGCTATCACCTGTTTACTTTACTTGCACTGTTTACTTTACTCGCATACTATTATCACTTTCCACTCGATACGCTCATAACCTTTGTTTCAAGCAAACAGGTGAGATTGACAACCTCATCGCAAGTTGGGAGCAAAGTATTTGGTTGTGTTGTGTGCAGGTTCCACGTTGCTACTGGCCGAAGACGAGTCAACAAGTATCGTTAAACGGCGCCCTTGTTGGAGTGTTATTAAGCTAGTCCGCATCACCTTCAGTCGTATTGTCTGCTCTTCTCCTGATCGATAAACCTTGGTTTCTTAACTGAGGGAAAATCTGCTGCTATATTCATCACACCTTCCTCTTGGGGTTCCCAACGGGCTGGTCATTCACCACGCATCAAGCAACAGTTTTCTGGCGCCGTTGCCGGGGATTGAAGAAGAAGAAGCTCCCACATCAACTACGTATTCCCACGTCAACTTGGCGCCAGCACCGCCCCATGGTGAGGCCAGGTGGCCCACCCCCTAACATCGCCCCTTTGCCTATAAGAAGCCTCCGACGCGAAAACCCTAAAATAATCTGCGTTTTTCCTAGAACAGTTCCACAGCACTGCCGCCGTCGAAGAAAAATTTCGAGGGATAGAAGTCTCTGTTCCGGCACCCTGCCGGGATGGGGAAGTTCCCCCGGAGCCATCTCCATCGGTCTCCATCGCCGTCTCCGCTGTCTCCATCGACCTCACCGCCATCTCCATCGCCGTTGCTGCCTCCTATGATGAGGAGGGAGTAGTTCTCCCCTAGGGCTGAGGGCTCTACCGGTAGCTATGTGGTTCACCTCTCTCTCTCATGATGTGATATTTATGTGATCGTGAGCTTTGTATCTAGTTGAATTGGTAGATGCTATTATTCAGATATTATGCTACTCCCATGCTTTATAATTGTAATCTCCGGAGACACCTTGTATCGTAATGTGAAGGTGACTCCCCCGGAGTCATCTCCATCGGTCTCCATCTAGTGCGTTGATACGTCTCCAATGTATCTATAATTTTTGATGCTCCATGCTTGTTTTTACACCATTTGCCTACTGTTTCGTTACACTTCGTGGCACTTTTATGCATTTTCCGGAACTAACCTATTAACGAGTTGCCACAGTGCCAGTTCCCTGTTTTCTGCTGTTTTTGTGTTTCAGATGTGATACACAGGAAATATTCTCGGAATTGGACGAAACAAGTTCCTGAAGTCTTATTTTACCCGGAAGCTTCCAGAGATCTGAAGAGGAGTAGGAGAGGGGCCACCAGGGCCCCACACACAGGGCTGGCGCGGCCAGGCCCTGGGCTGCGCCACCCTGGCGTGAGGGCGCCTGGCTTCTCCTCTGACATCGCCCCTTCGCCTATAAAGACCCCCCGACGGAAAAAACCTAAGTACCCGATCACTTTTCCAGAACACATCGCGATCCGCCGCCGCCGTCGACCCGAGATCGGGAGGGTCCAGAAGCTCTTCCCGGCACCCTGCCGGAGAGGGGAATCGCCACCGGAGGTCTTCTTCATCGCCATGCTTGCCTCCAGAGCGATGAGTGAGTAGTCTACCTTGGACTATGGGTCCATAGCAGTAGCTAGATGGTTGTCTTCTCCACCATATGCTTCATGTTTAGATCTCATGAGCTGCCCTACATGATTGAGATCACCGTTATGTAATTCTACATGTTTGGTTTGTTGGGATCCGATGAATATTGGTGTTATGATTGAGTTGCTATACTGAAATATATCTTATGTTATCTCTATGTTGTTTATGATCTTGCATGCTCTCCGTTGTTAGTAGCTATCTTGGCCGAGTAGTTGCTAGTGACTCCAAGATGGGGTATTTATGCTCGATAGTGGGTTTATGCCTCTATGTAACCTGGGGGAGTGACAGAAACCTCTAAGGTTGTAGATGTGCTGTTGCTACTAGGGAGAAAACAACATTCATATGCTCAAGGACATATGCTTTATTTACATTACACACTTTGCTTAATGCAATTATCTGTTGTTCGCAACTTAATACTCATGGGGTATTCGGACGATATCCCCGTGAGTGGATTATTAGTCATAGATGTAGTTGGATGGCGGTCTATCTATTTTGTTGTAATGCCCAGAGTAAATCTCATAGTGATCTTCTTGACATATCACGTTTATCTTTATTCTATCAATTGCCCAACTGTAATTTGTTTACCCAGCATGTGTTATTTATCTTATGGAGAGACACCACTAGTGAACTGTGGACCCCGGTCCTATTTCCATCATATTGCTATCACCTATTTACTTTACTCGCACTGTTTACTTTACTCGCATACTCTATTGTTTTCCACTCGATACGCTCATAACCTTTGTTTCAAGCAAACCGGTGAGATTGACAACCTCATCGCAAGTTGGGAACAAAGTACTTGGTTGTGTTGTGTGCAGGTTCCGCGTTGCAGCTAGCAAGCAAAGCTTGGACGAGGCGCCATATATAAATTGTCCGAAGCTGTCGCAAACTAGCAAGCATCACCTTCAGTCGTTTGTCTCTCCTCTCCAAGAACGATAAACCTTGGTTTCTTAACTGAGGGAAAACTAGCTGCTATACTCATCACACCTTCCTCTTGGGGTTCCCAATGGGCTGGTCATTCACCACGTACAAGGACCGTCTGCTACGCGTCAACTTGGCACCAGCAGCTTCTTTCTGGCGCCGTTGCCGGGGAACGCAGAACAATAATCTCCCTCGTCAACTGGGCGCCATCAAACGCTAGCATGCGTTCACGGTGACAGTGTGGGACAATCTAGTTTGGGTACATGCGAACTTTGAGGAGTGCTTCGTGGCCCTACGCATGATTAGTGTTCATTTTTCATTGGAGAATTGTTTTGAGTTGCATATTGAAGTTAGTATCTATTGGTTCAATTATGTTATATGGGAAATAGTGGGATAGCCACCATGATAGCTGTGCATATGCATCTCATCATTGGATCTAGCACATGCAGTACATTGGTCTCTAATTCTAACACACCGGCCACTAACGCCGTTATATAGAGAGCACAACATGCATCATTCATCTTTTGTTTTCTTTTCTCCTCCACGCCACCACAGATGCGCTCTTGGTTTTGTTTTTCATTTCATGCATGCGGATGTCATACTCGCTTGATACCAGTCACACGCCAACTTTTGTTTTCTTTCCCAAAGTTTGCCATTGTTTTTGTTTTCTTTGCATGCATGCGAACACACTGCCATCTTTTGAAAACTTTCCAAAACTTTCTCTCTCCCCCCACAAAGGTTCCAACAACTTTTGTTTTCCTTGTTCCAATCGCGCCCATACGTTTGGAGCGCCATCTGTCTAAATGTTTACAACTGTTGTTTTTGTTCATCTTTTTTATATGGAGCCATGCCTTTTTTGTTGGATTTTTGTACCCCCATGCATTCTTTTTTTTGCCATATCACTGTCTAAATGTTTACTATCACTAGTTTGGTTTTGAGTGTTCTTGTGATCTAAGAAACTCAAAAGACAGAGATAGAAACTTTAGCGAACAGGTGGTATGCATCTACCGGCTTCTAAAAAAGAAAACAAAACCTGTTTGTTGTAGGCCATGCGGCAAAATTTCGCTTTTGGAAACTTTCCCAAAAGTACAATAGGACTTTACAGGCCGGTGTAGCTTTTGAAAACTTTCCAACAACACATGGAAACTTTCCAAAACATGTTGGTGCATGCATGGCCACCGGTACACAAAAAACAAAAACCACTCTCTATTGGATGGACGGAGACCACTACAAGCTAACAGTGGCATTTCCAAGATGTGATCCCGGTGAGCATGTGCTCCCCATCATCCAACGGCTGCGGTGGTATGCACAGCTAGCCGGGTGGCTAGCAAATCTGCGTCGTATGTTATATTTATTGAGAGTGTGTCCACTAGTGAAAGTATGATCCCTAGGCCTTGTTTACAAGCATTGAATACCGTTTACGTTCAGTTTTGTTACATGTTGGCTCGCAGCGATATTTACTTCAGATTATATTTACTACTCATATTCATCACTACTACTTGTATTTCACTATCTCTTCGCCGAACTAGTGCACCTATACATCTGACAAGTGTATTGGGTGTGTTGGGGACACAAGAGACTTTTTGTATCGTAATTGTAGGGTTGCTCGAGAGGGATAGCTTTGACCTCCTCCCTGAGTTCGATAAACCTTGGGTGATCCACTTAAGGGAAACTTGCTGCTGCTCTACAAACCTCTGCACTTGGAGGCCCAACACTGTCTACAAGAACAGAAGCGTGCGTAGACATCAGAGGCATTCGGGGCTCGGCGTAGCCCCAGCCAGGCCCCCAGTGGACCTCAATGGGAGGCTCGCACGGCGGCGACTCCCAGACAGCGTGGCCCATCCTACAGGGGGCTCGGGGGCGGGTGGTGGGGCAGCGCGGTCGCCAATCATGGAGGCCTGCAGCTGTGTACTGAGGCCATCCCAGAGACCGAGCTCGAGGAGCTCGCTCTCCTCCATGGCCAATCGGATGGCCATTGAACATGGCGCAGAACCGGAAGCGGCCGGGTAGGCTTTTCCTGTATAGGCCATTGAACCGGGCAGGAGGCAAATGAACAGCGGTCACTGACACGCCCCCCCCCCCCCCCCCCCATGTCGAAGGAGGAGGACACGTGCGGACATAGTGGTCAGTCTACAGCGATGGAAAATTGCGTCCAAATTTAGGCCACATTTGCGTCTCTTCGAACAGGCCGGCGAAAATGCGTCGGGCCGCTGGGCTAGTTTTTTCAAGCTCTCGATCAAATACGGACCAAAATGTACGAACGTTGTCTGTTTGCGTCATGCCCACTCAAGATGCCCTAACATATATACCTCAAAGTCTATCTTCAAACTTACAAAGGTACCCACGAAAAATCTAAATGGAGCTTGGTCTACAGGGAGCTTGTTTATTTTTTTTAAAGTTTCAAAAATTCAAATTTTAACACTTAAAATAATTCCGAAAAAACACCTAGACATACATAATGTTGTACTCTATTATTGTACAAATTTTTAGAAGAAAATAGATTATATTTTGGGCTTAGTAAAGAAACAAAATTGCATAAAAAGACAAAGTTATGTTTTATGTGCACTTCTCATTACTGTTTATCAAGGACAAATCACAATTTGTTATTTTTGTTGAGCCAAAACCATAATATATTTTGTTCTGAAAAATTACACACGGATAGAATACAACGTTCGCTACATCATTGTATTTTTTTGAAAAAAATAAAGTGTTTGAATTCAAATTTTTAAAGCTTTAAATTTCGAGCTCGAGCTCCATATGTCCGCTCTCATAAACCCACTCCTATTTTGTCATGCTGCTCATGCACCCGTATTTATTTGAGCCAATCGATGTGCAAACAGTTCGGTGTGGCTCTCTGCTATGTGACCTGTTCATCCTGAATGATCGCTGCTCATGCGACTTTGCTTGCACTGCCGATCGGTACTTCTGGCGCGACCTGGGCTCCAATATTCAAATTTGACATGCACCAAAAAAATTCAAATGCACTAGTACACCTTGCACCTGCATGCTGTATAGCTGCTCTGTCTGGTCGCCTCTGTGCCTACGCCAGCATATGTTCCATTTCGACCTTGACCCAGGAACAAAGCCGGCAGCTTGCGATTTGTTTTTCCTCGGAGCATCTCCACTCGGTCTCCTGTATGGCGTTCGGCGTATGCCATTTTTGCGTCATATGGGACGCGCCGGCGCTAGTTTGTGAGTAAGGAAAGGAGCTTTTTTCCGGTAGCGCTTCCAAACGGTGTCTCAAAAGCCTAATGCAACCTAAAAAAGAAAAAATACGGCGCAAAACATTTAAATATAGCATTCCCGCTATTGCGCCAATTCGGCTAAAAATAGCGCCACTAGATCCTAGCAAGCAAAAATAATCTAGAAAACTTTGTGTCATAAATAATTTACGATAAGATCACTTTTTGGAAGTGCCTTCCGAAATTAATTAAGTGCTTTGCATGACTTTTAACTACTCTGACCTCAGACTCGCTACATGCACACAATACGCTACTCGATAGGTTAAATCCATATAAAATCTGCTTCCAATATGCACCCTATTAGGTTGCAGTGTCTTCATAATGTGGGTACGAAGAAAATAAACAAAGCAACCTATGAATGCTTGCCTTTTTCACTTCACACATAGACAATGTTTTAAAATAAGAAAACTGTCCGTAGAAAACACTATCGTTGACCAATGTTTTAGATTAAACCCGGAAAATGCATTGTGCTACCAAATATTATACATTTTAGAAAGAAATAAGTTATAAAAGTTTAAGCAGGTTGACTTGAACAATGTTTAGGTCATTTTTTTTTATCATTTCCGTGAGTGCCTGCTCGGGCCCTTCTGCCCGTGGTGAGATCACCACCGCTGGCGTTGCATACTTGCACGCACGTATTGCCCCTTCGCCTCATGTTTGTGCGGCGCTGTCCTGCCGGGCCGAGCAGAGCACGATGTGTGCGGCATGCTGGCTGCGTGGAGACAAATGCCATGATCCACCAGCAGCTTCGCCTCATACCTTGTATAGATTAAGATCCTGTCATGTTTATGCTGTGTTGCCCCTTTGTTGAGCACTGGCGCAGCCGCACAGAGATAAGATTGGCCGACGTGCTGCGTTTGAGGCGTACCGGAAACAACGGCAATGTCGAAACGACGTGCATTCCTCCTCGCGTGGCTGAGAAGTGAGAAGGGATCGAGAAGGGATCCAATGGCCAAAGCACACGGAACTTTCACCCGACAATGCTTCTGTATACGTCTGAAAATACTCCTCGTACTGTACCACGAAATCAATCAAGTTGTTTAGTATACTGTACAGTATTATGGATGCGTCGGAGTATCTGCCCAGGGAGGGACATGGTTTATACAAATTAAACCTGGACGTGCAGACGCCGGCTCGCACGTCTGCCGTCGGCCTCGCATTGCACGTCGCCCACGTTCGCCGCTCGCCCGCTAAACCGGAGGAGAGCACGATTCTTGGAAAAGCATGGAGCGGCGCCCGGCGTCCTCGGCTTCTCACGTCCACGTTTCTTTCTCCTGGAAACGGTGGCGTCTCACGCTATTTCCGTCTCCCGCCAAAAAAAGCGCGCGACCGGAGATCAATAACAAAAAAGGAGGTGAGCAGAACATGGTTAGATTAACAATCGCGAGGAGGCGCTGGTTCGTGGGGCCGTCGTCGGCCGAAGCCGAATCAACCGCGACAGCCGCGCCGTTATCGTGGGAACGGCGTGGCCTTTGTGCGGTGCGTGCGCCCGCCGGTCGTCGCGGGATCTCCCCCTCCAGCCACGTCACTCGCGCAAGAATCCGAGGGAACGGAGTACGGCAGTGGATCTGGACGACACAACGGCTGCGTCAAGATGAATCTGGTCTCATGGACGGCCGGCTCGTACGCACGCCACGTATTTTCGCATGTACTAGTACACCGGCACACGTCATCAAAAGCATTCATGAACAGATATTTAAATTACGCCGTTACCGGTTTCTCCGTTAGCGGCGGTTACCCCCCTTCCTGCGAATGTTGGGCAGCGATCTCCTCGACACATCTCCGTCCGTCCTTGCGCGAGCAGCACGGCCGCTCCGTCCTTAGGCCGCGCGCACAGCGTTTCCGACGTGAGCTGTACCGTGGCCGATTCCGAGCACGACCCCACCCCGTCGCCTGCTGCCCGCGAATTCAATGACACCGATACAAATTACTCCTGCTACTGCCAACATGAATTCCTCCTCGCCCGCCCACGCCAACGCGACGCGTATTTCCCGAATTACGGCCAGCAGTGGGGCTTGGCTGGTTTCCGCGTGGAACCATTTCTGTCAGCGGCCACTGTGCTGCCCAGGTGTCTGCTCTAGATCGCAGTGGCGGAGACAGGGGGGGGGGGACCAGCAGGTACCCTGGCCCCCCCTAAGATTTGATATTTCTGCCTAGGTCCTTGCTTTCTTGTGCTAAACTACACATAAAATTTAGGCTTTTTTCAGCTCTGACCCCCCTTATAGCTGTATTTTGCTCTTTGGCCCCCCTAATCCATATTTCCTGCCTCCGCCCCTGCTAGATCGTATTCAGTTCAGCAACTTTCCTCGGGTGTTCATATCTCGCTTTGTCATTTGTCAACATTGGTTCAACCGACTAAAACACTAGTAGCATTACCATAGCGGGGGAGTGGGTGCCAATGGCGTGACTTTACGAACGCAAAACCCCACATCACAGTTCACGCCAAAGGATTGGGTACGGCGCACAACAAGAGAGGCGAAACACACGAGATCTCGTGGCAATTCCTCAACCTCACCCATGAAAGGACGAGATTTCGCACAGTTCCAATCTCCAGCTGAAAATAAATAGAGTATAGTACATTTATTCATTTATAATCCTCCATTAATTGTACTAAGATATCCTCCGGTTAAAAATGATACGCTCAAAGATATGGACGCCCTTTAATTTCACAGAATACACCATAAGATATGTATTCACTAATATTTTTTCCTTTAATTTTGTTCACTTGTAATCCTACTTTGATTGGACTACGAGATCCTCCGGTTGGGGGGAGTTGTAGCCCCGACCAGACATTTCGCTGTCGCCGCATGGGGAACCGACAAAGCCTTAACAAGAGCCATAGATGGGTGAGTGGCGCCATTACAATACGAACACAATGCCCAAGCCAATAAGAGAGAGCAATGAGCCGGGTAGGGTTTGCACCCTAAAATGGGGCAAAACCCGAAATTTTGGGACAATTGTTTTAATTCAGACAGTTTAGAGCAAAACTTCTGATCCACTGATTGTAAGCAAAGCCCTATTTATACATAGTTTGGGGTCACCTTCGTGTAGTGGAGGCGCCTATTTACAAGAGGCGGCGGTTTCCGCATGGGAAGGCGTTCGTACGGATGTTCCCGTCCGTACGATGCTTTGGACACCAATTGCACGTGGCTAATCTAATGTCCGTTCCGTAACAGCTATTGGCGTGACGACGGTTTGGAGGAACATCGGTTATTTCTTGACATCAATGGCTCAAGCAACCTAGAAGTGATGAGCTCGCGCACAATTCCCCATCTCTACTGAAAATAAATCTCTTTGGTTTAAATTAAATGACGCAGAATAATACAATATCTTGAGGAGTTATAATGTGTAGATATCCAGCCATATCTAGATAGCTGTCTAAATTAATTGAGTACAGAGGGAAGATAACCATCCATTTATAACCCTCCTTTATTTTGGAATTATAAGATCCTTCCGTTAAAAATGATATGGAGTAAATGCATGGTAAGTCACTAGAAGAAATTTTAAAGTAAAATAGGTATAATATGCCACCAAACAATTTACAAAGAGGCGGCGGTTACCGCGTGCGGAGGCGTTTGTACGGGCGTGCGCGTCCATACGGCTCTTCAGCCACCAATGGCACGCGGGTAGTCTAATGTCGATTCCCTAGCGACTATTGGCGTGACGACGATTTGAAGGAACGTCGGTTATTCTTTCTTAACGGCAATGGTTCAATCACACCCAGAAGTGATGAGCTTGTACACAACTCCTGATCTCTACTAAAAAATAAATTTCTCTGATTCAAATGAAGTGACACAGAGTAATACAATATCTTGACGCGGTATAATGTGTAGATATCTAGCCATATCTAGACAAAGCTATATCAATTAATTTCGGACGGAGGAAAGATATCCATCCATTTATAACTCTCCTTGTAATTGGAAGTAAAAGATCCTCCACATAAAAATGATACTACTGAGTAAATGCATGGTAAGTCATTAGCAGTAATTCTACATAAAATAGGTAATACACCACCTAACGATTTGTTTCCCCTATATGCGAGGCAAAAATCTCTCCCAAACTAATCGCGTGAGCTGTAAAATCATCCTTAACACTATGCTTATTATAGGTCCTTTACCATACTTAACCCTGCCAAGTTAAACACACCCACGCGAGGAACACAGAAAACACGCCGGCGCCACCACCACCGCTAATCCCAATCCTCGGTAACTCTTGTCTCTCTCGGTGGCCCCTGTTCCACTTTTTTTTCTGACGGGACCCCCACCCTCCGCTTTATAAACCAGCCGCACACCCCCCCATCGTTTGACCTCCACATCGACTTGACATTCTTCCTCCGTCCTCCGCCGCTTTTCTCCGTCCACCACCCGTCCGGCAGATAATTTATATACACCCACACAAAGCCGACGAGCGGAGCCCAGTGCTGGCACAGGTTGCTACAATTACTGGCCTCCGTCTCCGTCGCGCTATATTATTCTGGTAGGGGGTTGTTCCGTCCACGCTTGCAGCGGCCCAGTTTGGTGGTGTTGTGGTTCTTGGAGAGGAAATGGCGGAGGAGTTCGACTGCGCGGGCGCGGGCTTCTGGCTCCCGGACGAGTTCCTCGACGACGACTTCTTCTCCGACGAGAAGGCGGCCGTGGCGGCGGCCAGGAGCGACAGCGACGAGGAGGAGCCGCTCGGCGGGCTCTCCCGCCGCATGGCCGGCCTCGACTGCGACGGCACCATTGCTCCCAAGGTTCGTTCGTTTTCGGTTCGGGATCTACATGCTTTTTTGTTTCCGCTGTTTGCGTTTGGAACCATCTGATTGTTTCCTTCCTTCTCTGTTCCGCGCTGCAGGCGGAAGTCATGTCCGGGTCTCCGCAGTCCACGCTCTGCGGCCTGCAGGCGTCCGGGGAGGACAGCCCCAACGGCGGCGCGTCGCAGGTCAGCTCGCCGCCGTCGTCCCCGCTGGAGAAGCAGCCGGCGAACCCGTGGGACCTGCTGCACGAGGCGGCCGGGCAGGTGGCCCGCCTGCCCACCAAGAGCATCCCCGTCCCCAAACCCAACAACAACTCCGTCGTCGCCCCGCCGCCACCCAAGCCCACCGCTCCGCTGCTCCCGGCCCCGAAGTACAACAACTCGCACGCCCAGCGCCAGGCGCAAATCGCTCGCGTGAGTTCCTCTCTCTGTCATGAACCGCCTGTCCTCGTTTGTAGATGAGGTTGTTCTCTGACGCCGCGTATGTTTCGGGTTTCAGTTCCAGCTCCTGAAGCAGCAGCAGGTGATGAAGCACCAGCAGCTGGCCATGGCCATGGCGTGGGGCGGCGCCGCCGATTACTCACCGCTCGGGCTCAACCCCTCGGCCTGGCCGCCGCTGCAGAAGACCCAGAGCCCGGCCGCGCCGCACCCGCCCGCGGGCTCCGCCGGCATGCGCGCCGTGTTCCTCACCCCTCCCGGCGCCAAGCGCGAGTGCACCGGCACCGGCGTCTTCATCCCCCGCCAGGCCGGCGCCCCCGCCGAGCCCAAGAAGAAGCCAAGTGCGTCCTCCTCTTCCCGCTCACGCTTCTTTTGCCTGCCTTCTTTTGCGCGCCGTGTTGCCCCCCATGTTATTTTCGGCTAAAATTCCTGTGGTTCTCCAGGCTGCTCCACCGTTCTTCTCCCGGCGCGCGTCGTGCAGGCCCTCAATCTCAACGTCGAGGACCTCGGCGCACGCCCCTGCTATCCTGGCGCCTACGTCGTTGATCATGGTAATTGATTTCGTCCTTCCTTCTCATTACGGTTGATTACCAGCCTTAATCCTCCAGTTAGTTCCCGCCTATGAATTGCCATTAATATTTGGAAACTCTTGCGCAGACGCGCTGGTGAGCCGGAGCAACGCGATGCAGGCCAGCCAGAAGCGCGAGCAGCAGAACGTCAATGCTACTACTACGGCCGCGCACTCCCCGCCGCTCGAGGTCAATCTGCCACAGGAGTGGACGTACTGAGATGCGAATTGCTCTCGGTGAACATGCATCTTCTGGTTCTAAGGATTATAATAATAAGCATATTTACAAATCATTATCATCGTTAGCGCTAGGTAGATGTTAGCTAGAGGTAGGAGGCGATGGCGGTAGCATCAGCGTTAGGTGTTCTTTTGTGCGGTGGTATATTGGTTATTTTGGATGGATGGTTGGAGATGGATGCAGATGAGCAGATCGGAGAAAGAAAATCCATGGGGCTTCGCAGGTTGGTGGTGGGGGTGTGCGAGTTTGGGAAGAAATGAATAAGTGGTTCTCTTATGAATAATTGGGAGGAGTTATGCTATAGTAGCTATTTCTAGTTGTGGTAGCGATGATTGCGAAGAATATCGTCACATGTCGCTGTAATAAGAAAGAAATAAAAGAGCTTCATGTTTCCATTAGTGTCTTGGTATGAGCTTTGTTGCAGCTCCACTTCAGTCTTTTGTGTATCCTTTTGGGCGTCGTTTGCTTCATGAATAAGGAACCCCTCTTTGATAACCAGACAAAGTGTGCGATGGTTGTTCGGTTCTCCTGTTTTCAGCCTTTATCTCTTGATGATGATTATCGTACTCTATTTTGTTTATGTTCCGGAAATGTTTTTCCATCTGAAATTGGATGAGTATTTCATCGAAGTTCAGCGATTGGAACTTGAGAGCTCAGAGCTGGAGGAACAGAGTGAGCGGGTGGCTGCACTGCAGACTCCACTGGCTCCAGCCCGGCCACAAAAAGTCTAATAGCATGACGTGCAGTTGCTTAGCTTGCCGGTCTCTCGTTCCTTTCTTTATCCCTGGATCCAATTGGAATTAACGGGCCATCTACCTCCAAAAGAATCTTCTTTGGCCGGGCCCTATGGTATCTTGCATCTCCAGCGGCTCATGTCATCGTCCCACACTCCCAACGACAGCGACGCATGTTCGTTCGCTCGATCTCCTGTGAATTTCCTCCTCAATTATTGGAGGCCAGATCCACCTAGTTCTCCCGTTTAATTATCCCCCCGGGGACGACTTGGGATGAATCTTCCATGGTCCCTGTCCAGTGTCCATCCCCTGGCCAGGGAGGCGAGAAGCGTTGGGGAGAGATTCCGTTACGGCCTGTGTCTACTGTCCTGTCTGCATCCTGTCGTCCTGTTGCGCCGAGCCGTTTGCTGGAGCTTTGTGCTGCCGTGCGTGCCTCTGCTCTCAAGTCTGAACTGGTCAAGTGCTGGGCTTTGTTCTGTGTGCCGCCTTTCGTTCTGTTCCATGTCCGCACGGCCCGTGCGTCCAAAGCGACCTCGGGTTCGGTCCGGATCGAAAGCGGCCGTGACAGATGTCGAGAGGTGCGAGCTGAATTTTTGTTTTGCGGGTGATGCCTTTGCAGCAAATTGGAAAAGGGAGACGGAACACTCGTAAAAAAAAAAGGAGATGGTAATCGGATTCGTATCTCTTTAGAAAGGGTAGCATGGCACGATCAGACAATCAGATTGATGCGTTCACACATGATACTTTCCGGATTAACCTTTTCTTTTGCTGTTTAGATTAGATTCTTGTCCTACTTCTTGAGGAGAGGGATAGATGTTTGGACTTTTGAGTGATTTTCGGAGAATTATGCTCCCCTTTATGTATAGTGCAAAACGCGTGCATTTTTTTTAATACCCCCCCACCTGAATTTCATTTCAAAGTTCAGTTAACAGGATTACATTGAGTCAGGTGGTCACGCCAGGAGATGGCTGCCACCTTTTGGTCTCCATGCTTGAAGCGATAGAGCGAGAGATCATCTATTACATATTTGAGGGTGGTCGAAGCACCCCCACGTTTCGTTTCCGAATACTTTTGCATTCCTAGAGTACCAAATTTTCCAGAGAAGTAGAAGCGCGATCGATGGGGCTGCATTAGATTTAAAGATTGTGTTGTTGACATGGGAGACCGAGAATGCATCATATCCAACAAAAAGCCAGTCTAGTAGGTTTTTAACTAAAAATGCACTAGGTTTGTTGAATCTGAAACTAAGTTGATCCAAAACTCTGCATTTTGGGAAGTGGGTGATTGTTTCATGGTTTGGAACGGTGTTGGAGACACGACTTCGGAGTGATTTTTTTTTTGCAAGATAATTTAGCGAAAAACAAACCCTAGACGGAAAGATCTAACCTTTGAGCTTGCTGGAGAAAGCCAGTTTCTGAATCTCGTCTGCAGATCCTGCCCTGTATCAGCCTGCAGATCGACAGCTTCAGGGATGCCATCTTGCAGTAAGTCCATGTCAGCAGCTTTGAAGCTTGGGGTCGCCATAGGTTGGTTAGCGAGATGCATTGGCGCGAGGGCGATGTGGTCGAAGATAAGGGTAAAGTTTTTTGCTTTGATGGAGTTCTAGCGGAGAAGTGTGTCCATTGCTTCTTTGGAGTGTACAAAAAAAGCGGAAGCAGAAGAATGTGATGCGCTGAACTCTGAAAATTAGCGCAGATCCTCCGATGCAAGCTTGGAAAAGGACATCAACGAGGAGATCCTCCATTGCTTCTTTTGCAGCAACGCGTGCAAAATTCGCATGGTAATAGAGTGTTTTCAGAGAAATTGAGATCCTTGCAAAAAAAATTAAAGAAATCTCTTTGGTATGATGTCATGAAATTTTGATCCGAATTTTTTTCCTAGCAATAATGTCACGTGACATCCTTTCGTATTTGTCTTTGCCGCTCAGAACAGAAGTATACTACTACTGTATAATGAGGGGTTGTACGAGGAATACAAGCCATACGTTGGGTGTTCAGCTGTCTGTGTGGTGTCTGCATCGGTTGAAAGGTGGTTGCGTGCGAGCTGGTGCAACCGGCGCCCATGTGGCTCTCACGTTGCCGAGATCCAGCGACCGGGCGGCGCACTTGACACTAGTGACACCCCGGCTGATTGCAATACGAATGATTGGTCCCGCTAGTTGTGTGAGCGTATCCTCTGATTGTCCAGCTATTCTCTGCCTTATCAGATCTTCATCGGTTTAACATCCAGCAGAGCTGCTTTTTTTAACGGATATCGGTCCCGAAGCACCGATAAAGTTTCATTAAGTCAAAGAGGTGGAGATAAAAAAACAGAAAGGATCCTAAAAATATAAAAAATCACAAAAAATCCTGTAAATTTGCACCGAGAACTTCAGATCTAGAATCAAAAAAGCGAGCAGGTTCAGCTCTATCTCCAACACACTGCCAATGCTTCCGACCATGAACAACTACGACAACATCGGGGGCATGCCACTTGGGTCGTCATGGCAGGAGAAGATCACGGTGGAGCTACAGGACCTCTATCGATGGAGGTTTATGTCATCGACGACCTTGTGTGGCCAAAGTGCCAGTAGCCAAGGGGGGAGCGGCCGCCTTCCAGCCTGAAGGGTCGATAGTTGAATCCCTGTCGAGGATGCACTCCTCGAAGTAGCGCCACCAAATGCAAGTTCCCATGAAGAACTCGACGCAGTACTCCACACATCCTTGTAGGCACCAGAGCCCATCCGATCCAGTGTTGAAATGTGCTTCCCATCATCGAGACGGCAAGGACGGAGACGAACCGTCCAGATCTTCAAGCTCTGGGCCAACCACGAGCTTATTGGAGAGGGAGCAGCAGGAACCGCCCCTTCCGCCTTTGGCTTCAACCATCGGAGCACTGTAGAGAGGAGATTCATGACAGTTGGTCGGGCAGAGCTACTCGACATTTTGGCGACCAAATCGCCCATGGCAGAACGCCATATCGGAATAAAGCCACACCTAGTTTGGAAACTAACCCTAAACTACATTGTACAAGGGTTCGGCCTCTTCTCTCTCTCTCTCTCTCTCTCTCTCTCTCTCTCTCTCTCTCTCTCTCTCGCTACCTCTGGCCGGTAAAGCTGCCGAAGAGGGGAGAGTTCAGCCAAGGGTGGCTTGGCAACTCTCAACGAGGGGAAGAGAGAGTGAGGGCGAGGATAGGGGGGGGGGGGAGAGATGAGAGCAGTCAAGAAAAACACTTTTCATCTAGAAACAAGAAGTGTCATGCCGCACCCACCTCTACCAGTATGAAATTCAAAAATGCTCTGCCGACTGCCGCGCTTCTTTGAGAAGCCTGCTCTGCTAGAACTGAGTTGGCTCCAGGAGAACACGTGGCAGCATATCTTTGAAATTTGAAATGGCAGGGCGGGATTTTATGTGTATTCTCTGAGATGCAGAATAGTCAACCCGAAGCAATTAGATTTAGGAAGATGATTTGGTCTGCGCTAATGTGTCGCAACCTCACATGCGTTGGGGACGTGGGCAGCTGCCAACAAGCGACACGGCGATAATTAACAAAACCGAATTACATACGCGCCGCAAATGGAGGCCTGCCGCTGCTGGCGCCGGCATTATTATCTGGCAGTGTCACTGTGCTCCGGCTCATATAAAATTGTTCGTGCCAAGTCAAATAGCGGCAGGCGCAATATTGGCACGAAAGGACGTTTTTGAATCTCAGGTCTACAGGTCAAATGGCTGGCGTTTGATGCCAAGTGTCAAGGGCGTTTTTGAATTTCCCTCCAACAACGGCTAGGACGAAGACAAAGTGGAAAAGGCGGCTCCTGTCCGAGGTATCCTTGAACCCTGATCCTCCGTTTTGGCTTGCTTCCATTCAAGATGGTCCTATAGACTGTAGCAGAGTCCTTTCGAGGATGGGGCTATGGCTATGTATGAGGGGACCGGCATTTAGATCACCAAAGCTTCTCCAAAGTAGTAGTAAATAACAATGTCGTTTCTATAAAATACGATCGGTGCTCTCCTTTATGGTGACAGACAGATTATTAATTTTGTTAGTGCCTCTGTTAATTCTGGGAAGATGTGTGGCATCGTGGTGGAAGTTTCACAATCACTTTCCCTAGAGATTGTATAATTTGACCTCTAACAATTTTTTTGAAGTGAACAAAGTAATAGTGGCATCCAAGGGAGTGGCCTTCTGTTTAGAAGATAGCTCTAGGGGAGCTAGCTTTTCAACGAGAGTGTTGATAGTATACCTAGCACGCGTTCTCCGGCCACCACCGCCGCCCAACGTCCAACACCTTGCTCTACCACGAGGAGTACCCTTGCTCACCGGACATGCGCCTGCCCTGGGGTGGATTGTTTTTGGGAGTGTTCATTACGCTTTGGATATTCCACACATTCTTGTGCTTCTATAGTTCTATTGCAGAACTAGGAGTGTGGGTGGTATCTTTACAGAGGTTTGACATAACTATAACTAAGGTTTACTTAGCTATCATAATTGGCTGTTGTGGATATCTAGAAATAGGGCATGCTTTGAACATGTTATATCTGGAGATTCTTGCAATGTTGTTTTCTATGCCTGCTATTGGATTGAGTATCGGTTTGATTGCTGAAGAAAATAATTCAAAATGAGCTTTAGGAAGGCACTGACAAGCTGAAAAGGATCATGGTGGAGATCTCTAATCAATCACATGGTTGGACGCCGAGATGTCTAAATCTAGGTAATGGATAGCGTTCATAAATAACAATGCGGTCTGGACGCTGTTAGAGCTGCCAATAAGTAAATCTATGAGTGTCTCACGGTTCATCAAATATGTTACCTCATGCTTAGATGTTTCAGTTTTTTTTACTTCGTACTTAAACTCTGTAGGAGAAACCATGTTTCCTTAAATAAGCAGGAGAATTCCCCTTTTACATAAAAAGTTAATTGTGCTAACCTTGTAGATTTATAGTACCATGTTATCTTCTACAACAGTCCTTCTTACATCTTTCTCTTTTGAATTGGTCTTTGAGATCTTCGAATGTCAATCCAGTTCGCCTCTTGAAAATAAACAGGGGATATGAGAGGAACTATTAGCATACATAATTTTATTTGATGCTCTGTATTTTGTCGTTGTTTCCATGTAGTATTACGTTGTTGTGAAAAGTATTTGTCATTTATTTTTTTCTTTGACCCGCACTGCTGCTACCTACATCGTGACTGGTGCATTGTATGTTTTCGGATCCTATCTTTGGTGAGGGTTCATGATGTGTTATGCAACTATCAAGTTTTTTGGCACATCCCAAACTCCTAAACTTCATAGAGGATGGGTTGTTACATAGAATTCGGTTTATTATGTCAATAAATGTATTTCCCTTACTTAGTTAGTATGTGTCGACATGACTAACTCTTTATTCTGAACTTTTTTATTAATATAATTTAATTTATATTGTTAATACACATCTTAAGCTATCCAATTTTCTATGTACTTGTCAGCAATAACACCTTAATAACGCACATACATATCAAGAAAGAACTTTATATATATAAGTTAACCAATTTGATGAAAAATGAGCTCAACTAATTTGTAAGCTTAAACTGTAAGGAAAATGACATTAGCTATTTCTTTCGGTAGTAAATGGCCATCCCTTTGTCTGAAACATATACAATTAGACCATATTTCTTTTAATTTTATTAAATACCATGGCACCAAGCTCTAAGGTGAAAAAGTTTCTAGAGTGAATGTTCATCTATTTAGGTGCAAGTAAATATAGAATCGATGTGAAAGGTAGATAAATCTAGAATATACGTAATATCAACTATAGTTTTGGACCGAAATGTACTATAAATATCATCAATGGTTTTTCTTATAACTTTGTTCATATGTTACTCTTGGATAGATGTTTTAGTCCTGTTTCGTTCCTCTATATTTCAACTATGTAGTAGAACTCATGTTTCGTTATTGAAGCGGGAGAAATACCCTTTTATAAAAGTTAATCGTTTTGGATCCAAATTTTTTTCTCAAAAATTGGACGCCTGTAGTGAACTGGCACCTCTAGGCTCTAACTTAGAGGAGGCTTTATGTTGTAGGCTTTTGTGTACTCTGCGTTATAATTTAATTACTTTACCTAGATACAGTAGTAAAATCATGTCCTAATTTTTATATCATAAATTTGATTGCAACTAATGACGGTAAGTATGTACCTTAGATTTGTACTATACACCTTAATTTGAATCATATTAGACTTAAACAATATGTGTCTGAAGAAGAAAAGTTGGAGTAAGTGTATGGACCACATCTTTATTTTGGTTGCACGCTGCTAAACGTTGTCCGATATCCCCACCACGACGGGATGCAAGGACGACTCGTAGTTGTCGCCCTCTCGCCTATCTTCCTAATCTATGGTCTGGTGTGGTCTCCTTCCTTGTCCCCAAGTTGGAGGTCAAGTATGTGCCGAGCTGCTCGCCGAGGATCGCCTCGGTGGCACCATCTTCCACGAGGTCAAGTTCGAGGTGGAGAAGCAGCCGTCATCGCCACCTCGAGGCCACTAGATAAGAGATGAGACTAACGTTGGTCTTCCTATGCAATCATTGAGTTAAGTTTCGCTTCTTTGCTCGCTAAAAAAAACTTTCAAAGGCTATTAAATATTACTAATGCATAACGTGGCCCAAAAGTGACCCGGCCAGGGCAGCACCACGGGCTTGACCCAAGGAGCTCAGCTTACCAAATGTCGCCCAAACATGTACAGCGCACCCTGATGGCCCGCTGCAGATGCGCCACATTGTTCCATTCCACACTGCACCAGCCAACGTATTCCACATGACAAGGCTGTGCGCGTAAATGGCATGAATGCATCCGCAAGGCTGTGCGCGCGACGGCGCAAGTAGTTCGGGTCCGGGACTAAACAGCTTCCTTCGATCACTAGTGAACATTGAAGATACGCATTACAGTGTTTCGAAGCAATCTCCTCCTCGTCGTCGTCGCCGTCGTGCATGTGCCGGCGGAGGCGCAAGGAACACCCGTCGCGCTCGTGCACACTGGCGCCGGGCCGCTCACTGCCCATGTGCGTCCGGTGCGACGGTGTGATACATTACTGATTAACCTGTCTTTCGCCGGCATACGTCGGGTCCCCAGCCAAATTCCTCGATTAGACTTGAATCTCAATCTAGCATTATCATTTTTCAGGTGCACGCATCCGGACGCCTTTTCGTAGAACCGGCCGGCGGTCGTGCCGGCTCCGTATCACGTCTGCCTCCGATGCCCGGACCCCCTGGGATGGGATATGTACATGTTCGGGCGCGGCACACCATTGCTGTTCACGCTTTCTGATCGTTGTATCCGTACCAGTTCTAAAAAGGGGTTCTGGCCATGAGCTCTGTATGATGGTCGCTTGGGAGTCGATCAAGATTGATCGCACACGATTGCAGTGTACTGTAGGGATGGCTTCACGTGGAAGGGTCGGCGCTTAAGTGCGCTCGCACCGGGCGTAAGCTGGCGCTGCTGCGATGCGGTGGCGGCATGTGCATGCATTTTCCTCTCTGCTTTCTTGCCGGTGATTACATTAGGGCTAGGCTGGTTATTATTTTCTCTGCTTTTTTTTTAGCCTTCGGAGGATTCTGATGTGGTTTCTTCTCACTGAATGGCTCGGCTATCAGGCCCAAGCGCTTCTACGGCAACGAGAAAGGCCTATCTGGACACGTTGAATCAAGATAAATCATGGGCTCTGCTGCCATCAGGCCCATCGCCCATAGCGCGTTTCGTAGTCCAGCTGGCCTGGTCTACAAGCACGAACAGTAGGTCCGTGGCCCGTTTCTTTTGCTTTGTCGAAACTCACAGCTCACGTAGGAAAGATGAATGAAAGCTATTCCTAGCTAGCTTGTCCCGTGGTTTGTCTACTGTCCCGTCCCGTAGTAATCTTCACTGGATTACTATATAACTTCCACCAGCCGATCCACTGTCAAAATGTTGCTTGTAGTTTGGACAGGCATGTCTGTCCCTGATGGCGGTCCTCTTGTGTCGGAAATGATGTCGTGCGGTGCGGGATAATGGTCTCTTCGGTGTGGCTTGTTAGAATACATGCATAAGATAGACTAGGATTCTAGACTTTTTTTCTCTTGTACTCAAAGAATCTACCCTTGTATCACTATATATAATCTCAAACAATAAACAAGTAAAAAATATTAGGGTTTATCTATTTTCATATGGTATCAGAGCGGTTAGTCTCACGACTTCGATCCTAGGTTCTTCTACCACTTTCGCATCACGCCGTCCCTAGGAAGATTAATCTTCCTCTACGGGGCGCGCGACACTGGTCTCAATCAAAGATCGGATCATTAGATTTAGTTTTGAAATTATAGATAGATTATATTCAATTAGCCACTAAATTAATTCTAGATGTCTACGACCCTCTTCCCGTGAAAGCGGTGCAATATTACAAAACTCACGATCGGCCTGATGTACTGAGATGCGGATTAGCCGGCCGATCGAGCCGGCTAGCAACACATCCAGACGACACCGACATAGGCACAGGGTGAACCGATTGCCCCTTTGCCTCCATCGACACCATCTCCTTCAGCACCATGATGAAGATGGGGTAGTTCATCTCTGGACTATGGAATTGTGGAAGTAACTTGTATTTCTCTCTCTTGTGCTTCACTAATTAGAGCAACATGAGCTGTCTATCATGACTGTGACCACATTTGTAGTACCATGCATATGGTGGATCTTTTACTTATGATATGATTTATGAGATGCAATGATATTTTTATTCTCGATGTATGGATAGATGTATATGTTACCCCGTTCTTGTATGCATGTTCTGATCAAACTAGTATGCTAGAGCTTATGAGGGGGATGTGTGCATTAGTTGAAATAATCTTATAGTGAGATTGGGAAGTCACAATAATCTTCGAGCTACTATGGCTTTTATCTTTCTATGATTGCCTCTGTTATATTCTGATCCAAATTCAAGTATTGGTGCACTGAAGAAAGGCTAACTTCGGACGGAGCGGAGCGAGGCCCGTCGCCAGAGGCTTGGGCCGAAGCGAAGCGTAGGCCGAAGTTAGCCCACACCGTTTCCGAACCAGGGACGCCTGGGGCGTGGGGGGCGGCGGCCCCCCCCCCCCCCCCCCCCCGCGGTATGGATCGTTATCGCCGCCTATATATGTTCCTTGTAAGCCGCCGGCTAGGGTTTATTGCATCATAAGATAACCCACGGCATTTGTAAACACACTCCCGATATAGTGAAGTTTTGCTGGCTGGCACCCGTGGTTTTTACCTCTCTTTGTTGGAGAGGGTTTTCCACGTTAAAATCTTGTGTCTCCGTGCTGTGATTTCCTTTTCGTTCTTCGTTATTGCCTATCGCTTTTGTAACAAGTGGTATCAGAGCCCCAGGTTTTCTAATCTAGGGTTTGCGACATGGCGTCCTTGAAGTTTGATCTACCGCAGCTGGATTACACCACAAGGTTCTTCCTGTGGCAAGTGAAGATGAGGGCGATCCTCGCCCAAACTTCAGATCTCGATGATGCGCTCGATGGTTTCGGAAAGAAACCGGTTGCGTCATGGACAGAGGAAGAAAAGCGGAAAGACCGTAAGGCTTTGTCTTTGATTCAACTTCATCTATCCAATAATATTTTGTAGGAAGTGTTGCAAGAGAAATCTACAGCGGCCCTATGGCTGAAACTGGAATCGATCTGCATGTCAAAGGATCTAACCAGTAGGTTGCAAGTGAAGATGAAGTTGTTCTAGCACAAGCTGCAGGAAGGTCAGTCCGTGATGAATCACCTATCGATCTTTAGAGATATCGTTTCCGACTTACTGTCCATGGAGGTAAAATATGAGGATGAAGATCTAGCACTTCTATTGTTACTCTCATTGCCTAGTTCCTTTACGAATTTTCGTGACACCATATGTATAAGTCGTGATACACTAACCCTCACCGAAGTTTATGAGGCCCTCCAGCAGAGGGAAAAGATGAAATCTATGGTGCAGGCTGAAAGTTCGTCCTCTAAGGCGGAGGCGTTAGAGGTCCGAGGCAGGCCTGAGCAGCGATATAACTACCACCACCATAACAACAGAGATAATAGTAAGACCGACAGAGGTCGCTCAAAGTCCAAGGGACGTGACAAGTTCTGCAGGTATTGTAAGAAACCCAGCCACAATATTGATGATTGTTGGAAGTTGCAGAACAAGGAGAAAAGAAACGGAACTTACCAACCGAAAAACAATGATGGTAATGGTAAGGTTGCCGTAGCCTCGGGTAAAGGTGAGGCTGCTGTTGTTGCTGGTAGTGATAGTTCTGATAGTGAATGCTTAGCTGTTCTTGCTGCATGTGTTTCACGTGATGATGAATAGATTCTTGATACCGCATGGTCGTTTCATATTAACTGTAACAAGGATTATGTCAGTTCTTATGAGTCTGTGCAGACTGGAGATTTTGTGCGTGTGGGAAATAACAACCAGTGCAACATTGTTGGCGTTGGTTCTGTTCAGATCAAAACCCATGATGGGATGACACGCACGTTGACTGGAGTGAAATGCATACCCTCCATCAGGGGCGGAGCCAGCAGGGTGGAAGGGTGGGGCGGGCCCCACCCTAAGAATTAGGCCCATATATCATAAGTAAATCAGAGTAAAGTGAAAAGAATACTTTGAGGCCTACCCTAGCGATTTAGCAACCCACTACGAACTAGCGGCGGCGGGCCGGTGGTCGGCGAGGTTTCAGGCAGCCGCGACACAACTCAAACTGCAGGGAGAGCGACGGCTGATGTATGCAGCACATCTAACCGCTTTCATATGTCTAGGTGCTAGCTCCCTGTGTTTTTTTCTCTCTGTATACTTCTGATATCGCAATAGCTTTTTACAATGCATAACTGAGACAATATCTTCAGACTATTGTAGGTACATAGCACTCCGATGTGCAGCTTTTACACGAAACTATAGAAAAATTATACACGAATCAACCATTGCATGCTATGTTTGTGGTATTGAAAAAAAATTATGCTTAGTTGCCCCACCCTAGCATGAAATCCTGGATCCGCCACTACCCTCCATGGCGAGGAATTTGATCTCTCTTAGTACCCTGGATTGTGACAGGTACAAGTACAAAGGTGGGGACAAACGTCTGAAGGTATCATCAGGTTCTCTCATTGTTATGATTGGTGATATGAATTCTGCAAAATTATATGTCCTTAGAGGTAGCACTTTGCCTGGTATTGTTGCTGCTGTTAGTTCTGATGATTATAGTAAGACTAACCTTTGGCATAAGCGTCTTGGACATATGAGTGAGCTTGGCATGGCAGAATTGGCGAAGAGAGAGCTAATTGATGGTTGCGACTTGAGTAAGTTTGAGTTCTGTGAGCATTGCATTTTTGGTAAGCATAAAAGAGTTAAATTCAATGCTTCCGTTCATACCACCAAAGGTATTTTAGATTATGTGCATGCTGATGTTTGGGGTCCGTCCCGTAGAACTTCTAATGGTGGTGCTAATTACATGCTTACTATTATTGATGATTACTCAAGAAAAGTGTGGCCATATTTTCTGAAACATAAATATGATGTTTTTGCTACTTTTAAGAAGTGGAAAGTTATGGTAGAAACACAAACTGAAAGGAAGGTTAAGATACTCCATACTGATAATGGTATGGAATTTTCTTCAAATGAATTTGATGAGTTTTGCAGCAATGATGGCATGGTAAGACATCACACCATCCCGTACACCCCTCAGCAGAATGGTGTGGCTGAACGCATGAACAAGACCATTATTTCGAGGGCTCGCTGCATGTTGTCTAATGCAAAGATGCATAGACGTTTTTGGGCTGAAGCAGCCTCCACCGCATGCTATCTCATCAACAGGTCTCCTTCCATTCCACTTGATAAGAAAACTCCCATTAAGGTATGGTCTGGTTCACCAGCTGATTATTCTGAGTTGAGAGTTTTTGGTTGCACTGCTTATGCTCACGTTGATAATGGAAAGTTAGAGCCAAGGGCTGTTAAGTGTATCTTCCTTGGTTATGGTTCAGGAGTTAAGGCATATAAATTATAGAATCCTGAAACCAAGAAAGTTTTATTGAGCAGGAATGTCATTTTTAATAAGGCGGTTATGTTTTATGATAATCCGTCTACTAATATTTCTGATGCTATTGATTCTCCTAATGTTTCTGATGATGAACAACAAAGAATTGGCGTGCAGGTGGAGCATGCAAAGGAGAACAAAAATGTGGTTCCCGAAACCAATAATGATAATGTTTATGTTCCACCTTCACCACCTATTGTTCAGCAGCCATCACGGTCTATTGCAGCTGGCCGTCCTAAGAGAAATATTGCACCTCCTAATCGTTTAATTGAAGAGTGTGATATTGTTCATTATGCTTTGAGTTGTGCTGAACAGGTGGAGCATGATGCTGAACCAGCTACGTACACTGAAGCCATTGCTTCGGTTGATAAGGAAAAGTGGCTAGGTGCGATGCAAGAAGAGATGCAATCGCTTGAGAAAAATGGCACATGGGATGTTGTGCGCTTGCCTAAACAAAAGAAAGCTGTCCGCTGCAAGTGGATATTTAAAAGGAAGGAAGGTTTATCTCCTAATGAACCTCCAAGGTTTAAGGCAAGGTTAGTAGCAAAAGGTTTCAGTCAGATTCCAGGTGTTGATTATACTGATATTTTCTCCCCAGTTGTGAAACATACTTCTATTTGTGCTTTCTTTGGTATTGTTGTTATGCATGATCTTGAGCTTGAGCAGCTAGATGTTAAGACTGCTTTTCTGCATGGCGAGTTGGAGGAGGAGATATACATGGACCAGCCTGAAGGTTTCGTTGTGCCTGGTAAGGAGGATCTTGTTTGCAAGTTGAAGAGGTCCCTTTATGGTCTGTAACAGTCGCCACGACAATGGTATAAAAGGTTTGATTCATTTATGCTAGCACATGGTTTTAAGAAGTCTCAGTATGATAGCTGTGTGTACATCAAGTTGGTTAATGGATCACCTATTTATTTGCTGCTATATGTTGATGATATGTTGATTGCTGCCAAGAGCATGAAAGAGATCACTACTTTAAAGGCTCAATTAAGTAGTCAGTTTGAGATGAAGGATCTTGGTCCTACTAAGAAAATACTAGGCATGGAAATTAAGAGGGACAGAAAGTCTAGTTTGCTATTTCTTAGTCAAGAAAAATACATTGAGAAAGTTCTTCATCGTTTTAATATGCATGATGCAAAGTTTGTTAGTACTCCTATTGCTTCTCACTTCAAGTTGTCAGCTTTGCAATGTCCTACTTCTGAAGATGATATTGAGTATATGTCACGAGTTCCTTATTCTAGTGCTGTTGGTTCCTTGATGTATGCCATAGTTTATTCCCGGCCTGATCTATCACATGCTATGAGTTTGGTCAGTCGATACATGGCTAATCCTGGTAAAGAGCATTGGAATGTTGTTCAGTGGATTTTCAGGTACCTTCGTGGCACGTCTAAAGCTTGCTTGAAGTTTGGCCGGACTGGTGGGGGACTCGTAGGCTATGTGGATTCAGATTATGCTGCCGACTTGGATAAGAGAAGGTCCCTCATAGGTTATGTCTTTACTGTTGGTGGATGTGCTGTTAGCTGGAAGGCTACCTTGCAGGATGTTCCAGCACAATCTACAACTGAGGCTGAGATGGCTATCAATGAAGCATGCAAAGAGGCTGTTTGGCTGAAAGGTCTGTTTGCTGAGCTTTGTAGAGATGATTCTTGCATTAAGTTATTTTGTGACAGTCAAAGTGCTATTTATCTTACTAAAGATCAGATGTTCCATGAGAGGACAAAGACATTGATATTAAGTACCACTATGTTCGTGATGTGGTTGCACTAGGTAAACTGCAGGTATGTAAGATCAGTACTCATGATAATCCTGCTGATATGATCACAAAGCCTATTCCTGTTGCTAAGTTTGAGCTTTGCTCAAGCTTAGTTGGTATAACTATTTAGCCGAAGTGGCTGTTTGGCGCCAGCAAGTGTTTTCTTTGTTTGTTCAGGAGATTGTTGAAGTTCATGCTATAAGGAATTTGTCTCAAGGTGGAGTTTGTTGTATTCTGATCCAAATTCAAGTATTGGTGCACTGAAGAAATGCTAACTTCTGACGGAGCGGAGCGAGGCCCGTCGCCGGAGGCTTGCACACCCTGATTTGGATGATCCATTGGAAGGATTTGGCAAGAAGGATTTATAAAGACTGGACCAAAGAGGAGAAGCTCAATGACTGTAAGGCTTTGTAATTGATTCATCTTCATCTACCATATAATATTTTGCAGGAGGTGATGAACGAGAAAAATGCATCAACATTGTGGCTGAAACTGGAGGCGATTTGTATGTCCAAGGATCTAACCATGAAGATGAACTTGTTCTCCCACAAATTGATTGAAGGAGGTTCGGTACTTAATCATTCAACTACCTTTAAGGAGATAGTTCCCGATTTACAATCCATGAAAGTTAAGTATGATTATGAAGATTTAGGTCTTCTGCTTTTATGCTCGCTGCCTAGTTCCTTTACAAATAACCGTGATACCATAATTCTAAGTCGAGATGAACTAACCCCTAGGGAAGTTTATGAAGCCCTTCAATAGAGGAAAAGATTAAGAATATGATGCAGTGAGGTGCAGAGGGAGGGGCGAACCCTCCACGGTATGGATCAGTATCGACCTAGATTTTAGCCGTTGTATATATCTCTTGTAAGCCTCCACACGAAAGTATCTTTTAATTCTCTTGTGTTATGTAAATACTTTCGCACAAAGTGAAAATTTAATAGATGGCGTCCGTATTTTTTTACCCTTTTTATCGGAGAGATTTTGCACGTTAAACTTTTATGTCCCCTATGTTTTGTTTTGATTGTTTTTTAATTGTTCTTTTGCTATTTGCTTGAGTAATTTTCTGAAAGAAAAAACTGGGCCCCACATTTGTTAGGGCACCCATGTAGTATCTGGTCTAGGATTCACGGTGCAACCTTAGAACAACGAGACCGATGACGTTGGCGATGGGCGACTGACTGCTAGCTAGGTACCTCGGGTGTACTCCCACCGTTTAGAAATATAAGATGTTTTAGCTTTGTAAAACTAATATACCTAGATATCTTTTAGTGTATAGATTCAAACGAACCTATACATTAAAAGATGCTTAGATACATTCACTTTATAAAACTAAAATATCTTATATTTTTGAACGGAGGGAGTATGACACGGACGTGTCAGCCTTTTCGGTATTTCAGGAACCATGTCAGCACCGAATAAGACACGATGAGACCACCGCGGCAACACCGCGGCCTCGTCGCGTTCCTTTGTCCACTTGCACTTGCGTCGCCACGACTGCAAGCTTCCCCCGCCGGACTCTCCCAAACCCTCGCTTCCGTCACCCACGCCCTTGTCATGTGCGCCCGTGCTGCGCACAACGCACCGCGATTAGGACACCATGATAGCGAGATTGTTCGTGTCATCTGCCGCCCCTATTAACTGGCTTAGCACATATGCACATGTTAGCAGCTGGTAGGTGCACACCTTGCCATCCACTTGTCTCGTAGCAGCATGGCCACCCTAGCTAGCTACCAGTGTCGGCGTATTTCCTTTCGAATCTTTCCATTCTTTTTCCAGCTCCGGAAATAACATGTAAAATTCCTTTCGAGTGTGAAAGTTTATATATAGTGTGAAGGGACGGTGGCCTTCGAATCGTCCAGATCGTTTTTGCATTCCGTGTGCTCGGAAAGTTTTCCTCTTCTGCCAACCTTGCACAGAATAAGGTTTGGGTGATGTTGATAGATTTTGTAAAAGATTGATTCTCGTGATACCCGGCCAGACTCCATGATCGTGTACGTTCCACTTCATTATTTCAACAATTTGCCTGCCGACTGCATTGCGCTTTTTTAATCTTGTTGTACTAGCCAATGGGTGTGCATGCTCTCTTTGTGTGTCTTGCAATGTGCACCTGGGTTCATGTGAAGTTGTATGTATTATGTGTTGAGAGAGGATTTGGTACTCGACATCATTGAAGCTTGGGTTTTGAATTTTTTGAAGATGGTGATATGAAGTTTCAAAAAAAAAAGACTAGACAAATACAACATGACCCTTACGAGAGGATTCTCATTCTTCACAGATTTGCATGATCATCTTGATCTCTTTCTTGTTCACATCATTTCTATGAGAAGATTGAACAACATGTATTCCAATCTTTTTCCTCCTCCTTTAATTCTTTCTTTTCCTCCTCCCATATTTCTTCTCTCTCTTGAGCATGCATGTCTCTCATCGCCACCTTCTCCAACTAAATCCCAACTTTATCTTCACAAGTCTCTTTCAAATTTGCATGTTTTGTTTCACCACGCGGTTCCAGTGGCATCCATCCACTTTCTCACATCTGCTAACAAACTTATGTATTTCTTATCCGCCTTATTCTCATCAAATAGCTTTTTGACCAACTGAGCATCCTAATTTTTTTCTTTGATTATAATATTGTTGGTATTCTCATACATGCTCCACAGAGTAGATAATGCATTTTGTAGTGCTATAGGGCACTCAGGATCAACCCAACATACAAATCCATGGCTTATAACATCCTACAAATATAAAATATGAAAACAAAAAAAGCAATTAAGATACTATGAATGCATTTGTATATCTACAATTTGGTGCATTACCTACGTTGTGTTGCACACAAGCATAAAACCGCCGACCGGTGTTCATGTCTTCGAAAGCAACGGCTTCCTCATGCTCCCACCGATTTATGCGGTAGAGCTCGCCTGAATCAACGACAATCTCATAGAATGAAGGGTCATCAATGGACTTAGGAGCATAACTCACTTCATGATTCTACTAATCATGCTAAAATTTTACTAAATCTAAGCTAATACCAAATTCGTGTTGCCGACACGCGTATCAGCGTCTTCCTGTCGTCTTTCAAGTTTAAGACAATAAAAAAATACCAAAACATTAATTATCCTTCTATGTTCTCGACGAATAATAGAAGCCACTCATGGAGATCCTTTTGCCCTAGTACTACTACACCGCTGAGAGTGGTCAGTTACTTGAGCTGTTCTCAAGCCCACCACTTTTACCAAAACGCCCACTTCCCTGCCTCGTTTTCGCGGACCACCCTCCAGTCCCCCGATTCAAACCGTCGACGCCGTCGCCGCGTGACTCCTCAGCGGCGGCCCGACCACCCACTCCCACTCATCGCCTCGCCGGAGATTACTTCGCCCGCCCGCTCTCCCATCTCCGGAGGGCCCCAAGCTAGCTGCTTCCGGTCGTTGTCCACTCGGTGGCGCCGCCGATCTCAGGCGTTCCCGAGGCAGCAAAATTGCCGCGCGAGGTGCGGAGATCCCAGCGCCAGCGGTGATGTGCGGATCGGAGCATGGATGTGACCCCGCTCGGAGTTAGCTGCAGGCGGCGGACGGGGAACGAGTGCTGCGGCCATGTCGATTTACATCGCGCGGGAGGCAACCAAGGTCTCGATTAGTTTGTGTGTGTGGGTTTGCCCCCATATTCTACTCTAGGCAAAGTTTGCTGAAAATTCGGATTGGTCTCTGCAGCTATGGAGAAAGGTGAGCGCGGAGATGGCGGTAGAGCTACAGCTCCTCTCGGAGAAGTGGCGGTTGCTCCTTGCCGGACTTGTGTTTCAGGTGAAGCTCTCAGTTTGTTCGTCGAATTGCTTATTCCCGTGTGTTAACTGTTGAGTACCAGGCCATGCCGTGCTCTGCTCGCTGTCACTGTCTCACTGCTCCCATCTGAGCCTAAGTGTTTCCAAAAAAAAAATCACCCGGATGGTTCACCCATTTGCTTTTGCATTTTTTGTTAGCACTGCATTATATAATTGTTGCTGATTTGAGTGTTGGATTTGGGGGACTGGCTCAAATCCTATACTATGATGAGTTTATCTGTAGGTGTAGTTGGTTCACCTAAGCATGCTAAATTATAAGCCAGTTCATGTTAAAGGTGTTTTTAATCAGGTGGAGAGTACCAGAGAAAGAAGCATGCCTTCAGATTTGCTCTGTGATGCGTGTTCTGTACTACTTTTGTTAATGCACCATTAAGGCCTACTCCCTCCGTTCCAAAATAATTGAAATTCTAGGTTTGTCCTAAGTCAAAGTTCTCTAAGTTTGCCCAAATCTATGGGAAAATATGTCAATATCTACAACCTCAAAACTATGTAGTACGAAAATATATTGTATGATGAATGGAATGAAACTAAACTGATGTTGTAGATGTTGATGTATTTTTACAAACTTGGTCAAACTTAAAGTAGTTTGACTTTGGACAAATCTATATCTTCAATTATTTTCGAACGGATGGATTAGTAGCTTGTAGCATGTAGCTGCAAATTCGCACAGAGAGTATTCAGCATTAACCCTTAGCAGCTTGTGAGATATGGTACTGGTACATGTCTGCAATAGCTGACAAATCACACTGAAAGTAGTAGAAGTGTGGGCTAGTTCTTACGGTTCAAATTTTGTTTGAGCTGGTGTCAAGATCAAAAGCATTATATCTGTGTACTTGTTGTTAGGCTAAATTGTATCCTAGTGTGTTGTTGCTTGTTTGCCTGCATTGAAAACTAGCATGCCGAGATGCCTCTTGTATTTGTCTTCATTTTGCAAGTCTTGGTATGTATTGAGTTGAATTCTTTAAAGAAGCACACTGCCCCAGTTATCCAGTTACTTCGGCTTTCTTCTTTTGCATAAACTCTCCTTGAAACTTGTATTGCTCTCGATGCAACCAACCACGCCCATGGCACAATTTGTAGGTGTTTTGATCTGAAGACTGTTATCACTTACTGACAAGGGTATAGCTAATAGAGCCTGTTATCTTTGTACCCCTGAGGCCGTTAAGATAGGCCCAGTCATAGGCATAGTCGAAATACGAGTTGATATCGTATACGGACACTGTAATTTGTATTGAACCCGACCGGATCCTTGAGACCTGGCCACCTATATATAGGGGTCAGGAGAGGCCGGACAGGGACAGATCGAGATTGAGCCAATTGAGTACCACGCTTATTCTCGATAGACGCATAATCACGCCTTGTTTGACTGACCTCTACCTTCGAGTTCATCCGACGCCCTCTTCCCCCGATCCTAAGTCCTTCATCTAGGACATTTGTCGAGTTAACTCTCGTCACTTACCAATGACCTTTCTGAGAATGCTCTGTTCATCCATGCTCTGTTTTGATCTGAAGACTGTTATCACTTACCAATGACCTTTCTGAGAATGCTCTGTTCATCCAATGAGCCATATGCTGATTTAAAAAACCCCGTAAAAAGTAAACTATTAAGAAACAAAAATTGCATCATTGACAGTAGGATCTCATGAGAGATATTACACTCAAAATGCTTCCTCTGCCTACTTGGTGTTCAACTGCTACTATAAGTTGTTGTTCTCCTTTTAATTTATTCTGTCTCTCTGTCTGAGAGAATGGAAAATTATTATTACCTCTGTTCCTTAGTTTGCCAGAATGTCCTATATTATGGAACGGAGGTAATAAAATCTTGTTTTCATTATCTGCATTTTACGCATTGAGATATTCTTATCGGTATATAACGAATTATTTTGGGGATTCATGGATTTTTTTATCTGTGATTAGTATGTTCATGGATTGGCTGCTCGAGGAGTACACTACTTGCATCGGCCCGGACCATTACTCCAGGACATGGGGTTTATGGCCCTTCCGGTATGTCATCTGCTTATAGTTAAGTTCATATCACTTAAAGAAGAAACACTTGATGCTGATTATTCGTGCGACTGGTGTCATTTCTCTGTGTTTTTAGGAACTTGGACAAGACAAAGGTTATCTTAGTGAGACTGTATTCACTTCCATCTTCATTACATTTGTATTGGTAGGTGACTTGTTCGCTTCACTGCTGATTAGGAAGATCGCAATGCTATTTTCCTTTTCCTATTATGTCTGATGATTTGACCTGGTATGATGGCTAAAACCAACAAATTTTGAAGGTCCAGTTGAAAATAAATAGAATTAATGGTTATATAGATTGATTGTGAACATTATATAACTGGTCTCAACAAGATTTCAAGGTGTGTAGTCAATGAGTGAGTCGATGCTGACCTATAAGTTGTTGTGGGAGCTTTCATTTTGTAAGTAATTTATAGGTTTGTTAAGCTGTGCATAAGAAGATCTCCTTAATTTGCCATCTCAAAATTCATCAAAATATAGTTTGTGGTATTTGTTAGTTGCTACACCATGTTATTATACGATTAGGACGTAACCTTTGTTAAATATACTTCTTTCCAGTGGATTATACCTGAGTCATTCCTTAGTTCTGTTTCTCTGCCTATTTCACAGAATTTTCTTTCTGGCGACAGTTTTTCTTATAAGGATTGATTATATGCAAGGATTAAGATCTTTGACAATTTATTTGGTGGTGTTGCAGTGGAGTTTTCATCCATTTATTTATCATACCAAACGTTTCTATACTGTTCTACTCTGGCGCAGGGTGCTTGCATTTTTAGTCGTAAGTATGGTTGCCCTAACTCTTAGCTTCCGTAGTTACATGAATGTTTTAACTTATAGCAAGTGACACTTTTCTCCTTTAGGCTTCACAGTTTCTGCGAATTATAACATTCTATTCCACTCAGCTTCCTGGTCCAAACTATCACTGTCGTGAGGTAACCTTAAACTCTACGTCTCATTTTAGCTAAAGCATACTTCTGCGCTATTTTATCACTTGCAAGAGCTTGCCACGATGGCCTACTTAATCCATTTATTTTGCTTTTTAGGGCTCAAAACTGGCCACTCTTCCACCACCCAATAATGTTCTTGAAGTGCTCCTTATCAACTGTAAGCCTTTCATTCGTTTGGTTGACTGTTCTGAGTCAAAACTTTTCTTGATTTAAATTTTTTCTTTGCAGTTCCTCGTGGAGTGCTATTTGGCTGTGGTGACCTGATATTTTCATCTCACATGATCTTTACTCTTGTTTTCGTGCGTACATACCACAAATATGGATCAAAAAGGTATTGAGATATCTTTGTAGGCGTTTGTGCTTGTAAGGTGTGCATTTGATTTTGCATAGGTGGCATGCCAGCTCGTACCATGTGCACAAGCTCTAGTATAACTCTGGTAGATCTTGTTTTTCTAGGTTGATTAAGCTATTTGCTTGGCTGATGGCCATAATCCAAAGTCTTCTTATCATTGCTTCTCGCAAGCACTACAGCGTGGATGTTGTTGTTGCCTGGTAGGATCAGATTCCATTTCAGTGATACGATCATATTGCAACTGCATCCGCCGTCGTTTTGACTGATCCTCTCTCTACAGGTATACTGTCAATCTGGTTGTATTTTTTATTGACAAGAATCTCCCAGGTACTACTACTCGTTTTAGCATCTTGGAATCATACATAATTTTCTGTATGGTGCATTCCGTAAGAAGCTTCGCTGCAATTCTGCAGAAATGCCAGATCGTACAAGTGGGCTATCTTTGCTTCCAGTAATTACGAAAGATAAAGATGACAGGACGAAGGAAGAGCTCCACAAGACTGAGAAGGACAGCAAAATGAAAGATGAGCTGCATAAGTTATTGAATGGAAACGCTGTTGATTCCACGGATTGGGTATTACAGGCTTTTGATGTGCATATTTGCAGTTCAATTACATCTTTCACTACGTTGCATTTCAATCACGACAAATCACAGCTCCCTTTATGTCTTGGAGTTGACAAACCATCATATAGTCTGGGACTTCGTTGTAGACAAGCATTTTTCTTGATCTATATTTTCCTGATTATTGCAGCGACAACGGGGCCAGATGAACGGAAAGCATGGCGAAGACCACACGCTCAGTGATGCTACTCCCAATGGTACATGATCAGCTGCCTTGTGCTTGTCTTGCACATCTACAGGGAATCTGCTGGGAGAAAAAAAAGTTCCAGCTGCGTCTGCAGCATCTTGTTCTGCAGTCCGGCTGTGCTATGATCACTGTGCTGAAGTATGCAAGGTGCTGAAATCGTCAACGACGCTGTGTAAAGGATGTGTAGCCCACTAGCCCATAATCTCGCGGCTTGTCTCAGGCAGCTGCGGCAGCTGGGCATCCCATGATCGATTCTGTATTTTCATCGCTGAAGATGTCAGGGTGACAGACTTTCAGATTGATGTGAGAAACACTTGGCCGAAAAAGATGGGGAAATTTGATGTACATAATTATTATCATGGACAATCTTGGACGTCCCATCTTTGTGTAGCTCGTGACGCGTGTGACCTCCGTGGCTCACGGAAGAGAGATGAGAGCGCCTCGTCACACACATCCCGTCCCGCCGCTGTAAAGCAAAGAAACGGCTCCGAAATGAGCGCGATGAAAGGCGCACACGCATCGGTGGCGTTCCGTGCACGACGGAGTAGGGCTGGCGTTCATCATCGTCTCGTTGTACCGCAACCTGCGCCCATGTGCAGCAGCACCGACGGAATGACATGTGCCGGTGATTGGCCTCGTCGCCGTTGTCACACAAGGTGCAAGTGATGGCGAAAGAGTTAACAAGAGCGAGCACCAAAACGGTTTGAGCACTTCTTTGTGCTATATTTTATGCTAATTCCTGCACACAAATTGCAAAGAAAAATTTGGCAAATCCCCCACAACGGCGTGCCCATGCTGCTCGGGCGACCGCGCCCACCTTGATTCCTGCAAGCCGCAATTCTACAAGTTAGATATAGTACTACTCACCCCAAGATCTGTGATTTCTTCGGTACTGTAACCTTGGTCTCTTAAACTGAAATATCTCTATGTATAAACAAGATGCGGTCCCATAAGCACACACAGATCAGTGCTAACGACTTCCATAATCGCTCACGAGACAGAACCCACTGAGGATTACGAGATACGGAGCACATGTGGTTAACTACAAATTCATGTGAAATTCATGCATCCTACACGAGCAATTGACCCTGGTAGATATTCAACATGCACACTTTGAATCGCAAGATAAATGGACACAGATGGAGAACATTTTAACAATGACATCAAGAAAGAATTGTTCTTAGCACTGCTAACACTAAGCGACCAAGCATGAGATCTTTCCATCCTCTGCTTCCAGACCAATGAACTACAGTTGCATATGAACCATGTCCTAATCTCTACAGATCAACCCTCTGCCTTCTTAACTGCTGGGTGTGATATAAACAACTCTACAGAACCAACACACCACCCTTTCAATTCCACTCCACCAACAATCAGGTAGCTCTCTTGGCATTTTCGATTCAGTTTTTCCCCGTGGTATCGGCCACCATTTTGCCAATAACAATGGCTCTGAAGCTTTTTATTGAGAAGTCCGCGCGACAAGGCTCAGCCAGGCACGTTGAAGTGAAAGAGCCAGGATATGACGAAAGCAAACACCATGCAGGCAAGAAGGAAGTTGAGAAACCGGTGGCCCTGCCAAAACCTCCGTGTCTCGCTGCCTGCGGCTTGTGTAGCCCCGGAGTTGTTTGAGTCATTCCATTGCTCCATGAACTCTCCGTCGCCAAAACCTACCACATTGCATGCGGCTGACCCACAGATCTCACAGATCCTAAGATAAAGAAAAAGGAATTTCAAACTCAAATTACACAAAACGAGGTTATGCTTAAACTATTTCAATTTTCACGAGCAAAGCATCTGTATAGTGCAAGGAAAATCACAATATGGTACTGCACCATTGTGAGAGCACAATAGGAAGTAGAAAGGCATAATTCAGTTTCATCTAAATTCTGATCAAAGGGAAATATCAACTTGATAGATGGCATAGACCTCATTAGGACAATTTCAGTGCTTCACGAAGACAGAAAATGTACTGAAACAGAAAGAAGGTTGCCCATCCATTTTGATGATTTGCATTTAAAAAGGCTCTCACAGTTTCGCTGCTATGTTCTCCATGAATATTGAACTAAAAAAGGTATATCATTGCACAGTAGTTTTTAACAGATGATATCATGTCACCAAGTTAGATTGACATGCCTGCTAAACATAATTGTCGTACTTTGGGTCGTTACCATTCTTTGGCTGGTCGATGGGCAATATCTTGATCTCAGGAAACAACATGGGACATGTTTAATTCAGAAAACTTGAAAAGCACAGCAGCCAAACAATTTTTCATGCTCAACTTAGTACTTATAATTTTGGCCCACTTCTGAAATTCTCAAGTTTCTAAAATCGATTTCAAGAAAAATCTTCAAGTGGGAGGATCTCCACTGGAACCCCCCTTCCCCTAACAGGAAGATACTGATCATTTTGGTTTGAGCAATGAGCTGCGAATTTTGATTGCTTTCTCATCAATAGGTACATTCTATGAGTGTAAGGTGACGCAATAGCACCCCGTGTATTGGCTAGATCATTACAAAGGCATTGCCATACAGAGAGACAGATCAAACAGAAAAAGTCAGCACTCCCACTCACGGACATCAACAGAATTACCCAAGAATCTACAAGAAAAGGCAACCGAAAGAAGGAATCCGACTTTATCTACCAAACTGGGATTCCTTACTCAACTTTACCATGTCCCCTCTCATCTCCTTCTAACCTTTATCACTAATCTCCTTCTAACATTTATCACTAATCTCCTTCTAACCTTTATCACTAATTACTTAATAAAGCTAAGAGGATAAAAAAATGAACACTAGTTCCTGCTAAAGATTCGTCAATCATGTGTTAAGCATCCAGATATTATCTTTTGCAGGCATCTATCCTAAACAAGTAATGACAGGTTTGCAGATTTACCGAACTCATGACACTCACATTTTTATTCGAGTTTTGCATACCATCAACAGCTAACGGTGATTCTCAAAGTGAACTATGAGATTGTTCCAAAAAAAGGTGAATCTTGGAACTGGGAGCAGCTGTGCTTACTTGTTGCCCCTGATCTTGAACCATGTCTCCGCGCACTGCTTGTGGGCGCAGGAGAGGTCGTCCTTGCAGGAGCAGCCGAGCACGATGCCGGCGCCGGACTCGGCCGCTGCGCTCTCGAGGCCGAGGTGGCAGATGCGGCAGTTCATCTCGTCCGTGTCGGGGCTGGCCTTGGTGATCTCTGCTGGTCCCGCCTCCAGGTCGACGTCGTCCAGCGAGCCCTCCGACACGCACGACTTCCTGCCCGCGCCCTCGCCCTCGCCTTCCCTGTCTCCTGCGCCGGCGCCGGGGCGGACGGGCGCGGACGTCGAGGTCTGGTCCTCCAGAGCGGCGGAGTTCTGGCGGGAGTGCCATGACCGGTCCTCGGCGTCCGAGAAGCGCTGGCTCCCCTCTCCCTCCTCCTCGGAGCTCTCCCCGCCTAGCCGCCTCCCGCCGCTGCCGCCACCGAGGCGTCCCAGCTCCACGTCAGGCTCGACGGCGGCGGCGGCGATCGCCGACTGCTCGCCTTCGTTCACCATTGCCACCCACGAAAAGAGCGCTACTTTCTCCAAGTAGAAACCTACAAACAATCAATCCGAGGAAAGGGAAACGAATCACTCCAATTGCTCCTCCTCCGGTACCAAATCCCGACAAAAGCAAAACAGGGAAGGGAGCAAACAAGAAACGCCGAAAGCGCGCAGTAAATACCACTCTCTCGCAGTCGCAGCTGCAGGCCGCTCCACAGCCGCGGCAAAGCGCGGCCACCACACCAGCACAATGCGGCCGATCACGAGAGGACGCGGCTACCCAGGAAGAATCCAAAGCTGGGAGAGTCTAAGCTCTATCAGAGATTGGAAGTATGCTCCTCCTACCGACGAGGCATTAGGTGGCTGGAATAATAGATGTTTTAGGTGGATTCTTGATCCATACTAGTACCTGGAGAGCGCAGCAGCCAGCAGGTGAACCGAAGGAGGGAGAAGAAAGAGAGAGGGAGAGGGTGGACGTGATGGGATAGAGTGTTCAGTTCCAAAGCCGAGAAAAATGTTGAGCGGAAGAGAGAAGGGGAAAACAAAAGACTTGCTGCGAGCCTGCGATTGTCGGGGAGGGGAAGAAATGAAAAGACGAGACGAGGGAGTGTCCGTGTCTGCGTCACGTCTGCCTTTGGGGTCGTAGTCTCGTTGTCTCGTGCACTAGTAAATGGGCAAAGGCAGTCACCCGTCATGGCATTTTGTGGAATATTGGATTCAGCGCCGGAGTGGAAGGGAGAAAATCGAAGAAATTGCAACTTTCACCGTGTTTCTTTCCTTGTGTTGCACAAAATATCATTTGGATAGTTTTTTGCGATTTTTACTAGGTGGTGATCTAATCTATCGCAGTTTCCATCACTTGGTCATCCAATTAACTATTTAATTCTATTTACAGCAAAACTTATATCTAGGCTCGCATGTCAATGCTTTATTTGATGTACTCCCTTCGTTCCGGTGTATAGGTCCTACGCGTATTCTTAGGTCATCATTTTGACCAACGTACTCCCTTCGTTCTAAATTACCCTGCATTCTAGATTTAGTTAAAGTCAAACTTTGTTAACTTTGACTACGTGTATAAGAAAAATTATAAATATTTATAATATAAAATAGATATTGTTAGAATCATCATGAAAAATACTTTTATATTATATGTATTTGATATTGTAAGACTTTATATTTTTAACAATATGTTTGGTGGCGGATATAAGGTTGAAGCTACTTGGATGACTGACCATACAGAACGTGCGAAACGACACTGGAAGAAAAGGTGTTTAATTGTTTCATCTTGAGGATAGAAAACACATTTTCTACAGCCATGCCAATTCCGTTTTGCAAGGTTATCTTTGGTTAAGAGGACTTCTTTACGTAGGTATAATCCAAATACCTTTATCCGTAATGGAATCTTCAGTTTCCAAAGCCTGTTATTACTAACTTTGTCAAATGGAATATCGGGTTGGATCAGAGCATTGTACATGGAAGCTACAGAGAATTTACCATTCTCATGAAGATTCCAACGAAATTCATCATGTCCAGGTTGTAAATGGATATTTGCCAAACGTAGAAGTAAAGCATTCCAAGATACCAACCTCTGACCCAACAAATCTCTTCTGAACGACACGTTTGGAGGGGAAGTCTCCAAAACTTTGGCAATAGTATCACCTTTATATCGCACAATGTTATACAACGCTGGATATTGTTCGCGGAGCGAGGTAGCTCCAAGCCACCTGTCTTCCCAAAAGCTAATCTCAGATCCATCTTTAATGGAAAAAGTCCCTAGGCTAAAGAAAAACTTCTTTGTAGCCATCAGACCAGCCCAAAAATGCAGTATTGCCAATATTTTTGGTAATTGGCTTAACGGTATAGACCATAGGTTCAAAAAGCATATTAGGGTGGGAGCGATTACCTTTATTTGGTCGCTATGGCTATGTAGAAATGATAAAGTGTTTAATGACAAACAATCTTCCATGTTGCAGGTTATTTACCGAGGTATCAGCACACTTCGTTTATGGTCCTCTCTTCAGAGGGTGGAGGACAGAGACCTCTTTACGGAGGTCTGTGCGCGATTGGAGACTACGGCGAGGGATACTTTTTCCCAACATGGATGGCCGCATAGTCTTCGTATTGGTCCCTCAGCATAGGCGAGATTGCAATTGCTCATCATGATATGTAATTTCGTTTTTTATCAGATGTTGACTTTGGTTTGGGCTGTGTGCATCTTAGTTATGCAGAGGCCGGGTGTAATACTTAAATTTTAAGTAATAAAGCGCTCTTTATCGAAAAAAACAATATGTTTGGTCAAACTTTATCTAGTTTGACTTTGACTAAACCTAGAATACAGGGTAAAAATGAACAGAGGAAGTAATACAAGTTATATACTACAAAATATATATATCACTGAAAACTTCGAATGTTGTACTTTCTAATGGTATAATTTTTATGTTGTAAAATTAAAATTATATATGTTAAAATGATGATCTAGCGATACACGCAGGACTTATATACCGGGATAGAGAGAGTAAATAATTATACTAGAACATTTGAAAATCATAAAAATAATTACTCATCCAAAATTATGATTTTTGGTTGCATTAAATTGTAATGGAAATTTTTTATATAAAGCATCAATGGATGTTCAAGATAATTAATCTATGCAGTGTTGATGGCTCTTTGGCAATGGGGCGTTGTCTTGAAGTTCGACTTCCCTAACTTCCATTCCCGTATTATGGTTGCAAGTTTTGGTTTTTATTGTATCTTGTTTTTATCTTTGATTAGCTATGTATGAGAGTGTAATTATCACCTTATATCGGTTTGTCCCGTGGGTAACAGTATTTATAAAGCGGGGCTAAAGTTTCTTTGAGGAAAAGTTTGATTAAATACTCCTGGGTGCACAATTTAATTCACACCCTATAAAGCATGTGCAAAAATTCATTTTCTTTCACATATAATTATATTTCTATGATATCCTTAGTGGGTTACATATAATTTTTTAACACCCGCAAAAAAGACTAAAAAAACTAATGATACGTATACAATGGACTCTATTACATTCTGGAGAGTATCCAACAAATCATAATTTCTTGATAAATGAGTTTTAAATTTGTACAGATTATTGGAGCATTGTCATACGGGGCCAACCATCATTTTTGCTATTAATATTGCTAAATAGTGGATTAGATGATTAAATGGTGGAAACTACAACAAATTATATGAACACATGGTGAAAACTACAAAAAATCTATCCAAGTGATGTTGTATGCAACACAATGACAGAAACGGTGCAATTTCGTCGAGAAAATCAAAGTGAGCAATGGTAAGTGCCAAATTCAAAGGCAGATGTTTATTTAGCAAATTTGTTTTGAGAAAATGTTTATTTAGCAACTGATATCCTCTTTTTTAGAGTAGCCATAACTACTTTGAAATGGTTCCAAAAATGGTTTGAGAGAAATATCGAGGATCTTACAATTTTTTCAAAATGAAAAATATTCGGTCAGATATTAATAAAATTACCATCCCCATGCAGAAAAGAAGACTTATAAATTTTAGCTAAAATAAAATGTAAACTTTGATGAAATTTTTAGGGAAAACTGATACAATGTCAAATGAATAATTGGATACATCATAAAATATATTTTTGGATTATATCTATGTATTGTTATATTTGTCGACAATCTTTCTATAAACTTGTTCAAATTTTACATTGTCTGAATTTGCACGCCTTCTTTCTGGAAACGACACATTTCATTTTTGAATTAGAAAAAACATGACTTTCTCTTAACTATCTTGGACTTTATTTTCAATTTTTGAATTAAGAATCTAATATTTTGGTTTTATAGGTATTTGAATGATGTGGAGGTGACTTCGCACACATGTAGACGCCACATCATCTAATAACTATAACACAATTTTTGACATTCAACAACAAGTTGTGATATCCTTCCACGCATAAACTGTTTTCTAGGAAAGACAAACCCCCGACCTCTGCATTCCCCGATGCATGCAATACATTCTTATAAGATTCACACATGTAGAGTTAGTGTGCAACATGGCAGAAGGGGTCACCATGACCCAGTGGCAAGGACACCATTGGAGGTGTCGTTGTAGTTACAACTAGAAAGGCTGGTCATGCCACCGACCGTTAGTTTGTACTAAGGGTGAATATTTGTAAGAGGTAGTTGATGAATCTGTATTAGGACATCTACAATGGAGGCGCCTAGAGGGGGCGCTAGGGTCTTAGTCCCTGCAGTTATGGCTAATTCCCGGTAAGACTAGAGTTTCGGCTGACGTCGCTGCTATGAGTTGTGTTGGCGCTAAGGACTCCTTTTCTTCAGAAAGAGGTAGTTGTACGAGTCCCTCTGATGTTCCCATGCGATCGCTTTGCGTTGCAACTTAGGGCGCTTAGCTGATAATTCAGATTTGTTGTATTATTATTTTTCCCATAAGCGCCCATATTGGCGTCTACGACTATACATGCCCTTACAGATGAGCGGATTGCACCATACCGTAGTAATGTTTTAAGGATTTGAACCCACCGCAGAGTTTTTTGCGAATACAACCAGCAGTAAAGATATATGCTTGAAAAATGTCTAATTCTCCAACGAAGTGTGGTAGGCTACATCCCACATCTGACGATCACTTTTCTACCGAAATTGAATGGTGCGGTCCAAAGAACAAAAGGAGGGGCCAAAGAACACGTAGACTTGCTTTGGACCGGTGAATTCCCGATCATCCACCCTATATTATGATGTTTCCCAAGTGTCGATGTTTTGACGTGGCACTTTTAAAGTTCAGCAGATAATACCTGTGTATATCCACTTCCGCCTAATCTTAAATCTTTGCGCTAAAAAGGCATTACCCTTTGCCGAGGGCACGACCGGCTGGAGCCGGAGATATTTCGGTCGCAATCCTAACTTTTGTGGCCGCTCCGCTCTCCCTCGCTCGCCTTTATCTGCTTCCCGGTGAGGCGATGACACGACAGATCATGCATCTCGCCGCCGACGCGTCAGCTCAGTCAGGTGCCACTGTATCTGCCTGTCTCTCCGGCCATCTTTCACGTGATCATCGACAGTACAGTTCCGTGCGGCGAGAAGGATTGCCGCCAGGTGTTTGACCGCCGGCCATTGGTCCATGGCGCGGCCGTATTCGAAGGGCGGGACTGTGCCGACGAATCCCGGCGTCTACAGCGAAGCCGGCTTTAATCGTCTGGTGCGGCTGCCTTGTCAAATGCAGTATCCCGGTCGGCAATCTGTGTTGCCTTGTTGGTTCATGGTTGTCTGAAACTGGTTCGTGGTTTGTCGCTGTCGTGGATATATGGACCCTTGCTGATCTGCCGGAGGGGTGAACTGGATCTTCGTATAGGGCATTGCATTCTCATTTCGTTCTGAAGGAAATCATGGCGTTCCCCGCACAAAGAAGAGCGGAAATCATTGCATACACAATTTTGAAAAAGAAGATTGTTACAACTTCCTTGGTGGACACCTCTGTAATGGCAGAGACGCCGACGCCATGATCATTCGCCGCAGCACTGCGCCGTGGCATTGGCCTTGGCCATGCACAGCTCAATCATCCCATTCAGCAAGTCTTCCACACTGTCCGCCAAAGATTCTAGTACAGCCTGCAGGCAAGCCCAGACTATGGAGACCATCCAGGAGAGGTGGACAGGCTGTCGGCAAGAATGCTAGGGAATCAAAACCACACAAGCAGCAAGCACAATTAAATTTGAACCATTCTCATATAGGCAAACCATCTAAGAAATTGGAATTTTGATTGAGAGCATACGAACACGTTCTCCGCCCTACCTTGGTCCACCCCCGTCAAATCATCGAGGCTGGCAGGAACAGAACCTAATCCAACTAATCTCAATCATAATAATCTGTTAACTGCACGGACCATTTTGATGCCCCCAATCAGTATCCATGGCCGCCCCCACACGAGGTACAGAATCTTTATATCACCAATTCAGCATGCATATCATAAAACTGAGAGGGTAGGGTCCCGGTAACCGACCAGCTGGTGACAAGCGTCAACATTCACGCTGAAAAGATTGTATGGTCTGCCTGTGTATAAGGAGCAGGAGCACAGCTGTTTTATCCGGCTTAAGCAGCATCATCCATGCCTGATATAAGACCTGTTTAAGACAGATATAGCAAAAGTATCAGGTGCCTGAGGTGATAACAAAGAGGCTGTCAATGTGGTATTACTACTAGGCAGTCTTGGCCTACTACCTCCCTTTCGGTTTAAAGGGCCTATGCGTATTTCTAGATTGTAAATTAAACTAATAAAATATAAATTATATAACATAAAAATTATACCATTAGAAACTAGAAGGTTTAAACTTTCTAATGTTATATTTTTTGTAATATATTATATATTATGTTGTTTAAATTTGAACCATTCTCATATACGCAAACCATCTAAGAAATTGGAATTTTGATTGAGAGCATACGAACACGTTCTCCGCCCTACCTTGGTCCACCCCCGTCAAATCATCGAGGCTGGCAAGAACAGAACCTAATCCAACTAATCTCAATCATAATAATCTGTTAACTGCACGGACCATTTTGATGCCCCCAATCAGTATCCATGGACGCCCCCACACGAGGTACAGAATCTTTTTATCACCAATTCAGCATGCATATCATATAACTGAGAGTAGGGTCCCGGTAACCGACCAGCTGGTGACAAGCGTCAACATTCACGCTGAAAAGATTGTACGGTCTGCCTGTGTATAAGGAGCAGGAGCACAGCAGTTTTCTCCGGCTTAAGCAGCATCATCCATGCCTGATATAACACCTGTTTAAGACAGATATAACAAAAGTATCAGGTGCCTGAGGTGATAACAAAGAGGCAGTCAATGGGGTATTACTACTAGGCAGTCTTGGCCTAGCTCTCTAACAGAAGCATTTATACACCAAACATTCTGTACACCAAATTTATATGGAGCCTCAAGACCTAAAGCTGATACCCAAGGAAGGAAAAAATAGAAGTGACTTGTACACCCATGGTTTTTGAGTCGCTGTACAGTCATTGTATAGTCGCCGACTATACACCAAGTCGTTTTCTCAAAATCACGACGACTCAAGACTAAACAGCGACTATACAGCAATTTTCGTTGACTATACACTAACAACCTTGTGTACACCAAAAACTTTGTAGGAACTACATACAGGAGATTCCATGAAGCTTCACGAGTATAGCGGTTCATTGACGACAACCTATATGCACCTATATCTAGGGCAGAGTAAAGCGTGAGCAACACCATAGGTCAAGAAACGAAAGAAAGTACACACAGGACCCCTACCAAAAAGAACAATGTGAGATAAGCAATACGAACAATGACCTTTTGCACGTATTATTTGGCTCATGGTCCATTTTACTTATAATACTAGATGATACCCCGCGCGTTGCTGCGGAAACTTTTAATCTCGTGCTATCAGATAAGTCTTTAAAGTTATGGTATTTTATTTGAATATTACATAGATCCTAAATTGAAAAATTGCAGTAAGCACGAAGATGGTATGAAGGGTTTCTTGGGAAAAAAAATAGTAGAGCGTGACTACTGGTCTCTTATGTGTGAATGGTGGGTCAAAAAATAGTAGCCGTGCAACTGGTCTTAAAAAAAATTGCACCAAGTGTGAATTATGTGCTTATATATTTTACTAAATACAATGACATGGCAAAGTAATGTGAGATGACTTATAAAGATATAAGTACTTATAACACACTAAGAAGGGGGATTTAGAAACTGAAAAACTAAAGATATTTTTACACAACTGCCATTTGAGGTACTTGATGTGCTATTTCTGACTCTTGTTGTGAATCTATAGGGATCTAAAAAGACCTAAATTTAACACACATATGTCCACTGCAGCAGCTATATTTACTTGATGGCGCCTAAGGGAGTTTGTAGATTTCAATATTCTCAATATCAAATGGGAAAGAATTAATCAACATGATTGGATCAAAGGAGTACCTTTTTTTTTGTCTCAAATAGATAGGCTGAAAAGAGCATGAGCATATATACGCATCTACTATATCCAATTTTTTAGAATAAAAACTCCAGAGGAACAACTAACCAACGACCATAGACTTGCTTTTAGTTAAGTTTGGGACTTTCCTCCTGCACTGAAAACACGTTGTAGAATATGCGTGCAAAGAACACATTAGATTGCGCAATTGGAACATATTAAATTATTTTGAGGTCCATTTGTTATTTTTCTTGGCAGAAATATGGCAAGTAGTCACATTGTGCTAACAGTATCACAATACTCTCAGACCATGAACGAAAAGGAAGACATCACTTTTGCAAACTGCTCGGATTATGATCATATATCCTTCATTTTTCTTTACCAATAAATCTGTTGGCTCCTAGAATGCATCACCGGATGTGGCAAAGTTAAGTACATGCTACAGTGCGATGGAAACACCCACTTCACGTTAAGAATGTACCTGCAACCAACCAGATGCATATATCTGAACTTCTTATCTCAAGGAAAAAAGCAACACATTGTATCATAGAAGGAAACAGATAGATGAAGAATCAAGAGCTTCAAGTTCAATTGGTGGTCTACATCAGTTAGAGGAAAAGAAATATCAACATATTATAAGAATCAACAGTATACTATGGTTTAACTGGAACATATACCTGTATAGAAGATCTGCTAGCACGAGATGAGAAGGGTACCCCATGGTGAGGTGGTTGCTGAATGCTGAGAGGATATGAAATCAGTAGCAAGAACCTCGGAGGACCAATTCATGAATGCCAAAGATGTATAACTGATTTTTTCGAGCAGGCTGAGGGCATAGCCATGAGGATCAATTCCATTAGTCTCCTCGCGGAGCACCAGAGGAAGAGCACGACCCACGGCCTTAAAACAGAAAAATCGCTGACTGTTAGTATGCCTCCATCACTTTCTCGCGTGGATCGTGGAAAGATAAAGAGAGAGCACTGTCCTCATATTGACCGGGAGGCATCAATGGCAAATTTTTAAAGGAAACGTTAGTGACCACCTTAATTACCGTTTGGTGGAGAAGATGATCAGTAGCATGCCGGCGCCTTCCGTTTGCCAGCATTAGAGAGGTAATTAGAAGATTGATTGCAGGGGTAATTTAATGGTTGATTGATGGCTGGTCAGCTTTCAGTTACAATTATTGAGTCTAAAATTACACAGACGACGTGGTAAGTAGTCACAATTGCAGAGATTAGGGATGACGTGGTTGCATAGAATTACAGAGAAATAGATTAGTGGGGGCTTGCTATTTAGATATAGAAGATACCACCTCCAACTAACCTTACTAATATGTTCGGTAATTGGTTGAACGGGGTACATAAAAATGATAAAACAAGAATACGTATTTGGTGTCTCCGCTTTATATTGGTCCATTTGGACTTATCGAAATAATATTGTGTTTAACAAACAGAAGGGCACTAATTTCTTGCAGGTTATCCGTATGACTGCGCATTGGATACAACTATGGTCCCTACTTCTCCTGGAGGATCAGCGGGAGCCTATAGTTACTGGGTGCAACAGGCTACTGCCGGTCACGCAGGACTTCGACATATTAGTAGGCTTCATAATGGATAGTCACTTCTTTCTTTTACTATTCCGCTGGTTGATAGATGTCTCAACATTATCAGATCTATGATTGCAATAACTTGGTTACTCAAACTTAGTAATAAATGGCTGTGTGCATCCCTTGATGCAGAGGCCGGGGCTATACTCCATTTCGAGAAAAAATAAAGTAACAAGACCGATCAAAACACCAACAATAGAAAATAGGAGTAGCCACAACTGTTTCCCATCCCTCAAACATCAGAATGAACACGGGTATAGGTAAGCATCACTATGGTGCTTAAGAGAAATGAAAACCAGGAATAAATACTGGTCATGTTCAATGGTATTGGCACTAAATTCACAGTTTAATTTTTAACAAAAAACAACTGAGGTCATGCAAAACAAGGTACACGCGCAAGCTTGATTTATGAATTAAATTCATCAGATTAGACAACAAATGGTCCGAAATGGAAAGTTGACAGCAAGAGAAGCAGGGGTACAGTATGCTTTGGTTTATCCTAAGATTTGCAAAGCAGACTAGGCAAACTCATGGGAGAAAGAGCCCAACCAAGTACACACCTACCATGATTTTACTAACCAACTAGACATATCAAAAGCATCTTCATCATCATCTTCGCCTAACCTATAATTGCAATATAGACAACAAACCTTGCTATCTTCAACAGATAAAAGAGTAACCTGGACGACGTTAACCTAGCTTTTCACAGGCCCGCCAGGACGGATAACAATAGAAACAGCGAAACAGAGAGAAACCTGGTTGCAGATTATGATGGCTTATACAGCAACACTACAGATGCAGGAAAATACAGTTGCTGCTAGCAACGCCACTCTAGATTTACATCCCTTCTAAAAGGTGTAATGTTAACAAACACTGATTGTATAGGTAGAAGATGTTACAGCAAAAGTGAACCCAACTACCCCCAGAACAGAGAGATCTACTTATTTAGTGACAACCAGAGAGTAAATGATAAAAACTACTGATGGTCAAAATGCTAAAAAATAATATTTAACATTCAGTTTGACAGGATCTAATTACAACCGTTACTTGCACTTGTTATACAAACAAGCGTAACAGACAATCAGCCCACTCCGAAAGTATTGTGGTTGTATACTTTTTATTCAAATAGCCTGTTGTAATAACTTCATCCTAGAAAAAAAATCACAGCCAATACAAGTAATAAAAAGTAACGTGGAGAGAAAGTCAATAATTGATGTTGGCATGAATTGGCAGCATGACATAATACAATTAAACTGAATATGGAATAGAGCTAAGTTTAGCGGCTCGTTATATATAATGCAGCAGTCATGTCCAATTACATATATGTGTGATGCAGCATGAACTGAAGATGCTAACCACCTGAAAGAAATATATACTAAAAAGCTGGAAATGATACAAGCCTTGAAATCTGCGAATGACACATCTCAGAAGAAAGGATTATAATCCTGGTGACTTGGTTAGGTCTGAACATTACAATTGCCAATATTTCAGTATTCCAACTCACATGATTCCTAATTTGTCAGGCTGGAGGATTAGACTGAAATAAGTTGCCAGTGTCACTGCTTCGCAAACTGCTGTTCATCCAGGCAATGCTACTAATTTCAGACACCAACGAAGCAAGACTACTGCTCAGAATTGGAGGATGGTCTTCAAACTCATTAAACTCAGGACCCAACAATGAGTTTTCACGGGGTCGCTTCTTAGTGCTGCCACAACCATGCCCACATTTGTTTGGCACGTCAGCAGCAAAGCATGTAGTATCAGCAAACTTGCTTGCTGCAATTTCAGGCGTGGAAGCTTGAATGGTTGAGACGAACTTGGTAGAGCTCGACCTTGTCATTTGCACTGAGTGAGCAGGTCCTATGCTGTATGGTCTGAAAGCACCAACCACAGCAACTGGTCGGACCAGGTGTGGCCTATCAACAACTTCAGTGCTACAACTGTTATTAACTCTGACTTGCAATGCCCCAGCAGAGCTTTCAGATACCGTTTGCGCAGGAGCTTCCTTTACCTCCGTAAGATTAAAGGAACTATGACGCGATAATGGCCACGGTTCTTCTGAAACAGCCCTGGGCATCTCTGTATAAGGTTGCTCCACAGAAGCACCTCGTGCGCATCGGCTACCATTGCAGTACCGACGCCTCAGAGTGGAATTCCAGTGGTTCTTGATTGCATTGTCAGTTCTCCCAACCAAAAGCTTGGCGATAGATGCCCACTTGTTCCCATGAACTGTGTGAGCGTTCATTATGATTCGGTCCTCCTCTTCTGCAACCAAAAACACAGATTCAGCTTCAGCAAGCAAGTAGGAGAGATATGCACAATCAACCAAGTGTACAATGTATCATCTCCATAAGGTTAACAAAAAACAAGCTGGGTTACAGATTAATTTCCAGGATTTATGTTAGTTCTGTGTGCACGACTGCATATATCACATAGGAAACGGGATACAGATAGGAGCTTATGGATGAAAGAAGGTACCAGTGAAGGGTTTGCGCTTGACTTGAGGGTCGAGCTGGTTGCACCAGCGGAGGCGGCAGGACTTGCCGGAGCGCCCGGCGATCCCTTGCGCAATCGAGGTCCAGTTCCGGGCCCCGTGAGCAGTCACCAGATTGGTCAGCAGGGCGTCCTCCTCCGGCGACCACGGCCCCTTCACTCGCTCATCCGCCGCCGAAGCCCCCTCCGCCCCATCGGATGCTCCCGTGATGACCACGTCGTCGTCGTCCCCCGATCCGGACGGAAGCGGCGACGAATGGGCCGGTTGGAGATGGGGCTGGACTGGGGCTTGCGTCTCGGCCGTGGAGGGGGACGACGATGGTGAAGGTTGGTGCGGCTGGGGTTGGGGTTGGGGTTGGGGTTGAGGCGGGGTCTGCGCTGGGTCTTGCGTCTGGTCGGCCGTGGAAGGGGAGGACGACGGCGAAGGGTGGTGCGGTTCGGGTTGAGGTTGGGGATGGACAGGGGCTTCCGTCTCGCCGGACGCGGAGGGGAATGGCGACGGCGAAGAGTGGTGTGGGTGTGGCTGGGGCTGGGGCTGGGACTGGGGCTGGGGATGGAGTGGGGATTGCGTGTCGTCGGCCGCGGAAGGGGAGGACGACGGCGAAGGGCGGTGCGGCTGGGGTTGGGGATGGGGATGGACTGGGGCTTCCGTCTCGTCGGGCACGGGGGAGAATGGCGACGGCGGAGCATGGTGAGGCTGGGGTTGAGGCGGGGGGGCCGGAGCTTCCGTCGCGGCGGTCGGGGAATGGGCGGAGTCGGCGGCGGTTGGTAGGTTGGACAGCGGCTGCGGCGAAACGGCGGGTTCGGAGGACATGGTGCGGTGGGAAACTGAAAACTGGTGTTCCGGTAGGGTGCCATTTTTATGGCTGGCAGTTGGGTCCCACGGAGTCAACAGTTGTTTCTAGACAAGTCAACAGTTTTTCTGCTCCGTGTTTCTTTCCGGATTAGCTCCTTTTCCTGGGCTTCCAGCCCCGGTCCTAGTTCTCGATTGCTGCGGGAATATACACGGTCCACCCACAACTCCAGAGGCACGTACTCGGCCAAACAAGGTTCAGGTGAGACTTTTATGTTTTTGTTTTCTTTCTATTTTTTTCATTTATTTGTATTTCCTGTTTTTAATATTACTATACTCTTCCTCTGATCCAAATTAATTTTATAAAATTTAGTCAAAATGTTGCTAAAAATATATGTAGGTTCACTGAATGTGCGATAACTAATTTGGATTAGATGCGTAGTTATGCTTAAGGAACATTTATTCTCGCAAACATGAACATTTCTTTAGGAATATATGGATATTTCTTTGATAGACACAAACATTTTCATAAAATACTTGAATAGGTTTGTACGTACATGAGTATCTTTTATACTAATAAATTATTAATATGATACTCCCTCCAACCCATATTACCTTTCATAAATACGAATGTATCTAGCACTAAAATATGTCTAGATAATATAGGTTGGAGGGAGTAGTATATTATAGATGGTTGTATCAGGAAATAGGTTATGCATGCTACACAATAGTTTTATGGTTTTTGTTTGTACTAAAATATTTTTTCATAAATATTTCATTTGAGAAACATGTCTTTAAAAAAAATCATGAATAGACTTAGATACTCAAAAAACAATTACCCCTTTTACAGAGACTTTAGTTACACAAGTTTACTATAATGATAGGAACATTATTTATTTTATAAATTGAAGTATATTTTGAAAAATAGAAGTGCACCCTGTGCTGATGGATCTATCCAATGGCCATTTCCTTTCATACATTTTCAGTTGGTGCCCTAATGTAGAAAACAAGTCAAGATTAGGAGGTTGAAACTAGAAAGGACAACTTTGCCTCTTGGCGGGTTTTGGTATTAATTTGAGACTAGTTGTATTCATAAGCTATATGAACATGTATTACTACCATGGAGCTAAAGTAGCGATGGTCTGAGATCCTCCTGAGTAAGAAGATAAAAATAAGATGGTATATTTTAATTTATGCACATCTTTCTTATTTTAAATTGTAGGCAAAACACCGTAATATAAAGAGTCTAAGAAAAGACAACGGTGGGAATCAAAGATCTATGAAAATCCTAGATCACAAGAAAGTCCAAGTGTGTTGCCGCATTGGTCTAAACGGTCTTGGTGCAGATCCGGATGAGTATAGTAGCTCTTTGGACCCATGTAGAATCCATTCATAATCTGTACAAACTTTTGTGTGAAACACTTAGGGCCCAAATGAGTGCATAATGAGATATTGAAAGGACACAGATGTCGCCTAGAGGGGGGGGTGAATAGGCGATATCAAATTTTACGAATGGCTTGAACAAAAGCGGAATTAAACTAGCGTTTATTTTGTCAAGCACACAAAACCTAAATAAACTAGGCTCACCTATGTGCACCAACAACTTATGCTAAGCAATACAAGTAACAAGGTGATAGCAAGATATATGACTTCAAGCACGAAGGCTATCACAATGTAAAGTGCATAAGTAAAGAGCTCGGGTATAGAAATAACCGAGGCACGCGGAGACGATGATGTATTCCCGAGTTCCTCCCTTGAAAGGGAGTACGTCTCGTTGGAGGGGTGTGGTATCGCCACAAAGGTCTAACCAACGCCACAAAGGCCTCACCCTATTCTCCGGTGTGAGCTTGCGCCACAAAGGCCTAGCTCACTCTTCCACTAAGGGGTTCCTCAAGGCGGAACCGGGCATTTATACAAATCTTGGGGCACGCATCCACAACTTAATTGGAGGCTCCCAAGGATAGCCACCAAGGCTCCACAAAGCCACAAAGCCGTCTAGGGTTCCAAGAACCCAAGAGTAATAAGCTCACAAACTTTCACTTACTCGAATCTCCGGGGAGAACTCAAACCGATGCAACTTATGCAATGGCAAGAGCACACAAAGTGCTCAAATCCTTCTCACTCAAATCCTACCAAAGCAACTAATGCTATGGAGAGATATGAGAGGAAGAACCAAGGAAATCCACAAAGAACTCCAAGATCTAGATCCAATAGGTTCCCCTCACTTAGAGGAGAATTTGATTGGTGGAAAGATAGATCTAGATCTCCTCTCTCTTTTCCCTCAAGAAGATGCAAGAATCATTGGAGGGATTGAGAGATGGGCAAGCTTTCCAAGGTCAACAATGGTGGGAGAGAGAGAAAGAGAGGAAAAACGAGCTAGCAGCCCTTGGGGAAGAAGGGGGTCCTTTTATAGGTCCTCCCCACGAAATATGACCGTTACAGCCATTTAGACCGGCTAAAGCCGGACTTAACACCGGCTAAAGCCGGCCAGACCGGCTAAAGCCGGACAAAAATCCGGACTGAAACAGAGACGCAATCGAGCGCCCCGGTCCGGCTATTTCCGGCCCTGGGCCGGCTAAAGCCGCCCCTCCTGAAACTGGCAGAAACACCAAAACGAAAACGGCAATAACTTGAGCATCCGGACTCCGTTTTCGATGATCTTGGGCTCGTTGGAATCACCACAACGAGCTCTACAACTTCATCCATAGAAACATCATAGTCCAACAAGGGAGTATAAAACCAAATGATGAAAGGTTTGACCTCTCTTCGAAGACAAACCGGTAAAACCTCCAAATACCAAAAACGCAAGAAGAGTTTCATGCGGAATCCGTTTTTGATGAGCTAGAGCTTGTCATGGAAATAACCACAAGCTCTAGAACCTCACATGGATAAAATCCAAATAAGAACCAAGAAAGATGATGCCAAGTATGCAAAGGTTTGAGCTCTCTTTGAACGATACGATTAAGTTACTCACTCGAGAGCCCCTCTTGATAGTACGGCTACCGATCCTATAACCCGGTCTCACAACTAACACCATGAGACCGGTAAGAAAGAAACCCTAACACTATCATACCTTTGCCTTGAGCATTCCACTTGAGGTGGTTAATGACGATCTTGATCTTCTCAAGTTGGACCACCTTTCTTGATTGAGCTTGCTTGGTGAAGTCTTGCGGATTGCCCCCCCATACTCTACTATGGAAGAGACTCTTTAAGCATATCTTCACATATCCATGATCACAATATAGATGGCAAGATTCAAGCATATGTTCTCTTCTAGTTGCTCATCTTGAACTTGCGCTTTGACTTGATCAATCCTCGAATCAATTCTTCTTTCTCCATAATGATGGTGTCTTGAGGATACACATGAGAGCTCACTCAATCTTATTCTTCAAGACACACTTGACATAAGCTCAACTCCCTTAAGACCAATCTTTGGATCACTCCTTGAATAACACCTTGGTCAACACATAATCTTCTTCTTACAACCTTGACTCCAACAAATGGTTCAAGCATTGTCTATGGACAAGTCCTACACATATAACTCAATGCAACCATTAGTCCATAGGGATTGTCATTAATTACCAAAACCACACATGGGGCTCGATATGATCTTTCAATCTCCCCCATTTTGGTAATTGATGACAATCTCTTTGAGAGGGTTTATATAATGAATTCAAAGAACCAAAATGGTTGTACTAACATCAAATACTACAAAAGTATGTGATGTTAGTAAAACCACCATATATAGAGCAAACTCCCCCACAATCTATGCACGTGTGAATGATCTTGATTTCATTGCATATATTGCCAACCAAGGTTGTTGGTGGAGTTTCCACTATATACTCAACCATGCAAAGCATGCAAGGCAAATGCTTAAGAACAAACCAAAGCATAAAAGCTAATTTCCTTTAAACCCTCGAAACTTCTCCCCCATTGGCATCCATTGCCAAAATGGGCAAAAAACTTAGAAGGCCAATATAGTGTGAGTTCCTCCAAAACGGTGTGCATATCCACAAGAAATAAGTGAAGACACATGCACATATACAAAGACAAATATATGAAGGAAACCAAACTATATTGAGGATCAAAGATTGCAAAAAAAAAGATAACACGATGGATAAACTTCAACAAATGAAGAGAGCAATCAAACAATCCAAAGAACAAATTGAATAGATATATTATGATAAGATCGAAAAGGTGCTCTAAATAATATGAGGAAGCTCCCCAAGGTGTGTGCACAAAATATTCTATTTTAGTTGAAGTATAAGGTGCACAAACATGGAATCATCACTCCCTCAATACTATTTTAAAAAAATGATACCAAGTGAAATCAAATATTATGATAACCGCAAAATGGTGCTTCAAATGAAATGAGGAAGCTCCCCAAGGTACGTGAAAAAATTGGAATGTTTGTATTTGAATACAATTTGCACAACATGGAATCCTCACTCCCTCAATAACATTTAAAACGCAACCATTTGCAAGAGATCATAGAGAAAAAATTAAGCTTACACTTGCATCAAACAAATGGTTGAGCAACAAGCAAGGGACAATATATTAAAAGGCTCAACCAAAGGAATGTGTGATAGGAATGACAAAGAATATTATAAGACTAACACAAGGATTAGCATAGAGCATCCACATAGTCTTCAATGAATGATATTGCTTAGCATTCCATCCCAACACATAAGGTTCAAATAAGATATCAAATAATAAGATATCATCTCTCATGTGTATAAGTTTCTAAGTAGACAATATCACAAAGATAATTATCACAAAGAAACATGTACACACAAAATAGATACTAAGAATAGAACATGATATCCAAAATGAAGTCATGCAATATACCAATGAGATTTTTGCTTTTAAAGCATGGCCAAAGGCTCAATTTATCTTATTGTATATTGACGAACTTCAACCACCAACATGTCAAAGACATCACAAATATCAACAAGGGAAAGAAGATAGTTGGGATGCTTTGATAAAAACAACAAGTATCATAATGAAGGATACCAAACGGAAGAAATAAATTTGCAATTTCATCAATATTGCACATATGAGCTTATTGAGGAATTGATATGCAAAAAGATTGCTAAGTTGACATATATGGGATAGGAGAATCATGAGCATGATTTTTATATGTTCCCAATAATATGTCCTCATCTCAACTTGCTCACATATGCAATAAAGAGGTTTCATTAGAATCCTTGCAAAAAGCACAATATTTGCAAATAAAGATTTTCAATGCCATAAAACAACCTACACAAGGTTGGATACTAGAGAAGTATGCATGAAGAGATACTTGTTACCGAGATATTAATGGTAGGATGTAGTAGATAGGAGTTCTTCAATAATCCTAGCTTGCCTCAAATTATCATTTAGTCACCACTTCATCCTTATTATTGAGACAAGCACCAATATATCTCCATGTACCTAAAACAAAGTTCAAGTACAAGATGGTCCCCAAACTCATTGGGTCCAAAGTAGTTAGAAACTACAACATATAGGACAAACTCCACATAAATATGTGCATATATATATGAAATTGAATTTCATGCACATCTTAGCCGATTTAGGATTTGATGGAGCTTCTCCTATATATTTGATCAAAGAAAGCAAAGCATGCCATAAAGTATACATTTAGTAAATATGCATGCACAAGACTTTCAAGAGCCAAAGGAGATACAATTTGGACAAAACACAAAGAAGGACAAGCGAGCACACACAATTGTGAAGCTACAAAAGGTTGTCCAAATTATATCAAAGAATCAAATCAACACAAGATTGACTCCAAAGTTCAACTAGTGAACCAAGCAAAAGCCAATGAGCATAAAGAATAACTAAAACACACATGCTCAAAGACATATCTCATTTTAAGAGTAAGAAATAAATAACAAGGAATGAGATCACCAACTCCCAAAGAGAGCAAGGTTCAAACAAACAAACCAAACTCTCCACACTTTTTATGATGGCACACTAAGTACCAAAAAGAAAGGATTTGTCTTCCAACAAAAACCAATACCAATTGAAATAAGCACAAAGAGTGTGTTATAACAAATATAGGAGAGCTCCCCCAAGATTAGTGCATTATTTTTTATTTTGCATTTGAATACAAAATGCACCCAAGTGGGATCATCACATCTACCTACATATAAATAACACAAAACAAGTTCAACGAAATCAAATGGAATAACAAAAGTCATAGAAGACAATGGGAGCTAAAACAAATACATTTTTGGCTAGAGATAGGGCAATTAAAAGCAATAGCCAATGTAGAGATGATCAATATACATGTGTCACATGATAGAGTACCAATTGTCCAAGAACAAGAGGTATTTGGATTTATTTCCCGGTGGTAGTTTACGCATAAATCCAAGATCATCTTCACAACAAAAAAGCATATGGAAAAGATAAGAATTAAACACCATGCTAAAAAGATATTCTTGATAGACTCAAATAGTTAAACAATCACGCAAAGCAATGATTAGGATAACTTGAAGAAAATGGTTTTCCAACTTTGATGTAGCATTCCACATTTTAGGAAAACCCTACCAAGAAAGTATCTCACAAACAAGATCCAAAACAAGAGCAATAAAACAATTTGGCAAATTAGAACTTGTTTGAGCAAACATGCCACATAGACGCAAAATAATTTATAATATCAACACTATGTGACACAACCTCAAATATACACATTATATTGGTTTGTAGTATGCACAAAGCATATTACTCCCCCATAATGTGATAAAACATTTATTTTCACAAGATACAAATAAAATCTAACAAGATGATTAATGGACATTATAGAATTTGAATTTCTCATGAGAATGACATACCACATAGAGACTAGATAATCTTTAAATATCAACACTAAGTGGTATTCCTCATGTACACACATTTTTAGGATTGTGAAGTGCAAAGCATATCACTCCCCCAAAATGGGATGGTCCAATAATCTCTCACAAGAGCCAAGTAAGATAAAACGAGATGCAAAAGGCTCAACAAGAACAACCGTACATGGTGTGCAAACCAACATGCACATGCTTGATTACTCAAAATGAAGCAAGTAGGAAGCACAACATATACAAACATATGCAAGATACAAAACCCAACACATGCAAAGGGGCGAGTAACTTTCAATGTAGATAAGTTGAATACATGTTACCGCAAGGAGGAACATTGGATATATGATAGAAATAAGAAAATCCAATTGACTTGACTTGAGAAAATATAATTGATGAAGATCCCTTAATTCTTCATGATATAGCCAAGTCTCCAATGCCCTCCATCAGCACCTATTGTTTAAGTAATGGCTTGTTGGTCCCCAACCAAGTTGGGTCCTAAGAAGTTAGTAACAATAGGTTTGGCAACCCAAATGGTTCTTTTCTTGACACCACTTTGAGTACCAACAAATTTGGCAAACACATTACCAACCTTATCCTTGCAAAGTGAATATACATCCTCAATTATGATAGGGTTGGATGAGTTACCACTAGTGCATGAAGAAGATAGGTGACCCTTCTCATGGCATATGTAGCAAGTTCTTTTCTTCACCTTCTTCTCACTTGATTTCTCCACAAGGGGAGCATTAGCTTGATTTTTCTTGGGAAGTGACATTTCTTCAACTTGAGGTTGAGCATGGGCTTGAACTTGAGGCCGCTTCCCTTGTTGCTTCTCACTAAGTGCCTTTTTCTTCAAAGGGCAAGATCTAACATGGTGCCCTTCAAATTTGCACTTGAAGCAAACAATCTTGGCCAAATTCTTGACTTGTTCTTGGCCCTTCTTCTTCTTGTATATTTTGGACTTCTTCTTGTTGTTAGAGATAAATCCAAGTCCACTCTTGTCATTGGGGGATTTTTGCACACTCAAGATCTTATTGAGTGTGGACTTCCCTTCATGACATTTTTCCAAGTCTTTCTTTAACGAAGTAACTTGGGCCTTGAGCTCTTTGATTTCCTCTACATGGTTAGTGACAACACAAGTACTAGAGGAAGTAGAGGCTACATTGTTAGAGCAACAAGGCAAGGAGGGTAATTCATCACTAGATGTAGAAATAGTATGAGTGGATGAATTACTAGTACTAGCACATGGCAATATTGCATTTTGGGAAATAGTGCTAGTGCCCACATGAGGCTCACAAGATGTTACCTTTGTAGATATAGCCTCATGAGCTAACTTTAAGCGAGCATGGGACACTAGAAGATCCTCATTAGAGCTAGATAGCTTTTCATGAATTTCTTCCAATTTCCCATACTTGCTAGTTATCAATTCAAGTTGAGCCCTTAGCTCAACATTCTCCTTTAAAATAGATGCTTCACAAGAAGTAGAGTTAGTAGCACATGCATCATTATCATTAGCAATAGGAGAAGACAACTTGGCAAGAGCGAGGTCACGTTCTTTAGTGAGTTTATAAATAATTTCATTACATGACTCCTCAATGGATTCAAGCTTCTCCTCAAGAGAAACCCGAAGCTCTTGCTCTTCCTCTAGAGCATATTTTAAATCATGGATATCATTGGCATACTCACGCTCAAGAGAAAACATTTTATCAATTTGTTCTTCCTTCATCTCAATGAGTTTCGTGCTCTCAATAGCAGAACTCATGATTTCAAAGAAGTTGGGCAAAACATTTTTATGGTTATGCAAAGCATCAAAAACCACCTTACCCTTCTTGTTTAAATACTCAATATAGTCTTCTTCATTTTCCTCATCCTCACCATTGTCCTCAACATCATTATGATTTGAAGACCTAGCCATAAGGCATATGTTGGAACCGTGAGAAGAAGAAGATGAAGAAATACTTGAAGCTCCATTCAAGACCTTGTCTTGGCCCAAAGACTCTTCGGTTTCCTCTATATGGTTAGCATCACAAATACTAGAGGAAATAGAAGCATTTGTATCATGGCAACAAGACAAAACAAGCATATCATCATGAGATTTATTCAAGAAATTTACACATGATATGCAAGGACTATCAACACAAGCATGTAAAACATTTATGGGGCTACAAGTGTTTAAGTCCAAAGATGAATCATTGCAATGAGATAGAGATGAAGGATCATCAAAAGTAAGCATACTATCACCATTGCAAGTTTCATCACCACTCACCATATTATTACCTTGTGTCTTGCCACACTTTGGTGAAGTGGATGAAAGTTCATTGCGGCCGGAAGTGGAAGGAATACAATCATCCCCAATAATCTTGGACACACCATATTTTTCTTGAAGCTTTGTCCATATCTCATGAGCGCTCCAAAAAGGCATGATAGAGAAGGTAACTACATCGCTCAAAGCATTAACAATCACATGAGTAGCTTGAGCATTGAGATGCAAGTTTCTCTCATCCTCTAAAGATAGATTTTGAGTATCCTTTGGAGGAGAAAAACCCGCATCTACAATTCGCTCCATAGATGGGTCCATGACCCGAAAATAATTAAGCATGTGAATTTTCCAAGTATCATAATTTGTGCCATCAAATATAAAAGTGTTATTGTGCACTAATCCCCTAGCCGACATCTTTGCTCTCAAGGCGGTGAAGCCTAAAATGAGAGACCAGGCTCTGATACCAATTGAAAGGACACAGATGTCGCCTAGAGGGGGGGTGAATAGGCGATATCAAATTTTACGAATGGCTTGAACAAAAGCGGAATTAAACTAGCGTTTATTTTGTCAAGCACACAAAACCTAAATAAACTAGGCTCACCTATGTGCACCAACAACTTATGCTAAGCAATACAAGTAACAAGGTGATAGCAAGATATATGACTTCAAGCACGAAGGTTATCACAATGTAAAGTGCATAAGTAAAGAGCTCGGGTATAGAAATAACCGAGGCATGCGGAGACGATGATGTATTCCCGAGTTCCTCCCTTGAAAGGGAGTACGTCTCGTTGGAGGGGTGTGGTATCGCCACAAAGGTCTAACCAACGCCACAAAGGCCTCACCCTATTCTCCGGTGTGAGCTTGCGCCACAAAGGCCTAGCTCACTCTTCCACTAAGGGGTTCCTCAAGGCGGAACCGGGCCTTTACACAAATCTTGGGGCACGCATCCACAACTTAATTGGAGGCTCCCAAGGATAGCCACCAAGGCTCCACAAAGCCACAAAGCCGTCTAGGGTTCCAAGAACCCAAGAGTAATAAGCTCACAAACTTTCACTTACTCGAATCTCCGGGGAGAACTCAAACCGATGCAACTTATGCAATGGCAAGAGCACACAAAGTGCTCAAATCCTTCTCACTCAAATCCTACCAAAGCAACTAATGCTATGAAGAGATATGAGAGGAAGAACCAAGGAAATCCACAAAGAACTCCAAGATCTAGATCCAATAGGTTCCCCTCACTTAGAGGAGAATTTGATTGGTGGAAAGATAGATCTAGATCTCCTCTCTCTTTTCCCTCAAGAAGATGCAAGAATCATTGGAGGGATTGAGAGATGGGCAAGCTTTCCAAGGTCAACAATGGTGGGAGAGAGAGAAAGAGAGGAAAAACGAGCTAGCAGCCCTTGGGGAAGAAGGGGGTCCTTTTATAGGTCCTCCCCACGAAATATGACCGTTACAGCCATTTAGACCGGCTAAAGCCGGACTTAACACCGGCTAAAGCCGGCCAGACCGGCTAAAGCCGGACAAAAATCCGGACTGAAACAGAGACGCAATCGAGCGCCCGGTCCGGCTATTTCCGGCCCTGGGCCGGCTAAAGCCGCCCCTCCTGAAACTGGCAAAAACACCAAAACGAAAACGGCAATAACTTGAGCATCCGGACTCCGTTTTCGATGATCTTGGGCTCATTGGAATCACCACAACGAGCTCTACAACTTCATCCATAGAAACATCATAGTCCAACAAGGGAGTATAAAACCAAATGATGAAAGGTTTGACCTCTCTTCGAAGACAAACCGGTAAAACCTCCAAATACCAAAAACGCAAGAAGAGTTTCATGCGGAATCCGTTTTTGATGAGCTAGAGCTTGTCATGGAAATAACCACAAGCTCTAGAACCTCACATGGATAAAATCCAAATAAGAACCAAGAAAGATGATGCCAAGTATGCAAAGGTTTGAGCTCTCTTCGAACGATACGATTAAGTTACTCACTCGAGAGCCCCTCTTGATAGTACGGCTACCGATCCTATAACCCGGTCTCACAACTAACACCATGAGACCGGTAAGAAAGAAACCCTAACACTATCATACCTTTGCCTTGAGCATTCCACTTGAGGTGGTTAATGACGATCTTGATCTTCTCAAGTTGGACCACCTTTCTTGATTGAGCTTGCTTGGTGAAGTCTTGCGGATTGCTCCCCCATACTCTACTATGGAAGAGACTCTCTTTAAGCATATCTTCACATATCCATGATCACAATATAGATGGCAAGATTCAAGCATATGTTCTCTTCTAGTTGCTCATCTTGAACTTGCGCTTTGACTTGATCAATCCTCGAATCAATTCTTCTTTCTCCATAATGATGGTGTCTTGAGGATACACATGAGAGCTCACTCAATCTTATTCTTCAAGACACACTTGACATAAGCTCAACTCCCTTAAGACCAATCTTTGGATCACTCCTTGAATAACACCTTGGTCAACACATAATCTTCTTCTTACAACCTTGACTCCAACAAATGGTTCAAGCATTGTCTATGGACAAGTCCTACACATATAACTCAATGCAACCATTAGTCCATAGGGATTGTCATTAATTACCAAAACCACACATGGGGCTCGATATGATCTTTCAGATATGCAGATTTGAGTAGGCACATATATAAGATGCCTTCTTCCCCAACAAGAAGTAATATGTTAATACCCCCCCCCTCCTAAAGTACAAAAGCTTGAGATGTCCTCCCTCAACCAACAAATATTCCCTCCAACTGAGGGAGAACGAATAGGATATCAAGGGCATGTTTGGTTTGCGCCCTACCTAGCCCTACCAAATGTTGGCAAGAATTGGCTTGCCAATATTTTGGCTAATGAATCCTCAACCCATTTGACCAAATATTTGGCAAGAATCCGTGCGAGAGATGCAGGGATACCCATTGGTGGCCAAAATTTTGCCAACAAACTAAGCATACATAAAAATACAATAGGAAACCAACTTTTGGCAGGTCTAGCTAGTGTGGGAAACAAACCATACATGCTCTAAAATAACACCAAGCCAAGCATGACCCCTTTTGAACTTATGAATCTTGTTACTCTTAGATTTCTAGGAACACTAAACAATTGAAGTTGCTCGATAAACAAGGATAGCACCAAGCTATACCATTGGTGGAATAGCTAGCATTTTGTGGAAAAAGTTCAGAGAGAGAGTGATAGGTATCTTTTGGCCATGGGGACTTTTTCTCCACCTTCTATAGCTCCCATGCATGGAGATTGGGGTACTCCTTAGGACTTAAACTTCAGGATACACTGTTGTGTAATCATATGTGCTCCGACTTTGGTAATTTCTTTCTCTAGTTTATTGTGATTATTTTAGTGTATATTTATTTAGCTTGTTACCTTGCTTTCCAAAGTAATATTGCTATACAGATTGACTCACATAGTTGCAATTTCATGAAATTTTACATGGACACTTTCCTAAAATCAACATATTTATAACAAACTTGTAGCATCCTACTCCAAAGTTTCCTAGTTCTTGTAGTTCCTATGTGAGTTGATTCAAAACTAGTTTTGTTACCCTCACAGTATGTGTTTTGCTTTGTGATCTCATTTTGAAGTTGAAGGCGAGTTTCGCACCGAGGTGGAGTGATGTCTACACACGCTTCTGTTCTTGTAGACAGTGTTGGGCCTCCAAGTGCAGAGGTTTGTAGAGCAGCAGCAAGTTTCCCTTAAGTGGATCACCTAAGGTTTATCGAACTCAGGGAGGAAGAGGTCAAAGCTATCCCTCTCAAGCAACCCTGCAATTACGATACAGAAAGTCTCTTGTGTCCCCAACACACCCAATACACTTGTCAGATGTATAGGTGCACTAGTTCGGCGAAGAGATAGTGAAATACAAGTGGTATAGATGATTATAAGTAGTAAATGCAATCTGGAATAAAAATGGCAGCAAGCAAACAAGTAACAAAACAGCAAGTAAACGGTGTGCAAAGCTTGGAAACAAGGCCTAGGGATCATACTTTCACTAGTGGACACACTCCCAACAAATATAACATAATTGAACCAATAGATAACTTCTCTTCACTATGGTACTCTGAATTACTCTCCTATTGAATAACACTAATCATTGCGTAGGGCTACGAAGCACTCCTCAAAGTTCATCAAGTACTTGACAAACACCACTCATAGAGATATCCAAATCAAATCACAACTCAAGATAGATATTATTGCAACTTAGACCAAGTACTAACACGGTGCACACACTGTCAACATTACACCATGAAAGGAGGAATAGATCACTTCAATACTATCATAGTGATAATTATTCTCATAATACATAAAAGATCACAATCGTAGCCTAGACCAAGTACCACCATGATGCACGCACTGTCACCGTTACACCATGGCAGGAGGAATAGATTACTTTAATAACACACTAGAGTACACATAATAAAGAAGAGTAACATCTACTTATTCAACATGATACAAAGCTCACGATCACATAAAGATCACATCATGGGAGAGAGAGGTGAACCACATAGCTACCGGTAGAGCCCTCAGCCCCGGGGATGAACTACTCCCTCCTCATCATAGGAGATAGCAAGGTTGATGGAGATGGCGGTGAGGTCGATGGAGACGGCGGAGACGGCGATGGAGACTGATGGAGATGGCTCCGGGGGCACTTCCCCATCCCGGCAGGGTGCCGGAACAGAGATGTCTGTCCCCCGAAATTTGTCGGTGGCGGCGGCGGAGCTACGGAACTGTTCTAGAAATTTCGCCGACTCCGCTAGGGTTTTCCGTCTCGAGGCTTCTTATAGGCGAAGGGGCATCGTCAGGGGCAGCCAGGGGCTCCTCACACCAGGGTGGCGCAGCCAGGTCCTGGGCCGCGCCACCTATGTGTGAGGGCGGCCTCTGGCCCCCCTCCGGCTCTCTTTCGGTCTTCAGGAAGCTTCCGGGAAAAATAAGACTTTTGGCTTTTGTTTCGTCCAATTCCGAGAATATTTCTTGTGTAGCTTTTCTGAAACACAAAAACAGCAGAAAACAGGGAACTGGCACTGTGGCATCTTGTCAATAGGTTAGTTCCAGAAATCGCATAAAAACGCCACGAAGTCTAACAAAACACAAGGCAAATGGTGCAAAAACAAGCATGGAACATCAAAAATTATAGATACGTTTGAGACGTATCAAGCATCCCCAAGCTTAACTCCTGCTCGTCCTCGAGTAGGTAAGTGATAACAAAAGAAATAATTTTTGAGGTGACATGCACCATCATAATCTTGATCATATAGGTAAAGCATTGAGTGCTGAGATCAAAGAACTTAAAACATGGGCATGAAAGATATAATCTTGACAATAAAAACTTGGCAACCATGTTATAAACATGAAAATGAACCCAAACAAAAGATCATGAATAATGAAACAATGAAAGTCAAACGTGTGTTCAAATCATATGGAAAAACATAGTAAATGGTTTTCAGCTTGTCCTTCATTGAGAGCAAAACATAAATGCATAGGACACCTTCAAGTTTAAGAGGGTGACTAGATACAAATAATTTGAGAACAAGTGAAACCATGATCATGAATCAATCAATGAAAACTTTGGGACAATGCACATTATACTCAGAATGACAACTATGCTCTCTTAATGGTGCATAAAGGTAGAAGGTGGTGACTCAACATAAAAGTAAAAGAAAGGCCCTTCGCAGAGGGAAGTAGTGATTAAACATGTGCTAGAGCTTTTCATTTGTAAAACAGAGAGATAAAAATTGGTTTTGAGAGGTGGTTGTCTTTGTCAACGACTGGCAATGGGGTTCTTACTATCTTCCATAAAAAATGAAGCAAGTTTTTGAGAGAGAGATTGGCACTTTTGTGCTCTTTTATAAAGCTTGGCACTCCTCCCCACCTTTTTTCCTTTCACAAACCATGGCTAACCGATTCCATCGGGTGCCCACCAACATTCACATTCCATGGAGGAGTGCCTTTTTTTTCTTTTTTTTCTCTTTTTTCTTTTCTTTTTGGAATAAGCAATATGGAAGATAGCAAATCCGACCACTACGTCCCCATGAGCTGAAAACAGTGTCACAAAATGAGAAGTATTTTGAAGGTTTTTTGAAAGGTAGCATATGAAAATTTACTTGGAATGGCTTGCAAATACCATGCATAGGAATTTATAGTGGACACAATGGCAAACTTGGTTTTTGGGAGTTGGATGCACGAGTAGAGCTCATACTCAGTACAAAATAAGGGCTAGCAAAAGACTGGGAGCGACCAACTAAGAGAGCAATAATGGCCATAATCATGCAAAGCGACAAAGCGACATTAAAAAAAGCATAAGATGGCATCAAAAGTCAAAAAATAAATGATCATAGAGGCTATTGGCGACTTTGTAAGAGTCTAACATGTGTGAGCATGCGCCAAGTCAACCCAAATAAAGCATCAAGGAGAAAACCAAAATAATGCTTCCAAACAATAAAAATAACGCATGATTTTTTCAAAGGCTCATTAAGCAATCTCAGTTATTTGAGACAAGTCATGCTACAGCAAAACCACTAAGCATACTATCAAAAAGACATCAAGCACGACATGCAAAAGCCTAGGCCGCAGTCTACACAAGCTCCTTCTTGTACCACTTTTTTGCATAAAGCTTTTTCTCTTTTCCAACACCATTTGAAATTTTTTAAGACACCTCTTTTGATGAAAACCAATAAAGATCAGAGGCAAAAACACACCTTGATGAAAATATATAACAAGATCTGAACACAAATCAAGGCGAAAAACAAAAGCTAAACGCAGTAGCAGAAAAAGAGAACACTCGTTTAACGATAAGAGTGAAAACTAGAGTGTTCTTGGCAAATGAAAAGCGAGTTCATCTCCTCCAAAAGAAACATGATGTGATCTAACCAATTATTGCAGCAAACAAAACAAAATAAAACTAAAACAAAAACAACTGACGCTCCAAGAAAAACGCATAGTGCATGAAGCAATAAAAATATAGTGTCTTGAAAGGTGACCTGATTTTTGCCGATGAAGAAGGGGTGCCTCGGGGGCATCCCCAAGCTTTGACGCTTGTACTTCTTGGATATTTCTTGGGGTGATGCATGGGCATCCCCAAGATTGAGCTTTTGTCCATTCTTCAACTCATCTCATCACTCTCCGATCCCTACACTTGAAAACTTCCTTCATACAAAACTAAACACAAATCTATTAGCAACATTAGTGTAGCATAACATATAATCAACCTCTTTTTGCTTCAGGTTTCAACCTAAAACCACCACATATAAAGCATATACTACTGTAGCAACTTCCCCAAAAGTTCCGTGATCAAAAGAACTCAAAAAGAAAGCGATAAAGCGGCAAAAACGAATAGTGGCAGAAATTTGTCAAAACAGAACAGCTGACAAAGGTTGAATTTTTGAGGGGTTTTCTGTTGCTCAAATTAAAAAGTGTTCAACTAATGAAAGTTTGGATATAACCTGGGGCATATGAACAAGAAATCTCAGGTCCAAAAGATATACAGAGAATTTTCATGAATTTTTACGGTGCAGCACCGAAAACAGTTTCAGGACAGCAACATCCCCAAATCTCACCTCACTCAAATTAGAGGCTTCTCTTGGCACAAAAACGAAATAAAAAGGATAAGGAGCGGTTATTACAGTAGTAATAACTTCCAAGACTCAAATAAAAGAAAAAGTACTGAAAGTAAAACAATGGGTTATCTCCCAAGAGTGCTTTTCTTTAACGCCTTTGAGCTAGGCGCAGTAATTTGCAAAGATGCTCATGTGGGCGCCATATAAGAGCTTGAGGCAAAAGCGCCATATAGGAACTTAAAGCAATAGAGAGCATCAAAAAGCAAATGTAAAAGACATTTATATCTGAACCACTTCCTATGCATAGGAATCTTGTAAGAAAATAAATCAACGAGGCACATAGTAGCAAGCATGGATAGATAAAACAAGTGTCACTTCAAGATTTGCAACATAAAGAGGGGAAACTTAATATTGTTGAGATCCATCAAACCATATTTCCCTCTCTCATAATAACTTTCAGTAGCATCATGAATAGAACTAACAATATAACTATCACATACAACATCCCTATCATGAGCCACATGCATAAAAGAATTAATACTCACCACAGGAACAATAGTGGTAGGAGCAGATTTAACAGAATAATTATTCTCATCACCATAATCATCAAAAATAGGAGGCATATTGTAATCATAACTAATTTTATCCTCAATAGTAGGTGAACTGAAAATATTATACCCATCATCATAACCATCATAAACTAGAGGTTTAGTATCATCACAAGCTAAAGAACAGCTATTTCGCAAAGCATATTCTTCAAACATATCATCATAAGAAGGAACATCACATATGGGAGATAAAATATTATCAAAACAAACTTTCTCCACTAAAGCTGGGGAACTAAAAATATCATGCTTAACAAAACCAGCTTCCCCAAGCTTAGACTCTTCTATAGCATTAGCAATAACGGTGTTCAAAGTATTCATACTAACAACACTATTAGCATGCAAATTAAGCTCCAAAGGTTTTTCAATTTTCTCTTCAAACACTTCATATCTAAACTCAGGAAAAAGACTACAGAACTCTTTGTTTTCCATTATGCCTAACTCGTGAAAATAAAAACAAGAAACAAAAAGATGTAATTGCAGAATCTAAAGGAAATAACTTCGAGCACTCACCAGCAACTAGAAGACTTAGTAGCCAAAGAATGTGAGTACCTTTTACCTTACCTCCCCGGCAACGACGCCAGAAAAGAGCTTGATGTCTACACACGCTTCTGTTCTTGTAGACAGTGTTGGGCCTCCAAGTGCAGAGGTTTGTAGAGCAGCAGCAAGTTTCCCTTAAGTGGATCACCCAAGGTTTATCGAACTCAGGGAGGAAGAGGTCAAAGCTATCCCTCTCAAGCAACCCTGCAATTACAATACAGAAAGTCTCTTGTGTCCCCAACACACCCAATACAGTTGTCAGATGTATAGGTGCACTAGTTCGGCGAAGAGATAGTGAAATACAAGTGGTATAGATGATTATAAGTAGTAAATGCAATCTGGAATAAAAATGGCAGCAAGCAAACAAGTAACAAAACAGCTAGTAAACGGTGTGCAAAGCTTGGAAACAAGGCCTAGGGATCATACTTTCACTAGTGGACACACTCCCAACAAATATAACATAATTGAACCAATAGATAACTTCTCTTCACTATGGTACTCTGAATTACTCTCTTATTGAATAACACTAATCATTGCGTAGGGCTACGAAGCACTCCTCAAAGTTCATCAAGTACTTGACAAACACCACTCATAGAGATATCCAAATCAAATCACAACTCAAGATAGATATTATTGCAACTTAGACCAAGTACTAACACGGTGCACACACTGTCAACATTACACCATGAAAGGAGGAATAGATCACTTCAATACTATCATAGTGATAATTATTCTCATAATCCATAAAAGATCACAATCGTAGCCTAGACCAAGTACCACCATGATGCACGCACTGTCACCGTTACACCATGGCAGGAGGAATAGATTACTTTAAGAACACACTAGAGTACACATAATGAAGAAGAGTAACATCTACTTATTCAACATGATACAAAGCTCATGATCACATAAAGATCACATCATGGGAGAGAGAGGTGAACCACATAGCTATCGGTAGAGCCCTCAGCCCCGGGGATGAACTACTCCCTCCTCATCATAGGAGACAGCAAGGTTGATGGAGATGGCGGTGAGGTCGATGGAGACGGCGGAGACGGCGATGGAGACTGATGGAGATGGCTCCGGGGGCACTTCCCCGTCCCGGCAGGGTGCCGGAACAGAGATGTCTGTCCCCAAAATTCGTCGGTGGCGGCGGCGGAGCTACGGAACTATTCTGGAAATTTCGCCGACTCCGCTAGGGTTTTCCGTCCCGAGGCTTCTTATAGGCGAAGGGGCGTCGTCAGGGGGTAGCCAGGGGCTCCTCACACCAGGGTGGCGCGGCCAGGGCCTGGGCCGCGCCACCTATGTGTGAGGGCGGCCTCTGGCCCCCCTCCGGCTCTCTTTCGGTCTTCAGGAAGCTTCCGAGAAAAATAAGACTTCTGGCTTTTGTTTCGTCCAATTCCGAGAATATTTCTTGTGTAGCTTTTCTGAAACACAAAAACAGCAGAAAACAGGGAACTAGCACTATGGCATCTTGTCAATAGGTTAGTTCCGGAAATCGCATAAAAATGCCACGAAGTGTAACAAAACACAAGACAAATGGTGCAAAAACAAGCATGGAGCATAAAAAATTATAGATACGTTTGAGACGTATCATGGAGGTAGTGAAAACATAGAGATAGGTGAAAGGGCATTTCCCTTATAATCATGTTTTCGATGTTTGTTGACAACGCTAGTGTAATTAACCATGTGGTTTAAGTGTTCCAGGTCATTTGGTTATTGCACGTGTCTTATGATAACCGCTCAAAATATGAAAAGATCAAAGATTGAAGACCTATATTTTCATTTATTATTTTAGGTCTCCGCCTATCAAGAGGGGTTTCTTTTTGGAAGGTTTGGGTGAAATCTCATTCCCATACAAAAAATTGCACCGACTAGCTTTTCCTACCTTCTTGTTGGAGAGAAACTCCGAAATTGTTGTTGTTGTGCATCTTTTGGCGGAGACTCTGGTGCCTCAAGACCGGAGACTTTGGTGTGCGAATACCAGAGACTCCCGGTGACTCCCGCTGATGTTTCTGGCCTTTCCGAGCTGCGTTTTTATCGAGAGAAGTAAGTTTCATATGCCGACCCGGAGACAGGCTGGAGGTTTCCATCTCCAGGTTGGAGACTCTGGTTGGCTCTGCTTAGGCAAAAGATTCTAGCCCTCCCAGGACCAAAGACTCCGGGAGCTTACCTCTAGACCAGTTGCCATCCAACAAACTAAGCGCTAGAGATGGACCGGAGACTCCAGACTGGCCTGTCTTTGGTTGGAGAGACTCCATCCCAAGTGTGCTAGTGCGCTGCAACGACTACATTTCAGGAGTCCCTATAAAAAGCCTTCTTCTTCCTAAAGAAGAGTCTGCGGCTTCCACTCTCTATCCTCCATTAATGTCGAGCTCCAAATCCTTAGATTACCCAATATAGCCACTAGAACTTGAAGCTCTTTTGGGATTCACGAGAGGAGATCTATATCTATACTTCCATCAAAGGAATTTGATTTCCTCATCCATTCCTTTGAGGAACTTGTTACCCTTGGGTTTTCTAGAAGAAGTTGCCCCTTGCTAATCCTTGGTGTGTAAGAGCTTGGTGGTATTTTTGGGAGCCTCCAATTAAGTTGTGGAGCTTGCCCCAACATTTGTGTGAAGTTCTCTGTTGTCTCCTTCCAAGGGCACCACTTAGTGGAGCTAGCCTTTGTGGTTAGCTCACCGAAGAATAGGGTGAGCCATTGTAGCGTCGGTCTATTTTGTGGTGCCACACCTCTCCAACGTAGACATACTTTCTGTAACAAGGAATGAACTACGAGAATACATCCTTGTGTATTTGGTGTCTCCCATGTGGTTATTTCTATCCTTTGTATCTTTACTTGCTATTACTTGTATGCTTGCTTGTCACATTAGATAAATTCACTTAGTTGCACATCTAGAAAATTTACCTAGCTTACTTGTTAAGCCTAAACTGAAGAAGAATTAAATATTGATTAGTGCCTATTCACCGTCCTGAAAATCTTAAGAGTTCTTAGGTGATAGAGGAGGTTTGTATAGAAAGAGTGGTCACTCCTTTGTCAACAACATCTACTACGGCGGTGAAAGGATTAGAGGTTTGTACATAACAGGTTGTACTTTTTGGAGTGAGAAATACAAAGGGTTGATCTGGATCTATGTTGATCTGGATCTTGGCCATTGATCTAGTGACCAAGAAAATGAAATTCAATTAATATATAACCAGGTCAAAACTATAGTTGAGTCTCACATAATTGTGTTTGTTAATTGTTTGCTTGTTGTGGTATATTCAATATTGTCATCCAAAGCATATAAAATCATCCATACACAAGATATCCGAAGACCATTGGCATTTCTTAAAACCCATAAATTAATCTCCATGTAGCAATAATCATACCTGTATATCCTTGCAATGGTTTTGTGGTTCAAAGCAATATACTTTTCAATCATTTGTGTAGGCTTTTAGGGGCCATCATCACACATCAGTGAGCACTTTACTGGTGATACCACTCTCTTTCCTCCAATTATTACTATTCTCAGCTCGCTCTGACGATTTTTATCATACTATATCACCCCAAAAATTTATGGTGCGAACTACAACAAATATCAATACCAAATAAACCACCTTTTTATCCTATTGGACAATGCCGCTAGTAATGCACAATTGCTGTTGGACAACATCAACATACTTCCATCATAGTTATTGTCGACAATCAAGACATAAAAATATATTGCGCCTATGTTGAGGGAGATAAGGAAGCCTAGCACATCCATCAACTCATGAACTTGATGGTACATGTTGTCTACCTAATCAACGTCAAAGCTAAATACTTTTGTTCATTCCTCACTAGATTATCAATAAAAGTAAAATTATGCTTCTCAAACAAATAAGAGCATCCACCTCACGGGGTTGTAGTTGTGGGTGCATGCTTTTATACACATGGATAAAAAATATGATGATCACATTTATTTATAATTTTTCCCTTTTTGAAACAAGGCAAAAGATTTGCCAATTAATTAATTTAGAAGAGGTTTTGGAGTGACAGATGCATATAATGATCACGCGGTATGTGTGTCCCACTTGTAATAGAAAGACATTACTAAATATAAAAATATAAAATATATTCATACACTTCTCACAAATAAGTGTATAAATGCATGCATGCGGTATGGGGAGTTTGTTTCTATTTTTAGGGCATAGGCCCTGGCATGTTTCTTCACTCATTGTCGGGTTTATAGATGTTGTGTGGTGGTTTCGGGTTTTTTTTGTGATGTATGCTTTCAGCAGATCTCTTTTAATTAAAATCTAACTAAATGCCATATGCATCGCTTTGATGCAGAGGCTGGGTCTCCGCTCCCATTTTTAAAAAAAATTCTCACAAATAAATAAGGGGAATGTGCATCCAAGGGTGAGTGAGTGAGTTGGGTTTACTTTATCTTTTTATTTTTGTTTTTGTTGAAGTACTAATGCAAGATTTTCTCTAGATGCTGATATTATAACATCATGCATTTCTTCTGCTAGTTTTCCGAAGATGCACTAGGTAGTACAACGCAGAGGGCGGTACAGTCGTTCCCCTCCCCCTTCCTCGAGTGAACAGTACCTGAGAGCGCGCCGCCCCTGCCGGCCCGATCCCGAGCCTTCTCCGCCGACGCCGCCGGCTGGAGATGGCGGAGGAGAGGTGCCGGCGTAGTCTAGGTCCTATAGGTGTAGGTCTCCCGACGTTCGTGCCGGTGTAGTGGGCGTTGCTGCCCGTTTCTTCGGTGGAGATCCGGTCAGATCCGGCCTGATCTGGATCCTCAAGCTCCGCTGCGCCATTTTCGAGCTTCCTCGGTGGAAGGAGAAGGTGGTGTTGCCTGCTGCGCCGTCGTAATAAGCCGCCGTCGACCATTGGGTGCTGTGGCGCCGTCGCTCTGACTTTCCCCTCCCGGTCGGCTGTGGTAGCGGCGTGGAGTGGGCACTCGGAGTGGTGTGCTCGTGGTGTCTTGGCCGGCTTTGGAAGGGTGGTTCGGTCTCTGGCCGGGATCTGCTGCCTGCTGGCCTGGCCCCCTGCCAAGCTCTAGAGGTTGGAGCGGTAGTTGGGTGCTTCGCCGGCGACTTCCTCTATAAAGGGCCTAGGAGCTGGGCCTGGAGCGTCTGATTTGCTGCTTGCCTTCTACCTCGGCCGGCCGTGGAGGCGAGGGAGATAGGAGGTTGAGCGGCGCTCGTTTGCGGTTCTGCTTTCCCGGTCGGCCGTGGAGGCGGGGGGGGGGGGGGGGTTGGCTTGGCCGCTTCGGCGTCCTCTTCAGTATTCTTTCAGACCAGCGCAGTTCCTCTCGGCGCCAAGGTTTGGTTCCTCCCCTGCTCGCCCTGGCCTCCATGGAGGTGGCTGTGCTCGCTCTGGGGGTTCTCCTGCTGCGGCGTCTTCTCTGGGAGCTTCTCTCTGGCGGCTACGGCGGCTTGCTCCGTCGTCCCGACCGGAATCCACGGTGTAGGGCACCGCTCCCCCTGTTTCTCCCGCCGGCTTCTTCCGCTGCTGCCAGTGGTGCGATGGCCTTCGTCGGCGACCTCGTCGGAATCTGAGATGAAGCTCTAGGACCTGATCGCGCTTCGGCTTTAGATCTAGGGTCCTTTCTGCACTTTTACAGGGCTTGTGTGTAATTTTATCTCTTTCGGGGGCCTTTTTGTAAAAGTGTACCGCCAGGTGTTGGAATGAAACAGATTCGGGGTCCTTCGAGACCCCTCTCCCGTTCAAAAAGAAAAAAAGGAAAAAAAGAAGATGCACTAGCTGGTAAACCCTAAACTTGAGCACCCACCTTTTCATTTGCATATACAGAATCCGCCTTCGCACCCAAATGACATGTTGCAGCAACTTAGCATCTTTCAACCAATTTAAGTAGTGTAGAGAATATAAACATTCCATTAACTAACACGCAATCAAGTGCACACATCCTTCAATCCTTGGGCAAGCAATTCAACCTGGGGATGATGGCATCAAGGTATACGTGTGTCTATGACCTTATTCCATCTGTGTTCTGTAGACTATTCTGTGATTCTGTCACATACTCTGTGATTTAGGCCGTATAAGCGATCTCTGAACACTGCTGCTCCTGTGCAGCTGTGCTCCGTACGGCGACAATACCAGATGATGTCTGTCGATGTGTATCCGGTGAGCAAACACGTCTTCCTTCTCCCTGGTCCAGGCAACTACGCCGACCTGCTGACACATCGGATAGCCTTCGCATTAGGTGGCAAGTCCCCATCGTGTCCATGCCTTCAGAATCAAATCGGTTCTTTGGCTGCGTCCCCTGGATGCTCCCCCGGCCTGGTGTACTTTCAGATCGAAAAACACAAGGTCTCCACAAGATAAACACTGTACGTTTTCCATGAATTCTTGCCGTATGTATGTACATCAGAGCGTTATCTCGTCAAGATAGACTCACAAGATCAACCTACCACATGATTGTTTTCCTCGAAAACCTGCCACATGATGATCTTCAGGTCCTTTTCTCTGTCATGTCATCTTATGCTAGATGTGTGCCGGTTGCTTATCTTCACGCTTGGACTAGTGTTTGTCCCGTTATCGATTTGGGCATTTCTGCAGCATAACATGGGGTTTTGTTGCTTCGAAGTTCGATTGCATAACTTGTGGATATAATCCTCTATTTGTCTGCATTGTGTTAAGCATGTTGACAGAAAGCATATCAATGCAAGTGCTCTCTAGATTCAGCCATTGCGAGTTTGGGACCAGGCTTAGCCTGCTGGCATAATTGAATGTCTGACCAAATTATTGTCCAGATGACAACAACTTCAAATCACTGGCTTATTGCAGATCTAGCCAGACGTACGCTAACATGATAGTTCGTCAGAAAAATATTATATCTTGTGTCCAAAAGTAAAACTCCTGATTGCTTCGGATGAAAATGGAATTTTTTGGGGACGTGTCGGCATATGTTAGCCAAGAAAGATCATTTGACAGTCCTCTTTGGACAGATCAGGGTTTTGGTACTGCAATCAAAGGCAGCCACGTACAGGTTAACAGTCACACAATGGTCGACTGGGATAAGATTTTCTGCACCAATCGATCAGGCCGCATAAAACAATTCGGGTTAGTAACACCTAGATTATGAGCGTGCGAGTGTGCGACGTCGCTAGAAGCCATTATTCCTTTTATGTCGCGATCACAATTTCTTTTTCGTTGAAAAAGAGAGCAAATATGCCAGTTGGACTGAGCTACGCAAGTGATTCCTGGAGGAGTGCCAAAAGCCCTATAGTATATATGCTTATCGTGTATCAAGGAAGAGTAAGCTATACAAGTTGCCCGCCCAAGATCACAAGAAAGATTTGCCTTTCTCTCTCTGACACCGTCCCTGATGCCTCTTCAACCTCGGGCTTCTTCCATGGCGCAGCTTTTCTGGCTGGCGCTCGGGCTTCTTCTTGCCAGCTCGGCGGCCGACGCGGCGACTGCAAACTACACGTTCACAGTACTTATCTCTATCTTCTCTCCATCCATTCGAGCCAGCTTTCATCATTCGGTTCATCTGAAGTTCGTAGAATAGAAGGTTTTGGCAACGAGAGATATTAGCTTCGCCATGACCATATATGTTCATCAAGCATGCTAAGTACTCCTTGACTTACACCGGCTATCATGAATTCATAGTCTATTATCTATGTTGGGAAATCAAGAGAACTTGTAGACCTGAAAATGTAGATGAAACATCGCCATGCATATACCCACATAAGAAGGCTAATTACGTACTTGACTTGCACTGGCTATCAAGAAATTCAGAGTCAACTTATGTTCGAAAAACAAGAGAGTGTATAGACCTGAAAATGTAGATAAAATTGTTTGCACTGTTAGGGGAGTACTTCTTTTGATCGTATATGCCTGGCAGTTCAGTCCAGTCCAGTAGCCCTCTTGTCTGACGACTTGTTCCTCTGAAACAACTGTTATCAGGTACAGAGCATGCGAATCAATCAGCTGTGCAACAGCACTGACATTATAGCGGTTAACGGCCAACTGCCTGGGCCAACGATAGATGTGTTCGAAGGGGACGAGGTCGTCGTGGACGTCATCAACGCGTCACCTTACAACTTAACCATCCACTGGTAAATCCCTGTGCTTCAGCTAGACCAGTCTCTGAAAGACTGAAACTCTCTTCTTTTTGAGAAACATCAAGCCGTTTGTAACTAGTACGGTGGCATGAGACACGCTGTCATCTAGCTAGTTCACAGGATCCTTGAGGTGTCAGGTTGACAGGAAGTTTAGTTTCACGGATTAGTTTGTCTGATTATTTTTAGGAGCCGTACCCATATCTTGTATAAGCCGAAAGGGAAAGTTCTGAAAATGACACCCTACCTGCCGAGACATAGCCGTTAACTGTATCTGAGCTCATCTTAATACCGCCAAGTGCACAGAGTACACACGACCAAGTCTCATCACAAGTTTACAACGAAATGCAACCAAAATTGTTCACACGAAAAGTAGCTAAAAGTTCCATTTTACTAGGAAACAAAATCAACGGTTTCCACTACAGTCTTTCACGCCGTCTTTGCAAAAACAACAGTTTCAGTGTTGGCCAGCACAATTTCTCACTCGATTCTAACCATGTATGAACTGAACTGAACTGAACATGGCAGGCACGGTATAATGCAGCTACAGACGCCATGGGCGGACGGTCCGAGCATGGTGACGCAGTGCCCGATTCAGCCGAACAGCTCCTACACCTACAGGTTCAATGTGACCGGGCAGGAGGGCACGCTGTGGTGGCACGCGCACTCCTCCTTCCTGCGCGCCACCGTGTACGGCCCCCTCATCATCAGGCCCAGGAACGGCACCGCCTATCCCTTCCCCGCGCCCGACCAAGAAGTCCCCATCGTACTTGGTAATTAATTAACACCGATCTTCTTCTCCATCGATCGATTGATTGATGGGGAATTTCTGGCGTATCCTGATTGTGGATGAGGTCCGGTGCACAGGCGAGTGGTGGGGCAAGAATGTCGTCGACGTCGAGAGGGACGCCGTCATGTCCGGCCAGCGTCCTATCCAGTCCGACGCCTACACCGTTAACGGCATTACCGGCCAACTGTACCAATGCGCAAGTACGTGATTGTAACCGGTGAATTGTTTTTAGTGATGCTGAATTTTGACTGTTAGTAGACACTTACTGTGGGTGAAAAATCGTGTAAACGTTTGGTTCTGCAGATGAGACGTTTACGGCGGTGGTGCAGCCGAACACGACGGTGCTGCTCCGGGTCATCAACGCCGCGCTCAACACGCACCTCTTCTTCAAGGTGGCCGGCCACAATTTCACGGTGGTGGCCGTGGACGCGTGCTACACCGCCAACTACACCACGGACACGCTCGTGCTGGCGCCGGGGAACACCGTGGACGCGCTCATCTTCACGGACGCCGCGCCGGGGAGCTACTACATGGCGGTGCAGCCGCACGACACGCTGTCGCCGTCCACCATGGACACCTCCGACGACGACTCCACCGCCACGGCCATCCTGCTCTACAACGGCACGTCGGCCACCGCCACGCCCGCCATGCCCACCATGCCGACCAGCTCCGACACGACGACGGCCAACAACTTCTACTTCGGGCTGAGGGGCCTGGCCGCGGAGGTACCCTCGCCGGTGGACGTGAACATGACCATCGAGTTGGGGCTCGGCCAGCTGCCGTGCGACGCCACGCAGACCAGCTGCGCGGGCAACTCCTTCGCGGCGGCGATGAACGGCGTGTCGTTCCGACTCCCGACGGGGATGTCGCTGCTGGAGGCGCAGTTTAACAGAACCCCCGGAGTGTACACGGCCGACTTCCCGGACGGGGTGCCGCCGAACGGCACGGCGATGGTCGAGGGGACCAAAGTGAGGAGCGTGCCGTACAACTCGACGGTGGAGATCGTGCTGCAGAACCCGACCGCCTTACCGGCGGAGAACCACCCCATCCACCTCCACGGCTTCAACTTCTTCGTGCTCGCGCAGGGGCTCGGCACCTTCACCCCGGGCAACACCAGCGCGTACAACCTGGTCGACCCCGTGGCACGCAACACCATCGCCGTGCCGACAGGTGGCTGGGCCGTCATCCGCTTCCTCGCCAACAACCCAGGTACTGTCCTGTCCTCTTTGCTTTTGGGCTAACACTATATGGGCTTTCGCGACGAACTGATGGGTATATATTGTGGGCTTTTATGCAGGCATGTGGTTCTTTCACTGCCACCTGGACGCCCATGTTCCGATGGGCCTTGGCATGGTGTTTGCGGTGGAGAACGGAACGACGCCAGAGTCCATGCTCCCTGCGCCGCCGGCTGATTTGCCGATGTGCTAGAAGAACACGCAAAGTCGCTAGCATGATTTCGGTGTGTGATACATGATCTTTGTGTGTAAATTTACAGAATTTGTTCATGTGTGTGTGTAAAAAAACGTGAGGAGCAGCCACGAAAAGGGTGTGGGTTGTTCATTTTATTCGTTTCGTGTTTACGATGAACGTGTACATGAATTGGCTTTCGTGTAACTACCTTCTCTTTCTTTGCTGTAAATACCAAATACCGATGATTAAACTTCAGAGCTTCATATCCTGTACTACATGACTATGTACTAGTTAAATGCATGTGTGTTGCCACGACTCACTCAGCCCATGCGATTTGTTGCAGATCTCCATTTTTTCTTATAATTCCTCCTTAAACTAACAATTAGTTATGTTATTATGCTTGATACAAAAATATTACTTATTCATACGTAAGTGTTAAAAGTGTATTTCTTCTTCCCTTTACTCTTATGTTGTGTTTGGATGCATTGAATTGGGGCATGAAAGTGATTGCAATGGAATACCAAAGGGTGACACCCATTCCAAGATGGAAAGGAAAGGGCCTTCAATTCTAATTTGAGTATGATATTTAGTGTGAAAATCAAAGGGTGACACCCATTCCAATTCATGTTTGGATGTACAAATCATGGAATTTGATGTCCCGTTGAGTTTGGACAATATAAACTTGTGTACATATAAAAAAATCATAACATTTATTGAACACATTTCTTTGGAAAAATAGTATAAGTAAAAAAGAAAGGGATTTCTATTTTCGTGCCCTCAGGTCCTTAGTTGTACTCAGTTTTCCCCAGCTCGTTAGTTTTTCCTCAGTTTTCCCCAAGCCGTTGTCTAAAACCCTCAGAAGGAGCTCGGACGGGAGGATTCCCGTTTAGTTGACTGTTTCCGTGCTGACGTGTAGGGCCGCGTCGTGTGGGGCCGCGTCACGTGGGGCTGGTAGAAAGGGACCGCATGGGACAGGACGAGACCGCGTTTGGTTGTACGTGAGAGCTCGGTTCTGTCTCTCTCGGGCCAAATTGGCATTGCCTTTTCAGAGCGCCTTTTCAGAGCGCCTTTTTCCCCTCTCTCTCTGTAACAGTTCTCTCTCTTTTCACCAAATTAGTATCAAATCTAGAGAAGCTTCTATTTCTGTCTTTCTTCAATGATTGTTGCCTTTTGGCCCTCGTTTTTTGCCCAATATGGTAACAAATCTAGTAGCAAATCTAGAAGCTAGTATAGGATAAATTCACAGCAGCATAATAAATCCAGAAAACTAAGTATAATACATAAACTGTATACAGCAGCCAAAAGCAGCCAATAACAATGTTCTTCAGTATTCATCATATATTTCGTCGTCGCTACAATTCATGAGATGAAGGAAATATTCACTGAACTCAATCCGTCTGCAGTGTTCAGCCAATACATCCTCCAAACGGTATGGCCTTTGTTCATTTTTTCAGACCGTTGTATCCTAATCTATCCGCACGTCGTGACCACTCATCCCAGGCCTTTCTATCATCATCATACTCTCTGATATAACCCAAATCCGCGTAGTAGATGCAGCCAGGTCGAAGTGTCAGGTGCACTCTGGTGTCGATGGAGATACACCGGATAAAATTGATGAAGAGGGCACGACTGCCAATGTTACTGATGGCATGGAGAGAGCGGCTCTCAGTGTCCACATGGTACACCAATGGTTGACCTTCCTCCAAATGACTGTTGTCGTCAGTGCTGCCGCCCAACAACACAAGCAGCAGATCACCATCCGACTCCACAAGGTAGAACTTGGAATCATAATCATTTCCAAGTTCTGGAAATGAAAATAGTGTCTTCATGCTGATAGTGCTCGCGCGCTGCTCCAACTGGACATTGTTGGTGCACACTATTCTTCCGAACTCATTCACAGCTATTGCATACAATTCACCATTGAACGGGGTAATGCAACGCAGAGAATGGTCCTCGATCGTAAATCTTCTTTCTCCCCAATCATCTACATCTATATCCTTAGTTGGAGAGCTCTTATCGACCCAAGCAATTTCATTGGGGTAACCTGTGCAAATGAAGACCATAGTCGGGGACTTCATTATAGCGACTGACTTCACAATCATAGATGGCATCTGCACCTCAAACGTAGCGTTCAATGTCTTTGTGAGTGGGTTCAGAAGCCGTATCTTGTGCGGCTGGTTCCTCTGGGCAAGCACGATGACGCCACGGTAAAAGCCGACGAAGTAGTATCTAAAAGGGAGTTGATGAAGATAACATTCAGCACTAAGATGTTTACGATTGAAAATAAAAATAGATTAACTCTATAGATATGGAGGAATTTGAACCTTGCATGAACTTCCGTTAGATCGATGGTGACGTAGCGGGATGTGCGGAGGTTGAGGAAGGAGAACTCAGCGGCGCGTGGAAGGGCGTGTTCTACCACGATCCATTCGCGCAGGTGCACATCGGGCTCAGGTAGATCTGAGCGCCAATTTATACAAACTTGCCTCAAAGCAGCGTAGGTGTCCACGTACTCCTCGTTCGCCAGTAAGCAGTCGCCGATCTTGTGAAGTGGTCCGTCACCCTTAAGAGAGGCCCAGTTCACGGAGGCGCCGCGCTTGGATGCGCCGCCCTCGGATGCGACGGGCTCGGCGGCGACGGGCTCGGATGCGACGGGCTCGGAGGCGATGGGCTCGGAGGCGACGGGCTCGGGGGCGATGGCCGCCGGCGCATTCTTCTTCTCCATCGCCGGCAGGGGAGCGTGCGTAGGGCGGCTAGGGTTTTTTGGAGAAGGTGATGGCACATGAGAGGCGTGGTTGCGTGCGTGAGTTATAATGAGACTGTGTGCAGAGGGAGGGAGAGAGGGGCTCTGTACTGGCAAAGTGACGGTTCGTCTCAGCAGTTGACGTTTGGTCTCAACACGCGCACCGCGCGGCTAACCGCTGCTCACCGCGACACGCGTCCGTGGGATTGCACGTCAGCACCATTACGTGTACTCAGTTCTACCCTCGAGTCTTACACTGGAAAAATATCTGTACTCAGTTTTCCCCTCGAGTACTAATACTGGCTAGTGCAGTATACTCAGTTTTACCCTCAAGTGGCTGGTCAACAGAGAGTCAAGAAATGGGATTAAGCTATCTAATTGAGTCATTTCATGCGCAAAAAAATTCAAAAAAATAAAATCATAGTGCCTCCTACTCATGGAGTCTTGTTACGCGACCTGCCACGTAAACAATCATATATAAATCAAGTTTTAACACAAATGGCTACTTCTCAAATCACTAGTAGCTATGAAGGTTCATGGCTTTCCACTCAAACCCCTTCTCAAAACATCTATACCCAAAACATAGTTTGTCTGAATGAGGCCATAATTTTTACACTCATGTATATTTGAATTGCTAATACTTTGAGGTAGGCCAACCTGGGTTTCATTGTACAAAACATGTGTTTTTCTTTTTCTAAATCTCTTATTTGATTTCCTTAGCCTGTTTACTATTTACTTGCCCTTGTATCCTTGATACTACTCAATTTTACCCTCTCTCTTCTCACAGAAGCCCAAACTTGGCCTGATTGGTCGAGCTGTTGTCACACGGATCATGCCCACCTACCGTCGATCCTATGATCTAACGGGCAGGATCGTGCCACCCTCTTTCTATCTGTCGGTGGCAAACTACTACCCCTCTATGTATGCTAAATAACGAGTTGGCCACCGGATTCAACAAGTTTGGTAATCACGAATTTCCACTTCTTGTAGGCATTACTTTTCACGGTAAAATGATAAACTATCACGAATTTCCATTTAGGCATTACTTTTCACGGTAAAATAATAAACTATCACGAATTTCCTTTAGGCATTACTTTTCACGGTGAAATGATAAACTATCACGAATTTCCTTTAGGTATTACTTTTCACGGTAAAATAATAAACTATCACGAATTTCCATTTAGGCATTACTTTTCACGGTAAAATAATAAACTATCACGAATTTCCTTTAGGCATTACTTTTCACGGTAAAATAATAAACTATCACGAATTTCCATTTCTTTTAGGCATTACTTTTTTGTTGAGATATAAACACCCACAACGGTCATCTCCTCCTTAATTTATTATGTAAACCCCACAACGGTCATCTCGCCCTTATAAACCCCCACAATGGCCATCCCTCATGTCAATAGGTTCTGCCTCTCTCTTCTTCGTTTCTGCCTCTCTCTTCTTCGTTCACATACACTTGATCCATTGCCATGGATTCCACGTCTCGGACGCCGACCAGAAGGGGAAGGGGAAGGGGAAGGGGCGGCCTGGGTGGTGGATCATCATCATTGCCACCACCACCGTCAACACTGCCATTGATCATAGAGGAGTTCTTAATCGTCATCTATGAAGACCCTTTGGCCAAGAAGGTATGTACGCGTTCCCACATATATGATGCATGTGATTAATTATGTGCATGTTCCAAAAAGCCTTTAATTTCAAACGATCGGCGCTCGATCTCTTTGCAGGCACTCCCACAAAAGTTTGCAGACTATCTTGACGGCCAGGAGCCCGCAAAGGTGTATCTGCGAGCAGCTGACTGCGGTCCTCGTCTCTGGACCGTGGAGGTCCTATTTGACGGACAAGGCCGGATGTACCTCGACAAGGGCTGGGAGAATTTCGCCATCGCGCACGGTGTGGATTTCGGCTACATCCTACACTTCAAATATGAAGGCGATGATGTGCTCACAGTGAAGGTGTTCGACGTAACATTGTGCAGGAAGTACTACTACACAGACGACGAAGATACTCACGATGAAAGCGACGACGACGTGAAGCCATGCATCCACCCCCTTTAGATAAGGGGATTATGACCAAGAATATATATGTAGCTTCATATGCATCGATTTAGAGATCTAGCTATTTTCTATATATTATGCATGTAAAAATAATAGGGAATCGCAATTTCCACCATGATTCGAGCACCACAGCCTCCAAACGATGCCGATGCCGATATCGGCATGGTCAGAACGGCTATGCATGCTCGCCGCCATTGCTAGGTCACCATCGGGATGCACCCTCAATCCCGTCCCCTCATTCGATCACTGACACACCAGAGATACCACCGAGGACAATGACGAACGTACATGCTGATGCCAATGCCGAACATGCACGCCGCTGTAGGCACGGCCACGCCGCCCCGCTATGCTGGACGCCACAGACCACCGCGAGGTCTTTCCCTTCGCCACCACACTACCCTAGCACCCATCTATACACGCCAGAAAGGAGAGACACTAGTTTTCTCTACATTGCTCATGTTCGTGTCCGACACCGTCAGTCAAAGTGTTGAGGTCGTCGTCGATGTCCTCGACCATTTCTTCTCTTCTTTGCATGGTTAAACCCGTCTAGTTCATATCTATCTAATGTGTCTGGTCTCGCCTCATGCAGTTCTTTGTGGACGTCGATCTCATCTCGGCACCCCGCAGGCCACCTCCTCCGTGCCATCGTTGTAGAGCTCCGTTTAAAAATCTAATCCTACCCGTGTATTGCCCCTTGTATCAGCGTCATGGCCCCACTTGTCATTCGATATACCGAAGCCCCACTCGTCCGCGTTTTGGTCAGGGATACGGTGATGCTTACGGTCAAACAAAGATGGATGCTCTTACGTGTCTTTGCGGGCTCTACGTGGCCCCACTAGTCAGCAGTTAACGGTCAAAGGTGTTGAACCGTCGGGCAACCAGCCGTTCTAGCCCTGGTGATGGTTTCAGATAAGGGCTTGGACAAAACTGAGGAAAAACTAAGGAGCTGGGGAAAACTGAGTACAACTAAGGACCCGAGGGCACGAAAATAGAAATCCAAAAAGAAAATACTTCTCTGTGAAGAATAACGTGCTTTCCTCTATCGGTAAATTTCGCTTCAAATGGCTAGGAACAAAAAATGTCTAAGAGAACACATGTTTTTGGACCAAGAAACAATGTACTTTGTTTTTCTCTACAAGAAAAAAGATAAGCAGTGAATGCCAGATCACAAATTCTTTTGCAATATGAAAGTGGCTGACCATGGAGGTGCCTCTCTTATTGGACATGGCGTCGCCTATAGCCTAGTTCCCTCTGCCTTCCCCATCCTCCGCCTTTCCCCTATCATCCCGGCATTGTTGCTCATTCATCCTACTGCCATTCCCTATCACACCGCTGACTAGGGTTAGGTACAAGGAGGGGAGGGACAGGACATGGGCCATCCATGGTCGATGAAAGAGGGGCAAGTGGGAAGAGGGCCGTGGTAAGGAGGAGGAGGAGGGCTGGAGGGAAGGATGAGAAGCGGGTCACACCAGCCACCGCCATGCATGGTTGCCTCTTGAGCGGGCTCTCCCAAGCGAATGCGAGTGAGACTAATCTTGCAATGAGGCGAGCAAGGGTAACAGTACGCAGGCCAATTCAGAGGCAATACAAAGATTCTCCCCTCTGTATTGATCGACGGGTAAGGGATATGCGTGCAGCGTGGGCTCTGAATTTGCCCAGATTTCTAGCGTTCAATACCATGTGCATAGAAACGCTGGAATTCAGGCTCCCCAATTCCAAAAGCCAATTCAGTGCACAATTTTGTGCCTCACATCATTATGTTATTCATGAGAGATATCTCTTACTTACGGATGGCAATGGGTAGGGTATGTGCAGCATAGAGCAATATCATACCCATACCCATATAGTCGATGGGTATAAAATTTTACCCATACCGTACCCAGAGTATGTAACTTTACCCATACTTATACCTGATGGATACATGTACCCATTGGGTACCCGGCGGGTAATCAAATATAATAAGTTATTTACTACTTTACATTCATCGATTACACATTGGGATGGCTAGGATCTTGGATTTCATTCACCTTAACTTGGCAAGACGAGGGAATTACAACTAAGGTTTAATTACTAAAGTGAATGGGGTGTGGGACATCCATCTGCATTGACCGCTACTGACCAACGCTACTGGATTTCTCTAGGTGTAGATGTCAGTATAAATGGGTAGGGTATGGGTATACTTATTGGCAGAATGCTATACGCTTGCCCTACCCCATGATTTAACGGGTAGGGTATGGGTACTGCCCATGGGTATAAAAATGTGCACATACTCTGCCCATGATGGTATCGTACCATAGGTAAAATTGTTATCCTTTACTCTCATTCTATCACTATTATGTTAAAGTCTCTCTACTCACCACATACTCATTTGTCTATATTGCGGCGCTTCGCTTTGGCGCGACAGTGGTTGGTACAATGCTTGTGAAATTACGCCACATGGTCACAAACATCTTTGACTGTCAGTATGTCATTCTGATCAACCAATGTTGATACCGATGGCCTTGTTGGTCTAAACTAACAAATTATGTCCTTAAAGCTCCTTTTATTAATAGAACAATAATGCAAAACCGTAATTGTTGATTTCACTATTATTCCTCTACACAAATTTTATGACTAGTGCCTAATTACTCTGATAAGATGCACATCTTAGAGCATCTCGAGGTGATCCAAAAATATATTCCGGTATCTTACTACCTACCCAAAAATTCTTCCAACTCTAGGACAAACTCTAATATTATCCATATTCATTCTCATATATTAGTATTAATTTTCTAGAACTATGAAATCCATATGTTTGTGTATCATATAATTTCCAACCATCAAAATCCAAAACGAGTTTAACATGGGTAGTAATCGAGAGCTATCACATCTCTCCTCTTTTCCTCCAACACCTTGCCTCTCCTCATCTTTTCATTATGACAAGCTCTAGGTTGAGTTACATTTTTTTTAAAAAAAAATATGTACATGCCATCCGATGAGGCACATATGTTGATGTTGAAAAGGAGGACGCGATCGTGTACCTCGGTTTCACCTATATATGATATCAGGTGAGGAAACGAATGACCGGTAGCACCTAATATGGAGCGTTTAGCTGGGGCCAATAGACGAGGATGGAAGCAAGATATGATGGCTCTATGAACTCAAACTTCCCTATAACCAAGCAAGGTTTATACATTGGGATGCTTCTCCAAGCCACAAGACAGTTGCATGCCCTTCCTACGCCTTTTATAACATGACCATGCCCTCACTCAACATCTTCCCCACAATAGCTTCACCTAGAATCTCATCACCTCCAAATATCCAATAGCATATCCTCATCCTGATTGGGCAAGGAAGATAGCCACCATGGGGCATGATACGTCTCTAACGTATCTATACTTTTTGATGCTCCATGCTTGTTTATGCACCATTTCTTTGTGTTTTGTTACACTTCATGGCGTTTTCATGCGTTTTCCGGAACTAACCTATTGATAAGATGCCACAGTGCCAGTTCCCTATTTTCTGCCGTTTTTGTGTTTCAGAAAAGCTACACAGGAAATATTCTCAGAATTGGACGAAACAAAAGCCGAACCTCCTATTTTTCCCGGACAAAGGACGTAGACCGAAGGAGAGCTGGAGGGGGGCCACCACACCAGGGGGTGGCGTGCCCCCCTCTTGGCCGCGCCACCAGGGGGTGAGCCCCCTGGTCCACTTCCTGACGCCGCCTCTCTGCCTATATAAAGCTTCCCGACGGAAAACCCTAAATCAATCGGCGTTTTCCCAGTAAAAGTTCTGCAGTGCCGCCGCCATCAAAGACCAATTTCGGGGGACAGAACTCTCTGTTCCGGCACCTTGCCAGGACGGGGAAGTGCCCCCGGAGCCATCTCCATCGACTCCATCACCTCCATCACCGTCTCCATCGCCTTCACCTCCATCTCCATCGATGTTGCTGTCTCCCATGATGAGGAGGGAGTAGTTCTCCCCCGGGGGTAAGGGCTCTACCGGTAGCTATGTGGTTCGTCTCTCTCTCCCATGATGTGATCTATATGTGATCGTGAGCTTTGTATCTAGTTGGATTGGTAGATGCTATTCTTCATATATTATGCTACTCCCGTGCTTTATTATTGTAATCTCCGGAGATACTTTATACCATGATGTGAAGGTGACAGTGTGCGCATTATGTGTGTCTCTTTGGCTAGTGTCTCTATGAATTGTTGGTGTTTGTTGGAACCATCTAGTGCGCTCAAGGTGACAGTGTGGGGCAATCTAGTTTGGGGACATGCGAACTTTGAGGAGTGCTTCATAGCCCTACACATGATTAGTGTTCGTTACCATTGGAGAACAGTTTAGAGTGCCATAGTGAAGTTAGTATTTATGTGTTCAATTATGTTATCTTTGTTGAGAGTGTCCACTAGTGAAAGTATGATCCCCAGGCCTTGTTTCCAACCATTGAACACAGTTTACATTCAGTTTTGTTACATGTTTGCTCACAGCGATATTTATTTCAGATTATATTTACTACTCATAATCATCCATATTACTTGTATTTCACTATCTCTTCGCCGAACTAGTGCACCTATACATTTGATAAGTGTATTGGGTGTGTTGGGGACACAAGAGCCTTCTTGCATCGTAATTGCAGGGTTGCTTGAGAGGGATAGCTTTGACCTCCTCCTCTCTGAGTTCGATAAACCTTGGGTGATCCACTTAAGGGAAACTTGCTGTTATTCTACAAACCTCTGCACTTGGAGGCCCAACACTGTCTATAAGGATAGAAGCATGCGTAGACATCAAGCTCTTTTCTGGCGCCGTTGCCGGGGAGGTAAGGTAAAAGGTACTCACATCCTCTGGCTACTAAGTCTTTTAGTTGCTGGTGAGTACTCGAAGTTATTTCCTTTAGATTCTGCAATTATATCTTTTTGTTTCTTGTTTTTATTTTCACTAGTTAGGCTTAATGGAAAACAAAGAGTTTTATAGTATTTTTCCTGAGTTAAGACATGAAGTGTTTGAAAAACCTTTAGAGCTTTATTTGCATAGCAATGTTATTTGTATGAATTCTTTGAACACCGCTATTGCTAATGCTATAGAAAGGTCTAAGCTTGGGGAAGCTGGTTTTGATAAGCATGATATTTTTAGTTCCCCAGCTTTAGTGGAGAAAATTTGCTCTGATGATATTTTATCTCCCATATGTGCTGATTCTAATGATGTTTGTGATCCTCGTTCCTTTAAAATACCTATGAAAATTGTTGAACGTGCTATGAATAACTGCTGTTTAGGGGATGGAACTGTCCATCCCGGTGATCATTTGCTCTTTATACATGAATTATGCGAGTTGTTCAAGTGTGCAGGTATTTCTACAAGTGAAGTTAAGAGGAAGCTATTCTCTTGATCACTTAAGGGCAGAGCGGCGGAATGGTATAAGACGCTGAAGGATGGTCGACCTATTGGCTGGGAGGAAATTGTACCTCTCTTTTATTCTAAATTCTATCCTTCTAGTGAGGTTCATAAAGATAGGAATTATATTTATAATTTTCATCCTCATGATGGAGAAAGCATTGCCCAAGCGTGGGGAAGATTGAAGTCACTAATGCTCAAATGTCCCATTCATGAGCTTCCCCGTAATATTGTTATTAATAATTTTTATGCAAGGCTTTCAGGACATGAGGTTGAAGCTAAGTGGGATCTGCTTGAAACAATTCAAAGCAATATTGAAGATTGGGATAGCGACAAAGGTAAAGGATCAGGTATAAATTATGAGTATGATTGCATTAAGTCTTTCACAGAAACTGCTGATTTTCAAGAGCTTAGTGCTAAGTATGGTCTTGATCCTCAAATTGTGGTTGATTTTTTTAGAGCATTTGCTTCTCATATTAATGTTCCCAAAGGAAATGGGGATGTGTATCATGAACCTTTTAAAGACACTTGCATGGAAAATAAAATTGTTATTGATGATTGCAATGAACATGCTCAAACTTCTGAAAGTACTATTTCTTATAAGCATGTTAATTTTTGTGGAGTACTTAGACCTTGTGAAAAGAGTCACGACAAAGAAGATTATTGTATCCACCGCAGGAATGAAGAAACCCGAATGTGGGGTAAGGCTCTAGATGAGCTTGGTGAAAAGGTTTGTGCCCTTTATCCTTTTATTTGTGAACTTTGCTATGAAGTGGGTCATTTTAATTTTCAATGCTCAGGCCATAATAATGACCTTTCTAATCCAATGAGGGCCGCAAGTTTGTATTGTGATGAAAAGATCACTCCCAATCAGCATGATGAGTTTACTTTATTTTTGGGGTGTGAAGAGTTATCTAGAAAGACTTCTTTGGTAGATATGAGTGCTTTTAATAATATTAGCATCCTGCATGGTTGTCATCTCTATTGTGTTAAAGATTGCCTCGCGAATACTTACATACAAAATGTTATAAAAGAGGATGCTTTACCAAAATATGACAGGTCTGATTTGTGTTTCAATCTTATTAATAAAAAGGAGGAATCCTCTAAAGTTTCTTCTGTTGTTTCTGTCAATAAACCAGATTATGTGGAGAAGCTTCCTTTCATGCCTCACCCTCCTAAAGAAGGGAAGAGGAAGAAGAAGAGGATTAAAAGGAGAGAGGAAATGGTATTTTCCCCTAAGCATCTTGCTCCTATTATACTTTTTGATGAGTATGAATTCGATGATGTTCCTATGCCCGTTACCTATATTAGTGATCATGATTAGGAAAAGCACTCTACTTTTGATACTGAAAATCTTTTTGGTACCAATTCTGAAGATTATGAGGTTAATAATTGTTGTACCATTAGTGCTATCCATGTTCCTTTCAATGATGATATGTTTACATATGAGCACTGATGCGGCACGGTGTTGATGGTTTTTCACCGTCCAGTTGGGAACCCCAAGAGGAAGGTATGATGAGTACAGCAGCAAGCTTTTCCCTCAGAAAGAAACCAAGTATGTCGAATCCAGGAAAAAGCCAAACTCAAGAAGGTGATGCTTGCTAGCCTAGTGACTTCCAACAAGGGCGCCGTTTATGACACTTGTTAGTGCGTCTTCAACTAGTAGCAACGTGGAACCTGCACTCAACACAACCAAATACTTTGCTCCCAACTTACGATGAGGTTGTCAATCTCACCGGTTTGCTTGAAACAAAGGTATGAGCGTATCGAGTGGAAAGCAATAGTAATATGCGAGTAAAGTAAACAGTGCGAGTAAAGTAAACATGTGATAGCAATATAATGGAAATAGGACCGGGGTCCACAGTTCACTAGTGGTGTCTCTCCATAAGATAAAATAACACATGCTGGGTAAACAAATTACAGTTGGGCAATTGATAGAATAAAGATAACGTGATATGTCAAGAGGATCACTATGAGATTTACTCTGGCATTACAACAAAATACATAGACCGCCATCCAACTGCATCTATGACTAATAATCCACCCATGGGGAATCAATTCAAGAACCCCACAAGTATTAAGTTGCGAACAACAGATAACTGCATTAAGAAAAGTGTGTAATGTAAACAAAGCATATGCCCTTGGGCATAAGAATATTGTTTTCTCCCTAGTGGCAACAGCACATCTACAACCTTAGAGGTTTCTGTCACTCCCCTAGATTAAATAGAGGCATGAACCCAACTATCGAGCATAAATACCCCCTCTTGGAGTCACTAGTATCTACTCGACCAAGATAGCTACTAACAACGGAGAGCATGCAAGATCATAAACAACATAGAGATAATATTCAGCACATCAACTCAATCATAACACCAATCATCGGATCCCAACAAACACAACATGTAGAATTACATAACGGTGATCTCGATCATGTAAGGAAGCTCACGAGATCTAAACATGAAGCACATGGTGGAGAAGACAACCATCTAGCTACTGCTATGGACCCATAGTCCAAGGTAGACTACTCACTCATCGCGCCGGAGGCAAGCATGGCGATGAAGAAGACCTCCGGTGGTGATTCCCCTCTCCGGCGGGGTGCCGAGAAGAGCTTCTAGATCCTCCCGATCTCGGGTCGACGACAGCGGCGGATCGCGATGTGTTTCTGGAAAAGTGATCGGGTCTTTAGGTTTTTCCCGTCGGGGGGTCTTTATAGGCGAAGGGGCATCATCAGAAGTGGACCGAGGCGGCCTTACACATAGGGGGCGTGGCCAGGGCCGCGCCGCCCTGTTGTGTGGGCCCCTCGTGGCCCCACTCCGTCTCCGCATCGGTTCTCTGGAAGCTTCGGTAAATTTCTGGATGTTTGGCTTTTGTTTTGTCCAATTCTGAGAATATTTCCTGTGTAACTTTTCTGAAACACAAAAACAGCAGAAAACAGGGAACTGGCACTGTGGCATCTCGTTAATAGGTTAGTTCCGGAAAATGCATAAAAATGCCACGAAGTGTAACGAAACACTAAGCAAATGGTGTAAAAACAAGCATGGAGCATCAAAAATTATAGATACGTTTGAGACGTATCAGCATCCCCAAGCTTAACTCCTGCTCGTCCTCGAGTAGGTAAGTGATAACAAAAGAAATAATTTTTGAGGTGACATGCACCTACACAATCTTGATCATCTATGTAAGCGTTGTGCGCTGGGATCAAAAGAACTTAAAACATGGGCATGAAAGATATAATCTTGATAGAAGAAACTTAGCAACCATGTTATAACATGAAAAAGAATACAAATGAAAGATCATGAAAATGAAACAATGAAAGTCAAACGTGTGTTCAAATCATATGGAAAAACATACAAATGGTTTTCAGCTTGTCCTTCATGAGAGAGCAAAACATAAATGCATAGGACACCTTCAAGTTTAAGAGGGCGACTAGATACAAGTAATTTAAGAACAAGTGAAACCAACATCATGAATCAATCAATGAAAACTTTGGGACAATGCACATTATACTCAGAATGACAACTATGCTCTCTTAGACGGTGCATAAAGGTAGAAGGTGGTGACTCAACATAAAAGTAAAAGAAAGGCCCTTCGCAGAGGGAAGCAGTGATTGCAAGTTTTATAAACCTTCAAAAATTATGGTACTTACTAGCTTTGAGCTCTCATTGCCCCCATCATAGGCATCTTGAATGGTTAAAGTTAATACGAATACACTTATGATGCATATGCTTGACAAATCATAAGTTGAAAACCTCGTGTCCCGTGAAGTACGAATACCCAAACCTCATGCTACTCGACTTAGAGTCCCAAGCAAGCTCTTGTCATTGTAAATATATGTGTATCATTGAGAACCACCAATGGGGTACCTCCTGCCCGATGACATGGAACAAGCCCACATCAAAATGACAGGACAAACAGACAATGAACACCTCGGCATCTCTTTTATTTACCATTGATATAGCTTTTTATTTTGAGATGCGTCGTCGAATGTCCACTATGGGCATGCTGTAAATTTCCACCATGAATGATGCATGGCTTAGATTAGCGGCCCAGGCGTTTCCCTAACACATATAAAAACTCCATGATCCCGCAAGATTCCCAACTTATTTCACATCGCGAGTATCCATAAACAAAAGATCACGATATCAACTCAAATAAGAAAGTGCAATGTTGAAAGCTTGCCCCATGACGATATGGCTGGGCTAATTTCCAACTTACAACTTGCAAGCATAACAACTCAACATAAGAGAGCCACAATGTCAAATTTTTAAGAACGAGAAAATTAAAGTGTGCCATCAGGTTTGTGAGAGCTTTACTGACCAATTTTTGCATAACACCAAAAAGAGTTTAATTTGAAGGATAGATAAAAGCAAGTCAAATGTACTTTGGAATAGCAAATTGCTAATAGGTATGTATGGTCGACACATTGGAACAACTTGGTTTTTAGGAGTTGGATGCACGAGTAGAGCTCATACTCAGTACAAAACGAGGGCTAGCAAAAGACTGGGAGCGACCAACTAAGAGAGCAATAACAACCATAATCATGCAAACCGACAAAGCAACATTAAAAGAAGCATAAGATGGCATCAAAAGTTAAAAACTAAATGATCATAGAGGCTTATGGCGACTTTGTATGAGTCAAACATGTGTGAGCATGCACCAAGTCAACCCAAATAAAGCATCAAAGGAGAAAACCAAAATAATGCTTCCAAATAATTAAAACAACACATGATTTTTTCAAAGGATCATTAAGCAATCTCAGTTATTTGAGACAAGTCATGCTACAGCAAAACCACTAAGCATACTATCAAAAATACATCAAGCACGACATGCAAAAGCCTAGGCCGCAGTCTACACAAGCTCCTTTTTTACCACTTTTTTGCATAAAGCTTTTTCTCTTTTCCAACACCATTCAAACTTTTTGAAACAACTCTTTTGATGAAAACCAATATGGACCAGAGGTCATAATACACCTTGATGAAAAGATATAACAAGATCTGAACACAAATGAAGGCAAAAATCAAAAACTAAACGCAGTAGCAGAAAAAGAGAACACTCATTGAACGATAAGAGTGAAAAACGGAGTGTTCTTGGCAAATGAAAAGCAAGGCAGCTTCTCCTAAAGGAATTTGTTGGGTTCCAACCATTTATTGCAGCAAACAAAACAAAACAAAACTGAAAACTAAAAACAACTGATGCTCCAAGAAAAACGCATAATGCATGAAGCAATAAAAATATAGTGTGTTGAAAGGTGACCTGATTTTTGCCGATGAAGAAGGGGTGCCTCGGGGGCATCCCCAAGCTTTGACGCTTGTACCTCTTGAATATTTCTTGGGGTGACATGGGCATCCCCAAGCTTGAGCTTTTTTCCATTCTTCAACTCATCTCATCATTCTCCAATCCCTACACTTGAAAACTTCCTTCATACAAAACTAAACACAATTCTATTAGCAACATTAATGTAAGCATAACAATGAATCAACCCTTTTTGCTTCAGGTTTCAACCCAAAAACACCACATATAAAGCATATACTACTGTAGCAACTTCCCCAAAAGTTCCGTGATCAAAAGAACTAAAAAAGAAAGCGATCGAGCGGCAAACACAAATATTGACAGAAATCTGTCAAAACAGAACAGCTGACAAAGGTCGAATTTTTAGAGGGTTTTATGTTGCTCAAATCAAAAAGTCTATAACTAATGAAAGTTTGGATATAACCTGGGGGATATGCACAAGAAATCGCAGGTCCAAAAGATATTCTGAGATTTTTCACGAATTTCTACGGTGCATCACTGAAATCTGTTTTAGGACAGCAACATCCCCAAATCTTACCTCGCTCAAATTAGAGGCTTCTCTTGGCACTAAAACGAAATAAAAAGGATAAGGAGAGGTTATTACAGTATTAATAACTTCCAAGACTCAAATAAAAGAAAAAGAACTGAAAGTAAAAAATGGATTATCTCCCAAGAGTGCTTTTCTTTAATGCCTTTGAGCTAGGCTCAGTAATTTGAGAAGATGCTCACATAAGAAATATGAATTGAAGCAAAAGAGAACATCAAGGAGCAAATATAAAACACATTTAAGTCTAACCCACTTCCTATGCATAGGAATCTTGTAAGAAAATAAATCAAAGAAGCACATAGTAACAAGTATGGGTAGATAAAACAAGAGCAACTTCGGAACTTTCAATATAAAGAGAGGTGTTTTAGTAACATGATAATTCCAACAACCATATTTTCCTCTCTCATAATAATTTTCATTAGCATCATGAACAAACTCAATAATATAAATATCACACTCACCCTCCTTTGTTGAGCATGGAGGGCGATCAAATAAGGTATTAGTTAAAGAGTTACTCTTATTGGGAGGTAGACATGGGTAGCTCCATTCTTCCTCCTCTTGATCATCAAATGAGCTTCCAGTTTCAGCAATTTCTTCTTCCATAGGCTCCTTCAAGGCATTAGTCTCTTCCATTGGAGAGTATCTATTAAGATATTTAAGAATATAGCCATTTCCTTCCTTGTAATTATCAAAGCAAAATTTAAGTATATCATAAACCTCATATTTATAAAGTGCATCATCAGTATTTTCAAGCAAATAAGCAAGTTCGAATGCACCCTTCCAAGCAATAAATTCTTCAATTTGTTCCACATCATCAAAGTCATAATTTCCATTGATATAAGAAGATATGGTAACATCATCATTATACTCACATTGAAAAGGGAGGTGTTTATACCTCCTACAGCAACAAGATCTATCAAAGCAATAAGTAACATTATAAGTAGAGCACACATTTCTAGCAATGATATACAATCTATTGATTTGTTCCCATAAGTGTTTCCCTTTTTGTGACAAGCAGTGTTCCTCATAATAATTTTGCTGCTCTTCCGTGAACCCACCTTGCCAAAAAGATTTAGTTTCAAAGAAACCAACCATTGATAGAAAGCATGATAAAGCAAGACAATAACAGACCAACAAAAATAACAACTATAGTAGGAACTAATTTTTTTTTATTTTTGATAAAATGATGCAAGTAAAAATAAAGTAAAAGCAAAACTAAAACAAAGTAAAGGATGTGCATGCGAAACTCTCCTTGCAGAAGTCTTCTTTGTCCCCGGCAACGCCGCCAGAAAAGAGTCTTGATGCGGCACGGTGTTGATGGTTTTTCACCGTCCAGTTGGGAACCCCAAGAGGAAGGTATGATGAGTACAGCAGCAAGCTTTTCCCTCAGAAAAAACCAAGGTATGTCGAATCCAGGAAAAAGCCAAACTCAAGAAGGTGATGCTTGCTAGCCTAGTGACTTCCAACAAGGGCGCCATTTACGACACTTGTTAGTGCGTCTTCAACTAGTAGCAACGTGGAACCTGCACACAACACAACCAAATACTTTGCTCCCAACTTACGATGAGGTTGTCAATCTCACCGGTTTGCTTGAAACAAAGGTATGAGCGTATCGAGTGGAAAGCAATAGTAATATGCGAGTAAAGTAAACAGTGCGAGTAAAGTAAATAGGTGATAGCAATATAATGGAAATAGGACCAGGGTCCACAGTTCACTAGTGCTGTCTCTCCATAAGATAAAATAACACATGCTGGGTAAACAAATTACAGTTGGGCAATTGATAGAATAAAGATAACGTGATATGTCAAGAGGATCACTATGAGATTTACTCTGGGCATTACAACAAAATACATAGACCGCCATCCAACTGCATCTATGACTAATAATCCACCCATGGGGAATCAATTCAAGAACCCCACAAGTATTAAGTTGCGAACAACAGATAACTGCATTAAGCAAAGTGTGTAATGTAAACAAAGCATATGCCCTTGGGCATAAGAATGTTGTTTTCTCCCTAGTGGCAACAACACATCTACAACCTTAGAGGTTTCTGTCACTCCCCCAGATTAAATAGAGGCATGAACCCAACTATCAAGCATAAATACCCCCTCTTGGAGTCACTAGTATCTACTCGGCCAAGATAGCTACTAACAACAGAGAGCATGCAAGATCATAAACAACATAGAGATAACATAAGATAGTATTCAGCACATCAACTTAATCATAACACCAATATTCATCGGATCCCAACAAACACAACATGTAGAATTACATAACGGTGATCTCGATCATGTAAGGCAGCTCACGAGATCTAAACATGAAGCACATGGTGGAGAAGACAACCATCTAGCTACTACTATGGACCCATAGTCCAAGGTAGACTACTCACTCATCGCGCCGGAGGCAAGCATGGCGATGAAGAAGACCTCCGGTGGTGATTCCCCTCTCCGGCAGGGTGCCGGGAAGAGCTTCTGGACCCTCCCGATCTCGGGTCGATGACGGCGGCGGATCGCGATGTGTTTCTGGAAAAGTGATCGGGTCTTTAAGTTTTTCCCGTCGGGGAGTCTTTATAGGCGAAGGGGCATCGTCAGAAGTGGACCGAGGCGGCCTCACACATAGGGGGCGCGGCCAGGGCCTGGGCAATGCCGCCCTGTTGTGTGGGCCCCTCGTGGCCCCACTCCGTCTCCTCTTCGGTTCTTTGGAAGCTTCGGTAAATTTCTGGATGTTTGGCTTTTGTTTCGTCCAATTCTGAGAATATTTCCTGTGTAACTTTTCTGAAACATAAAAATAGCAGAAAACAGGGAACTGTCACTGTGGCATCTCGTTAATAGGTTAGTTCTAGAAAATGCATAAAAATGCCATGAAGTGTAATGAAACACTAAGCAAATGGTGTAAAAACAAGCATGGAGCATCAAAAATTATACATACGTTTGAGACGTATCAAGCACACTTTGGAAGATAGCTATTCTATTGCTTATGATGATTACAATGATGAGTATGATATTTCTAGTTCACCTACTATTGAGGAGAAAACAAGGTATAATTACAATATGCCTCCTATTTTTAATGATTATGGTGATGAGAATAGTTATGTTGGTGAATTTGCTCCTACTATTGTTCATCCAGGGAGTATTAATTCTTTTATGCATATGGCTCATGATAAGGATGTTTTATGTGATAGTTATATTATTAATTCTATTCATGATGCTACTGAAAGTTATTATGAGAGAGGGAAACATGGTTTGATGTATCTCAATAATATTAAGTTTCCCCTCTTTATGTTGCAAATCTTGAAGTTGTACTTATTTTATCTACCCATGCTTGTTACTATGTGCCTCGTTGATTTATTTTCTTACAAGATTCCTATGCATAGGAAGTGGTTTAGATTTAAATGTGTTTCATATTTGCTTTTTGATGCTCTCTCTTGCTTCAAGTTCTTTTATGGTGCCTTTGCCTTAAGATCTTTTCTGGCGCCTACATGAGCATCTTTTCAAATTACTGCGCCTAGCTCAAAGGCGTTAAAGAAAAGCACTCTTGGGAGATAACCCAAAGTTTTCTTTTCAGTACTTTTTCTTTTATTTGAGTCTTGGAAGTTGTTACTACTGTAATGACCTCTCCTTATCATTTTTATTTCGTGTTTGTGCCAAGAAGAACCTCTAATTGGAGGAAGGTAAGATTTGAGGAAGTTGCTGTGCTGAAACAGATTTCTGCGCTACACCGTAAAAATTCATGAAAATTCTCAGAATATCTTTTTGATCTACAATTTCTTGTGCGCATGCCCCATGTTATTTCCAAACTTTCATTAGTTTTGCACTTTTCGATTTGAGCAACAGAAGGTCCCCGAAAAAACCGATCTTTGTCAGCTGTTCTGTTTTGACAGATTCTGCCACTATTTGTGTTTGCCTCTCGATCGATTTCTTTCTGAGTTCTTTTGATCATGAAACTTTTGAGGAAGTTGCTACAGCAGCTTATCCTTTAATGGATGGTATATTTGAGTTTGAAACTGAACCAAAAGGGTAGACTTATTACCATTTTTATACTAATGTTGCTAATAGAATTGTGTGAAGTTTTGTATGAAGGAAGTTTTCAAGTGTAGGGAAAGGAGAGTGATGAGATGAGATGAAGTATGGACAAAATCTCAAGCTTGGGGATGCCCATGTCACCCCAAGAAATATCCAAGAGGTACAAGCGTCAAAGCTTGGGGATGCCTCGAGGCACCCCTTCTTCATCGGCAAAAATCAGGTCACCTTTCAAGACACTATATTTTTATTGCTTCATGTACTATGCGTTTTTCTTGGAGCGTCTTTACTTTTGCTTTCAGTTTTCTTTTGTTTTGTTTGCAGCAATAAATGGTTGGATCACATCATGGTTGTGTTGGAGAGAGACATACTCCATTTTTCATTGCCAAGGACACTCTAGTTTTCACTCTTATCGTTCAACGAGTGTTCTATTTTTCTAGTACTGCGTTTAGCTTTCATTTTTTGCCTCAATTTTTGTTCAGATCTTGTTATATCTTTGTATCAAGGTGCATTTATACCACTGGTCTATGTTGGTTTTCATCTCAAAAGAGTTGTCTCAAAAAGGTTTGAATGGTGTTGGAAAAGAGAAAAAAGTTTCATGCCTATAGTGGTACAAATGGGAGCTTGTTTAGACTGCGGCTTAGACTTTTGCATGTCATGCTTGATGTTGTTTTGATAGTATGCTTAGTAGTTTTTGCTGTAGCATGACTTGTCTCAAATGACTGAGATTGCTTAATATGCATTTGAAAGAATCATGCGTTGTTTTTATTATATGGGAGCATGTTATTGTGGTTTTCTCCTTTGATGCTTTATTTGGGTTGACTTGGCGCATGCTTACAACATGTTTGACTCTAACAAAGTCACCATAAGCCTCTATGATCATTTGGTTTTTGACTTGTGATACCACTTTATGCTTCAGTTAATGATGTTTTATCGCTATGCATGATTATGACTGTTTTTGCTCTCTTAGTTGGTCGCTCCCAGTCTTTTGCTAGCCTTCATTTTGTACTGAGTATGAGCTCTACTCGTGCATCCAACTCCCAAAAACCAAGTTTTCCAATATGTCCACTATAAATTCCTATGCATGGTATTTGCAAGCCATTCCAAGTAAATTTTCATGTGCTACCTTTCAAAAAAACCTTCAAAATACTTCTCATTTTGTGACACTGTTTGCAGCTCATGGGGACGTAGTGGTTGGATTTGCTACCTTCCATATTGTTTTATTCCAAAAAGAAAAAAGGAAAAAAAGGCACTCCTCCATGGTATGTGAAAGTTGGTGGGCACCCGATGGAATCAGTTAGCCATGGTTTGTGAAAGGAAAAGTGGGGAGAGTGCCAAGCTTTCTAAAAGAGCACCAATGTGCCAATCTCTCTCTAAAAAACTTGCTTTGTATGGAAGATAGTAAGAACCCCATTGCCAGTCGTTGACAAGAACAACCACCTCTCTAAACAAATGTTTCTCTCTGTTTTACAAATGAAAAGCTCTAGCACATGTTTAATCACTGCTTCCCTCTACGAAGGGCCTTTCTTTTACTTTTATGTTGAGTCTCCACCTTCTACCTTTATGCACCGTCTAAGAGAGCATAGTTGCCATTCTGAGTTTAATGTGCATAGTCCCAAAATTTATCATTGATTGATTCATGATTATGGTTTTGCTTTTTCTTAAATTATTTGTATCTAGTCGCCCTCTTAAACTTGAAGGTGTCCTATGCATTTATGTTTTGCTATTCCATGAAGGACAAGCTGAAAACCACTTTGCTATGTTTTTCTATATGGTTGAAACATACACTTGACTTTCAATGCTTCATTACTCATGATCTTTTGTTTGTGTTACTCTTCATGTTATAACATGGTTGCTAAGTTTTATTGTCAAGATTATATCTCTTATGCCCATGTTTTCAGTACTTTGATCCCAACACTCAATGCTTTACATCGTTGATCAAGATTGTGATGGTGCATGTCACCTCAAAAATTATTGTTTTGTTATCACTTACCTACTCGAGGACGAGCAAGAGTTAAGCTTGGGGATGCTTGATACGTCTCAAACGTATCTACAATTTTTTATGCTCCATTCTTGTTTATGCACCATTTGCTTTGTGTTTTGTTACACTTCGTGGCGTTTTCATGCGTTTTCAAGAACTAACCTATTGACGAGATGCCACAGTGCTAGTGCCAGTTCCCTGTTTTCTGTTGTTTTTGTGTTTCAGAAAAGCTACACGGGAAATATTCTCGGAATAGGACGAAACAAAAGCCGAACCTCCTATTTTTCCCGGACGAAGGGCATAGACCGAAGGAGAGCCAGAGGGGGGCATAGGCCAGCACACCAGGGGGTGGCACGCCCCCCTCCTAGCCGCCCCACCAGGGGGTGAGCCCCGCCTCTCCACCTATATAAAGCCTCCCGACGAAAAACCCTAAATCAATCGGCATTTTTCCAGTAAAACTTCCGCAGTGCCGCCGCCGTTGAAGACCAATTTCGGGGGACCGAACACTCTGTTCCGACACCTTGCCAGGACAGGGAAGTGCCCCCGGAGCCATCTCCATCGACTCCATCACCTCCATCGCCATCTCCATCGCCTTCACCGCCATCTCCATCGATGTTGCTGCCTCCCATGATGAGGAGGGAGTAGTTCTCCCCCGGGGCTAAGGGCTCTACCGGTAGCTATGTGGTTTATCTCTCTCTCCCATAATGTGATCTATATGTGATCGTGAGCTTTGTATCTAGTTGAATTGGTAGATGCTATTCTTCAGATATTATGCTACTCCCATGCTTTATTATTGTAATCTCCAGAGATACTTTATACCATGATGTGAAGGTGACAATGTGCGCATTATGTGTGTCTCTTTGGCTAGTGTCTCAATGAATTGTTGGTGTTTGTTGGAACCATCTAGTGCGCTGATGGCGCGGTGATGATGATGTGGAAACTTCTTCTTAAATCTCGGCAACGGCGACAGAAAACTTCTGTTGCCAAGTTGACGTGGGAATGTGTAGTAAATGACCGGCCAGTTGGAAACCCCAAGAGAAGGTTTGATGAATATAACAGCAAGTTTTCCCTCAGTTATGAACCAAGGTAGTCAATCTAGTAGGAAAAAGCCAATACGACTGAAGGTGATGCCCACTAGCTGCGTGACACTCTAACAAGGGCGCCGTTAACGATTTCTTGTTAGCGCATCTTCAACCAGTAGCAACGTGGAACCTGCACACAACACAACCAAATACTTTGTTCCCAACTTACGATGAGGTTGTCAATCTCACCGGTTTGCTTGAAACAAAGGAATGAGCGTATCGAGTGGAAAGTGATAGTAATATGCGAGTAAAGTAAACAGTGCGAGTAAAGTAAACAGGTGATAGCAATATAAAGGAAATAGGACCGGGGTCCACAGTTCACTAGTGGTGTCTCTCCATAAGATAAAATAACACATGCTGGGTAAACAAATTACAGTTGGGCAATTGATAGAATAAAGACAACGTGATATGTCGAGAGGATCACTATGAGATTTACTCTGGGCATTATAACAAGATACACAGACCGCCATCCAACTGCATCTATGACTAATAATCCACTTGTCGCGAATCAATCCGAGAACTCCACAAGTATTAAGTTGCGAACAACAGATAATTGCATTAAGCAAAGTGTGTAATGTAAACAAAGCATATGCCCTTGAGCATATGAATGTTGTTTTCCCCCTAGTAGCAACAGCACATCTACAACCTTAGAGGTTTCTGTCACTCCCCCAGATTAAATAGAGGCATGAACCCACTATCGAGCATAAATACCCCCTCTTGGAGTCACTAGCAACTACTCGGCCAAGATAGCTACTAACAACGGAGAGCATGCAAGATCATAAACAACCTAGAGATAACATAAGATAAAATTCAGTACATCAACTCAATCATAACACCAATATTCATCGGATTCCAACAAACACAACATGTAGAATTACATAAAGGTAGTCTCGATCATGTAAGGCAGCTCACGAGATCTAAACATGAAGCACATGGTGGAGAAGACAACCATCTAGCTACTGCTATGGACCCATAGTCCAAGGTAGACTACTCACTCATCGCTCCGGAGGCAAGCATGGCGATGAAGAAGACCTCCGATGGCGATTTCCCTCTCCGGTAGGGTACCGGGAAGAGCTTCTGGACCCTCCCGATCTTTGGGTCGACGGCGGCGGCGGATCACGATGTATTCTGGAAAAGTGATCGGGTATTTAGGTTTTTCCCGTCGGGGGGTCTTTATAGGCGAAGGGGCGTCGTCAGAAGTGGCCCTGGTGGGGCTCACCATAGGGGGGCGCGGGCCAGCCCCAGGTCGCGCCCCCTGGTGGTGTGGCCCACCAGTGGCTCCTCTCCGTCTCCTCTTCGGTTCTCTGGAAGCTTCGGTAAATTTCTGGACGTCTCGCTTTTGTTTCGTCCAATTCCGAGAATATTTCCCGTGTAACTTTTTTGAAACGCAAAAATAGCAGAAAAATAGGGAACTGGCACTATGGCATCTTGTTAATAGGTTAGTTCCGGAAAATGCATAAAAATGCCACGAAGTGTAACGAAACACTAAGCAAATGGTGTAAAAACAAGCATGGAGCATCAAAAATTATGGATACGTTGGAGACGTATCAGCATCCCCAAGCTTAACTCCTGCTCGTCCTCGAGTAGGTAAGTGATAACAAAAGAAATAATTTTTGAGGTGACATGCACCTACACAATCTTGATCAAACATGATGTAAGCGTTGTGCGCTGGGATCAAAAGAACTTAAAACATGGGCATGAAAGATATAATCTTGATAGAAGAAACTTAGCAACCATGTTATAACATGAAAAAGAACACAAATGAAAGATCATGAAAATGAAACAATGAAAGTCAAACGTGTGTTCAAATCATAAGGAAAAACATACAAATGGTTTTCAGCTTGTCCTTCATGAGAGAGCAAAACATAAATGCATAGGACACCTTCAAGTTTAAGAGGGCGACTAGATACAAGTAATTTAAGAACAAGTGAAAGCAAAAATATGAATCAATCAATGAAAACTTTGGGACAATGCACATTATACTCAGAATGACAACTATGCTCTCTTAATGGTGCATAAAGATAGAAGGTGGAGACTCAACATAAAAGTAAAAGAAAGGCCCTTCGCGGAGGGAAGCAGTGATTAAACATGTGCTAGAGCTTTTCATTTGTAAAACAGAGATAATAATTGGGTTTTGAGAGGTGGTTGTTTCATGTCAACGACTGGCAATGGGGTCTTACTATCTTCCATAATAAACAAGTGAGAGCGGTTCCGAGTTCTTTGAAAATTTGGCACATTGGTGGTCTTTTATAAAGCTTTGGCACTCCTCCCCACCTTTTTTTCCTTTCTCAAACCATGGCTAACTGATTCCATCGGGTGCCCACCAACATTCACATACCATGGAGGAGTGCCTTTTTTTCTTTTTGAGAATTAGATTGCAATGGTCTGACCAGCTCTCATGCAAAATTAATGACGAGCAGATGAAGCTGCCTAGTCGAGGGGTACTTAATTTAATATGGAAGATAGCAATTCTAACCACTACGTCCCCATGAGCTAAAAACAGTGGCACAAAACGAGAAGTAGTTGAAAGTTTTGAAAGGTAGCACATGAAAATTTACTTTGGAATGGCTTACAAATACCATGCATAGGAATTTATAGTGGACACAACGGCAAACTTGGTTTTTAGGAGTTGGATGCACGAGTAGAGCTCATACTCAGTATAAAATGAGGGCTAGCAAAAGACTGGGAGCGACCAACTAGGAGAGCAATAACAGCCATAATCATGCATAGCGCCATTAAAAGAAGCATAAGATGGCATCAAAAGTCAAAAACTAAATGATCATAGAGGCAATGGCGACTTTGTATGAGTCAAACATGTGTGAGCATGCGCCAAGTCAACCCAAATAAAGCATCAAGGAGAAAACCAAAATAATGCTTCCAAATAATTAAAACAACGCATGATTTTTTTTCAAAGGCTCATTAAGCAATCTCAGTCATTTGAGACAAGTCATGCTACAGCAAAACCACTAAGCATACTATCAAAAAGACATCAAGCACGACATGCAAAAGCCTAGGCCGCAGTCTACACAAGCTCCTTCTTGTACCACTTTTTTGCATAAAGCTTTTTCTCTTTTCCAACACCATTCAAACTTTTTATAAACAACTCTTTTGATGAAAACCAACATGGACCAGAGGTCAAAACACACCTTGATAAAAAGATATAACAAGATCTGAATACAAATCAAGGCGAAAAATCGAAAGCTAAACGCAGTTCTAGAAAAAGAAGAACACTCGATGAAACGATTGAAAACAGAGTGTTCTTGGCAAATGAAAAGCAAGGCAACTTCTCCAAAAGAAATTTGTTGGGGTCCAACCATTTATTGCAGCAAACAAAACTAAACAAACTGAAAACTAAAAACAACTAACGCTCCAAGAAAAACGCATAATGCATGAAGCAATAAAAATATAGTGTGTTGAAAGGTGACCTGATTTTTGCCGATGAAGAAGGGGTGCCTCGGGGGCATCCCCCAGCTTTGACGCTTGTACCTCTTGGATATTTCTTGGGGTGCATGGGCATCCCCAAGCTTGAGCTTTTGTCCATTCTCCAACTCATCTCATCATTCTCCAATCCCTACACTTGAAAACTTCCTTCATACAAAACTAAACACAAATCTATTAGCAACATTAGTGTAAGCATAACATTGAATCAACCCTTTTTGCTTCAGGTTTCAACTCAAAACCACCATATATAAAGCATATAATACTGTAGCAACTTCCCCAAAAGTTCCGTGATCAAAAGAACTCAAAAATAAAGCGATAAAGTGGCAAACACAAATATTGGTAGAAATCTATCAAAACAGAACAGCTGACAAAGGTCGAATTTTTAGAGGATTTTCTGTTGCTCAAATCAAAAAGTGTTCAACTAATTAAAGTTTGGATATAACCTGGGGCATATGCGCAAGAAATAGCAGGTCCAAAAGATATACAGAGAATTTTCACGAATTTTTACGGTGCAGCACCGAAAACTGTTTCAGGATAGCAACATCCCCAAATCTTACCTCACTCAAATTAGAGGCTTCTCTTGGCACAAAAATGAAATAAAAAGGATAAGGAGTGGTTATTACAGTAGTAATAACTTCCAAGACTCAAATAAAAGAAAAATAACTGAAAGTAAAAACATTGGGTTATCTCCCAAGAGTGTTTTTCTTTAACGCCTTTGAGCTAGGCGCAGAAAATGCAAATCAAATAATATCAAGTGATGAAGTATCGAGCTCATAATTTGCTCTAAGAATAGAGTCAAAAAGCAATTTCTTTCTCTTTCTAGGGAAGTGTTCCATACCTTTCTTGAGTAAAAATTGATATTTGATGGTGCCTTCCCTCATATCAATGATGGCACCTACAGTTCGAAGAAAGGGTCTTCCCAAAATATTAGGACATGAAGCATTGCATTCAACATCCATGATAAGAAAATCAACGGGAATAAGGTTATTGTTAACCATAATAAGAACATCATTAATCCTTCCCAAAGGTTTCTTCTTAGCAACATCAGCAATAGGAACATCATAATAGCACTTTTCAAGCGGTGGTAAATCAAGCATATCATAAATCTTTCTAGGCATAATAGAAATACTAGCACCTAGATCACATAAAGCATGGCAATCAAAACCATTAACATGCATATCAATGATGGGTTCCCAACCATCTTCTAACTTCTTGGGAATAGAAGCTTTTTGCTTCAACTTTTCATCCCTGATTTTCATGAGAGCATTGGTAATATGCTTAGTAAAAGCAACATTTAAAGAACTAGCATTGGGAGTCAAAGCAAGCTTTTGCAAGAACAAAATAACTTCAGATATATTGCAGCCATCAACATCAAAATCATTAAAGGAAACAGAGCTATCATCTCCTACACTCCGAAAAATTTCAGCACTCTTTTGAGAAAAAGTTTTAGCTGTTTTGGGCTTTTTAACACTAGGAGTAGGAGTTTTCTCTACACCAATCAAAGTAAGAGGATTGCTAGCATTAGGAATAACATCATTAGAGGTAGTAATGGTACATACCTTCATCTTTCTAGCCATCTCATCTTCTCTTTCCCACCTGGCATGCAATTCTGCTAGCATCCTAACATTTTCATCAATTCTAACTTGGATAGCATTAGCAGTAGCAAAAACATTGCTCTCTTTCACCTCATTAGGCAACACTTTTAATTTCAGAAGTTCAACATCATGAGCAAGGCTATCAACTTTAGAAGCAAGAATATCAATTTTGCCAAACTTTTCCTCAACAAACTTGTTAAAAGCGTTTTGCTTACCGATAAAGTCCTTGAGCATTACCTCAAGCTCGGAGGGCGCGGCCCTAGTGTTGTTGGAGGAATTACCATAAGAGTTACCATAACCATTACCATTGGTAGAAGGATACGGCCTATAATTGTTACTAGCAAAATTGTTCCTATAAGCATTGTTGTTGAAATTATTATTTCTAATGAAGTTTACATCAACATGCTCTTCTTGAGCAACCAAAGAGGACAAAGGAACATTATTAGGATCAACATGAGTCCTATCATTAGAAAGCATAAGCATTATAGCATCAATCTTATCACTCAAGGAAGAGGTTTCCTCAACAGAATTTACCTTCTTACCTTGTGGAGCTCTCTCGGTGTGCCATTCAGAGTAATTTACCATCATATTGTCGAGAAGCTTTGTTGCGGCGCCCAAGGTAAGGGACATAAAAGTGCCTCCAGCAGTTGAATCCAATAGGTTCCTTGAAGAAAAATTCAGTCCTGCATAAAAAGTTTGAACAATCATCCAAGTTCACTAGTGGTGTCTCTCCATAAGATAAAATAACACATGCTGGGTAAACAAATTACAGTTGGGCAATTGATAGAATAAAGACAACGTGATATGTCGAGAGGATCACTATGAGATTTACTTTGAGCATTACAACAATATACACAGACCTCCACCCAACTGCATCTATGACTAATAATCCACTTGTGGCGAATCAATCCGAGAACTCCACAAGTATTAAGTTACGAACAACAGATAATTGCATTAAGCAAAGTGTGTAATGTAAACAAAGCATATGCCCTTGAGCATATGAATGTTGTTTTCCCCCTAGTAGCAATAGCACATCTACAACCTTAGAGGTTTCTGTCACTCCCCCAGATTAAATAGAGGCATGAACCCACTATCGAGCATAAATACCCCCTCTTGGAGTCACTAGCAACTACTCGGCCAAGAAAGCTACTAACAACGGAGAGCATGCAAGATCATAAACATCATAGAGATAACATAAGATAAAATTCAGTACATCAACTCAATCATAACACCAATATTCATCGGATCCCAAAAAACACAACATGTAGAATTACATAAAGGTAGTCTCGATCATGTAAGGCAGCTCACAAGATCTAAACATGAAGCACATGGTGGAGAAGACAACCATCTAGCTACTGCTATGGAACCATAGTCCAAGGTGTACTACTCACTCATCGCTTCAGAGGCAAGCATGATGATGATGAAGACCTCCGGTGGCGATTCCCCTCTCCGACAGGGTACCGAGAAGAGCTTCTGGACCCTCCCGATCTTCGGGTCGACGGCGGCGGCGGATCGCGATGTATTCTGGAAAAGTGATCGGGTATTTAGGTTTTTCCCGTCGGGGGGTCTTTATAGGCGAAGGGGCGTCGTCAGAAGTGGCCCTGGTGGGGCTCACCATAGGGGGGCATGGGCTAGCCCCAGGCCGCGCCCCCTAGTGGTGTGGCCCACCAGTGGTTCCTCTCCGTCTCCTCTTCGGTTCTCTGGAAGCTTCGGTAAATTTCTGGACGTATGGCTTTTGTTTTGTCCAATTCCGAGAATATTTCCAGTGTAACTTTTCTGAAACACAAAAACAGCAGAAAACAGGGAACTGGCACTGTGGCATCTTGTTAATAGGTTAGTTCCGGAAAATGCATAAAAATGCCACGAAGTGTAACGAAACACTAAGCAAATGGTGTAAAAACAAGCATGGAGCATCAAAAATTATGGATACGTTGGAGACGTATCATGCGCTCAAGTTGACAGTGTGGGGCAATCAAGTTTGGGGACATGCGAACTTTGAGGAGTGCTTCGTAGCCCTATACATGATTAGTGTTCGTTACCATTGGAGAACAGTTTAGAGTGGCATAGTGAAGTTAGTATTTATGTGTTCAATTATGTTATCTTTGTTGAGAGTGCCCACTAGTGAAAGTATGATCCCTAGGCCTTGTTTCCAAGCATTGAACACTGTTTACATTCAGTTTTGTTACATGTTTGCTCGCAGCGATATTTATTTCAGATTATATTTACTACTCATAATCATCCATATTACTTGTATTTCACTATCTCTTCGCCGAACTAGTGCACCCATACATCTGACAATTGTATTGGGTGTGTTGGGGACATAAGAGACTTCTTGCATCGTAATTGAAGGGTTACTTGAGAGGGATAGCTTTGACCTCCTCCTCCCTGAGTTCGATAAACCTTGGGTGATCCACTTAAGGGAAACTTGCTGCTGTTCTACAAACCTCTGCACTTGGAGGCCCAACACTGTCTACAAGGATAGAAGCGTGCGTAGATATCAGGGCACGATGATCACGTCCCTGGTAAGTTATCATGGACAGTTGGCTACATGACAATAGAGACGAGGCATCGTGGTCCTCAACCCAGCGCAAAGAGGATGAAGAGAGACATGTTATCTCCTAGAAAAGACAAAGGGAATGAAGAGATAGATGATGGAAATATGCCCCAGAGGCAATAATAAAGTTGCATTATTCATATTTCTTGTTATATAATTAGTGGTTTATAATTCATGCTACAACTTTATTGGTTCCGAATGTTCGAATTGGGGGCAAAACTAATTACACGTGTGGAATAATAAACACAAAGAGATCCCTACTCTCACCTCTAGGACTAGTTCACATATTATTAGATAGTCTTATTTTTCTGACTATGGGCCTAAGTAAGATGTTACGAGGTTGCCGATGTTACGTGGGAAAAACATTGTTTCAAAAACAATGGTGTTGGACAAACCCCATTGATATATGGGGAAAAACATCAGCAATGTGTTGTCGGTATTTTCCCCTAAACAAATATAGTCATTTGCATATTTTGTTAGACCATGAGAGTAATGTAGAATTGGGTACTGAATTGTTACTAGGAGATCGTCAAATGTTATCACTTAACTGGGAAATTATAAAGGTGATTGAGACTAACCGGACGGTATGCTAGAGTTCTAATTATCTCAAGGTTGGGATCTGCTACTTTGATGATGGAGATATACTCTTTGGGCCCACTTGGTGTTATGATGTTCGTCATCGTCTGGACAAACATATGACTAAGATGTTAGTCACAACAACCAACAACACGGTACGTGTAAAGAGTGCACGCCTAGTAACGAGATACAACATGATGGGTTTATCTCGGGCGGTGCAAAGTATCGCTAAGCAATACAAATCCATAACAGAATAATATAAAGGTTCACATGATAAATATCTTTGTGTTATATGTGGGAATTCAAGTACATGCAAGTGATTATTTTCTTTGAGTAAGTACACACATGTCAACATATATCTAAAGATAATGGGTCACACACTTAAATGTTTAACATCAACTGATTGTGAGTATGATGCATAGATAAGAGAGGGGACACTTCAAAGTTTGTACAAAAGTCTCAGAATGGTTCTACGATGTCATGAATGGTTCCCAAGATGTCCTAAACCCTACGTGACATATATGGAAAGTTGCGGAAGGTTCTAGGTTAACTTAGGAAAATTCCAGAAGGTCTGGAATATTCAAAAGGGCCAAAGAATGATTCAAACGGTCAAAACAAGGAGGCGCACCATGGGACATGGGCGCCACCCGACCAACCGATAAAGGGAGGAAGGATTCCACTTGGTGGATTCCTCCCTTAAGTCGGTTTGGGGATGGAGGAGTTCTACCCAAACTCCAACTCCCTCCCCTAGTCGGTTTGGGCAAGGGGCTGGTCTAGCCCCCTATATAAAGGGGGCAGCCAAGAGCATACTAACTGCTAGCCGCACTCACCCAGGCTGCCGCCACCACAACTGCGGCAGCCTCCGCCCTATCCTCCATAGGCATCGCCACCCCTACTCTCTCTCTCTCCCTCCCGCGGAGCGCTATCAGATCTTCACCTCCGTTTAGATCTAATTTAGATGGGGATCATGGAAGTGCTGCTGGATCTTCATCAACACAATCCGTGCAGTCTGTGTGCTTGATCACATGTTCAACATAGTGATATTTATCCCATGTGTGTGGATGCCGTGGAGATGTTGCACATGCGGCAATATATCATGGAAGCCAGAGGATAGTACATCTTCGATCAACTAAGGTTGATTGCAGGAATCGACTCCCGACTACACCAACATCGTCATCGCTGAATTCCGCTAAGCGATCAGTTCGTTAAAGGTATGAATACCATTGCGCCTCTTTCACATAGTTTGATCTGGGTTTATGCACCGGAATATTTTTTTTGCGTAGCGTATTTCCCAACAATAGAGGGGGATGCCTTAAAGGATAAGTGAAGGAAGCTGTGCGACAAGAAAGACATGGGCCTGGACATGACCTCCTAAGCAAATCGAGCGAGACGCAGAGACCTGCGTGCCTATTCATTTTCCCAATCCCATTGACTCATCTCGCCTGGAAGGCTGGAACCAAAGCGACCTGGAATCAAAGTGATGATCCAATCTGATTGATCTCATGATCTGATTTCTCATGTGAGCCATGAGCGCTGCCGTCGTCCATTGCCACTTGCCAAACTTTGATTTTTCTTAATCTCACCTAGCCCCCAATTTGATCACCCGCCTGTTTGATTGATTAAAGGTTTGCAGAATCTTCTCTGTGAACAATCAACACGTATAAAGTTTAATCCATATAGTATTTGCTTCATTCGAATTACTTTATATATATATAACAGGAACATGTCTTCTAGAAATTTTGAATTTGGTGCTTCGAAGCGTAATCGGAAAAAAGGCGAGAAGTCGCGACCCTTTTTCAGAGAGGTGTTCTTGATAGATTTATTTTTAAGGATCCTCAAATCAATTCTAAAAATCAAGCTCCACAACTACACGACAATATTAATGATGGCCATGGTGATGATGTATTAGAGGTTGAGACTCAGACTCACAATGCAGACCCTCATACTGTTAATGAAGGTGACGATCCTAATATTGCCGACAATCATAATATTGGCGATGATCCTAATATTGTCGATGATCCTAATATTGGTGATGAAGGTAATGATACTAATTTTGCCAATGATATCAATGATCATTTTCATCCTAATATATTTGATCCAAGAACTTAAGGTGGACTTGATCAAAAAATTCTTGATATTTTGCTGCAAAATGGTCCTAAAAGAGACTTGTCTATTGATCATGGTCCTAAAGATAAATTGTCTAGAAGGTTTGATGCAGTATCATACAGTAGAGTTCTCTCAAATGGAGAAAAATTGGCAGACAATGTCTCGTCTATAGCAAAGAACTTGACAAAAGTATTTTTTTTTGCTGCAAATTATTGAAAAAGGGCTTGTGAGAGGCCAGCTAGCAATGATGGTTTCAATGAATGGACTCGTCTTAGTGAGAGACTCAGAGAGCATGAAACAAGTAGAGAACATGTCACAAATATGACTTCATGGTATGACTTCAGTCTCAGGTTTTCTATGAACCAAACTATTGATAATGTTGCTCAAAGAGAACTTGACAAGGAAAGGGAGCATTGGAGAAAAGTTTTATTCAATATTCTTTTGATTGTGAAATTTCTTGGCAGTAATATCAAGGTGTGTAATAGCATTTCGTGGCAGTAATAGCAAGGTGTATCAAGACAGCAATGGCAATTTCTTAGGACTAGCTCAAATGTTGGCTGCATTTGACCCAGTCATCAAAGAGCATGTTGACCGCATCACCAATGAAAAATTCATGATCATTATCTTGGTCCTTCCATCCAGAATGAGTTGATAAATTTGCTAGCAGTTGCAATTGGGTCTGTGATCATAGGGAAGGTAAAAGAAGCAAAATACTTCTCTGTTTTACTTGATTGTACCCCATATGCAAGCCATCAAGAGCATGTCTTTGATAATAAGGTATGTTGATACATCTTAAGGCTCTGTTTGCATTCAAGAATCCTTCTTAGGTTTTTTGGGTGTGAATAATACCACAGTGCAGGGATTGTTTGATGTCCTACAAGAGGAATTGAAGAGTCTTGACCTTGATATAGATAATGTGAGAGGGCAGGGATATGATAATGGGTCAAGTATGAAAGGAAAACATCAAGGGGTACAAAAGAAACTTTTGGGTATAAATCCAGAGCCTTTTATTCAGCTTGTGGTTGTCATAGTCTAAATTTGACACTATGTGATATGGCAAATTCTTGTCGTAAAGCAACGAATTTTTTTGGAGTTATACAACGCATCTATACAACATTTGCTAATTCCACTAGGAGGTGGCAAATTCTTAAAGATAATATAATAGGATTGACTCTCAAATCATTATCAGCTACTTGTTGGGAGAGTCGTGTTGAAAGTGTAAAGGCTATAAGGTTTTCAAATTTTAGATGTAAGGGAGGCTTTGTTACAAGTGGCAGAAACTGATAAGGAACCATTGACAAGTAGTCAAGCTCAATCATTGGAAGAAAATGAACTTGGTGACTTTGAATTTGTATCATCATCATATGGTGATGAAATATTATCTATTATTAATATGGTCAGCAAGGAACTTCAATCAAAGGATATGCTTATTGATATTGCGATTGAGTCTATCTAGGGGCTCATTTCCTTTTTCACTAAGTAGAGAGAAAATGGATTTTCAAAAGCACTGGAAGCTGCAAAGGAAATTGCAATGGAGATGGTTGTTTCTCCACAGTTCCACACCAAGCGTAAAATTAAAAGAAAAAGGCAATTTGATGAGGGCGCAGATGATGCAACTATTGATTTACAATCTACAGGGGAGTTATTCAGGGTCAACTGTTTTATACCTATTGTTGATCAAGCTATAGCTTCACTTAATAGGAGATTTGAACAATATCAAGGGTATGAAAAAACATTTGGTTTCTTGTTTACTTTAGATAGACTGCGATCTATGGATGATGATAGTTTGAGGGCTGCTTGTGTTAATCTTGAGAATGCACTAACGTTTCCAGAACATGAAGATACTGATGGGAATAAGATACCAGAACATAAAGATATTAATGGAGAGGAATTGTTTATTGAATTAGTCTACATTCAAGATTTACTTGAGAAGTCCATGGTCCTACTAATATTTTGAACTATTTGACAAAGCACCCCTATCTACCTATAGCTACTATTGCATACATAATTCTTTTAACCATTCGTTATGTCGGCAGAAAGGAGATTTTCCAAACATAAGTTGCTCAAATCTTATAAGCGCACTATTATGACCTAACAAAGGCTCAATGGATTAGCGACAATAGCCCTTGAAAATGATATCCTAGAGGACATTACTTATGAAGATATAATTAAAGATTTCATTTAAAAAAATACAAGACGGATGATGCTTTTTAGAGTAATGCTTTATATTTCTACCTATTGTACAAAATAAACATATTAAAATTATATAATAAAGTGAATGTATGTATTAGTTAGGGAGACGCTTTTTTGCTCTCAGGTGCATATGCACCCTTTATTTGAAATACATTTTTAATATATTTGAAAATATTTAAAAATTCAAAAAAAAATTGTGTACATGTCCATGTTCTATGTTCCTACAAAATTATTTCAACAATAACCGACTTTTTATATGATCTATGTAAAAAGACAAAATTTGGTACTAAAATAGGCCTTTTCACGATGCATATTTTTGTCTTTTTTTGCATAGGGCACAAAGAATATCCGTTTTTCACGAAACTTTGTGTAACCCCGTAGAATATGGAGATATACATGTGCATATTTTTTGAATTTTTTTAACATTTAAAAATTCATTTTCCGGATAAAGGGAGCATATGCACATGAGATCAAAAGTGCATTTCCCTATTAGTTATTATTTTTATGTATTTTTTTAAAAAAAATAGGGCCCCCTTTTATGTTTTGCATTGGGGCCCCCTTTTATGTTTCGCATTGGTGCCCTGAATTTCTAGAGTCGATCCAATCTCTCTATATATGATCATTGTTGAAGTCCATATGATGTCTCTTGCATGATTACAGATCTATCTATGTAATTCCTATGGTGGATATTATGGTATGAGATGATATTTGTTATGCATCTACTGTTGTGTTGAGACTTTATAGTTTGACATATTTTGGAAATACATCTATGATACATGTAATGAATTTATATATGCATAATGCCTTGTCTACCATGTCATGAGGTGCTTGAAACCACCAAATGTAGGTAGATGGGAGAGATGTGAAATCACATATATTTATAAATCATTGCACTAGTGCTTAGGATATGTTTTCCTTTCAGAGTATGATGTATGTGGGTAAAGGGTGTCCGAGTGATAGATTTTTTTTTTGATAGATGACATATGCATCATGTGATATAAATGGCATAGAAAGCAGCCTTTATCTGAGGGTAAAAAGGGAGAAGTATGACATGGTGGAGTGACATACCCACACACTGGCCTTACTACAAGGGTGACCCCAGAAACACATATGGGTACTTCTTTCAACTGTGTGTTTTAGGACATATAGCCGCCCTAAATTTATCATAGAAGCATGACAATTGTATTACTTTTATAGTTTTATTATCTATAACATGATCATCACCATAGATGGAGAGAGAGTATTGAGTGAACCCATGAACCCAGGTTCATTGTTCCCATAAGAGTAAACTTCTTGTCTTGTCCTCTTGCATTTAGAGGATTGGGACACTTTTACATTACTGTTTTGTTGCCTTTTACTTTCTTGCATTAAATCAACCTACCAAAATACTTTAAATTATGTAGTGCATAACAAACAAGAATAGTGACACTCTAGTTGGAGAGAGTAATAGCTTTTCCTTCTTTCTCATGTGGATTGATACCCATACTTCCACTTTGAGAGATGCTATAATGATCCCCTGCTCTTGGGGGTTATCATGGAGCGATTTCCAAGAAAGTTGGCTTCTTCCTAGGAACCCTCACTCTAGTGTAGGAATTCAAATTTGTTTATGAAGCAATCGACTTGTGGCTGAGTTGGATGATACGTCTCCAACGTATCTATAATTTTTGATGCTCCATGCTTGTTTTTACACCATTTGCCTACTGTTTCGTTACACTTCGTGGCACTTTTATGCATTTTCCGGAACTAACCTATTAACAAGTCGCCACAGTGCCAGTTCCCTGTTTTCTGCTGTTTTTGTGTTTCAGAAGTGATACACAGGAAATATTCTCGGAATTGGACGAAACAAGTTCCTGAAGTCATATTTTTCCTGGAAGCTTCCAGAGATCCGAAGAGGAGACGGAGTGGGGCCACGAGGTGGCCACACACCAGGGCGGCGCGGCCCAGGCCCTGGCCGCGCCCCCTACGTGTGACACCACCTCGGTCCACTTCTGACGATGCCCCTTCGCCTATAAAGACCCCCCGACGGAAAAAACCTAAGTACCCGATCAATTTTCCAGAACACATCGCGATCCGCCGCCGCCGACCCGAAGATCAGGAGGGTCCAGAAGCTCTTCCCGGCACCCTGCCAGAGAGGGGAATCGCCACCGGAGATCTTCTTCATCGCCATGCTTGCCTCCGAAGCGATGAGTGAGTAGTCTACCTTGGACTATGGGTCCATAGCAGTAGCTAGATGGTTGTCTCCTCCACCATGTGCTTCATGTTTAGATCTCATGAGCTGCCCTACATGATTGAGATCACCGTTATGTAATTCTACATGTTTGGTTTGTTGGGATCCGATGAATATTGGTGTTATGATTGAGTTGCTATACTAAAATATATCTTATGTTATCTCTATGTTGTTTATGATCTTGCATGCTCTCCGTTGTTAGTAGCTATCTTGGCCGAGTAGTTGCTAGTGACTCCAAGAGGGGGTATTTATGCTCGATAGTGGGTTCATGCCTCTATTTAATCTGGGGGAGTGACAGAAACCTCTAAGGTTGTAGATGTGCTATTGCTACTAGGGAGAAAACAACATTCATATGCTCAAGGGCATATGCTTTGTTTACATTACACACTTTGCTTAATGCAATTATCTGTTGTTCGCAACTTAATACTTGTGGAGTTCTCGGATTGATTCGCCACAAGTGGATTATTAGTCATAGATGCAGTTGGATGGCGGTCTATGTATTTTGTTGTAATGCCCAGAGTAAATCGCATAGTGATCTTCTTGACATATCACGTTATCTTTATTCTATCAATTGCCCAACTGTAATTTGTTTACCCAGCATGTGTTATTTATCTTATGGAGAGACACCACTAGTGAACTGTGGATCCCGGTCCTATTTCCATCATATTGCTATCACCTGTTTACTTTACTCGCACTGTTTACTTTACTCGCATACTTCTACTATTTTCCACTCGATACGCTCATAACCTTTGTTTCAAGCAAACCGGTGAGATTGACAACCTCATCGCAAGTTGGGAGCAAAGTATTTGGTTGTGTTGTGTGCAGGTTCCGCGTTGCTACTGGCCGAAGACAAGTCAACAAGTATCGTTAAACGGCGCCCTTGTTGGAGTGTTATTAAGCCAGTCTGCATCACCTTCAGTCGTATTGTCTGCTCTTCTCCTGATCGACATAACCTTGGTTTCTTAACTGAGGGAAAACTTGCTGCTATATTCATCAAACCTTACTCTTGGGGTTTCCCAACTGGCCGGTTATTTACTTCATCAACTCGGTAGCATCATTGGATGCCAGAATTTGAGTCCGTTTAGGAAAATCTTCTACCTTAGTATCCAACTTGTTCTCTCCATTGGATTGACCGACCGTCTATTTCTACGGCAAATGTTTTTTCTTTGTTGATTAGATCTCTATTTGTTGCGTCATACGACCACTTTTCTCTTGACCGGATCCATATTTTTGTTCGGGACATATGCACAAGTTATGCCTTTTGTTCCCATATATTTTTATTCTTCTCTTGATCGGATTTCAGCACCTTATGTTAGGTTTAGAATCCCGAAGCCCTTCTTGGCCAATGTTTGGAGAAAAATTCTTGTTTTGACTCATCCTTTAGACATAATTTGGATCTCAAATCGCCTTCCTACCATGAATTGGCCTCATGATGATGTGTGTTGTTTGTGATAAATCGCTCGAAATGAAAAGGTTTGCTTTTATTGGTAGATACTATTCTCCTGCTAAGATTATATCTCTGCGTAGCAATATTATGAAGTTTACTCAGTTTGATAATGAACATGTTGCTCAAGCTTGGGAAAGACTGAAATCTATGATAAAGAATTGCCCCACTCATGGACTGACTACTTGGATGATTGTCCAAACTTTTTATGCATGACTGAATTTTTCTTCGAGGAATCTACTTGATTCAGCTGCTGGAGGCACTTTTATGTCCCTTACCTTGGGCGCCGCAACAAAGCTACTTGACAACATGATGGTAAATTATTCCGAATGGCACACCGAGAGAGCTCCACAAGGTAAGAAGGTAAATTCTGTTGAGGAAACCTCTTCCTTGAGTGATAAGATTGATACCATTATGGCTATGCTTGCTAATGATAGGACTCATGTTGATCCTAATAATGTTCCTTTAGCCTCTCTGGTTGCTCAAGAAGAGCATGTTGATGTGAACTTCATTAGAAATAATAATTTTAACAACAATGCTTATAGGAACAATTTTGCTAGTAACAATTATAGGCCGTATCCTTCTACCAATGGTAATGGTTATGGTAATTCTTATGGTAATTCCTACAACAACACTAGGGCCGCGCCCTCTAAACTTGAAGTCATGCTCAAAGACTTCATGGTAAAACAATCCGCTTTTAACAAGTCTGTTGAGGAAAAGTTAGGCAAAATTGATATTCTTGCTTCTAAAGTTGATAGCCTTGCTCATGATGTTGAAATTCTGAAATTAAAAGTGTTTCCTAATGATGTGAAAGAGAACAATGTTTTTGCTACTGCTAATGCTATTCAAGTTGGAATTGATGAAAATATTAGATTATTAGCGGAATTGCATGCCAGGTGGGAAAGAGAAGATGAGATGGCTAGAGAGATGAAGGTATGTACCATTACTACCTCTAATGATGTTACTCCTAATGCTAGCAATCCTCTTACTTTGATTGGTGTAGAGAAAACTCCCACTCCTTGTGTTAAGAAGCCTAAAACTGCCAAAACTTTTTCTCAAAAGAGTGCTGAAATTTTTTGGAGTGTGGGAGATGATAGCTCTATTTCCTTTAATGATTTTGATGATGATGGCTGCAATATATCTGAGGTTATTTTGTTCTTGCGAAAGCTTGCTTTGACTCCCAATGCTAGTTCCTTAAATATTGCTTTTACTAAGCATATTACCAATGCTCTCATGAAAATTAGGGATGAAAAGTTGCAGCAAAAAGCCTCTATTCCCAAGAAGTTAGAAGATGGTTGGGAACCCATAATTGATATGCATGTTAGTGGTTTTGATTGCCATGCTTTATGTGATCTAGGTGCTAGTATTTCTATCATGCCTAGAAAGATTTATGACATGCTTGATTTACCACCGCTTGAAAAGTGTTATTATGATGTTCCTATTGCTGATGTTGCTAAGAAGAAACCTTTGGGAAGGATTAATGATGTTCTTATTGTGGTTAACAATAACCTTGTTCCCATTGATTTTCTCGTTATGGACGTTGAATGCCATGCTTCAAGTCCTATTATTTTGGGAAGACCCTTTCTTCGAACTGTAGGTGCCATCATTGATATGAGGGAAGGCACTATCAAATATCAATTCCCACTAAAGAAAGGTATGGAACACTTCCCTAGGAAAAGAAAGAAATTACTTTTTGACTCTATTCTTAGAGCAAATTATGAGCTTGATGCTTCATCACTTGATGTTATTTGATTCGCAATTTTCTGCGCCTAGCTCAAAGGCGTTAAAGAAAAGCACTCTTGGGAGATAACCTAATGTTTTATTTCTAGTACTTTTTCTTTTATTTGAGTCTTGGAAGTCATTACTACTGTAATGACCACTCCTTATCTTGTTTATTTCATTGTTGTGCCAAGAGAAGCCTCTAATTCGAGTGAGGTAAAGATTTGGGGATGTTGCTGTCCTGAAATTGTTTTCGGTGCTGCACCGTAAAAATTCGTATAAACTCTATGTATATCTTTTGGACCTCCGATTTCTTGTGCATATGCCCCAGGTTATATCCAAACTTTCGTTAGTTGAACACTTTTTGATTTGAGCAACAGACAACCCCTAAAAAATTCGACCTTTGTCAGCTGTTCTGTTTTGACAGATTTCTGCCAATATTTGTGTTTGCCGCTTTATCGCTTTCTTTTTGAGTTCTTTTGATCATGGAACTTTTGGGGAAGTTGCTACAGTAGTATATGCTATATATGTAGTGGTTTTGGGTTGAAACCTGAAGCAAAAAGAGGTTGATTATAAGTTATGCTTACACTAATGTTGCTAATAGAATTGTGTTTAGTTTTGTATGAAGGAAGTTTTCAAGTGTAGGGATTGGAGAATGATGAGATGAGTTGAAGAATGGACAAAAGCTCAAGCTTGGGGATGCCCATGCATCACCCCAAGAAATATCCAAGAAGTACAAGCGTCAAAGCTTGGGGATGCCCCCGAGGCACCCCTTCTTCATCGGCAAAAATCAGGTCACCTTTCAAGACACTATATTTTTATTGCTTCATGCACTATGCGTTTTTCTTGGAGCGTCAGTTGTTTTAGTTTTCCTAGTTAGTTTAGTTTTGTTTGCTGTAATAAATGGTTGGACCCCAACAAATTTCCTTTGGAGGAGATGTACTCGTTTTCATTTGCCAAGAACACTCCGTTTTTCACTCTTATCGTTCACCGAGTGTTCTTCTTTTTCTGCTACTACTTTTGTTTTTTGTTTTTGCCTTGATTTGCGTTCAGACCTTGTCATATCTTTTCATCAAGGTGTATTTTTGCCTCTGATCTTTATTGATTTTCATCAAAAGAGGTGTCTTTAAAAATTTCAAATGGTGTTGGAAAAGAGAAAAAGCTTTATGCAAAATAGTGGTACAAGAAGGAGCTTGTGTAGACTGCGGCTTAGGCTTTTTCATGTCGTGCTTGATGTCTTTTTGATAGTATGATTAGTGGTTTTGCTGTAGCATGACTTGTCTCAAATAACTGAGATTGCTTAATGAGCCTTTGAAAAAATCATGCGTTGTTTTTATTGTTTGGAAGCATTATTTTGGTTTTCTCCTTGATGCTTTATTTGGGTTGACTTGGCGCATGCTCACACATGTTAGACTCTTACAAAGTTGCCAATAGCCTCTATGATCATTTAGTTTTTGACTTTTGATGCCATCTTATGCTTCTTTTAATGTCTCTTTGTCGCTTTGCATGATTATGGCCATTATTGCTCTCTTAGTTGGTCGCTCCCAGTCTTTTGCTAGCCCTCGCCTTGTACTGAGTATGAGCTCTACTCGTGCATCCAACTTCTAAAAGCCAAAGTTTTCCATTGTGTCCACCATACATACCTACTAGCAATTTGCTATTCCAAGTAAATTTGACTTGCTTTTATCTTCTCTTCAAATTAAACTCTTACCAGTGTTATGCGAAAATTGGTCAGTAAAGCTCTCACGAACCGGAAGGCACACTTTACTTTTTCCTGTTCTTAAAAATTTGACATTGTGGTCTTTTATGATGAGTTGTTATGCTTGCAAGTTGTAAGTTGGATTCTAGCCCATCCATGCTGTCATGGGGCAAGCTTTCAACATTGCACTTCTTATTTGAGTTGATATCGTGATCTTTTGTTTATGGATGCCCGCGGTGTGAAATGAATTGGGAATCTTGTGGGGATCATGGAGTTTGTATATGTGTTAGGGAAACGCCTGGGCCGCCAATCTAAGCCATGCATAATTCATGGTGGAAATTTGCAGCATACCCATGGTGGACATTCGATGACGCATCTCACAATAAAAAGCTAAACAAATGGCAAATAAAAGAGATGTCGAGGTGTTCATTGTCTGCTTGTCCTGTCATTTTGATGTGGGCTTGTTCCATGTCATCGGGTACGGAGGTACCCCGTTGGCGGTTTTCGATGATACATATATACTTACAATGACAAGAGCCTTGCTTGGGACTCTAAGTTGAGTAGCATGAGGTTTGGGTACTCATATTCACGGGACACGAGGTTTTCGACTGATGATTTGTCAAGCATATGCATCATAATTGTTCTCGCATTAACTCTAACCATTCAAGATGCTTATGATGGGGGAAATGAGAGCTCAAAGCCGGTAAGTACCATAATTTTGGAAGGTCTATAAAACTTGCAATCACTGCTTCCCTCTGCGAAGGGCCTTTCTTTTACTTTTATGTTGAGTCACCACCTTCTTTCTTTATGCACCATAAGAGAGCAAAGTTGTCATTCTTAGTATAATGTGCATTGTCCCAAAGTTTTCATTGATTGATTTATATTGTCGGTTTCACTTGTTCTCAAATTATTTGTATCTAGTCACCCTCTTAAACTTGAAGGTGTCCTATGCATTTATGTTTTGCTCTCTATGAAGGACAAGCTGAAAACCATTTGTATGTTTTTCCTTATGATTTGAACACACGTTTGACTTTTATTGTTTCATTTTCATGATCTTTTGTTTGTGTTCATTTGCATGTTTACAACATGGTTGCTAAGTTTTCTATTGTCAAGATTATATCTTTCATGCCCATGTTTTAAGTTCTTATGATCCCAGCTCACAAATGCTTACATATATGATCAAGATTGTGTAGGTGCATGTCACCTCAAAAATTATTCTTTTGTTATCACTTACCTACTCGAGGACGAGCAGGAGTTAAGCTTGGGGATGCTTGATACGTCTCCAACGTATCTATAATTTTTGATGCTCCATGCTTGTTTTTACACCATTTGCCTACTGTTTCGTTACACTTCGTGGCACTTTTATGCATTTTCCGGAACTAACCTATTAACAAGTCGCCACAGTGCCAATTCCCTGTTTTCTGCTGTTTTTGTGTTTCAGAAGTGATACACAGGAAATATTCTCGGAATTGGACGAAACAAGTTCCTGAAGTCATATTTTTCCTGGAAGCTTCCAGAGATCCGAAGAGGAGATGGAGTGGGGCCACAAGGTGGCCACACACCAGGGCGGCGCGGCCCTGGCCCTGGCCGCGCCCCCTACGTGACCGCCTCGGTCCACTTCTGACGATGCCCCTTCGCCTATAAAGACCCCCCGACGGAAAAAACCTAAGTACCCGATCAATTTTCCAGAACACATCGCGATCCGCCGCCGCCGTCGACCCGAAGATCAGGAGGGTCCAGAAGCTCTTCCCGGCACCCTGCCGGAGAGGGGAATTGCCACCGGAGGTCTTCTTCATCGCCATGCTTGCCTCCGGAGCGATGAGTGAGTAGTCTACCTTGGACTATGGGTCCATAGCAGTAGCTAGATGGTTGTCTCCTCCACCATGTGCTTCATGTTTAGATCTCATGAGCTGCCCTACATGATTGAGATCACCGTTATGTAATTCTACATGTTTGGTTTGTTGGGATCCGATGAATATTGGTGTTATGATTGAGTTGCTATACTGAAATATATCTTATGTTACCTCTATGTTGTTTATGATCTTGCATGCTCTCCGTTGTTAGTAGCTATCTTGGCCGAGTAGTTGCTAGTGACTCCAAGAGGGGGTATTTATGCTCGATAGTGGGTTCATGCCTCTATTTAATCTGGGGGAGTGACAGAAACCTCTAAGGTTGTAGATGTGCTGTTGCTACTAGGGAGAAAACAACATTCATATGCTCAAGGGCATATGCTTTGTTTACATTACACACTTTGCTTAATGCAATTATCTGTTGTTCGCAACTTAATACTTGTGGAGTTCTCGGATTGATTCGCCACAAGTGGATTATTAGTCATAGATGCAGTTGGATGACGGTCTATGTATTTTGTTGTAATGCTCGGAGTAAATCGCATAGTGATCTTCTTGACATATCACGTTATCTTTATTCTATCAATTGCCCAACTATAATTTGTTTACCCAGCATGTGTTATTTATCTTATGGAGAGACACCACTAGTGAACTGTGGATCCCGATTCTATTTCCATCAGATTGCTATCACCTGTTTACTTTACTCGCACTGTTTACTTTACTCGCATACTTCTACTGTTTTCCACTCGATACGCTCATAACCTTTGTTTCAAGCAAACCGGTGAGATTGACAACCTCATCGCAAGTTGGGAGCAAAGTATTTGGTTGTGTTGTGTGCAGGTTCCGCGTTGCTACTGGCCGAAGATGAGTCAACAAGTATCGTTAAACGGTGCCCTTGTTGGAGTGTTATTAAGCCAGTCCGCATCACCTTCAGTCGTATTGTCTGCTCTTCTCCTGATCGACATAACCTTGGTTTCTTAACTGAGGGAAAACTTGCTGCTATATTCATCAAACCTTACTCTTGGGGTTTCCCAACTGGCCGGTTATTTACTTCATCAACTCGGTAGCATCATTGGATGCCAGAATTTGAGTCTGTTTAGGAAAATCTTCTACCTTAGTATCCAACTTGTTCTCTCCATTGGATTGACCGACCGTCTATTTCTATGGCAAATGTTTTTTCTTTGTTGATTAGATCTCTATTTGTTGCGTCATACGACCACTTTTCTCTTAACCGGATCCATATTTTTGTTCGGGACATATGCACAAGTTATGCCTTTTGTTCCCATATTTTTTTATTCTTCTCTTGATCGGATTTCAGCACCTTATGTTAGGTTTAGAATCCCGAAGCCCTTCTTGGCCAATGTTTGGAGAAAAATTCTTGTTTTGACTCATCCTTTAGACATAATTTGGATCTCAAATCGCCTTCCTACCATGAATTGGCCTCATGATGATGTGTGTTGTTTGTGATAAATCGCTCGAAATGAAAAGGTTTGCTTTTTTGACTTCATCTACGCAAAAGATTTTTTGTTTTTTTCAACATTTATTCTATAGTATCTCCAGAAGTTCAATTACAAGAAAAATATCTAAACAAAATTGTGTTGCGTATGTTGTCAGACATATATGGAAAGAAAGAGGACGCCATTTTTTTTGAGAATAATGGTATCCAAGCAGCTACCTTGTTCCAAATGGTTTGAGATGATACAAGCCTTCTTAGTAAGGCGAATGAGTTATCTATTGGCATATATGTGCAACCAAGAAACATCACCTAATTGAATTTTTATTTCCATTTTTTCTAGCACAATCCATTGTATCTAACCCTCGATCTATAAAGCAAAGGCAAAGCTTTTCCTATCCCGTTAAAATAAGTAAAATATAAAATATTGAAAGAACATTACAAAAGTCACAACATTTATATTCCATAGTTTAGATAGTAACACCAAGTTCAAGAAGACATAAGGAACACAAATATGAAGTAAAACCTCTACCACGACCATCCACAACATGCAAAATACATGGCTCATATCAGATAGACATATTAAATGTCTCATGTACCTTCAAGCAACTATGGCGAACTGGGACTCCTCATTTTCTTCTTCCATATGATTGGATGGAATTGGCATAATGCTCTCTTGGAGGCAATACCTAGTGAGCTCCATACAATATTGTTTCTTACTGATGGTCACCATTTGTAAGAACTTTCCCTCAATATTGCAATGTAAAACATATTTGCTATTAAATCCGATTAGCAACTCGTTCTCATTCAGCAAAATTACTTCATCGAAGAATTTCACTGTTGTATCCGCTAGTTGTTTCTTTACCTTTTTACCACCAAGATAATTTTTACCAAGTGTGCGTGATGCCTCTATCCTTGACACGTCAATACGATACTTGAAAGACCATATTTGAGCATTGTAGTCATGAATCACCCAAACATCGATGACAGTTAAATTAGGAACTGAGCAACTCGCAAAAGCAAGTGCCCCCTTCATGTCCAATACTTTCTCCCAAAATCCAACACTGGGACCAGACATCCACCGGAATGACTCATTTGTTGTGTCGAACACAACAATACTTTCACTTTCGCTGGTCAGTTCTTTGAAACGACAATGACTCTAGTGCAGGTTACCATGGTAGTGCACCGGTGGATAGCGGTTGCAACGGTAATTCCTATCAGGTAGTAGAACAAAGGCTTGTTCCATCGAAGGCGATGACATAGTTGGTTGTGTGACACTGATGCACCTTGGTTGGTTGGATCCCACTGTGAGGATGTATGACTTGAATTCAGACGAGTAACTATATGGCTTGTCCTTGTACAATTGCCCTGAAACCCAAAGTACCCTGTATTCTCCGGTTGGATGGTGTCGGTAATGGCCAATTATGGTGTTGTAGATGTCTTGTCCAAATTGAGGTTGTGGTAGGAGACTAAGCTTGCGAATGATCGGATTGCAGATGTAGAATTCTCCTCCATTGGAAATTATAAGGAATCCATCCGAACTGGCATGTAGGTGAATCTCACTATAGAATTTACGGCTTGGGTAAAGGAAGAAGGGCCATAGATCTTCACTAGAGGATTTTGCCCCGGCATGGCCATCACGAAAGATGACAACACTAGCAGGCTTACCATCCCCATCGATGATAGGGAGCGATGGTTGGCGGAGGTGGTGATCAAGCATGAATTTGGGCATGGAGGTGGCAGTGTACCACGACATGCGGACAGCACGACATCGGCCGATGTCCTTGGGTGATAAGCGGATGAGTATTTGGTCAATGACGATCTCCTCGGGTAGGTCGTCGAGCATGGTAGTACCTTGATTCTCCATCATATCACAGCTTTTTAGAGTGTCATGCCAACTAAAAAGGAAAGTAAAATTTAATTTGAGTGCTCATAGGAATGGAACGAAACCAGATCTAGCAGAGTTGAGCAATGGATCTGACACAAGAATGAACTTCTCCGGTGACCAAATTAAATTAAATTAAATTAGGAATACATGGATATACAAATGGGTTATTCCTCACCTGCGTTAGGGAAGATGGTGCTTTGGCAAGCAACTCCTACTACGATGTCGGAGAAGATGGTGCTCCGGCGACCAACTCCTCGTACTGCGGTGAAAGAGGGGAAGATGGTGCTCCGATGAGGAACTCCTCGTACTATGGTGAAAGATTGGGTAGAAGAACAAAAATATAATACCTTGACAGATTGGAGTGGAAGCACAACGAGCTTTATGGAGTGAGAAGGAAGCGATGAGTGTTCAGAAGCATGGAAATCATGTGGGTTCTTGACGCGGAAATGTAGATGGGGACTACACGATTGCCAACTGACGTTATGCACTTTTCCTATCTCATTTATTGCCTCATTACATCTAGCAAATATATCTCCACCGCTCGTTTTAAAAGGATTATCTCATTTATTGCCTCATTAAATCTAGCAAATGCCTCTCCACCGCTCGTTTTAGCAGTCCATTGTCGCTCCACGATTACTTATCACGCTTGCGTGGTTTCTCACTACTGTACAACACTGGCGTCCCTCTATTTTTCTAATGCTCGTAGTCGTGTCACCTCGACACATGCCAACTACAGGAGGCACCAACGAAGCATATTTTCTACCACTTCACCCAAAGGAAAGCACACGCATCATGTCTAGAGGTACAACGATGAGTAGAAGTTACAACACATATGCAGCCTGCCTGACGATCCAATATTCCAGTGGCTGCACACACTCGCCTATTCTCCTCTTCATAGAGAAATATGCATTTTTAATGGTTTATTACTCAAGTGATGCTCTAGAATTATTATTGCTATTTCATTGGCGCATATTTATGTTTTGTCTACATAATTTTCTAGAGGTACATTTCTGCCTTTCTGCATTTTTTCATAAAGGAGGTTGAAACTCAAGCCTATGCGTCGAAGTGATGCATACAACCTCTTTTTATTTCATTTATCCAACAAAGACCGACAAAAGCCTTAAAACGAACATCTAAACTGAAGCTACCAAACAAGGTGAAAGCACAACCTACTAACACAACGATAGAGGACAAAAGGGGCCTAGTTCCCTAGCCACTAGCATCTTTAGTTTGCCAGGCAAAACTAGAGAAAGCGCCTTATGCGCATGCTCCATAATTCTCCCACGCCATCTTGTCCAACCCATCTCCATGACTTAGAACAAAGAAAAGGACCTCGTCAAGCCAGCCACTGGCACCACCATGGTGCCAAATAGTACTGCTGCCCTGCACATGATCACCTACGCATAAGCGGTCGCCACCGTCCCTCGGCACCATGCCGCGGAGTCCTGCCAATTGTTGAAGATTGAAGCTTCTAGAAGATCCATCATGAGTAGCACCTATTAGATGAAGCCGCTCCACTTTCTACCCCTTTGACCAGCAGCTGCTGCAAAATAATGCCCACAAGAAGGCGCACGACACGTACGAGCATTGCCATTGTCTGATCCGACATACCCAAATCTAGGGTTTCTACCGAAACAGCTTGAGCAAGGATGCGGGAGCTGCATTTACAAAGCCTTCGAGAGGTCCTGAGATACGCCCAAGATGCCGCTATTGTCTGCCATTACCAGTGTTGGATCAGTTTTCACCGGAACTCGCACATACACAATAAATTGACCATGATGCAGCCACTAAGAGATCCCAACGGACGTGCACGACAAAACCATGGTGCTGCAACCTAGATCGGACACCAGAAGCCCCACCGCTGCATAGACCCCGGTCACCACGGGGTGGACTTCCAAAGCCTGCACCACCCATTGCCCTTGTCACCCAGAGAGGGGAGCACTGCCATCAAAGGTGCACACCCTCAGTCATGTTGCCACCAAAGTTCTCACACCATGGTGCCCGGCGGCGCACCATGACTAGGATCGAGATCTCCATCCTGCGGTGGCAACCTCTAAGAGAGGGGATGAGGCCCACTACCACTGGCACCGGTCAGGCTTTTCCTGGCCACACATTTTTGCGGCGGAGAGGGATGGGGAGAAGTGGGGTACCTAGAGGCTTGTTAGGGTTCTCTCCCACCACTACATGGGGTGACGCGAGTGGAGGATAACACTTCTAGTCAATCGCCTTTTTGAATATATCTCATTTATTACTGAACAATATGATCAATGTTAGATACCATTTGTGCAAGCATTACTTTTTTTCAAACTATCAGAGAGAAATACTATCGACGTTCTAGACCCGGGGGGTCCCAGCGCCGGTTGCTTGGCCCGCTCCACCAAGCCAGAAGATAAGGCGCGGCTGACCCAAGGTGTTGTCGGCCCGTCGGCCACCGCTTCAGGGCGGTGAGGAGCCATCCGCAAGCCCACTTGTGGGAAGAAGAAAAAGGCCACCGCTGGCACGGCTACACTATATATGCCAAGGAAGCAGCTCTCATCTCCCTCAGAAGATGGAAGAGAACCAGCAGAAGTGGCGCCTCGCCGGGGGTTTGCTAGGCATGGCAAGGCAAGGGCTGCTCCTACGGTAGAGCTTCTCAAAGATGTCACGAGGCCGCCTCGCACGACATCTTCAGAAGCTCTGTCATGGTGGTATCCCTTAGCCCTTTCGCCATTTCCTGGAAGGCATCCAGGAACGATGCCCGCAGCAAGCCTCCCGGCGAGCTCTGCATCGGCGTCAGCGTCACCGCTCGGCAAGGCATTGCCGGGCACCGGACAAGGCCCTTCCCTTAAGTGGGAAGGAAGTATGAAGGACCCCCCCTTGGTGGGGAGGGAGGCGTGCTCAAGAAGGATTCCCTCCCTGGTGGGGAGAAGAAGGCTTATGAGAGAAGGCTCCTCCCCTTGCCGGGAGGAAGGAGCATGCGGGAGAAGGCTCGGGACATCTCCCAAGAGTCAAAAATGTCAGGCACGTGGCAGGCGAATCCTGTAGGGAGATCTCCTGTCTCCTCCCAGGAACACGCATGGAGGATGCGCGACAGTAGTTCACTGCCGTGGACCTGCAGAAGACATCATTACCGCGGCAGGCTCGGTACTGACAAACAAGACCGGCTGGTCATGTCCCATTGGCGCAACACAAAATTAGGGACACCAAAAGCGAGCACATGCACCAACAAAGGGCAGATGACATCAACACCAATGTCATCCTCATCATATAGTAATGTTCATTAAACTTGATGACTTCAACGCACTGTAAGTGTTAAACTTGACACAACCAAAATCATTAATGAACATGTGAGATGGAAGCTATACCATCTCAACTATAGATCCATGGTGCATGCTATGTGTAGGCCATTGTGTCTTTTGGACGCATCACCCTTTACATTGTGTATTTATATTATATCATATATTACATGTGAGCTTAATATTATCTTTATGATACCATAACAATCTTTGCATAGCTATACCTGAAACCTTGGCTCAAGCTGTAGCGTACCTGTGCTTTAATGTGCTAGTCCCGGATCGACTGCTAGCACACACAGTTACAAGATGAAATATCAAGATACAAAGGTCTTTATTATAACGCTTGATACACAAATAAGATAGTACTTTTACAATTCAAGTAGCACAAAGCTACAACTTATTACAGAGTTCAGAAATGACTAAGTAAAATGAAACATGGAGTCTTCTTCTTCATAGCACCGCAGGCAGACGTGTTGGACGAAGACTCATGACCGGAGCGCAACATCCTTCAATCTTCTTCGTAGTAACCTGCAACATGATACATTGCAGCCACGGAGGGTCAATACTTTGAATGTATTGGCAAGATGTCACTTTAGTGGACTCAGTTGGCACCTACACTTATATGCATATTTGGCCAGGTGGAGTTTAACTTTGCGAAAAGCAAGCCTTCTTCCTATCTTTTATAAACTCAAGTTTTTCCTTAGAATTTTTTTGACTAAGAGGAACCCCTTACTACCCAAGTTTTCCCATCAAGTTTTAACTTAAGAAAATTGGGATGAGGAGATTCTCGAACAGTTTCAATATCATGTCGCTTAGAAATGTCCGTAACCGGGGACACGGCTAAGTACTTAGTTCTAACACTCTGTAGAGGTGGTGCACTTTTCTCACAAGATTTAGTCAACCCCTTTTTGCCATAAGGCTCATTTTGCATCAAATGGCCAAGTGAAGACTAAGATGAGACCTTTCAAAAGAAATCCCTCAAACCAACCCGGACGCGTTCCAACCTATCAACATCTACCACCCTCTGTCTGTCTAGCTTGAGTTCTCGCAGCTTAGTTGGTCAAGACAGAGCCCATTTGACTTGTGGTTGCACTGAAAGCTTCACGACTTGAACGTCTCCAATCTCTTTGCTCCTGGGTGGCCATCCACAAGTGTGATACACACGACCACCATAGACATGACTCCGGTGTAACCACTCAACATAAGCCAAAACAACCACTTCCACCCAGGTGATTCATTAACTTAGTTGTTTTCTTATTTTTACCAAAACATGGTTTTCAACACTATAGCCAAAACATGTGAAATTCCCTTCCCAAAATATAAGTGTAAGACAAAGTAACCTATAGCAGCAGCAATTCTACTAAGAAGATGCAAAGTCTAGCCAAAGAGACTTAAGCAAAAACCTAGCAAGGCTCATAAGACAAAACTCTTAAAACCACCTACTCATGCATCTTCTACTAGAAAAGCTACAAGTGACAAAGCTTCAGTAGGACAACAAGATGGTGACACTTGCCTTAGTGAGGAGAGGAGTTGGTGCACTCGTCACAAAGGCACTCGTTGCACTCATCACAATCTACAAACGAATTACACGGCCATAAGCACATAACATTCATAAGCATTCATAAAGATAAATATGCATGAAGTATGTGACTTAAAACACCACAGTAACACTTAGCAAGTTTTCTAGTTGATTACTATATGCATGATGCGATGGTCGAAATTTTAGAGTTGTTTATAAAGCTCAAAACATTTTTAACACACAAAGGACAATAGACAAGATAAAAATCTACAAGAGAAAAATAAAAATGTACTAAATATTTTCTCAACATGCTACAGTACAGAGGGGTTCCATGTTGACCCAAGACAATAGGAGTTTCTAAAAAATAAATATTACAACTATTTTTAATAGCCAAAATACTAAAATAAAGCATTCAGTAAAACTGTGTTGATAACATATGCAAAAGTAAAATATTATGCTAGAAATAGATTCTACTCAATAATCTGATTCCAGGTACATATTATTTGCAAGATTGGGATCTGTAGAACTCAAGATATGAAAATTAGAAGTTTAAAACAATTTCTGTTTTTTAAAACCAAATTTTAACTGGGCTTATCCGCGGGACTGACACGCGGCGGCTTCTGATTCGTCGGTACTGGTTTGGGATGGAAACAGAACAGGACCGTCCGATTTAAGTGATGATGGAAGGTCAAGATCTAAACTTACCCCTTCGGGTAGGTGATCTAATCCTAACCGCAAGATCCAGATCCAACGGTCAAAGGGAGAAAGGGGAGGGGCTCACCGCGGGGACGTCAGCGGCGAGGTCCTGGCGGCTCTGATGTTGACGGCGAGGTAACTCCCATGATTCTTGGCGGCGATGGAGTGCACGACGGTGTTCAGGAGATCACGGCGAGGATGATTGCGCGGTCGGAGATCTCAGAAGTTTCCTAGAACAGCGACGACGTACAGCCAGAGTTAGATGGCGTGACAGCAATGTTCTAGGTGTGGAGATAAGCGACACCGTGAAAGGGTTTCGAGACTCGGGGTCTTACCAGAGGATTGAGGGCGTCGAGGCGGTCTCAGTGGCGAAGTCTACAGGGTCGAGGTGCCCTGGTGCTTGAGCAATCGGTCGCCGGAGTTCTTGTTGCGGATAGTGAGATCCCAACGAGGACGTTTACGTCGATCTAGGACACATAGAAACGATTAAGGATGTCAGGGAGGTGCGCGAGATTGAGATAGAGGGGAAGGTGCAGAAGATAGGTCGAGGAGAGGGTCGAGGCTCACCGGAGATCGGCGATACTACTGGTAGTATGGCGGCGCTATGAGCTCTGGCTCGGGCAGCCTCGTGGTGGAGAGGTCGAGGAAGGAGGCTAGGGTTCACTAGGGGGTCGAGGCCTTTTTATAGGCGCAGAGAGGTTGATGGATTCGGGATAGAATCATCGAGATTAAGCCAAGGCGATCTTCTCGGCCACGGTTCCCTGCTCCGAAATTTGGGGAAGAAAGGGTGACATGAGGGGTGATGTTGACATGGGGCTCGCATGTCAGCGCGGAGAGGGAGAGGGAGAGGGGCGGTACCGATTCGGTTGGGGTCTCAGGGTGGGCCATGGGCCGTCTTCTGGCCTGGGCCAAAAGCTACCCCGCGGCCTTTTCTATTTTTTTGATCCTTTCCTTTTCTCTTTTTTCTGTTTTTCAAAAGCAGATTTTGCAAAATAAAACTAATTTGATTCAACCAAATCTAAAATTTTGAAAATTTCCCTTTGTCAACATAGACATATTGGAAAGTGGTTTGATTTAAACAAACAGTAAGACAACTTTAAAAGTTTTTATGCAATGCTTATGATGATATGAATGCATGCATGCATTTTTGAATATTCAAATTTTTGGGATGTTACAAGTCTAACCCCCTTAAGATGAATCTCGCCCTCGAGATTCGGGTTGGCTAGCAAATAGGTGCGGGTGGTCTTCTCGGAGTTCATCTTCTCGCTCCCAAGTTGCTTCTTCTTCTGTGTGGTGATTCCACTGAACCTTGCAGAATTTGATCGTCTTGGTACAAGTAACTCTTTCCGATGTCTCCAAGATTTTGAGGGGTTTCTCTTCATACATGAGATCACTTTCCAACTGGACCTCCTCCAACGGTATTGTGTCTCTTAGTGGGGTTTCTGCCATCTCTGGATGACACTTCTTCAATTGACTCACATGGAACACATTATGTACCGCAGATAAAGATTCTGGCAGTTCTAGCTCATATGCAATTTCTCCTTTGCGAGCCAGAATCTTGAATGGCCCTACAAAGCGAGGTGCTAGCTTTCCTTTGACTCCAAATCTTTTTACTCCACGAAGTGGCGATACTCTAAGGTATGCTCTATCGCTTACCTCATAGGTCACCTCTCTACGCTTTGAATCAACGTAGCTCTTCTGTCTGGATTGAGCTATTTTGAGTCTATCCCTGATCAATCTAACCTTTTCTTCAGCATCTTTTATTATGTCTGGCCCAAAGAGACTTTGTTCTCCAACACCACTCCAAAGCAATGGCGTAGTACACTTTATTCCATATAAAGCTTCAAACGGTGCCATCTCAATGCTAGCTTGATGGCTATTGTTATATGAAAACTCTGCATATGGCAAATTCTCATCCCAACTAGACCCATAGTCCAATGCACAAGCTCTCAGCATGTCTTCTAGAATTTGATTCACCCTTTCGGTTTGTCCATTAGTCTGAGGGTGAAACGCTATGCTGAACTCTAGTCTAGTTGCCAAGGATTCATGTAGTTGGCGCCAAAAGTGAGAGGTAAATTGGGTACCTCTATCAGACACAATGCTCTTAGGTACTCCATGTAAGCATACGATTCAGTTCATGTAAATCTTGGCTAGTCTGGCACTAGTATAAGTGGTCTTCACGGGAATGAAGTGAGCCACCTTAGTTAAATGGTCAACCACTACCCAGATGGAGTCATAACCAGACTTGGTCCTTGGAAATCCTGTGATAAAATCCATGCCAACGTTATCCCATTTCCACTCAGGTATAGGCAAAGGCTGTAATAATCCTGCTGGCTTCTGATGCTCTGCCTTGACTCTATTGCATATGTCGCATAAGGCGATGTACTCAGCGATATCCCTCTTCATATTGCTCCACCAAAATATACCCTTTAAATCCATATACATCTTAGTGTTTCCAGGATGAATTGAATAGGGTGAATCGTGTGCTTCTTGCAGAATCAACTTTCTGAGTTCAGGATCCTGTGGTACACAAACACGCTTCTCAAACCATACGATTCCTTTCTCATCTTTGTGAAATCCCTTTGCCTTTCCTTTACTCATATTAGTCTTTATTTTGTCTATTTCCTTATCTAACTCCTGAGCTTCTTTGATCTTGTCCATCAGTGTAGGTTGAAATTGAAGTGTTGCCAAAAACCCTTCTGGCACAATTTTCAATCTGAGGTCTTTGAACTGTTCACACAAGGCAACTCTCCTACTGTAAGTCCATTTATGTAGCTCTTACGGCTCAAGGCGTTAGCTACAACATTAGCCTTCCCCGGATGGTATTGCAGGCTCATATCATAATCTTTTATGAGTTCCAACCATCTTCTTTGCCTCATGTTCAGCTCTTTCTAGGTAAATATATACTTCAAGCTTTTGTGATCGGTAAACACATCGCAATGCTTTCCCATCGGATAGTGCCTCCACACCTTTAGAGCATGAACAACAGATGCTATCTCTAAGTCATGTGTGGGGTCATTTCTCTCGTGATGTTTGAGCTGGCGTGAAGCGTAACTCACCACCTTTCCATTCTGCATTAGAACACTACCAAGTCCTTGACGAGAAGCGTCACAGTAAATTTGAAAATCTTTCTGTATGTGCATAAAATTGGGGCACTTACTAGTCGTTTCTTCAACTCTTGGAAACTAGCCTCACATGAGTCTGTCCATTCAAACTTCTTGTCTTTCTTCAATAGCTCAGTCATTGGCTTTGCGATCTTGGAGAAATTTTCTATGAATCTCCAGTAGTATCCCACAAGGCCTAAGAAACTTCGGATGTCTCCCGCATTTTTGGGCGACTCCCATTCGGTAACGGCTGCTACCTTGCTTGGATCCACTGTGACTCCTTCTGCGGAAACTATGTGTCCAAGAAATCCCACTTTGTTTAGCCAGAACTCACATTTGCTAAATTTTGCATACAGTTTATGCTCCCTGAGCTTTTCCATGATTAAGCACAGATGCTTCTCATGTTCTGTATCATCTTTGGAGTAGATCAGGATGTCATCAATGAACACCACTACGAATTTGTCCAAGTATCCCATGAATACCTTGTTCATCATGGTCATGAAGTATGCCAGAGCATTTGTTAGTCCAGAGGACATAATGGTATACTCATACAGACCATATCTAGTGGTAAAGGCTGTCTTAGGTATGTCTTGCTCTCGGATCTTTAGTTGGAAATACCCTGATCGGAGATCAATTTTGGAGAACAGTTTTGCCCCTTTTAGTTGGTCAAACAAATCATTGATGTTGGGCAATGGGTATTTGTTCTTGATTGTCACTTCATTTAGAGAGCGGTAGTCCACAACTAATCTCTTGCTAGAGTCTTTCTTCTCCACAAATAGAACAGGTGCTCCCCATGATGATGAACTATGTTGAATAAACCTTTGTCCAACTGTTCTCTGAGCTGCTTCTTTAACTCCTTTAATTCTTCTATATCCATCTTATACGGCCTTTTTGCTATGGGTCTAGTTCCAGGCATCAAGTCAATGATAAACTCGACATCTCTATCCGGTGGCATTCTAGGTAACTCCTCTGGGAACACATCGGGGTACTCCTTCACAACAGACACATCTTCCATGCTAACCCCCTTAAGAGAGTTAACCTTAGACCCTTTGAGCTCGAAGGTTGATTTGAAACGAATGCGTTTCTTTTCAGGGGTTGTAAGGGTGATAGTTTTGTTTGCACAATCTATGACTCCTTCAAAAGTGGTCATCCAATCCATGCCTAGGATGACATCTAGTCCTTGTGAGTCTAAGACAATAAGGTTAGCCGGGAACTTGTGTTTCCCAATTTCCAAGATTAGGTCTCTACAACTGGCATTCACTATCAACTCTCCCCCTGGAGAACTTACCCTTATAGGACAACCTATTGTCTCAGTTGGTATTTTGTTCTTAACCACAAATGCTCTTGAAATGAATGAATGGGATGCACACCAGTGTCGAAAAGAACAAGTGTTGAAAATTTGTTTAGCAGAAACATACCATATATGGCGCCGGGCTCGTCATAAATTTCCTCCACATTGATGTGATTAACATGCCCCTTCTGAAATGGATTTGGTTTGTTTCCTTCCTCCTTCTTCTGTGGACAATCATGTGCATAATGCCCGGTCTTGTGGCACTTATAGCATTCCACCTGACTAATATCCTTCTTCTCGGAGACATTGTTGTTTCTGCCATTCTTGTTGCCATGATTATGGCCATTTGTCCTTGCGGAGTTGTGATTGTTGTGACTCCTATGGCCATTATGGTGGTGGCCATTTCCCTTGTGGTGCTGATGCCCATTTCCACCATTGTTGTTGTGGTGGTTTCCTCCATTCTTATGGAATCTAGAACTTCCACTGCCACTATGGAAGTTTCGCTTATGCACAGGTTCTTGATACTTGCTAATATGATGCTTCCTCTTTCTGTTTCAGACTGTTTCATCTTGCTTTCTAGAGTTATAGCTTGATCAAGCAGTGAGTGAAAGGTAGGAGTGTAAGCAACCGACAGAGGGATTGTCATGTCATCATTGAGGCCCTCTAAGAACTTCTCCTTCTTTTTTGCATCAGTATCAATATCGTCCGGTGCACAGCATGACAGATTGGTAAACTCATCGACGTACTCAAACACGCTGTGGTACTTCTGCCTAAGATCACGGAACTCCTTCTTCTTCAGGCCCATTACTCCAGAGGAAATATGTGCAGCCCGAAATCCTTCCTGGAACGAGTCCCAAGTCACTCCATCAATGGGATGAGTGATCTAATAAGTGTCCCACCAGCTTGCTGCTGGTCCTTCCAACAAATGAGCTGCAAACCTGACCTTTTCAGCATCAGTGCATCCAGTAGTCACCAAGTCTCTGTTAATAGAACGGAGCCAATCCATGGCCTCCAATGGTTCAGCAGCACGAGAAAACTTTGCAGGGCGAAGCCTTAAGAACCTTGCAAGCATATCAACTTGAGGGGGCGATGGCGGTGGAGGAGGATTGTTGTTGTTCTGACTGTTTGCAAGGAACTGAGTCATAACTTGCATGAGTTGAGCTTGGGCTTCCATCAGCTGCTGCATCTGTTCCTCGGGAGCGCGACGAGGAGGCATCTGTTGGGTTTGAAATAGGTGAGGTTAGACTTAGAGATAGGATTTAAGGGAATAAAATTTCCTACCCACAACACATGCATATAAACAATCCTTAAAAACACACAGCACATGCATAGAAGGAAACCTCAAAACAAAGCAGACATTAAACAACTCATAGATAGTTTGAAGATACGCAAACGTATAAGTCTTAAAGGGATACAAATGTCTAATGCCATACCACAAGACGGTCACGGGCATAAAAACAAACTCATAGATAAAGTGGGGTAGTCTCTCTAACTACTCTATTCCTCCATAGCAACTTCCTCCTCTTCAACATCGAAGCCATTCTCTTTGAGTAGCCTCTTGTAGACTTGCAAGTCTTCAGCTAGGGTGTCGATCTTCTCTTGAAGCTCCCTCTTGTCGGCGCGCAGCTTCTCAATCAGATCGTGGTCCGCTTCAAGCTTGAAGTCGTTGCACTCTAGCTTCTGCTTTAGCTCTCTAAGTTCCTTGTTCCTAGCTTGGATTCTCTTCACTTGGCTCTTCTCCTGCTTCTCCTGAGTTTCAAATTTCCCCTCCATCTCCTTGATCCTCTACTCTTGCTCCAGGTGTTGTTTGTCCTTCTCGGCAAGCTGGGCGCGTAGCTCGTCATTGTTAAACAACTCATTATACCTCTCAATCTCAACGTCTCTAACGAGGTCCTCTAACTCGGTGGTGTGTGTGCGCACGGAGTCATCGATGCCGCCAAGTAGCTTGATGACAACTCCCTTCTCATCACGTCGGCCGAAGATGTGAGAGTAGTGGTTCTGGAGCTCAGAGGAGTGGCGCCCGCAGAGACGTGCTATCAGTTCTTGCATGAGAAGATGGGCGCCCACGTCCCTGTCGGTGTGAAAAGTCTTGAACTTGATTTCTTCAGTCTTCAGCTCTGTCTCGCGTCCTGGTTGCGTGATGTGGATCACCCAGACGCCCTTCTTGTGAAACTTGGTCATCTCGCTCCCATTGATGAACGGGGTGGATAGGGACAAAACAGTGATGATGTCGATGAGGCGCCTTCCGAAGTTGAAGGCCTTGAAGCTCTCGGGCTTGGTGACGCGAAAGGTTGACATCTTTATGTTATAACATGGCAAGTTAGTGAGCCGAAAGAAGAAAACTTAATGAAAAGTGCAGAACAAAAGTAAAAGAAGTTCCTAACTTAGAGATATCAAAACTATTTCTAAGTGCTGAGAAATAAAGAGAACAAGAGCAACTCCTAAATCTTCCTAAGGGTTTTCGTCCAATCCTAGGGTCACGAACCTAAGGACAACACAGTGCTCTGATACCATCTATAGCGTACCTATACTTTAATTTGCTAGTCCCGGATCGACGGCTGGCACACACAGTTGCAAGATGAAACAGGGACGGACCTGGGCCCGGGAAGCCCGGGCTACAGCCTGGGTCTTGGCCCATGTAGGATAGGCATATCACTTGCAAAATCCTGAAAAAAAAATTGGACTTAAGGCTGCACAGCCCATGTCCTTGGGCCAGAATGACCGGGGCTATTTTTACCAGCCCACCAAAGCTACCAAATGTTTAAAAGAAAAACCCGAAGACAGCAACTAACGCTAGCTCGCATAATCCACACCGGTCAAAGTTTGCCTGTTCTGATGTTCGTGTTCTTTTCATCAACACTGGTAAATGTGTACGTGCACGCACGTGTAATCTTATGTTTTTATTTGCCACAGTTTTCACCCAGCCCTTCTCGAATTTGCCTCCGACAGTTCTGAGCTATTAATGCAAACATCCAATAAACATATTTCTAACAAAGGGAATTTATATCTATCTCGGCACTAACAAAGCTCTGCATTGTCAATAGCAGTAGGGCAGATGAAAACTGGGCAACAAATCATTTAGGCTTCCGCATTGATAAAATGACAGCATAGAAGCAAATACGTGAGCTCATTTTGCCGGTTAATAGAAACATTTTTTAAGGGATGCCTTACCATTTAACTGATAGATGAGTTACATCATGAATAACAAGAGGCAAAATAAAACTGGCAGAATCACCATCCCAAACTCTGAACTCGTGAGTCGTGAGATTCATAGGCAAACTTCGCCAAATGGTGAGCAACCTGCTTATTTGCATCCCTCGAACAGTGCTGGAAAGAGATCTCTTGCATCATACTCGCCTTCAAAAAAACATTCGCTAACAATGAAAATATTTTACATACAAAGAATCGCACATATATGTTCATGTATACCTACAATGCTGACACTTAATAACACGTGTTAATAACTGCAAGCAACATACTGATTCTAACTTTGTACTTCAACATGAACTCTACTCAAGTTAATATTGTCTATCACACATGCAAAACCGAAACTTCAGAAAAGGTACATGAACTTTGAGTTACCAAACAGGAAATCATTGTACATTCTAAACACCAGTATAAATAGATGACAATTCATCTCAACCACATTTGGAAGAATTGCTGCCAGTAAGTGCATACAAAATTCTGTTGATCTGCTACTTATATCTAATCTCACATCTGAACCTATACATGCTACACCACTGCACTATTTAAATCTAGACCATTACAGTAGTGGACACGATTAACGAATGTGAGAAAATTGGCATCATGAACGGAACAATCATCATAGGTAGAAAGTTCGATGGACATTGCATTCATGCCTGAGCACTTCTTATTGATGAAAACAAAAATGAAATAGCACGCCGACCTTGAGTTAGGGGAGGGGCTTCTACGGCTGCTGGCGTCGAGGCGAGGGCAAAGTGGACGATGGATTAGGACGGCGGCGGTGCGGATGGTCGTCGAGCGAGGCGGGGCGGCGACGGCTGCCCGCGCCGGTTGCAGAGGCTTTAGCTGAATTTGCAGGCTGCAGTTTCCTATGAACAGTGAGGAAATATTGACATTATGACAGAACCTTGTAAGAACAATCAAAATAATATAAACAGAAGGTGAATCTGTAAAGAAAAGTAAACTCACATGAACTGTGTCATCGATTATTTTCAACGTCTTTTTGAACCATCTGCTTCTTTGTCAAGTCATTCAGGTTTGATAATCTTTCCAAAGAATGTGCTACTGTCAGTCCTTCAGTCCAAAGTAACATAAAAATGATTGACGGATGTGCAGGAAAACTACTTGAAAATCACTCACTCTATTTGTCTATCTTCCGATAGGAGATGATATACCAGGATATCAGAACATCTTCATGTCAACTATATTCAATTACCAGAACTGGGCTGTAGCAATTCATGTAAAACTGAAGTACACCAAAATTCAAATCATGACATCTTAGAAATCATCCAATACGCTTATAGAGTCAATCTAAAAGATTAACAAGCTGATGCTACTATTTTTCCATACCACTTTTCAATACAGGTTCGTAGTAAAAAACTGACCAATCCGAGCTTTCTTAGATGCTCACACAGCAAGTGCACATTTATGCATCATGTTTCAAAAAAATAGACATACAAAACACCACTCATGAATTGGAATGTTTGCTAATAAATCTGAGTAGTAGAGAAGCAGTGACCAAACTGTATATTCCAAATACCAGTATACGTACATTATAGAAGTAGAATCAGTAGGTTGCAACCTGCAGAAACTTCACTTCAAGCAACCATTGGCCTTGTCCGTGGAACTCCTAGGAAGGATCATAAAATAAGAAGTTGAAGGGGAAAACTCTGAATCCTAGCTCAAACATGAAATTAAATTTCATGTCGGACAGAAATATTCAGAGAAACAAGTATATAAGCCTACATGGACAATAGCATACAATGTTTCTAAGAAATTGATCCCAGCAAACTGTCGATTAGGCCATACTGGCGTCAGGTAGGAAGTGTACCTTGAGCGTCAGGTACTCCCGTCGTTGTTCAGGCGACGGCATTGAGTGCGCGTGGCGGCTTCGAGCGCTTGTGGGAGGAGTAAGACGGCATCAAGCGCGTGTATCCGCTGGCGAGCGCGGTTTGGAGGCAGACGAAGGCGTCAAGTGGGAGGTACCCGCCGGCGAGTGCGTGTGGGCGGCGGCGGCAGCGGCGACCGCATGAATCCGCCGTCGAGCGCGTGTAGGCGCCGGACGACGGCGTCGAGCGCGTCTGGGCGGTGTTGGCGAGCGCATGCGGGCGGCTCCGGTGCCGTATGACGGCGGCGAGCGTGGGACGGAGGTCGCTGAGTCGGGAGTTCGGGACTGGTTCGTGCGTTCGCAGCGGTTGGCAGGCGGTGTGTTTCTGTTTTTTTTCTTTCGTTGGGATTGAGAGGACGCTAATGGTTCGTCATATAACTTTTAGGACTGGTTGTCGTCGGATGGAGTGGGCTGTACGGTCGAGATCTTTCAGATCTGACACTCTCGCTCTTTTAATAGTAGTGGTGATGGAGTGGGCTGTACGGTCGAGATCTTTCAGATCTGACACTCTCGCTCTTTTAATAATAGTGGTGATAGAAACAAAACTGTTCATTTTCCAAACTACGCCACAAGCCCTAAAATAAATCGTGTCTAGCGGCCGCTGCCCTGACGGCCAAGCCAAGACGTCGACGCTGCGCTCGCATAATCTCGACCTCCAGAACCACGTGGCCACGCTGGAGTTCGTCTGATCGCCACGCCGGCAGTTGCCTATCTTCGTCGGTTCATCGTCTCCAAGGCTCCAACTGGCCGGTCTGTTCTATGCATCTGTTCATTAGTTCATAGAATCATAGGTAATTTCGTTATTGTACTTTCTAATAAAAAGTTTGAACTCTGAAGAAGGGAAGAGTTGATTCGCTGAACTGCAAAGGATATTGTTTAGTTGATTGGCTGATTGGGGATTAATTAATTTTGTTCGATCTGATTATGTAGAAGCTGAGGGGACAAAGTGGTCGAAATCTTATTCATCAAGAGCGGTAGCATCTTATTTTTCATCAACTTCACAAAATATGAGGTCACGCAAGAAGCAAATACCATGTGCAGCCGTGGTATGGTAATTTAATTTCGGACAAATACACCTTATGTATCATGTACTCCATTTCATACTATTTTCTACTCCTCTAATAAAAAAAGATTGTAGGATAATATAGTAGAACTCATGCTAAAGCTTTGATATTTAGGTAGTAATAAAAATACGTCCTGGTTATGCGATTATTGCACAAGATTTCTTTTGTTTTTCATTGTTGTTATTTGGCTAAATATTGAACTTCTTTCTTGTCAAAACACCATTTATGCATTTTTTTATGCATGTTTAGCTAATATAATATGCTACTGGGAGGGGATTAGAATGCAATATTTTTCATAGTTATTGGGTATTAAAAAATTAGCCCCGGTCTTTGCCAAATTCTTGGTCCGCCACTGAGATGAAATATTAAGATACAAAGGTCTTTATTATAACGCTTGATCCACAAATAAGATAGTACTTCTACAACTCGATTAGCATAAAGCTACAACTTATTACAGAGTTCAGAAATGAATAAGTACAACAAAACATGGAGTCTTCTTTCTTCATAGCACCGCAGGCAGACGTGTTAGACGAAGACTCGTGACCGGAGCACAGCATCCTTCAATCTTCTTCGTAGTAACCTGCAACATGATACGTTGTAGCCACGTAGGGTCAATACTTTGAATGTATTGGCAAGATATCACTTTGGTGGACTCAGTTGGCATCTACACTTATATGCATATTTGGCCGGGTGGAGTTTAACTTTGCGAAAAGCAAGCTTTCTTCCTATCTTTTATAAACTCGAGTTTTTCCTTAGAATTTTTTTGACTAAGAGGAACTCTTTACTACCCAAGTTTTCCCATCAAGTTTGAACTTAATAAAATTGGGATGAGGAGATTCTCGAACAGCTTCAATATCATGTCGCTCAGAAATGTCCGTAACCGGGGACACGGCTAAGTACTTAGTTTTAACACTCTGCAGAGGTGGTGCACTTTTCCCACAAGACTTAGTCAACCCCTTTTTGCTATGAGGCTCATTTTGCATCAAATGGCCAAGTGAAGACTAAGACGAGACCAATCCCTCAAACCAAACCGGACGCGTTCCAACCTATCAACATCTACCACCCTCTATCCGTCTAGCTTGAGTTCTCGCAGCTTAGTTGGTCAAGACAGAGCCCATTTCACTTGTGGTTGCACTGGAAGCTTTACGACTTGAATGTCTCCAATCTCTTTACTCCTTGGTGGCCATCCACAAGTGTGATACACACGACCACCATAGACATGACTCCGGTGTAACCACTCAACATAAACCAAAACAACCACTTCCACCCAGGTGATTCATTAACTTAGTTGTTTTCTTATTTTTACGAAAACATGGTTTTCAACACTTTAGCCAAAACATGTGAAATTCCCTTCCCAAAACATAAGTGTACATTCCTAATCACCACCCTACCTGTTGGAATTGGCATAGACATGTCTATGGAAATAGACTTGTATTTGCTTTTACGATAGCACAAGATGTTGGAGTCATACAAATGTAATCCAGTCCTAGTATGTAAAGGCACATCATGTTATCTAAAATAGATTAGACAAAACTAGCAGGATAGACAGTGGATCACGTGAGTGACCTCGGCAAACTTTGTATCAAATTATTATATTGATTAAATACATTGGGAGTAGCGTTCATAGTCATTGCCTCAATAGTTTAGGGTTTAATGTCAAACTTTGTTGGTAGACATCGTCTCTCCATCTACTTTTCCGGGTTTAATAACAAAAATTGAGCGCTTCTTTAGTAGTAGTAGTAGTTTTGACCAATAGAAATTAACATACTACATCAATTATTAATAGAAACCATAGCTTTTTTGTGAATCAATAGAAACCATAGCTGAGATTGCCTTTGGGCGCTCACCCGTGCCCACGGGAACTCTCTACGTGTGTCTGCACGTGTTGTTCCATTAAACATAGAGACCCAAGCATGCTAGAGCCCCCACACGCCCCACACGCCCTCATATGGGCTTTTCCTAACTTTTAAACATTAAAATTACTAAAAGATTGGATTTTGATAGTTTGAAATTTCTAAAAGTTAATACTACTACAATATTTAAAAGGTTAAGATTACATAAGTTTTTGAACATAAGGCCTTAGGCTCGGCTTTATATATAAAGCCAACATGGCAACCAATACATCCAGTCAAAGGTACAAGTTTGGACATCAATGCAAATCAAAGTTTGATCCCACCCGGATCACACGTGATAGCTACGCACATCTAGCTGACTCAAGAACGATACAAGGCATCAAGCCATCTGACGGAGAAAGGTAATCCGCTCAAACTTTAGTCCACGCGTACAGCCTTCTGACCTCGTCCGTCGCCACGTCCAGTAGTGCTTGGTCCTTCGGTCTGACCAAAACCCTCTAGTGCATCATATGAAGAGACATGTTTGAAAAAACGCATCAATCAAGTTACCAATCATCTTTCCTTCAATAGTTAGTTTATTTCTAATGTTCCAGAGGGTCCAGCATTGGGCCGTCAAGGTAAACCAAACTAATCTACGAAAGGGGGGCGACAGGCCCTGAGCTATCCCAAGGAATTGAACAACCCCAGCTGGGTTCCAATCGTAGTGTAGGGTATCCCGAACCTCGGCCCACATAAATTGTCCAAGTAGGCAAGTAAAGAAGATGTGGTTGTCCTCCATGTCCCCACATAGAGTGCGTAAGCCATTGGACATGCCCATGCGCTCGCCGATACCCTGCTATGGATGAGTTGCCAGAGAAATTTGTTGATCTTTGGCGGCACTCTTGTCTTCCACACATCCTCGAAGCAAGTCACTGTCGCTCCCTGCGACAAGCTAAGATGCATTGATCTTGTTGAGTAGACACCTAAGGATTCTAGCGACCAAGAAATTGTATCCTCATGGTCCCCAAGAGGGAGCCCCTGCATCTCCCGGCAAAGGTTGTCCCATTCTACCAACTCCGGTAGACCAAATTGTCTACGGAAACGGATTTGCCATTCCCCTGGTGTCCCATCCATAACCCATGCCCCCAGGACTGTGAGGTAGGGGTTGGTGCAGCAGCTAAAGAATAGTGGGAAGCGGGCCCAAAGCCGGGTGTTTTTGGACCACCAATCAAACAAAAAAAAGGTTCATCTCAAATTGTGGACCTTATGACTAGCTCCCAACTTGAAATACCATTTAATTTTCTGAATGGAATTCCAAAACTGCGAGCCCTGAATCATAGCCTCCCTAGCAAACAAATCCCTATCCCCTAGGTATTTTGGCGTGGATGGGATCTTCCCAAAGACCCTCCATGTTTTGGTAAAGTTGTTAAGGTTCGATGCTAATAACAAAAAAAATTATCTATGCAACTTCGAATTGCCCAAGACCTATATATTAGTAATGCTATAACAATTAGCTGGAGATCGGTGACGTACCCTCGTAGACCAAATGCTGGGATTACACCCTCGCACGTGCATCGATGATGAAGCCAACGTAGCCGGCCTCAAGGTCGTGTAGAACTTGATGTCACGACACTAGTGTGATAACACTGGTGCAACAACTGAGTACCGCAAGTGTAGCACCTCACGGGATCATACACATACGATGAACGATGACTTCCCTGCCGAGATTTGCGTAAGTAGATCGGTTTGGATCGGATCCGGAATTCCCGAAGAACGACGGTGTGCAGCGGTGGAGTTGACCTCGCTCCTACGAAGCCCTTTAGGGAGCCACATGCGAGGGAGACGTGGGAGAGAGGGGAGGCGCATGGGGAGGAGAGGAGAAGAGGGCTCCCCAAAGGAACTCCCCTCAATCTATTGTGTGTTCTCCTCCTCCCAAGGGGCCTCCTTATATAAGGGAAGGGGGGCACCCTTACCCTTCCACCAAGGGAACCCCTAGGGCTGCCAAGGGGAGGCAAGGGGTGGCCAAGGGCAGCCTAGGTTCGGATGCTAGGGGTTCCTTAGCCGGCCAGACCCTATGGGCCCCTTACGGCCCACCCACCAAACCCTAGGAAAATTTTGCTTTTTCCACACTAATTTTTGCCCATTTTGCTCTTGCCACTCTAAAATTTGACATTTTTCTTTTGCCCCTCTGGTTCCTGGTAATGTATCATTTTTGTCCCATGTGGGGCAAAACCAAAATGAAAATGATGAGTTTTTGTTTTGCTTTTGCCCCTTTTGTTGTTGTTTTGGTTTTTGTTTTGCCCCACAATGGGAGAGAATAGGGCAAAACCAAAAAGTCAAAATGAGTGGCAAAAGCAAAATGGGGTTCCCTAGGGTGCCCCACACCCTTATCCAATAAGGGGGCGCCTAGGCCTACTTGGGGTTCCCTCCAGGGGGGGCAACAAGGTGGGCTTCCTTTTATTTATTAAATAAATAATCATATTTAATATTAATTCATTTAATTAATACTAAATCATTATTTACCTAATTTCCATTACTCCGAAACCCTTCTGAAACCCTCCGAACGACTTTCGGATCACCATGAGATTTTTCTGTCTCTCCCTTGTCAATACTCAGTCAATTCCGAATGTACCAAAACCATATTACATGTCATTGAACCCTTAAGCGTAATACCCTTATGATTTGGGAATACTCCAGACATCACCGAGACTCCTCTCCGGTGAATGATCATTACAGGACTAGAATATCTTCGTAATGACACATGTGCATTCACGAAGGTCTTTCATCGTTGAACCGCAAACGTCGATGTCCTATTCCCTTTGTTTCTGCGATACTTGCAACATCCGAGACTTGATCATTGGTATCACCATACCTAGTTCAATCTTGTTACCGATATTGCCGTTTACTCATTCTGTGATATTCTATCCCCGTGATCTAGTCACATGTTGCAACATTGGATGAAATCTCACCGAGTGGGCCCAGAGTATCTTTCCGTCATGCGGAAGAACAAATCCCACTCTTGATTCATACGCCTCAACATAATCCATTGGAAAACCCAAAAGCACCTTTTTAGTCGCCCGAATAAGAAAGAGACGATTGATGCAATTAAAGCTTCTCCTGAAAGTACTAATTAGATATGATCTCACGGTCTAAGGATTTAGGTTACAACATTTCTTATTATCACAACATGAACATCGTGACATGATCGTGTTACATAATGAAGTTCAGTATGTCCATCATGGCATTTACCTAATGACATGAACCTCATTGTCATTCAGACATAAATGTCACATGATCCGGAAGCTGATCATCAGTTGACCAATGAGCTAGTAATAGAGGTTTACTAGGGACTATGGTTGTTCAATACCACACGTGTATCAGTGTTCCTTGACTGATACACTTATATCACAATATTAAACTTATTATGTACTACATGAAATATGCAAATTACTCTTTATTATTTTCCTCTATGGCATATTTCCTTCAGTCTCGCACTAGCACTATAGTACAAATAATCCAGCCGCATTCAATCATGACACCATATCAAATATATGTGTCCTTGACCAGGCTTGCTCGTGAGAGAGTGTTTCTTCAACGATCTGTCAATTCAGACCTTTTATATTCTTTGCAACTTGTCAACTAGTTTGACATTATTCCATCATCAAATGATATCGTTAAAGTATATGTTTTGGAAGAAGAGCGAGACTTGTATTCTAGTGTTTGCAATGGCATTCGATCAGTTAATAGGAACTTTCTCTCTCGCCATGCATACCAGAAACACACTCATCTAGAAGGTGAACTTTCAAAGCCACAACATTATACTTGCCACTTTCAAGTATCCCTTAAATTTTTACTTTATGTAGATTTAATTGATAGTGCAGAGTGCAACTTTGATGTCTAACCATGCTTCCATTTATCTAAGCCTTTCATTTTGCAAATTCCCAAATCCGGTAAACTCGCACTTGCGGCCAAGCTTACTTTCTTTTAGAAATATGTCCTTAGTTCTACCTAGAACCTAAAGGACGAGCTTTCGTTCAACGATTCTCAAATCGTTCTAGAACTTGTTCTTTATGATTCTCAAATCATTTCAGAACGTGTTCTTCCAACTAAGAACTCGGGTATCATTATGTCGTGTACATAACATGGTTTTTAGATGACATGAGCCACATGGCACATCTATCAACCACTATTATAGTACTCAGTTTCAACTCGATATTTTATTTAGCCATTCAGTCATTCAAGAGTTTCCTCTCTGACCTGTTCCATTCTGGACTTTTAGAATTTTGACTAAGAAAACATTCATTGTCAATTAGATAATAAAGTTGGGTATGTCCATCATGGCATTTACCTAATGGCATGAACCTCATTGTCAATTAGACATAAATGTCACAGGATCTAGAAGTTGATCATCAGTTGAACAATGAGCTACTAATAGAGGTTTACTAGGGACTATGGTTGTTCAATACCACACGTGTATCAGTGTTCCTCGACTGATACAATTATAGCACAATATTAAACTTATTATGGGCTAAAATATGCAAATAAACCCTTTATTATTTTCATCTAGGGCATATTTCCTTCAAAAGTTTCCAAATCCACTTAAGCATGAGCGCGATGTTCATGAATCTGGAATTGAGGATCCCCAAACCCCCAAACTCCTTCGGTTTGCACACCATCAGCCAGTCTACCATGTGGTATTTCCGACGGTAACCTACTCCCTCCCAAATGAAGCGTGAATGAGTTGAGTCCATGGCCTTGTGAGTTTCCATATGTAGTAAGTATATCCATGGATAATTTTGTGCTAACATCGCGGGGGCTCTCTAGATTGCAATCTAGACCACCTCCCCCTCCTCCTGGGTCGCTCGTGCAGTGGCGGCTTCAGAGGGCAGCAGCACCTAGCCCAAGACCCCCCCTCCTATAACTCCTCTAAGCGCTGCCACCACCGACACCGGTGGTGGTGGCGGCACTCAGCCGCCAAAGTCTGGGGGCTAGGAGGCGCATCGGGTGGACCTTCTCCGCGTAGAGGTGAATCCCTGATGGATGCACGATGGCGGCGCTCTCGGCGACGACACGGGCGATGGGCTGGAGATGGGAGGTGGTGGCCTGGACCACGGGCATGGCAGCGCAACGTTTGCCAGCGACCGATCAGGCGCGTGGGCCGTGGCTGCTGCACCCTCCTCAGCCCTGGTGGCAATGGCTGGCTAGGATGCGATGTTGGTCTCTAGGTGCGCATGTCCTTGCCTAGAGGTACCGTACCTAATTCGGTGTCGTTGGATGGCAGATGGCGGTGTGGGCGCCTGTTCGTCTGCATCATTGGAAAAAGGTGTGGCGGTCTTCGGGTTTCTCTCGCATCAAGATAAAGATCTATCGGGTTGATATGTCCCAAACGTATCTATAATTTTTGATGTTCCATGCTTGTTCTTACACCATTTGCTTAGTGTTTTGTTACACTTTGTGGCATTTTTATGCATTTTCCGGAACTAACCTATTAACAAGATGCCACAGTGCCAGTTCCCTGTTTTCTGCTGTTTTTGTGTTTTAGAAAAGTTACACAGGAAATATTCTGGGAATTGGACGAAAAAAAGCCGAACCTCCTATTATTTAACGAAGCTTCCAGAAGACCGAAGAGGAGACAAAGGGGGGCCACGGGCCGGCCACACAACAGGGCGGCGCGGCCTAGCCCCTGGCCGCGCCCCCTATGTGTGAGACCGCCCTGGTCCACCTTTGACGCTGCCCCTTCGCCTATAAAGACCCCCCGACGGGAAAAACCTAAATACCCAATCAATTTTCCAGAAACACATCGCGATCCGCCATCGTCGTCGACCCGAGATCGGGAGGGTCTAGAAGCTCTTCCCGACACCCTGCCGGAGAGGGGAATCGCCACCGGAGGTCTTCTTCATCGCCATGCTTGCCTCTGGCGCGATGAGTGAGTAGTCTACCTTGGACTATGGGTCCATAACAGTAGCTAGATGGTTGTCTTCTCCACCATGTGGTTCATGTTTAGATCTCATGAGCTGCCTTACATGATCGAGATCATCTTTGTGTAATTCTACATGTTGTGTTTGTTGGGATTCGATGAATATTGGTGTTATGTTGAGTTGATGTGCTGAATCATATATCTTATGTTATTGATACGTCCAAAACGTATCTACTTTCCCGAACACTTTTGCTATTGTTTCTCCTCTAATTTGTGTGTTTTGAATACAACTAACATGGACTAACACTGTTTTCAGCAGAATTGCTCTGGTGTCTCGTTTTTGTGCAGAAATCTGACTTTCAGGAAAAATCCCGGAAAATACTGCAAAAATTCTATTTTGCCAGTAGACCCACGGAGCCAGAAGGAGAGACGAAGGGGGGCTGTGGCCTAGGCTCACCACCAGGGGGCGCAGCCCAGCCCTGGCCGTGCCCACCTGTGGTGAGGCCGCCTCGGCCGTCGCCTCAACTCCTCCTTCCGCCTAAATATACCCTCTGACCTGAAAGGAGCGGGGGTTCGGTGTTTTTCCCAGATAGACTTCCGCTGCGCCGCCACCATCAGAAACCGCGATTCGGAACCAGAAACTCTGTTCTGGCACCCTGCCGGGACAAGGATTTGGAGGAGATCTTCATCACCATCATCACCGACGTCTCTCCATCAACCATCCATGACTCCCCCATCCATGTGTGAGTAATTCCCGCTGTAGGCGAAGGGGATGGTAGGGATTGGATGAGATTATTCATGTAATTTGCTATGAGATTGTTAGGGCATAGTGCCTAGTATCTTTTATTAGTGCTTATGACATTGTTGCAACTTGTTGTGCTTAATGCTTGTCACTTTGGGCCCGAGTGCCATGATTTAAGATCTGAACTTGTTATTGTTATATGATGATACTTGTTGTTTATGGTCTTACCTATAAGTTGTATACACATATTGTTGTCCAGAACCCGAGGCCCCAAAGTGACAGAAATTGGGATAACCGGAGGGGATGGCTATGATGTGAGGATCATATGTGTTCACCGAGTGCTAATGCTTTGCTCCGGTACTTTATTAAAAGGAGTACCTTGATTACCAGTAGTTTCCCTTGAGGCCCTACTGCAACAGGCTGGTAGGACAAAAGATGTCGTGCAAGTTTCTCATTGTGAGCACGTACGACTATATACGGAACACATGCCTATGATTGTTAGTACTAGGATGCTTATCATTATTTATCTGCAATTACCCATGTCTCACTGATTTCATGAATTATCTTATCCATGCAACTCTCGTACATCCATCCCTATGCATACAATATTTTATCCTACTGTTTACTATTGCTATTATTACCGCTTTTATTTTACTATTGCTATTACTGTCTCACTACTATCACCACTATAAAACTGTTGCTACTGATAAACCGCTGCGAGCAAGTCTGTTTCCAGGTGCAGCTGAATTGACAACTCATCTGTTAAGGCTTATAAATATTCTTTCGCTCCCCTTGTGTCGAATCAATAAATTTGGGTTTTACTTCCCTCGAAGATTGTTGCGATCCCCTATACTTGTGGGTCATCAAGACTATTTTCTGGCGCCGTTGCCAGGGAGCATAGCTTTATTTGTAAGTCCACTTGGGATTCATATTGTTCGCTGCAATCCTTTCATCATGGGTAAACCTCATGATGGAAAAGTTCCTATATTGCCATCCAATACTAGAAGAGGTACGACTTTGAACACTTCTGTTGCTCTTGATTCACCATCTGTTATGAGTAAGTTGCTTACACCACCACACGCACACGCTACTGCTACTACTTCTGCTGAGCTTGAAAATGCCACTGATAATATAGATGATGCTTCTACTATGCTTGATGAGAGTGGTTCGCTAGGTTCCTTTTTAGATGCTACAATTGCTAGAGCTAAGATGGGAAACACCACTGTTACACCTGTTAGTTCACCTGAGTCTAGGGAATGTCCTAGTGATGATTTTGATGATGCTTATATTGAGCTTGACGATGATTTTATTGCTGAAGCTCGTGCTACTCGTGATGCTAAAGCTGTTAAGGAACTTCTAGCGAGACGTGCTGTTAGATATAAATTGTCTCTTGATCCTAAGTTTGCTGCTTCTCCCATAAATATTAGAGACAAGGATTATGATTTCTCTTACATATCTATTGTTGAGAAAGAGCCTTTTTGTGGTACTGAGAATGAAAGTGCTATGGAGCACATGAATGAGCTTTCTACTTTGAGTAATTTGTTTTCTGATGATATTAAGCTTCACACTTACTTTGTTGCTAAGATTTTTCCTTTCTCGTTGAAAGATGCAGCTAAAACTTGGGTTAATAGCTTGTCTCCTGGATCTATTCATAGTCCTATTGCTTTGGTTAATGCTTTCTTTTAGAAATATTTTCCTGCTAGTGCTCAACATGCTGCTGTGCAGAAAATCTTTGACTTTGAACAGGGAAAAGGAGAGATATTGCCTGAATCTTGGACAAGGTTTTGTTCTTTAATTAGAGCTTTGCCTAAAGAGCCATTGCCTAAAAATGAACTCCTTGATATATTTTATAATGGACTAACTGATGAATCTAAGTCATATCTGGATAGTTGTGCTGGTTGTGTTTTTAGGGAAAGAACTCCGGCTGAAGCTGAATAATTAATGGCTAAAATAAGCCGGAATCATGATGATTGGACTCTAGTTGAGCCAACACCTGCGCCAGTCCTAGAGCCGACACCGAAGAAGAGAGGAATGATTGAATTAAATGATGAAGTTATGAGGGAAGCTAAGAAATCTCTTAAGGCGAGAGGTATTAAATCCGAAGATGTGAAGAATTTACCTCCTATAGAAGAATTATGTAAGCCAATCCCTCACTCATCTACTATTGAGGTACACTCTCTCCAACGCTTTGATGATAGAGATATTCCTTACTCTAAACCTCCTGATCAATGCTTAGACGAGTTAGATAATTTTATTGTTAAGCAAGATAATTTTAATAGAATGGTGCAGAATCATTTGTTGGAAAATTCTAGAGCTATTAACAAGTTGCAGGATATTGTGGAGAGAACCTCCAATGTTGTGAAGATACTTGTTAAACATTTTCAAATGGTTCAGACTCAAATTGATCAGCTTACCAAGGTGCAAAAAGATTTGCTAGTTAATGCTGCAAGAGAAAAACAAGCGTGTGAAATACGCACAAGAGGAGGTGCTACCACTCAAGACCCCTTATATCCTGAAGGACATCCTAAGAGGATCGAGCAAGATTCTCAACGCACTTCAAGAGATGATATTCCTTCCAAGAAGAAGAAGAAGAAGCATAAAACAACTACAGAATCCTCTGAAGCAGGTAAAGATCCTAATAGTGTTTCTATTTCTGATGCTGAAACTGAACCAGGAGATGCTTCCGACAAAGAAGAAGTTGAAGAGGAACCAGAAAAGATTGATAAGAATGCAAAGTACACCAACGAATACTTCATTGCCAACAAGCATGGTAAAGAGAGAGAACCTTGGGTACAGAAACAAATGCCTTTTCCTGGTAAGAAACACAAGTCCAAGGAAGAAGAACACTACAACAGGTTTTGTGAATGGATGAAACCTTTATTTTTGCAAATTCCTTTGACTGATGCTATTAGAATGCCTCCTTATGCAAAGTATATGAAAGATATTGTTACTAATAAAAGGAAGATTCGTAATGAGGAAATTTCCACTCTACTTGCTAATTATTCTTTTGATGGTAAAGTTCCGGAGAAGCTTGGAGATCCAGGTATACCAACTATTCCTTGCTCCGTTAAAAATAACTATGTTAGACCTGCTTTATGTGATTTGGGAGCCAGAGTTAGTGTCATGCCTTTTTCTCTTTATAAGAGACTTGATCTAGAAAAGTTGGTATCAACTGATATATCTTTGCAAATGGCTGATAAGTCTACTACTATTCCTATTGGTATATGTGAAAATGTTCCTGTTCAAGTTGCTAACAGTTGTTTGATATTAACTGACTTTGTTGTGTTGGAAATGCCTGAAGATGATAATATGTCTATTATTCTTGGGAGACCCTTTCTAAACACTGCAGGTGCGGTTATTAATTGCAATCAAGGAAAAGTAACTTTTAATCTCAATGACAAAGAGTATACAGTTTATTTTCCCAAGAATATTGATAGAAAGAATGCTCTAAATTCAATCAAGAATGTTGAGACCATCAAAGTTGGTCAAATTATTTGTTCAGAGCAAAAGCCCAAAGAAGAATATAAAATTGTTATGATTGGGACTATGCCTATCAAGGTTGAGGTAACATAAGCATATAGTGAAATGCAAAGTTTTGCCTCATAAAAAGTTAGTTTGGTAACAAGACTTGATCAACCTTGTTAACAAAGTGATTTTATATGAACAAAATTTCGTTTTCACCGCATTTACTCAACCTCACTCATTTTTACTTTCACCATTTTTGTTCCCTTTATTAGTTAAATGATTCGAATATCTTAGAGCTGTTGCATACTTGGTTTTGATTTGCTTTCTATCGCTCCACCGTCGTTTTCCCGAGTTTTATTCTCTTATCGTTTTTCTGAAAAATCCTCGAAAATTAAGTTTCTCAAAAAATTCTAGAAAAATCTTTTTAAATTTTTATGTCAAAAATGGGGCAGAGAGGCACCTGGGAGACCTCAGGGGGACCTGCCATGCCACCTCACCACCAGGGGGCGCGGCCCAGCCCTGGCCGCTCCCACCTATGGTGAGGGGGGGGGGCCCATGGCCTCTCACTTATCTCTTCCTCCCCAGCTCTTTCTCTCTCCTGAAAAACAATGACACACCAGCTCAAACTCATGTTCTTGCTGCTCTCCATCTCGATTTTTCGATCTTCTTGCTCAGCCCATCATTGTTGCTGAGATTTGGAGCACTTGTTCTCCAGTATGTGACTCCTCCGATTGTCTAAGTAGAATTTTGTTTAGTGAAGTATTTCTTGAGTATTTTAGCTCTATAGGTGATAGGTGAAATGAGTTTGCATGCTTGTTCTATTGCTTAGAAATGTTATTTTGATGCATGTTAGCCCTCTAGTAACTCCCTATAGTAGTTCCCTACATTTGTTTGTCTCAAATTCATTTTTTATGAGGTTTGTTAAAAATTTTAGAAAAGGGAAATGGATAACTACACCTATGGAGAAATCTTTGAAAGAGAAGCACCAAGGACATCGAGGCCTTCAAGATCCACTGCTCAATATAGGATATCCTACAATGAAGATCTTATGTCACCAAACCTTGAGGGAGACGATGGAGATGCGCATCCATTCACCTTCCCTTGTGCTAACTTTTTGAGTGATGCAGGAATTCTTGAGGATTTCTTACTCCTTATTAACAGGGTTGGATTGACTGCATACATGATGGATGAGAGTAATCAATATGCTATTCTTACAAAGATTTTCGTTGAAAGCTTTAAATTCACTAACTCTCATTTCAAGCCTTCCATTGCATTTAAGATTTATGATAAGTCTATCACCATGTCTTTGGAGCAATTTTGTGATATATTAGGTATTCCCATGTTTGGGACGGCAAAGAAGATGCTACAGCAGCCCACTGATTTGCTGGAGCTCTACCGAGGAGTGACCAACGATGATGACCGCACAGCACAGCGTGGCAAGATAAGAAACATTCAACTCCCAGCTATTAGATATTTTACTTACTATCTTGCCACTAGTGTTCTTGGTAGAGGGAACACTAGCAATATCTCCAACTACCATTTAGCTTTTCTAGCTACCGCTCTTGATGTTAGCAGGAAGTATAACCTCAGTGCTCTTATTGCTTGTCGCCTAGCTGCTAGGGGACCTATTTATGGGGGTATTATTGCCGCGCGCATTGTTGCTGCTCTTGGACTTCCTATTGCTCCTCATGATATATTGTTGACTCCACAGAGGCTTGATCTTGCTGCCATGAAGCTCCATCATTTTGTTACTGCTAACTCTTGTGCAGGGAAATTAGTTTATAGAATGTTATTTACAGATGGAGATGAAAGGGAAGTGCCCTTGCCACAGCCTAGTTTGTTTAGTATTAACAGCAGGCCATGGTCGTGCTCGAAGGAGGAGTTGGATGAGCAGCTTAGGTTGCTCGGCTTCAACGTGCGGCATGGCGTCGTGGACCAGGAGGAAGAGGAGGAGCCGGCCTATCACTACACCACGTACCACACCGGGGCGCCCTCCAGCTCATATCAGGACGAAGGTGCTTCTTCGTCATATTTTGGGGACGCCACTTCGTGGCCAAGCTGGGATTGATCTCCACTTAGGCCAAAAGCCTAAGCTTGGGGGGCGGTACGCCGACGATTCACTCATCTACATATCATATTTTATCGGTCCTTTGTATATCCATGTTCCGCTTTCTTTTCTTTGTTGCTGTTGTTCTTATTTCTACTTTCCCAAAACACAAAAAGACCAAAAATATTTCCGTTATTTCTCTTTGTTTGCCTTTTTAGTTTCTAGGTTTGGTTTGCTTTACTTGCTATTTTCGGTTTGATATTTGAAAAATCCAAAAATATTTTGCTTTGTTTGCTATTTCCTTCTGTTCTTGTTCCAAAAATCGAAAACCCAAAAATATTTGTTGTTCTTCTTTGGTTTTGTAAAGTTTGTTGTAGAGTTCAGTCTCCCGTGACTCCATTGGAGCTTGGTATTCACTTCATATTATTCAAGCCACACAAGTGAAAGGCAATAATGACGACATATGACAACCCGAGATGTGGTAAGAGGCTGGTATGAACTCTATTTGTTTTCATTTTTGTACATATACTCATCTATGTGGACATGCTTAGTCAGTTCATGTAAGGTATATGTTATCTAATGGATGCTTTGTAGTTCTTGCTCTTATATGATTAGTTCCAATTTACTAATAGTTTGTAGCATGTGATGTAGACGCTTGCTTGCATTGTTTTATTCATAATATGGTATGTTATTGTGGTATCCACCTCTGAAAGTTTCATTTGAATCGACTTGGCACATGCTCAAGCATGCATATGACTGAACAAAAAGTCAATTAAGCCTCGATGATTTACTTTGCCTCAGAGTTCTTGTATCATTTTTATGCCTATATTAATTTTGTTTTGTCGCAAGCATGATTATGACAGCTATTGCTCTCTCGATTGTCGCTTCCCAGTCTTTTGCTAGCCTTCACTTGTACTGAGAGGGAATACTTCTCGTGCATCCAATCACCAAAAACCAAGTCTACCAAAGAGTCCACTATAAATTCCTATGCATGTTATTTGCAAGCCATTCCAAGTAAATTTTCATGTGCTACCTTTCAAAACTTTCAAATACTTCTCATTTTGTGCCACTGTTTTTAGCTCATGAGGACGTAGTGGTCGGAATTGTTATCTTCCATATTAAATTGAGTACCCCTCGACTAGGCAGCTTCATCTGCTCGTCATTAATTTTGCAAGGGAGCTGGTCAGACCATTGTAATCTAATTCTAAAAAGAAAGAAAAAAGGCACTCCTCCATGGTATGTGAAAGTTGGTGGGCACCCGATGGAATTGGTTAGCCATGGTTTGAGAAAGGAAAAAGGTGGGGAGGAGTGCCAAAGCTTTATAAAAGAGCACCAATGTGCCAAATTTTCAAAGAACTCGGAACCGCTCTCACTTGTTTATTATGGAAGATAGCAAGTCCCCATTGCCAGTCGTTGACATGAAACAACCACCTCTCAAAATAAATTTTTATCTCTGTTTTACAAATGAAAAGCTCTAGCACATGTTAAATCACTACTTCCCTCTGCGAAGGGCCTTTCTTTTACTTTTATGTTGAGTCTTCATCTTCTAACTTTAAAGCACCTTCTTGAGAGCATAGTTGTTATTCTTAGTGTAATGTGCTTGTCCCAGAACACGGTTGATTGTGGTATAACTTTGATGCTTGTATCTTTGATATTTTTACTTCTAGTCTTCTCTTGGACTTCAGAGGTGCCTCAGCATTTATGTTTTGCTCCACAAATAAAGGCAAGCGGGATACCACTCTTCCATATCATTTATGAACATTACAATCTTGTAGCTTCTTATGTTCATGTTACTTGTTATTAGTGCATTGGCACTCTTTCATAGCTTGCTTGACTATGAGGTAACATTGGTTGCATATTTCTTATTATGAATTGCCTGAGTACTTGATCATATAGTTAGTATATATACATCCATGAAGCAAATGTGTTTGTGAAAGTTTCTTTTATCGCTCTTAGTTGTTAACTGAATTGCTTGAGGACAAGCAAATAGCTAAGCTTGGGGGGAGTTGATACGTCCAAAACGTATCTACTTTCCCGAACACTTTTGCTATTGTTTCTCCTCTAATTTGTGTGTTTTGAATACAACTAACACGGACTGACGCTGTTTTCAGCAGAATTGCTCTGGTGTCTTGTTTTTGTGCAGAAATCCGACTTTCAGGAAAAATCCCGGAAAATACTGCAAAAATTCTATTTTGCCAGAAGACACATGAAGCCAGAAGGAGAGACGAAGGGGGGTTGTGTCCTGGGCTCACCACCAGGGGGCGCGGCCCAGCCCTGGCCGCGCCCACCTGTGGTCAGTCCGCCTCGGCCGTCACCTCGACCCCTCCTTCCGCCTACATATACCCTCTGACCTGAAAGGAGCGGGGGTTCGGCGTTTTTCCCAGATAGACTTCCGATGCGCCGCCACCATCAGAAACTGCGATTCAGAACCACAAACTTCATTCTGGCACCCTGCCGGGACGGGGATTTGGAGGAGATCTTCATCACCATCATCACCGACGTCTCTCCATCAACCATCCATGACTCCCCCATCCATGTGTGAGTAATTCCCGCTGTAGGCGAAGGGGATGGTAGGGATTGGATGAGATTATTCAGGTAATTTGCTATGAGATTGTTAGGGCATAGTGCCTAGTATCTTTTATTAATGCTTATGACATTGTTGCAACTTGTTGTGCTTAATGCTTGTCACTTTGGGCCCAAGTGCCATGATTTCAGATCTGAACTTGTTATTGTTATATGATGATACTTGTTGTTTATGGTCTTACCTACAAGTTGTATACACATATTGTTGTCCGGAACCCGAGGCCCCAAAGTGACAGCAATTGGGATAACCGGAGGGGATGGCTATGATGTGAGGATCATATGTGTTCACCGAGTGCTAATGCTTTGCTCCGGTACTTTATTAAAAGGAGTACCTTAATTACATGTAGTTTCCCTTGAGGCCCTGCTGCGACAGGCTGGTAGGACAAAAGATGTTGTGCAAGTTTCTCATTGCGAGCACGTATGACTATATACGGAACACATGCCTATGATTATTAGTACTAGGATGCTTATCATTATTTATCTGCAATTGCCCATGTCTCACTGATTTCATGAATTATCTTACCCATGCAACGCCCGTACATCCACCCCTATGCCTACAGTATTTTATCCTACTGTTTACTATTGCTACTATTACCGCTTTTATTTTACTATTGCTATTACTGTCTCACTACTATCACCACTATAAAACTATTGCTACTGATAAACCGCTGCGAGCAAGTCGGTTTCCAGGTGCAGCTGAATTGACAACTCATCTGTTAAGGCTTATAAATATTCTTTGGCTCCCCTTGTGTCGAATCAATAAATTTGGGTTTTACTTCCCTCAAAGACTGTTGCGATCCCCTATACTTGTGGGTCATGAGTTATCTCTATGTTGTTTATGATCTTGCATGCTCTCCGTTGTTAGTAGCTATCTTGGCCAAGTAGATACTAGTGACTCCAAGAGGGGGTATTTATGCTTGATAGTTGGGTTCATGCCTCTATTTAATCTGGGGGAGTGACAGAAACCTCTAAGGATGTAGATGTGCTATTGCCACTAGGGAGAAAACAACATTCTTGTGTCCAAGGACATTTGTTTTGTTTACATTACACACTTTGTTTAATGCAGTTATCTATTGTTTGCAACTTAATACTCAAGGGGTCCTCGGATGATTCCCCGCGAGTGGATTATTAGTCATAGATGCAGTTGGATGACGGTCTATGTATTTTGTTGTAATGTCTAGAGTAAATCTCATAGTGATCCTCGCGACATATGCACGTTATCTTTATTCTATCAATTGCCCAACTGTAATTTATTTACCCAGCATGTTGTTATTTATTTTATGGAGAGACACCACTAGTGAACTGTGGACCCCGGTCCAATTTCCTTTACATTGTTACACTGTTTTACTATTACTCGCACTGTTTACTTTCTCGCATACTACTATTGCTTTCCACTCGATATGCTCATTCCTTTGTTTACAGCAAACCGGTGAGATTGACAACCTCATCGTAAGTTGGGAGCAAAGTTCTTGGTTGTCTTGTGTGCAGGTTCCGCGTTGCTACTAGTTGAAGATGCGCTAACAAGTATCGTTAACGGCGCCCTTGTTGGAGTGTCACGAAGCTAGCAAGCATCACCTTCTTAAGTTTGTCTTTCTCCTACTGGACTGACAAACCTTGGTTTCTTACTGAGGGAAAACTGCTGCTGTGCGCATCATACCTTCCTCTTGGGGTTCCCAACTGGTCGGTGATCTATATATCAACACCGTCCGCATCAAGCTGTTTTCTGGCGCTGTTGCCAGGGAGGAAGAAGACTTCTGCAAGGGGAGTTTCGCACGCACATCCTTTACTTTGTTTATTGTTTTGCTTTACTTTATTTTTGCTTGCATTGTTTTATCAAAAACACAAAAAATTAGTTTCCTATTAGTTGTTATTTTTACTTGTCTGCTTTTAGCTTTGCTAGAATGGGTACTCATGAGAACACCAAGTTGTGTGATTTTACTAGCACTAATAATAGTGATTTTATCTGCACTCCTATTGCGCCACCTGCTCCTGCTGCAAATTTTTATGAGATTAAACCTGCTTTATTGAACCTTATTATGAAAGAGCAATTTTCTGGTGCAAGTACTGATGATGTTGCAGCTCATCTCAACACATTTGTTGAGCTATGTGAGATGCAGAAATATAAGGATGTAGAGAGTGATATTATTAAGCTTAAGTTGTTTCCTTTTTCTTTGAGAGGAAAAGCTAAGGATTGGTTGTTGTCTTTGCCTAAAAATAGTATTGATTCATGGGCTAAGTGTAAGGATGTTTTTATTGGAAGATACTATCCTCCTGCTAAGATTATAGCTTTGCGTAGTAACATTAAGAAGTTTAGCCAGTTTGATAATGAACATGTTGCTCAGGCTTGGGAAAGAATGAAATCTATGATAAAGAATTGCCCTACTCATGGACTGACTACTTGGATGATTGTCCAAACTTTTTATACATGACTAAATTTTTCTTCAAGGAACCTATTAGATTCAGCTGCTGGAGGCACTTTTATGTCCCTTACCTTGGGCGCCGCAACTAAGCTTCTCGACAATATGATGGTAAATTATTCTGAATGGCACACCGAGAGAGCTCCACAAGGTAAGAAGGTAAATTGTGTTGAGGAAACCTCTTCCTTGAGTGATAAGATTGATGCTATTATGCTTATGCTTTCTAATGATAGGACTCATGTAGATCCTAATAATGTTCCTTTAGCCTCTTTGGTTGCTCAAGAAGAGCATGTTGATGTAAACTTCATTAGAAATAATAATTTCAACAACAATGCTTATAGGAACAATTTTGCTAGTAACAATTATAGGTCGTATCCTTCTACCAATGGTAATGGTTATGGTAACTCTTATGGTAATTCCTCCAACAACACTAGGGCCGCGCCCTCTGAGCTTGAAGTCATGCTCAAGGACTTCATCGGTAAGCAAACTGCTTTTAATAAGTCTGTTGAGGAAAAGTTAGGCAAAATTGATATTCTTGCTTCTAAAGTTGATAGCCTTGCTCATGATGTTGAACTTCTAAAACTAAAAGTGTTGCTTAATGAGGTGAAAGAGAACAATCCTTTTGCCACTGCTAACGCTATCCAAGTTAGAATTGATGAAAATGTTAGGATGTTAGCAGAATTGCATGCCAGGTGGGAAAGAGAAGATGAGATGGCTAGAAAGATGAAGGTATGTACCATTACTACCTCTAATGATGTTGTTCCAAATACTAGCAATCCTCTTACTTTGATTGGCATAGAGAAAACTCCTACTCCTTGTGTTAAAAAGCCCAAAACAGCAAAAACTTTTTCTCAAAAGAGTGCTACATTTTTTCAGAGTATAGGAGATGATAGCTCTATTTCTTTTAATGATTTTGATGTTGATGGCTGCAATATATCTGAAGTTATTTTGTTCTTGCAAAAGCTTGCTTTGACTCCTAATGCTAGTCCTATAAATGTTGCTTTTAGTAAGCATATTACCAATGCTCTCATGAAAATTAGGGATGAAAAGTTGAAGCAAAAAAGCTTCTATTCCCAAGAAGTTAGAAGATGGTTGGGAACCCATCATTGATATGCATGTTAATGGTTTTGATTGCCATGCTTTATGTGATCTAGGTGCTAGTATTTCTATTATGCCAAGAAAAATTTATGACATGCTTGATTTACCACCGCTTGAAAAGTGTTATTATGATATTCCTATTGCTGATGTTGCTAAGAAGAAACCTTTGGGAAGGATTAATGATGTTCTTATTATGGTTAACAATAACCTTGTTCCCGTTGATTTTCTTGTCATGGACGTTGAATGCAATGCTTCATGTCCTATTATTTTGGGAAGACCCTTTCTTCGAACTGTAGGTGCCATCATTGATATGAGGGAAGGCACCATCAAATATCAATTCCCACTCAAGAGAGGTATGGAACACTTCCCTATGAAGAGAAAGAAATTACTTTTTGACTCTATTCTTAGAACAAATTATGAACTTGATGCTTCATCGCTTGATATTACTTGATTTGCACTTTCTGCGCCTAGCTCAAAGGCGTTAAAGAAAAGCACTCTTGGGAGATAACCCATTGTTTTACTTTTAGTTCTTTTTTCTTTTATTTGAGTCTTGGAAGTTATTAATACTGTAATAACCTCTCCTTATCCTTTTTATTTTGTTGTTGTGCCAAGATAAACCTCTAATTTGAGTGAGGTAAGATTTGGCGATGTTGCTGTCCTAAAACAGATTTCAGTGCTGCACCGTAAAAATTTGTGAAAATTCTCAGAATATCTTTTTGACCTGCGATTTCTTGTGCATATGCCCCAGGTTATATCAAACTTTCATTAGTTATACACTTTTTAATTTGAGCAACAGAAAACCCTCGAAAAAATCGACCTTTGTCAGCTGTTCTGTTTTGACAGATTTCTGCCACTATTTGTGTTTGCCTCTTTATCGCTTTCTTTTTGAGTTCTTTTGATCACGGAACTTTTGGGGAAGTTGCTACAGTAGTATATGCTTTATATGTGGTGGTTTTGAGTTGAAATCTGAAGCAAAAGGGGTTGATTTATTATTATGCTTACACTAATGTTGCTAATAGAATTGTGTTTAGTTTTGTATGAAGGAAGTTTTCAAGTGTAGGGATTGGAGAATGATGAGATGAGTTGAAGAATGGACAAAAGCTCAATCTTGGGGATGCCCACGCACCCCAAGAAATATCCAAGAGGTACAAGAGTCAAAGCTTGGGGATGCCCTCGAGGCACCCCTTCTTCATCGGCAAAAATCAGGTCACCTTTCAACACACTATATTTTTATTGCTTTATGCACTGTGCGTTTTTCTTGGAGCATCTTGTTTTTAGTTTTCAGTTTTATTTAGTTTTGTTTGCTGCAATAAATGGTTGGACCCCAACAAATTTCTTTTGGAGAATTTGCCTTTCTTTTCATTTGCCAAGAACACTCCGTTTTTCACTCTTGTCGTTCAACGAGTGTTCTCTTTTTCTAGAACTGCGTTTAGCTTTCATTTTTTGCCTTAATTTTTGTTCAGATCTTGTTATATCTTTATATCAAGGTGTATTTTGACATCTGGTCCATGTTGGTTTTCATCAAAAGAGTTGTTTCAAAAAGGTTCAAATGGTGTTGGAAAAGAGAAAAAATTTCATGCAAAAAAGTGGTACAAAAAGGAGCTTGTTTAGACTGCGGGCTAGGCTTTTGCATGTCGTGTTTGATGTCGTTTTGATAGTATGCTTAGTGGTTTTGCTGTAGCATGACTTGTCTCAAATGACTGAGATTGCTTAATGAGCCTTTGAAAAAATCATGCGTTGTTTTTATTATTTGGAAGCATTAATTTGGTTTTCTCCTTGATGCTTTATTTGGGTTGACTTGGCGCATGCTTACACATGTTTGACTCATACAAAGTCGCCATAAGCCTCTATGATTATTTAGTTTTTGACTTTTGATGCCATCTTATGCTTCTCTTAATGATGTTTTGTCGCTATGCATGATTATGGCCGTTATTGCTCTCTTAGTTGGTCGCTCCCAGTCTTTTGCTAGCCCTCATTTTGTACTGAGTATGAGCTCTACTCGTGCATCCAACTCCTAAAAACCAAGTTGTTCAAATGTGTCCACCATACATACCTAATAGCAATTTGCTATTCCAAAGTACATTAGACTTGCTTTTATCTATCCTTCAAATCAAACTCTTTTTGGTGTTATGCGAAAATTGGTCAGTAAAGCTCTCACGAACATGATGGCACACTTTATTTTTCTCGTTCTTAAAAATTTGACATTGTGGCTCTCTTATGTTGAGTTGTTATGCTTGCAAGTTGTAAGTTGGAAATTAGCCAAACCATGCCGTCATGGGGTAAGCTTTCAACATTGCATTTCTTATTTGAGTTGATATCGTGATCTTTTATTTATAGATACTCGTGATGTGAAATAAATTGGGAATCTTGCGGGATCATGGAGTTTGTATACGTGTTAGAGAAACGCCTGGGCCGCCAATCTAAGCCATGCATAATTCATGGTGGAAATTTACAGCATGCCCATAGTGAACATTCAACGACGCATATCAAAATAAAAAGCTATACCAATGGTAAATAAAAGAGATGCCGAGGTGTTCATTGTCTGTTTGTCCTGTCATTTTGATGTGGGCTTGTTCCATGTCATCGGGCACGGAGGTACCCCGTTGGCGGTTCTCGATGATACGTGTATACTTACAATGACAAGAGCTTGCTTGGGACTCTAAGTCGAGTAGCATGAGGTTTGGGTATTCGTACTTCACGGGACACGAGGTTTTCAACTTATGATTTGTCAAGCATATGCTTCATAATTGTACTCGCATTAACTTTAACCATTCAAGATGCCTTTGATGGGGGCAATGAGAGCTCAAAGCTAGTAAGTACCATAATTTTTGAAGGTTTATAAAACTTGCAATCACTGCTTCCCTATGCGAAGGGCCTTTCTTTTACTTTTATGTTGAGTCACCACCTTCTATCTTTATTTACCGTCTAAGAGAGCATAGTTGTCATTCTTAGTATAATGTGCATTGTCCCAAAGTTATCATTGATTGATTCATGATATTGGTTTCACTTGTTCTTAAATTACTTGTATCTAGTCGCCCTTTTAAACTTGAAGGTGTCCTATGCATTTATGTTTTGCTCTCTCATGAAGGACAAGCTGAAAACCATTTGCTTTGTTTTTCCATATGATTTGAACACACGTTTGACTTTCATTGTTTCATTTTCATGATCTTTCATTTGTGTTCTTTTTCATGTTATAACATGGTTGCTAAGTTCTTCTATCATGATTATGTCTTTCATGCCCATGTTTTAAGTTCTTTTGATCCCAGCACTCAATGCTTACATGGATGATCAAGATTGTGTTGGTGCATGTCACCTCAAAAATTATTCTTTTGTTATCACTTACCTACTCGAGGATGAGCAGGAGTTAAGCTTGGGGATGCTGATACGTCCCAAACGTATCTATAATTTTTGATGCTCCATGCTTGTTCTTACACCATATGCTTAGTGTTTTGTTACACTTCGTAGCATTTTTATGCATTTTCCGGAACTAACCTATTAACAAGATGCCACAGTGCCAGTTCCCTGTTTTCTGCTGTTTTTGTATTTCAGAAAAGTTACACAGGAAATATTCTTGGAATTGGACGAAACAAAAACCGAACCTCCTATTATTTAACGAAGCTTCCAGAAGGCCGAAGAGGAGACGGAGGGGGGCCACGGGCCGGCCACACAACAGGGCGGCGCAGCCCAGCCCCTGGCCGCGCCCCCTATGTGTGAGACCGCCCTGGTCCACCTCTAATGCTGCCCCTTTGATACGTCCAAAACGTATCTACTTTCCCGAACACTTTTGCTATTGTTTCTCCCCTAATTTGTGTGTTTTGAATGCAACTAACATGGACTGACGCTGTTTTCAGCAGAATTGCTCTGGTGTCTCGTTTTTGTGCAGAAATCCAACTTTCAGTAAAAATTCGGGAAAAATCATCAAAAATCCTATTTCACCAGAAGACCCACGGAGCCAGAAGACAGGAGGGAAAGGAGGCCTGAGGGGCCCTCACGCACTGGTGGCGCGGCCCAGCCCTGGCCGCGCCACACTGGCATGAGGAGGCTCCAGCCATCCTCTCGGCCTCCCCTCTCGCCTACATATACCCTCTGACGACATAATATCGGGGAGGGGGCGTTTTTCCCAGATAGACTTCCGCTGCGCCGCCGCCATCAGAAACCGTGATTCGGAACCAGAAACTCCATTCTGGCACCCTGCCGGGACGGGGATTCGGAGGAGATCTTCATCACCATCATCACCGACGCTCCTCCATCGACCATCCATGACTCCCCCATCCATGTGTGAGTAATTCCCCCGCTGTAGGTGAGGGGATGGTAGGGATTGGGTGAGATTGTTCATGTAATTTGATATGAGATTAATAGGGCATAGTGCCTAGTATCTTTATTTAGTGCCAATGACATTGTTGCAACTTGTTGTGCTTAATGCTTGTCACTTTGGGCCCGAGTGCCATGATTTCAGATCTGAACATGTTATTATTTCTATGATGATACTTGTTGTTTATGGTCTTACCTACAAGTTGTATACACATATTGTTGTCCGGAAACCGAGGTCCCAAAGTGACAGAAATTGGGATAACCGGAGGGGATGGCTATGATGTGAGGATCACATGTGTTCACCGAGTGCTAATGCTTTGCTCCGGTATTCTATTAAAAGGAGTACCTTAATAACCAGTAGTTTCCCTTGAGGCCCTGCTGCAACAGGCTGGTAGGACAAAAGATGTCGTGCAAGTTTCTCCTTGCGAGCACGTACGACTATATACGGAACACATGCCTATGATTGTTTGTACTAAGATGCTTTATCATTATTTATCTGCAATGCCCATGTCTCATTGATTTCATGATTTATCTTATCCATGCAACGCCCGTAATCCATCCCTATGCCTACAGTATTTGTTCCTACTGTTTACAACTGTTACTATTACCGCTGCTATTTTACTACTGCTGTTACTGTTTTACTACTGTCACCACTATAAAACTGTTGCTACTGATAAACCACTGTGAGCGAGACTGTTTCCAGGTGCAGCTGAATTGACAACTCATCTGTTAAGGCTTACATATATATTCTTTGGCTCCCCTTGTGTCGAATCAATAAATTTGGGTAATACTTCCCTCGAAGACTGTTGCGATCCCCTATACTTGTGGGTCATCAAGACTATTTTCTGGCGCCGTTGCTGGGGAGCATAGCTTTATTTGTAAGTTCACTTGGTATTCATATTGTTCGCTGCAATCCTTTTCATCATGGGTAAATCTCGTGATGGAAAAGTTCCTATATTGCCATCCACTACAAGAAGAGGTACGACTCTCAACACCTCTGTTGCTCTTGATTCACCATCTGTTATGAGTAAGTTGCTTACACCACCACACCCACACGCTACTGCTACTACTACTGCTGAGATTGAAAATGCCACTGATAATTTAGATGATGCTTCTACTGTGCTTGATGAGAGTGGTTCACTAGGTTCCTTTTTAGATGCTACTATTGCTAGAGCTAAGTTGGGAAACACCACTGTTACACCTGTTAGTTCACCTGAGTCTAGGGAATGTCCTAGTGATGATTATGATGATGATGCTTATATTGAGCTTAATGATGATTTTATTGCTGAAGCACGTGCTGCTCGTAATGCTGGTAATGTTAAAGAACTTCTTGCAAGACGTTCTGTTAGATATAATTTGTCTCCTGATCCTAAGTTTGCTGCTTCTCCCATAAATATTAGAGACAAGGATTATGATTTCTCTTTGGATTTATCTTACATATCTATTGTTGAGAAAACTCCTTTTTGTGGTACTAAAGATGAGAGTGCTATGGAGCACATGAATGAGCTTTCTACTTTGAGTAATTTGTTTTCTGATGATATTAAGCTCCGCACTTACTTTGTTGCTAAGATTTTTCCTTTCTCGTTGAAAGATGCTGCTAAAACTTGGTTTAATAGCTTGTCTCCTGGATCTCTTACTAGTCCTATTGCTTTGGTTAATGCTTTCTTTCAGAAATATTTTCCCGCTAGTGCTCAACATGCTGCTGTGCAGAAAATCTTTGATTTTGAACAGGGAAAAGGAGAGATATTGCCTGAATCTTGGACAAGGTTTTGTTCTTTAATTAGAGCTCTGCCTAAAGAACCATTGCCTAAAAATGAACTCCTTGATATATTTTATAATGGACTAACGGATGAATCTAAGTCATATTTGGATAGTTGTGCTGGTTGTATTTTCAGGGAAAGAACTCCGGCTGAAGCTGAAGAATTAATGGCTAAAATAAGCCGGAATCATGATGATTGGACTTTAGTTGAGCCAACACCAGCACCCACCCCTGCGCCATCTACAGAGCCTACGCCGAAGAAGAGAGGGATGATTGAATTAAATGGTGAAGTTATGAAGGAAGCTAAGAAATCTCTTAAGGAGAAAGGTATTAAAGCCGAAGATGTTAAAAATTTACCTCCTATAGAAGAATTATGTAAGCCAATCCCTCACTCATCTACTATTGAGGTACACTCTCTCCAACGCTTTGATGAAAGAGATATTCCTTATACTAAACCTCATGATCAATGCTTAGATGAGTTTGATAATTTTATTGTTAAGCAAGAAAATTTAATAGAATGGTGCATAATCATTTGTTGGAAAATTCTAGAGCTATTAACAAGTTGCAGGATATTGTGGAGAGAACCGCCAATGATGTAAAGATACTTGCCAAACATTTTCAAATGGTTCAAACACAAATTGATCAGCTTACCAAGGTGCAAAAAGACTTGCTAGTTAATGCTGCAAGAGAGAAGCAAGCATGTGAAATACGCACAAGAAGTGGTGCTGCTACTCAAGACCCATTATATCCTGAAGGACATCCTAAGAGGGTCGAGCAAGATTCTCAACGAACTGCAAGTGATGATATTCCTTCTAAGAAGAAGAAGAAGCATAAAACAACTGCAGAATCCTCTGATGCAGATAAAGATCCTAACAGTGTTTCTATTTCTGATGCTGAAACTGAACCAGGAGATGCTTCCGATAAAGAAGAAGTTGAAGAAGAAGTTGAAGAAGAACCAGAGAAGATTGATAAGAATGCAAAGTACACCAAAGAAGACTTCATTGCCACCAAGCATGGTAAAGAGAGAGAACCTTGGGTACAGAAACCAATGCCTTTTCCTAGTAAGAAACACAAGTCCAAGGAAGAAGAACACTACAACAGGTTTTGTGAATGGATGAGACCTTTATTTTTGCAAATTCCTTTGACTGATGCTATTAGAATGCCTCCTTATGCAAAGTATATGAAAGATATTGTCACTAACAAAAGGAAAATTCCTAGTGAGGAAATTTCCACACTACTTGCTAACTATTCTTTTGATTGTAAAGTTCCAGAGAAGCTTGGAGATCCAGGTATACCAACTATTCCTTGCTCCATTAAAAATAACTATGTTAGAACTGCTTTATGTGATTTGGGAGATGGAGTTAGTGTCATGCCTTTTTCTCTTTATAAGAGACTTGATTTAGAAAAATTAGTATCAACTGATATATCTTTGCAGATGGCTGATAAGTCTACTACTATTCCTATTGGTATATGTGAGAATGTTCCTGTTCAAGTTTCTAACAGTTGTTTAATATTAACTGATTTTGTTGTGTTGGAAATGCCTAAAGATGATAATATGTCTATTATTCTTGGGAGACCTTTTCTAAATACCGCAGGTGCTGTTATTAATTGCAATCAAGGAAAAGTCACTTTCAATGTCAATGACAAAGAGTATACGGTCTATTTTCCCAAGAAGATTGATAGGAAGAATGCTCTAAATTCAATCAAGCATGTTGAGACCATCAAAGTTGGTCAAATTATTTGTTCAGAGCAAAAGCCCAAGGAAGAATATCAAATTGTTATGGTTGGGACTATACCTATCAAAGTTGAGGTAACATAAGCATTTAGTGAAGTGCAAAGTTTTGCCTCATACAAAGTTAGTTTGGTAACAAGACTTGATCAACCTTGTTAACAAAGTGATTTTATATGAACGAAACTTCGTTTTCACCGCATCCACTCCACCTCACTTGTATCTACTTTCATCAATTATATCCCTTCAGTTTAGTTGCATGATTAAGAGTATCTCAGAGCTGCTGCACGCTTGGTTTTGTTTTGCTTGAAATCATTTTATTGTTGTTTTTCTGAATTTTTTTATTGATATGCCAATTTCTGAAAAATCCTCGAAAATAAAGTTTCTCGAAAAATTCCAGAAAATTCTTTATAAATTTTTATGTCAAAAATGGGGCAAAGAGACACCTGGGAAGCACCAGGTGGGGCTGCCACGCCACCTCACACATAGGTGGCGCGGCCCAGCCCTGGCCGCGCCACCCAGGTGTGAGAGGGCCCCACCTGGCCCCTCACTCATCTCTTCTTCCCCAGCTCTTTCTCTCTCCCAAAAACAACGACACACTCAGCTCAAACTCGAGTTCTTGTTGTTCTTCACCTCGATTTTTCGATCTCCTTGCTCAGCCCAACATTTATGCTGAAATTTGGATCATTTGTTCTCCGGTATGTGACTCCTCCACTTGTCCAAGCAGAATTTCTTTTGGTAATGTATATCTTGAGTATTTTAGCTTTGTAGGTGGCAGTATAAATGAGTATGCATGCTTGTTCTATTGCTTAGAAAGGTTATTTTGATGCATGATAGCTCTCTAGTAACTCACCATAGTAGTTTCCTACACTTGCTTGTCGTAAAATCACTTTTTATGAGTTTGTTAAAAAAATTCAGAGAAGGGAGATGGACAACTTCACATATGGAGAAGTGTTTGAAAGTGATGCACCAAGGTCATCAAGGCCTTCAAGATCCACCGCTCAATATAGGATGTCTTATAATGAGGATCTCATGTCACCAAACCTTGAAGGGGACGATGGAGATGCACATCCATCCACCTTCCCTTGTATTAACTTTTTGAGTGATGCAGGGATTCTTGATGATTTCTTGCTCCTTATTAACAGGGTTGGGTTGACTGCTTAAATGACAGATGAAAGTGACCAATATGCTATGCTTACAAAGATTTTCGTTGAAAGTTTTAAATTTACTAACGCTCATTTCAATCCTTCCGTTGCATTTAAGATTTATGATAAGTCTATCACCATGCCTTTGGGGAGGTTTTGTTCTATTTTAGGTATTCCCATGTTTGGAACGGCCAAGAGGATACAAAATCACCCTGCTGATTTGTTGGAGCTTTACCGAGGGGTGACCAATGATGATGACCGCACCGCACAGCGTGGCAAGATAAGAAACATTCAGCTCCTAGCTATTAGATCTTTTACTTACTATCTTGCAACTAGTGTACTTGGTAGAGAAAACACTAGCAATATCTCCAACTATCATTTAGCTTTTCTAGCTACCGCTCTTGATGTTGGAAGGAAGTATAACCTTGGTGCTGTTATTGCTCGTCGCCTAGCCGCTAGGGGACCTATTTATGGAGGTATTATTGCCACGCGCATTGTTGCTGAGCTAGGACTTTCTATTGCTCCTAATGATGTATTGTTGGCTCCACAGAGGCTTGATCTTGCTGCCATGAAACTCCATCATTTTGTTACTGCTAACTCATGTGCAGGAAAATTAGTTTACAGGATGTTATTTATTGATGGAGAGGAAAGGGAAGTTCCCTTGCCTCAGCCTAACTTGTTCAGCATTCACGTGAGGCCATGGTCGCGCACGAAGGAGGAGTTGGACGATCAGCTTAGGTTGCTTGGTTTCAATATCCAACATGGTGCGGTGGTCCAGGAGGAAGAGGAGGAGCAGGCTTATCACTTCACCACATACCACTCCGGGGCGTCCTCGAGCTCATATCAGGACGATGGTGCTTCTTCCTCACACTACGGAGGCGCCACCTCATGGCCAAGTTGGCCGAGTTGGGATTGATCTCCACTTAGGCCAAAAGCCTAAGCTTGGGGGAGGTATGCCGATGATGCACTCATCTACACATTATATTTTGTCGGACCCTTGTATATCCATGTTTCACCTTCTTTATTGTTCTAGTTCTTACTTCTGCTTTCCAAAACACAAAAAGACCAAAAATATTTCCGTTGTTTCTGTTTATTTGGTTCTTTGGTTTTCTACCTTTGGTTTGCTTTACTTGCTATTTTCGGTTTGCTACTTGAAAAACCCAAAAATATTTTGCTTTGTTTGCTATTCCCTTCCGCTCTTGTTTCAAAAATCGAAAACACAAAAATATTTGTTGTTCTTCTTCGGTTTTGTAAAGTTTGTTGCAGAGTTCAGTCCCCCGTTACTCCATTGGAGCTTGGTATTCACTTTATATTATTCAAGCCACACAAGTGAAGAGCAATAATGACGACATATGACAATCCGAGTTGTGGTAAGAGGCTGGTATGAACTCTATTTGTTTTCATATTTGTACATATACTCATTTATGTGGACATGCTTAGTCGGTTCATGTAAGGTATATGTTATCTAATGGATGCTTTGTAGTTCTTGCTTTCATATGATTAGTTTCAATTTACTATTAGCCTGTAGCATGTCATGCAGACGCTTGCATGCATTGTTTTATTCATAATATGGTATGTTATTGTGGTATCCTCCTCTAAAAGCTTCATTTGAATCGACTTGGCACATGCTCAAGCATGCACATGACTAAACAAAAGTCAATTAAGCCTCGATGATTTACTTTGCCTCAGAGTTCTTGTATCATTTTTATGCCTATATTAATTTTGTTTTGTCGCAAGCATGATTATGACAGTTTTTTGCTCTCTCGATTGTCGCTTCCCAGTCTTTTGCTAGCCTTCACTTGTACTGAGTATGAGCTCTACTCGTGCATCCAATTACCAAAAACCAAGTCTTCCAAAGAGTCCACTATAAATTCCTATGCGTGGTATTTGTAAGCCATTCCAAGTAAATTTTCATGTGCTACCTTTCAAAACTTTCAACTACTTCTCATTTTGTGCCACTGTTTTTAGCTCATGGGGACGTAGTGGTCGGAATTGCTATCTTCCATATTAAATTAAGTACCCCTCGACTAGGCAGCTTCATCTGCTTGTCACTAATTTTGCAAGGGAGCCGGTCAGACCATTATAACCTTAATTCTAAAAGATAGAAAAAAGGCACTCCTCCAAGGAATGTGAAAATTGGTGGGCACCCGATGGAATCGGTTAGCCATGGTTTGAGAAAGGAAAAAGGTGGGGAGGAGTGCCAAAGCTTTTTAAAAGAGCACCAATGTGCCAAAATTTCAAAGAACTCGAAACCGCTCTCACTTGTTTATTATGGAAGATAGCAAGTCCCCATTGCTAGCCGTTGACATGAAACAACCACCTCTCAAAATAAATTTTTATCTCTGTTTTACAAATGAAAAGCTCTAGCACATGTTAAATCCCTGCTTCCCTCTGCGAAGGGCCATTCGTTTACTTTTATGTTGAGTCTTCACCTTCTAACTTTTAAGCACTTCTTGAGAGCATAGCTGTTATTCTTAGTGTAATGTGCTTGTCCCAGAATACGGTTAATTGTGGTATAACTTTGATGCTTGTATCTTTGATATCTTTAACTTCTAGTCTTCCCTTGGACTTCAGAGGTGCCTCAGCATTTATGTTTTGCTCTACAAATAAAGGCAAGCTGGATACCACTCTTTCATATCATTTATGCATATTACAATCTTGTAGCTTCTTATGTACTTGTTACTTGTTATTAGTGCATTGGCACTCTTTCATAGCTTGCTTGACTATGGGGTGGCATTAGTTGCATATTTCTTATTATGAATTGCCTGAGTACTTGATCACATAGTTAGTATATATACATCATATGAGCAAATGTGTTCATGAAAGTTTCTTTTATCGCTCTCAGTTGTTAACTGAATTGCTTGAGGACAAGCAAATAGCTAAGCTTGGGGGGAGTTGATACGTCCAAAACGTATCTACTTTCCCGAACACTTTTGCTATTGTTTCTCCCCTAATTTGTGTGTTTTGAATGCAATTAACACGGACTGACGCTGTTTTCAGCAGAATTGCTCTGGTGTCTCGTTTTTGTGCAGAAATCCAACTTTCAGTAAAAATTCGGGAAAAATCATCAAAAATCCTATTTCACCAGAAGACCCACGGAGCCAGAAGACAGGAGGGAAAGGAGGCCTGAGGGGCCCTCACGCACTGGTGGCACGGCCCAGCCCTGGCCGCGCCACACTGGCGTGAGGAGGCTCCAGCCATCCTCTCGGACTCCCCTCTCGCCTACATATACCCTCTGACGACATAATATCGGGGAGGGGGCGTTTTTCCCAGATAGACTTCCGCTGCGCCGCCGCCATCAGAAACCGCGATTCGGAACCAGAAACTCTGTTCTGGCACCCTGCCGGGACGGGGATTCAGAGGAGATCTTCATCACCATCATCACCGACGCTCCTCCATCGACCATCCATGACTCCCCCATCCATGTGTGAGTAATTCCCCCGCTGTAGGTGAGGGGATGGTAGGGATTGGATGAGATTGTTCATGTAATTTGATATGAGATTGATAGGGCATAGTGCCTAGTATCTTTATTTAGTGCCTATGACATTGTTGCAACTTGTTGTGCTTAATGCTTGTCACTTTGGGCCAGAGTGCCATGATTTCAGATCTGAACATGTTATTATTTCTATGATGATACTTGTTGTTTATGGTCTTACCTACAAGTTGTATACACATATTGTTGTCCGGAACCCGAGGCCCCAAAGTGACAGAAATTGGGATAACCGGAGGGGATGGCTATGATGTGAGGATCACATGTGTTCACCGAGTGCTAATGCTTTGCTCCGGTACTCTATTAAAAGGAGTACCTTAATTACCAGTAGTTTCCCTTGAGGCCTTGCTGCAACAGGCTGGTAGGACAAAAGATGTCGTGCAAGTTTCTCCTTGCGAGCACGTACGACTATATACGGAACACATGCCTATGATTGTTTGTACTAAGATGCTTTATCATTATTTATCTGCAATGCCCATGTCTCATTGATTTCATGAATTATCTTATCCATGCAACGCCCGTAATCCATCCCTATGCCTACAGTATTTGTTCCTACTGTTTACAACTGTTACTATTACCGCTGCTATTTTACTACTGTTGTTACTGTTTTACTACTGTCACCACTATAAAACTGTTGCTACTGATAAACCACTGCGAGCGAGACTATTTCCAGGTGCAGCTGAATTGACAACTCATCTGTTAAGGCTTACATATATTCTTTGGCTCCCCTTGTGTCGAATCAATAAATTTGGGTAATACTTCCCTCGAAGACTGTTGCGATCCCCTATACTTGTGGGTCATCACCCTTCGCCTATAAAGACCCCCCGACGGGAAAAACCTAAATACCCGATCAATTTTCTAGAAACACATCGCGATCTGCCGTCGTCGTCGACCCGAGATCGAGAGGGTCCAGAAGCTCTTCCCGACACCCTGCCGGAGAGGGGAATCGCCACCGGAGGTCTTCTTCATCGCCATGCTTTCCTCCGGCGCGATGAGTGAGTAGTCTACCATGGACTATGGGTCCATAGCAGTAGCTAGATGGTTGATTTCTCCACCATGTGCTTCATGTTTAGATCTCGTGAGCTGCCTTACATGATCGAGATCATCTTTGTGTAATTCTACATGTTGTGTTTGTTGGGATCCGATAAATATTGGTGTTATGTTGAGTTGATGTGCTGAATCATATATCTTATGTTATCTCTATGTTGTTTATGATCTTGCATGCTCTCCGTTGTTAGTAGCTATCTTGGCCAAGTAGATACTAGTGACTCCAAGAGGGAGTATTTATGCTCGATAGTTGGGTTCATGCCTCTATTTAATCTGGGGGAGTGACAGAAACCTCTAAGGTTATAGATATGCTGTTGCCACTAGGGAGAAAACAACATTCTTGTGTCCAAGGATATTTGTTTTGTTTACATTACACACTTTGCTTAATGCAGTTATCTATTGTTCACAACTTAATACTCAAGGGGTCCTCGGATAATTCCCCGTGAGTGGATTATTAGTCATAGATGCAGTTGGATGGCGGTCTATGTATTTTGTTGTAATGCCCAGAGTAAATCTCATAGTGATCCTCGCGACATATGCACGTTATCTTTATTGTATCAATTGCCCAACTGTAATTTGTTTACCCAGCATGTTGTTATTTATTTTATGGAGAGACACCACTAGTGAACTGTGGACCCTGGTCCAATTTCCTTTACATTGTTACACCGTTTTACTATTACTCGCACTGTTTACTTTCTCGCATACTACTATTGCTTTCCACTCGATACGCTCATTCCTTTGTTTACAGTAAACCGGTGAGATTGACAACCTCATCATAAGTTGGGAGCAAAGTTCTTGGTTGTGTTGTGTGCAGATTCTGCGGTGCTACTAGTTGAAGACGCGCTAACAAGTATCGTTAACGATGCCTTTGTTGGAGTGTCACGAAGCTAGCAAGCATCACGTTCTTAAGTTTGGCTTTCTCCTACTGGACTGACAAAACTTGGTTTCTTACTGAGGAAAAACTGCTGCTGTGCTCATCATACCTTTCTCTTGGGGTTCCCAACTGGTCGGTGATCTATATATCAACACCGTCCGCATCACGGGTGCTTGTCCTCTTTGTCCTGGCCAGAGTGTCGAGTTCCCAAAGGCTCCACCGGGGAACTCCCTTGGACGATCTTGCCTGGAGATTGCTGGATTGGATGGGATTCAGTCGTGCGCACCCATGTTTTTTTTCCGACCGTTTGGTTTTAGGAGGGAGCGGCGCGAAGCTCTGCTATCTGTTGCCATCATGAGACAGCGTTCCATGGTGAAGTCAGGGGCGGAGAATGTCATGAAAGCCGAGTCAAGAGGACTAGTAATGGTGGTTCAAGTCTTTGTGGTGGTGAGGAATTAGCTTAGTGATTCAGGATTCATAGCAGCAGTTTGTAAGTGAGGGCGACAACTCAGGAGAAGTTCATAGTCCTACCTTTCAAGGTGAAAATCTAAGGTCTGGCCTTAATTAGTTGTGTTTGGCAATGACCTTGTTGAAGGCATTATTTTGAGAGCGGGAACTTTCTTCAGAGTGAAAACCTACGATCTTTGATCATGCGATGACGACGCTTGTGCAATGTTCCCATTTTTGGAGTTGTCGCTTTTGAAAAACCTGGACTTGAGGGGCTATCTTGGTGGTGTTTGTGCTGCTGCTAGATGGATTGGAACAGTGTAGCGAGAATTTTATTTTTTAGTTTTCTTCTTCCTATTTTGGCTGTGTACATCCGTACTATTATTATGGTATTGCATTGTTGTAGAGGCTGAATGTAATTGGTATCTTTGTGATATTGATATATTATTTTTATTAAAAAAATAAGTATATCAATATGGTAAATATCGGTAGGCTCGATAAACATATGTTAGTAAGCTCAAGTCTACCCGCCCATCGAGGCCAGGAGAAGCCCCTGCATCACGAGAAGTTCAAATCCAGAAATCTTGAAAAATTTGAAAGCCTGATTTTTCTGTAGATTTGAAATTTCTTCAAAACTATAAAGTTCTAAAAGTGGGAGCGGATCTTAAGACAAAAAAAGAGAAATTTGTCTGCCTGGAACCGAAAAACAGAGTCGCGCCATTAACCTTGCGAGCGTGTATTGCCTTTTCAAGGTGTGGCTGCCAATTACCCCAGCCCGACCATAGCAGTCTTACACATAGGCATAGCCTTACCAGGTGAGAGCAAGCGGGGGAGCTCCTCGCTGCCGCCTTTAGCGGTGCGGAATACATTCTCCGCGTACCTCCTCGAAGTAACGGGCATGGCCCATAATTGAATCGCTGCCTTGGTTCGACTGTTTCGTCTGTTCGCGATCAATCGTGGGACGCAACACGTACTCAGTTATCGTCCTGGCTAGCAAGCTTGTTAGTTACGATTTTGGCTGTATTCACGCACGAGATTTGGTCTTTTATTTTAGGTAACAACATCTGCCATGGACGTTGGTGTATGAAGACATGCCCCAAATTTGTATTTCTTTACAAATTTGAAATATAAATAAAGTTAAATTAGAACAAATTTAATATATGAACAAAATTTGAATTATGAACAAATTTAAAATATGAACAAAATTCGAATTATGAACAAATTTTAAAAATGAAAAAAAATTGAATTTTTTTTTAAAAAATGAACAAATTTGAAAATTGTAAAAAAAAATTAAATTTGAACAAAATTTGAAATCTGAACAAATTTGTAATATGAACAAAATTTGATTTATGAACAAATTTTATAAATGAACAAATATTGAATTATGAAATTTTTGAAAAAATGAACAAATTTAAATGTGAACATAATTGAAATCTGAACAAATTTATAATATGAATAAAATTTGAATGATGAACACATTTTAAAAATGAACAAAATTTTACTTATATTTTTTTCAAAAAATAAAGATTTGAAAATTGAAAAAAAATTAAATTTGAACAAAATTTGAAATCTAAACAAATTTTAAATCTGAACAAATTTGTAATATGAACAAAATTTGATTTATGAACAAATTTTATAAATGAACAAATATTGAATTATGAAATTTTTGAAAAAATGAACAAATTTAGATGTGAACATAATTGAACAAATTTAAAATCTGGCCGGATTCCTATACGCCGCCTTCTATGGTGCTAGTCGGCAGCGCCGCGTATCTGTTTAAGCCTTATCGCTTTTATTGGGCGAAGCCCATTAACACATAGGACGGTCTCTATTTTTTTCTTCTCGCTGTTTCGCTGCGGCTGTTGGTTGCGTGATGGTCGGTGATGTTCCTATGTTGTTTATTTTTCTTTTCTTTCCTTTTTTCCTTTTTTATTTACTTTTCTTTTTTACCCGAAAAATTATGAAAAATTCAAATTTTTTGTTCATGATTTTTTGGAAATTTATAAGCTAGAGATTTATGCTCTAAGAAGGTTGCCACACAATTCGTTGAATGGAAACTCATACATATAGATCGAGGCATAATTGTTGGTAATTATTTAGGAGTTGTACTCCTCTAAGGTCGCCCTTGTCTCACTGCTGACATGTATGCTATTACCAATCAAGGTCAGCATCCATCGCTGAAGGGTCATACCGGGACAACAACGGTTGATAGGTTGTATGGTATACGTTTTATAGCTAACATAAATGATAGCTAGCCCGAGAATGAGAGCAATTTTTTAGCAAGCCTTGGCTCGTGTCTTAAGATGCTGAAAGATATGTAGCTAAACCGTCACTAATTTCCTGTTGTCTTAAGACATACCATTCTGTAGGTGATTTATAGGTCTGAAATGTTATTAAGTGTAGCAAGCGGCACAAAAGGAAATGACGAGATTTTCTTATGTGGCCCTAAAAGAGAAACTACTCTACCTCACTCGGGTGTGGTATTCATTCCGTAATATCCATATGAGAGTAGAAAGGAAGATCGATCCTAACTAAACATTGGTATGGAAAGGCACTTGATGGTGTTTCGTCCAATGATGATTTCAGCGGATCCTAATCTAGCAATGTAGCGCCCTGCCTTATCAAAAGACAGAAATTCTGTGTATTTGTGCCATTCCCTCGATCAGTAGATAGCATCACAGTACAAAATAAGTAATCATTGCTATAGCATCAATAATATAACGTAAATCCAGTTACATAGGTCTTTAACCTTACGAGTACACATCATAAGCATAGTAGCAATGAGCCTCCATCTTCATCAAGTGCCACAGACAGACATGTTGGAATATAAGCTCGAGATCCTACTCCTGGTTCCTTACTCGACAATAAAACCTGCACGTTTGAATATGCAGCCCCAGATGGGTCAGTACAACAACGTACTGGCAAATGACACATATTTGGTGGCATTTGTGAAAAAACTATACTACATGACATTTGGCTGGTGGATCTCATAGGCCAATTTGCATAAAGCCAATTTTATCCTATACTCCTTTGCAAAACCTTTTCTCAAAATTTTAATTTATAAGGGTCGAAATAACCCCCAAATACTACATAGTTGCAAGTTATGTAGCACTGGGCGCAACTCAACAAAGTCTGAAGAACAGAAACCATCACCCCTCGGAGTGCATGGCCCTGAGCTTCTCCTGATAGTTGCTAGTCAAGTTTTAAAGCATTCAGAAATGGTGATGAGATTCTTCCGATCATTCCATGGCTAGAGACTCAATTGTCCATCCGAGGACGCGGCTAATCGATTAGATTTTAACTCCTTGCAAGGGTTGTGCACTTTCACCTTATCCTTCATTTTATGCCCATACATAAAATGAAACAAGACCTTTCAGAAAAAGTATTCAACCAAACTAGTCTGACCGTACCCCCTATATTTTACTACCACCTGCTGTCAGTACTCTTGGTTGAACCCTTAATCCTACTCTTTCTTGACAGAGCCCATATTATCATAAGGCTGCACTGGAAGTACTTTAATCATGGAAGCCTTATTAATCTCTTGAATCCTGAGTGGCCGTCCCGAGCGGCATCCTGAGCTACACATCTGTCCTAGCATGTGCCCTAGGATCCACCTACTTCACTTTCCATCACATACCACTCCACCCAGGTAGTTCATTTTAGTTGAAGTTGTTAATTTGAATTCACAAAACAACTTTAACATATATTCATAGCATGGCATCAAAGTTCATTGTAACTTTAGCATCTTACCAAGTGGAGTTTGGGGTTGGCTACACACTACTAGGATCTAGCATTTTATAAAGCAGTAAAGTGTTCCACCTATCATGCATACTAATAAAATAAGACTAGTGCATTGTAAAAATAGATAGGGAACATGTGTGTCACTTGCCTTTTTGAAGAATACGATCTTTCACTCTTCTCTCAACTAATCACGTAGCTCTTCACACAAGCTATAACACAGAAATAGCAATACATAAACAAATCATGCAAACACAATCAAAGAAACCAAACAATGGAAAAGTGTTTGTTTAACAATTTAGATTTATTGAGATGTTATGATAGAATGATATGGCAAAAGAATCATGAGTTGTGAGATATGGATTTAAGATCTTAGTTGGTATATGATTATGAATAGGGTTTAGGAATAGCTTAGGTGAATGGTTCACATAAGTGACAAATAGTGCAACAACTATACTATTGAATAATTGTGACAACTGCTATCCTTAAATAGCATATATTGCACTTAGGCAATGGGTAAAGATTCATGAAGTATTGTAGTACTCAATTAACTCATTTACTAATTGAATAGTTCAACACAAGATTGGTGAACAAGGATTAGGTATGGGTGGATGACAATTAAGAATATGGCTCAAGGGTTTAATAGGGTTCATGGAACATCATGAGAATAGATCATATGCTATGGTGTAGGTTATATTCATACCACACTAGCAAAGGTTGAACAATGGATTTGAGATGAACTCATATTCTACTCAAGTAGCACAATTGCAATTTGAATATATATGAACTAGACAAAATATGTTTAGATGAATAAGATATGGGTCAAGGTGTTGTCAAGATGGTATTTGATAGCTAACTAGGATCATAGGGTTTACTAAAGTAGAAGAAGACATTAATTGAAAAAGAAATAGAATTAATCCAATTAGGAAATACTCAAATTCTCATTTTAGAATTTGAATAATGGTGAAGTGGTTCAAGAAAATATGGAAGTGATGCTACTGGATAGCTTACAGTAAGATAAAGCTATAGCAATTGGAATCACTCAAAAATAAGTTATAGATTTCAAATTATGTTCAAATTCATGATTTGAATAGATTTGCATGCACAAAGTGTGTGCACGTATCAATTTTGAATTTTCTTGATCTTATGATGTTCTACATGTTGAGAGGATTCCAGAGACTATAAATTTATAATTTTTGGACACTTGGTTCAAAAGATATGAAATTAACAAGCTAACAGAAGGGTTTATCTCAATTTGAGAATAGATTCAAATTGTATACTGGATCTATGAATTATAAGTGCACTAATGGATTCTACACATTCTAAGGATTCTATTGATATATTATTTGTTATTTTTGGATGCAGGGATCAAAAGATATGAATTATCAAAGATTGGACTGAAATTTTATTCAAATTCCTGTTTTAAATTCTGTTTGAACCGGGGCTGGCCACGTGGCACATTCCCATTGGAGGGTACCGCTTCGGTTGGATCAGGGTTGTGAGCCGCTGGATCTTAAGTGAATCTTACGGTCCAGATCGCACCGTACCTCTTCAGTTTAAGTGACTGATCTGAAGCGTCGGATGGTGATCCGATGGACGAGAAAGAGCGAGGGAGGAAAGGCTCACCGTGTTAGGGTTACGGCGAGCAATCGCCGGCGAGCTGCGGTTCGGCTTCGAGCTCCGGCGAGTTCTGGTGACCTCTGGACAACGGCAACACCACGACGATGCTCAGTGTGGCGAGGAGATCTGGAAAACGTGGTCGCCGGGTTCGATTACTTCCAGAGAAAGGTGGAGGAGGCGGCTGGAGGTGGCGGCGCGCAGGTGAGCTTCGACCATGAGATGCTGCACTCGATCTGCTGCGGCTCAGACGAGGAAAAGAGGTTAGGGAGATGCGCCAGGGAACGAGAGAGAAGATAGGAGGGAAGAGGGAGCATGGAGCTCACCGTGGGCGCTGGAATCGGACGGGAAAACCAGCAGGTACGGTGAACTCCGGCGAGGAATTTCTCGAGCTCGGGAGCATCTCGGGCGATGGAGGAAAAGGAGTCGAGGGAGGAGATGCAGGGCCTTATATAGGTGGCCTAGCATGGGGAGGGGGTTAGGGTTTTAGGGACGGGGCGCGATCGGACGGCCGGACGGCATCGGGTTCGTCCAGGCCTCCTGCCAGAGGAAGAGGGAGATCCCGACAGGTGGGGCCCACCTGTCGGTGGAGGAAGAGAGGGGCAGCGGATACCCCTTCGGGTAAGGCTGAGATGGGCCGGGGCCGAAGGCTGGCCTGGGCCGGTTCGATTCCCCCTGGCCTTCTTTCACTTTTTTTTGTTTCTTTTCTTTTTCTTTTTCTGTTTTCTGTTTTCTGATTTGTTTCAAAGCCCTTTAGCAAATTTCATTCAAACCAACTCAAACAATTTCCTAAAATCTTCTAAAAGCCAGAACAAGGTTTTAAATCAGTAGCAAATATGTTTCCTGAAACAAAAATCATTTTCAAAAAGATTCTTTTAAATTGGCCAAGGTGCTTTATTTGCATAAAGCAAAATATTGTATTAGGGTTTAAAAATAATCCTTTTAAAATAAGGAATAATACTTTATAAAAATAATGTTTGAAATCAACTTTCAAACTTAGGGTTGAAAATGCAATCTTTAACACAAACAACTCCTTTGTTAATCAACCCTTTGCAAGCAAGCTTGCATAGGTTTGAATAAAAAGTAGGAAAATAGTATTTTTGAAACCTTTCATTTTCTCAAGGAAATTCCTCAAGAAATATTAGGGAGTTTGAAATGTTTTTGAAATAAAACTTATAAATAAACTCAAAAAGTTTTAAATCCCTATGGATTTTCAATCAACACATATAAAATAAAAGCAAAAAAAAATTCCCCCAAAATTTGATAAAATCTTGGGATGTTACAAGCAATTATTCTTAACTAGTAAGTTGCCTACAACTAGAACAAGCAAATGTTTTATATATGTTGGCAATCCATAAATTGGGAGTTTTCTTAACCTTTTCAACTAAGTTTTGCTTATAAAATAAGTCAATCTGGAAATTCCTCCAATGGAGTTGTTGTGCTTTTTGCATTATTACAGCATACAACATAATATCATGTACCAACATAGAATTAGTTTGTAGCAACATAGAATTAGTAGAATAAGATTGATTGTGGGTTGGTATCATCTTAGTGTAACACTCAGTTGAACAATGTGATTGGCAAAAGAGATTAACCAACTCATCAACCCTGATATAAGACAAAAGATCATTAAAGTCACGCACTTTAAAAAGTAATCTATTATTCAATGAAGAATATACACGCATATTTGATAGATTATTATATCTTGTAACTGAGGAACATTTGAAGTTAAGATCGTGGTAATGCATCATACTATTCCTTAGTAGACGATAACTATCATCTCGATTATGATTCGTGAAATAAACGTTAATACTCATTTTTTTCATTTTCACTACCCTTGTGAAACTACTTAACAAACTATGTAGTAACTGTGAACCTCTCTCTGTTATCATATTCATTACAGGGGTATTCACAGAAGATACCCATTGCATTTCCTTTCTAAGGGTTAGTTGAATAGCTTTCACCTCCGTGACAGGAGAGTATTCAATGCTAAATAAATCATCTTCCTTCAAAAGGATTGGTTGATTTGGTCTAACCATAATGAAAGCACCCGAATAAGGGATCTTTAATTGATGATAATGGTTCATATATATAAGTGTGAGTATATTAAGAACAATGAACGGCTTTAATTTGACCTTCTCTTCCAGATTATTCTTACCATCTTGGATTGTGATCATAGTGGAATAGTTACGTTTCAAACCTCTAATACACTTGAATCTAGAAATATTCTGAAACATTATGATCGTTTGTTTATTTATCCTTTGTGAGAAGACTACTAACAGCTAACGATTTTACCCATTCTGAATTGAGGCATTATTTCAATCAGTCTTGGAGGTCCTACGCTAGACTACATTCTCTTTTCTATAGTCTAATCCAGTATGTCACTAGACAGAAACCAGCTGCTCTCATCATTTGTAACCCAACCCAACCCATTCTTTGAACCATCGAAAATGAACGAACAGAAAAACAATATCATGAATGAACGAACAGAAAAACAATATCATGTTCCATTATGCTTATTTTCATGTTAGCTAACAGTCATCTTCTTCCACCAGAAGTTGAAATGCCTAATGTATTGCCTCCTCTTAACCCTTCTTTCCTTCTTGATCTTATCTTTACCTTGCTATCACTCGCTCTACCAAAACCAGTACCTCTAGCAACACCCTGGATAAGTATGGATCATATAAGGTATCCAGATATTAGTAATTCTATCATATCTCCATCTCCTATTGATCTTACCATCCCTCGACTCCACGGCAAGGCGCTTAGCACAACTCCTGTTTCCCCATGACAGGATCTTCCAGTTCAGGGATACCTTAACACCATTTCCAAGTATGTATTTACTAACCTGAAACGATAGATATCCTAGAAATCGATTGACTCTTTCATTAGCTTGTAAATTCATTGTGTGAAATAACTCCCAAATTCATTCCTCTCCTATTTTACATCGATATTCATACCATATTTCTTAGAGCTGGGCCATTTTCCATTATATCACCCTTACACTCAGAAAAACATGCTTAGGACCATTTGAGTTGAACACTAAAAAATCTTCTGCTCTCCACACTGTTATTTCTCCCTCAGTTAGCGTTAATAATAATCTTTCATGGGGAGTGCAAGGTAAGTAGTATGGTTCATCACTTTCTATCTCTGATATACTTCCAAAGAGATTGAATTCAGACAATACCTTTGATGGATCGATATATAAATCCTCATATTCATCAGGAATTGGTAGAATCACTTCACTACCCAACCGGTATAATGGATTTTTTGGATAGAGTTTCCTAAACTTTTCATCAAACTGAGATATTAAGAATATATGAAATACTACTTGTGATAGTTCACCTATCAATGGAATATGATCCAAATACGGTTCATTTACGTTCCTATATAAAGTATGCATACTTGGTAGGTTCACAAAGCTAGAAATCAGTTCTTTTTCTAGAGTGGTGAAACCAATGGTATTCATTACAGTATTAAGTACTTTTGTTTTTTCAACCTTATAAATGGATAAATCAATCTCTAATCTTTATCATCGTCAATCTCACCCTCGCCTGCTTGAATCACACTAACATAACCATCTGCATCAAGGAATAACTCTGACTTCTCACGGTTAACCTCCAGGCACCCGCCATCATGCTCTAAGACATGAATAAGTCCACTTAGATTCACATGATTTAAGATGTTGCGAATCTCATCTCTCTCAACCAGATATGAATCATTGCTTGTTGAAGCTAGAAGGACATTGGTATCCCATCTCGTATAAAGAACATCCTCATATTGGGTCAGGACCTCGCTATCAAACTGATATTGAAAAAAGATATCCAGGAGGACGTCACTTAATTCACCTATCAGTGGTATACAATTATCATATGGAATTGGGAGGTTAGTCGATGCATTATATATCGGAAGATATATAAATTTCTTTAAGATATTCGAAATCACTCCCATATTATGTAGACACTTTAATGTACTCCATACACGTTCCGTAGAAACATGTTTGATACTGGGACTCAAATCCACAGAGATTACTCGATTCACATCAGTTTTACCATTCCAGAACTGCTCGTGGTAAGTCACCATTTCATTATAATGAGTTAATCTATGCGGAAGATTGTTTCTTCTCCATAGAAATTGCTGCATTAAGATATTAGCTAATGCTTTAAAAAGCAGTACATCTACTGGAAGAGATGGCACACACACACACATGGCCAATCACCAGCATAGATGAGTGGGCGTCTCGCACAACAATAGCCTTGCTCATCATGCCTTTCAAGAGTGAAATGTTCCTGCATATTAATATCTCTACCATATTTATAGGCTTGGTATACCAAAATGGGATGAAATTCAGAATAACCATCGTTTATACGTGACACCATGGCATTTATTTCAGCGGGTAAGACGCCCCTCTGCTCCACACCTCATTCGAATTATAGATTGAGTGAATCTCATTAATTCACTCTAATTTATATAAACTACCATGAAATTTCCGAAATAAGAGTGAGGTTGTGATTCCTTCTAGATCCAATTCGACTTTGTGAGATAATACAAAAAGTGGTCATCATATCTTCTATTCATACTCTTGGTAAGTTGGCTGGTTTTTTGGTTTGCGTTCATCCCTTGGAGGTTAGGATCCCATGAACCAGGAGCGCCAGCACCGGTTCCTCGATCTTCCTACTAGAGGCATGGTCATGGCTTGAATTCATTCCTTGTTCTGTTGTGGAATCGAACCACTAGCACAAACTGGATTTCGAGTCCAGGGCGCTCCAAAGGATTTAGAGTCCTTTTACCAACCAGAACCTCTCTTTCTAAGTTATGTTTTTTTTATTGATGTCAATTTCCATTCATTTAGTACGAGATCGCTTCACACCTCGCGGTGCTTACACCTCTCGCCTATCGAAGTTCTGTTCAAAAACCTCATACGAGAACTTGTATAGAGAAGGATTTCCCGCGGCGCAGCAGTTCTTCCATACCAACTTAGCTGCCCGGCGCTGCTATTGGCATAACAACCGGTACACCATAGGTTGACCCAACCCAGTCCTCTCGTCCTAGGGTTGGCTCCTCGCAGTTCTCCCTTTAACACCAACGGTAGATAGGAACCGAACTGTCTCACGACGTTCTAAACCCAACTCACGTACCACTTTCATTGGCGAACAACCGAACCCTTGTGACATTCTTCAACCCCAGGATGTGATGAGTCGACATCGAGGTGCCAAACGACTCTGTCAATAAGAGCTCTTGGGAGTCATCAGCCTGTTATCCCGGGCGTACCTTTGATCCGTTGAGCGAGAGCCCTTCCACACGGGATTCCCTCTGATAGATCTTGGAAATCCCTTCTTTTCTTCCCCAGTAGTAGTCTCAACTCGCGGGTGATCCCTTTTATAAGAACCAGTTGCACTCTGGTCGAGTAAGAGTCAAGGGCAGCTAGATCAATGCCTGCGGATCCCGGTAATGGGGTCGGATGGAATGTTTTGATATGCTAAATTCAGCTGGAGGACTTCGTGTTCATCTGAGGCTATGGCCGTAGGGGAAGGAAGCTTAAAGCAAGAAAGAAGGGTGGTGAAGGTCGAGAGCCAGATCTAGACCCACGTTGAACAGACTCGTATGCATTCCTTTGTGCTTTATGGTAAGAAAGGTGCACTGATGGAAGCTGGCTGCCGTAGTAGGAGAAACTGGGATATCATATCCAATCTCTCGGACCAACTGAAGGAAAATGGTAACATTCACTCAGCTCGAAGTCTTCGTCTAGAAGAAATCTTTCACCCAATACCCTGTGGGACCCGGGACAAGAACTACATTGGCGAAGTAGACTAAGGACAAGAACAAGAGTGATTGTCCACTCAGCAAAGGTAAGGGGCAACTGTAAGAATGGGTCGCAAGGGCACACCTCCTAGGCGTTTTAGAGCACGTTCTGGCTTTCCGATTGGGCTTATGGAATGGATGAAGAACCAACGCACGATTCGTTTCCTCGCCGCTTGCAATCCTTTTTATCGCTTCAGCTCATTCTTTCTATTTCACATTTCTTCTACCTTGTGAATTATGTATTTCGGGGAAAGCAGTAAAGGAGCACTAAAGCAATGGTTCCTACTTTTCCACTTCCGGGATCAGTGCATGCAGTCAAGAGATACCCTCCGAATCTGATGTTTCACTTGGCGCCAAAGGGACTACCACTATATTCCTTCCCTAATGATTTGAAGATTCTATTCCTCCGGATGTTTACGACTTCAATAACAGTCTCGAACTGGAATTACGTACCTTGACTCATAGGAAGTCAGACCGCGGTGTTAAGAAACATACCTATTTTATTCATCGCTAGAAGCCAATCATTACCTAAGGTTTCTTCCGCGGGTTTCAGGGTCGAAGGAACTATTTCTAACTGTTGACTCGAGTGCCAGGCCTTTGAACTCTCAGTATGTTAATTCTCTGGCTCGGTATCTTCCCAAAGAGACTCGCTCTGGTGGACCATGCTTACTGATCCTCATGATCTTTGTTTGATTCTGTCACGTCTAAATCAGGTCCTGAAGCCGCTCTAAGTGCATTCGCGGGTGGAGACACATACCTGGGTGTTAAATGAGATTTCTGTTACCGTTTCCCTTTCCTTCTTAAATAGAAGTTGGCCCTGTTCCATCAACATTACCAACAACGGAGTCTTTCGTTTCAAGCTGAGCCTATTTGTGCAAAATTGGTTATAAACCGAGGTCAATCACTGGAAATGCCTACCCCAAAAGCGGATATAAAAAGAGAATGATTGTTCATAAATCAAATTTTGTTCATATTTCAAATATGTTCAGATTTTAAATTTGTTTAAATTTCAAATTTTGTTCAAATTTAATTTTTTACAATTTTCAAATTTTCATTTTTTGAAAAAAATATAATTCAAATTTTGTTCTTTTTAAAATTTGTTGATAATTCAAATTTTGTTCATATTATAAATTTGTTCAGATTTCAAATTTTATTCACATTTAAATTTGTTTATTTTTTCAAAAATTTCATAATTCAATATTTGTTCATTTATAAAATTTGTTCATAAATCAAATTTTGTTCATATTACAAATTTGTTCAGATTTTAAATTTGTTTAGATTTCAAATTTTGTTCAATTTTTTTTCAATTTTCAAATTTGTTCATTTTTTGAAAAAAAAAATAATTCAAATTTTGATCATTTTTAAAATTTGTTCATAATTCGAATTTTGTTCATAATTCAAATTTTGTTCATATATTAAATTTGTTCTAATTTAACTTTAAAATTTGTAAAGAAATACAAATTTGGGGCATGTCTTCATACACCAACGTCCATGGCAGATGTTGTTACGTAAAATAAAAGACCAAATCTCATGCGTGAATTCAGCCAAAATCGTAACTAACAAGCTTGCTAGCCAGGACGATAACTGAGTACGTGCTGCGTTCCACGATTGATCGCGAACGGACGAAACAGTCGAACCAAGGCAGCGATTCAATTATAGACCGTGCCCGTTACTTCGAAGAGGTACGTGAAGAATGTATTCCGCGCCGCTAAAGGCGGCAGCGAGGAGCTCCCGCGCTGGCAACTAGCGCCACAGAAGGCGGCGTATAGGAATCCGGAATCCCGGCGAGCGGATCTTTCCGAACCGAACGGATATCAAACGTGTTTCGGAAAAGTACTAGTACGCCAATTTGACATGTACACAGTCAATGACGCTCTGCGTCTGCCAGATTTCGTCTGAACATTGCGTGCAAGTCAAAGCCCGCAAAAAAAGAACCACGAGCTCGGAACTTTTCCTCCAAGCCACAAACCAAAGGTGGAATGATGAAGGAAAGTGCCGGAGCCCGGAGGGGACGAAAATTCCTCAAAAAAAATGTGCCAACAACGGAACGCATCCGTGGAGCAACTTGTGCCGCAGCTCGCACTTCCACCTCGTCCACACATCAGAATCTATCGCCGCTTCTTAAACTCACATTTGCCAAGCCGAATCAGGAACACTCAAACAACGGACCCATCACCAGTTCCTTAAACGCGTTTGTTTACATCCGATTCTCCGAACCAGCTAGCACGCCAGCCTTGCTGCCGCCGCGCTCGCGTTCCGCCATGGGTTTGGCGATGGGCAAGCTGATGCTCGGGAAGATCATCGCGGAGACGCCCAAGCACGAGGTGCTCGGCACCGGCGCCGGCTACGAGATCCGCAAGTACCCGCCGTGCGTCCTCGCCGAGGTGACCTACGACCCCAAGGAGATGAAAGGCGACCGCGACGGCGGGTTCCAGGTTCTCGCCAAGTACATCGGCGTCTTCGGCAAGCCGCAGAACACCAAGCCCCAGAAGAGCGGCGAGCCCGAGGAGATCGCTATGACGGCGCCGGTCATCACCTCCTCTGGTGGCGGCGGTAAGTCCGAGGCGATCGCCATGACCGTGCCTGTCATCACCTCCTCCGAGCCCGAGCCTGTGGCGATGACGGCGCCGGTGATCACGGCGGAGGGCCGCGAGGAGCAGACGGGGAAGGTGACGATGCAGTTTCTGCTGCCGTCCAAGTATGCTAAGGCAGAGGAGGCGCCGCGGCCGACCGACGAGCGGGTGGTGCTGCGGGAGGTGGGGGAGAGGAAGTACGCGGTGGTCACGTTCGGCGGGCTGACGGGGGACAAGGTTGTGGCGGAGAAGGTGGAGGGGCTCAAGACCGCGCTCGAGAAGGACGGCCACGCCATCACGGGCCCCTACGTGCTCTCCCGCTACAACCCCCCATGGACTCTCCCGCCGCTGCGCACCAACGAGGTCATGATCCCGGTCGAATGATTATCCGTCGAAGTTGGCGCACTTCAGTGACCCGGGCCGGGGAGTGATTTGTGTGCATTAGCAATTTAGCATGTACTAGTAGTGTTTCCTTTTGAACTGTTGTTTTTGTACTCTTGTATGATAGGCGCGTATTTGGTTGGTGCAATAAATAAATGAATGATCTACTGAATTTTGAATTTTTGATAGCTTCAGCTGATACGCGTTGATAATTTGATATTGACATCTGAACGAAGTAACAAAGATTTATATGTGTCTCTTGAAAGCGGGAACACGTCAGATATCACACTTTATTAGTTCAATCGGAAGCACGAACCCGATTAAAAACATGTGTACTGCCGTACTGGCCTAGCAGTGTTCTGCCGCCTTGCACGAGAACAGATTGTTCTTTTTTTCTTTCTCAGAGAGCAAACCAATCAGTGTCTAAACTACATATAAAAAAAGCAAACTTAATTTTCTTTAAAGCCACACGATAAAGTGTACATATGATAGTAATTAGGACCATCCGATCTACTAGTACTTAAATTAAACACATCGAATTGTCCACGAAGCATTAATTGTATCAATGGTTGAGATTAAATGTTCTACCGGCGGACAACCATGTTATGTCGACAAATAAATTGCTCAGCGTCCCCCGTTTCGCTCCCTTCCATTGTGTCTAACCTGCCGGTGTTATACGACCGAATCCCTCTTCGTGAGCCCCAATAATCAGAAGGTTGGTAAGACTCGCAATCAGCAGGATCCAGTTTTATTGCAAAATTGTTGAGCTAAGAGAAATTCAAACAGTACATCCATTGATGTGCATGTTGTAGGGAGGATCTGATACTAGCCTGCCCTCTGTACGTTGAGCACTCAGATCCTTTTTGTGTTCACGTGGACAGAGCAGCGAGCATGTAAAATTAATTTCACTTGCAATTTGGTACGGGTGGAAGATGGTTTTCTGGCACATGGTACTGAATGGTGGATATGCAGGACTTAATAAGCCAGTTTCGCGACATCCTACAACTAGTAATCTTTGAAGAATTTAGCCGTGCCTCCTAATTATCGATGAGAGACAGATGATATAGATACTACATATTATCTCCGTCCTAAAATGTAAGTCTTTTTTAAAGAGCTAACTTAGCTTTAAAAAAAAAAATTGGAACAGAGGTAGTACCTTGCAATCCTGACACTGTCGAGTCATTCATTATTTCATATTGCTGTTTTAAAATAATTTTGTAATATTTCGGATGATTCTTTTTATGAGAATGTTGCGCCCTATTTTGTACCTTGGTTTGCATACATCTATATGAGTGGTACCATTTGTCCGTTTACATTTTCTTTTATTATTTGCTTGACCATTTAGTAGGGGAGTGTCCGGTCTAATTTGCACCCTATTATGCATTGAGCTATTTAGTAGAACAGAATTGAAAGCATGCACCGATAATGAATATTTTTCCTTGCCAATTGCTATTGGACCGGTAGGTATCTTGCTACCATCCCTTAAATCAAATTTATTCTGTTTTGGTGGCTAACTGATATTTGTAGAAATTTCTTCATAGCTCATGTATGTACATATCACCATGACACCATAGGATATCCACCTTAATTTTAGAGGTTGTGTCTTAGGCGCCGGTGTCACACCAACCACTAAACCGTCGCTCCAGTCCCTGAATAGGAGGTTGCACGTGCAATTTTACTAGTTTTAGTAAATGATCTAACTTCTTTGACATACTAAACATTGATTGGCAATCTGAATAAACATGAAAAAAATACTCTCTCTGAACACTATTACTTGTCTCTAGTATAGATGTATCTAGATACATCCACATTAACGATAGATAATAGTGATCAAATGGAGTAGTAAAATTAAACACTACACCATGTTCTTTGTAGATCCCTGTTTCTATCCCCATATTCTATGTTAGGATAATCTTGCCTCTAATCAAGTTAGGTTGCAAAGTGTGTTGGTCGTGTAGTCCTAGCAAGTTTTAAGTTAATATCCTAGTTGTAATCGGCTTGGTGTCCAGAGTCTAGCTGATCTCAATTCGGTATACTTGGCAAGTGATGTTAGTGCGTGCGTCCTAAGAGTCCTGTAATGTGTTTGGTACTAGTGCGTGTAGGTTTTTTAGTACCAGACGGTTTAGGTCCTCTACGTCGGTAATGTGCATATATAAATATGCACCGGTTGTATCAGAAGTTGTAACATCGGAGATTGAGAGAACAATGAAAAGAAATAAAGGAAAGTTAGAGCGTGTGATACGCACGTTTGGCGATAAAAAGTAGTCTCCACGTGTGTTCGTTTAGCTTCATGGGATTGATCTGTGGGCGAACCCTAACAATTGGTATCAGAGCGAGGTCGAGGATTTGAAGCTACGCTTGCCCCAGGGAGGCGACCCGTACTAGCGCCTCGGGGCGGGCGACCGTCGGTCGGTGGAGCGACCGTATGGAGATGGCGAGCACGTCATCATGGGCGAGGAAGGGTCGACGGGGAGCTGTCGTCGGCAAGGTGGTGGATGTGGATGATCGTTGATGGGAGAGGTGGTGCCGAGGTGTGGTGCGGGAGTCCCATCAAGATCATCGTCCAGGTGAGTATGAGTCAAGGTCATGATCGTGCGAGTTGGCACATCGAGTCGGCGTCGAGTCTGTGAGTCGTCGTTGTGTCCACGTGCTCGTTTCTGTGAGGATCCGTTGCAGGTGAAGCGTGTCACATCATGTTGCTGTCCGGTGCTAGGTGCGACCGAGGGTCTCGACGAGAGGGTGGCGATGCTCCGTATGTTGACAATGATCAGTTAAAGGGGAGTCTCTTTAATGAGGACCTGTCTCCACATGAGGCTGGAGTGGCCGAAGGTGTCCACAAGGTAGCCGGCATGTGTGCGTTAGGGGTGGCCGAAGGTGTCCGCCTGGCAACGTGACTGGGAGTCTAGATCATACGTCGAGTTGATTCGTCATGACGCGAGTCTGCAAGGAGTCAAGATGAGAAGAAGCTCAAGGATACGACAAGTCAAGATTAGGGAGAGATTGTTAGGATAATCTTGCCTCTAATCAAGTTAGGTTTCAAAGTGTGTTGGTCATGTAGTCCTAGCAAGTTTCAAGTTAGTATCCTAGTTGTAATCGGCTTGGTGTCCAGAGTCTAGCTGATCTCAAGTCGGTATACTTGGCAAGTGCTGTTAGTGTGTGTGTCCTAAGAGTCCTGTAATGTGTTTGGTACTAGTGTGTGTAGGTTTCTTAGTATGGGACGGTTTAGGTCCTCTACGTCGGCAACGTGCATATATAAATATGCATCGGTTCTATCAGAAGTTGTAACACCGGAGATTGAGAGAACAGTGAAAAGAAATAAAGAAAAGTTAGAGCGTGCGATACACACGCTTGGTGATAAAAAAGTAGTCTTCACGTGTGTTCGTTTAGCTTCATGTGATTGATCTGTGGGTTAATCCTAACAATGTGTATCAGAGCGAGGTCAAGGATTTGAAGCTACGCTTGCCCCGGGGAGGCAACCCGTACTAGCGCCTTGGGGCGGGCGACCGTCGGTCGGCGGAGCGACCGTGTGGAGATGGCGAGCACGTCATCATGGGCGAGGAAGGGTCAACGGGGAGCTGTCGTCGGCAAGGTGGTGGATGTGGATGATCGTTGATGGGAGAGGTGGTGCCGAGGCGTGGTGCGGGAGTCCCGTCAAGATCGTCGTCCGGGCGAGTATGAGTCAAGGTCATGATCGCGCGAGTTGGCACATCGAGTCGGCATCGAGTCTGTGAGTCGTTGTTATGTCCACGTGCTCGTTTCTGTGAGGATCCGTTGAAGGTGAAGCGTGTCACGTCGTGTTGCTGTCCGGTGCTAGGTGCGACCGAGCGTCTCGACGAGAGGGTGGCGATGCTCTGTATGTTGACAATGATCAGTTAAAGGGGAGTCTCTTTAATGAGGACCTGTCTCCACATGAGGCTGGAGTGGCCGAAGGTGTCCACAAGGTAGCCGGCATGTATGCGTTAGGGGTGGCCGAAGGTGTCCGCCTGGCAACGTGACTGGGAGTCTAGATCATACGTTGAGTTGATTCGTCATGACGCGAGCCTGCAAGGAGTCAAGATGAGAAGAAGCTCAAGGATACGACAAGTCAAGATTAGGGAGAGATTGTTAGGATAATCTTGCCTCTAATCAAGTTAGGTTTCAAAGTGTGTTGGTCGTGTAGTCCTAGCAAGTTTCAAGTTAGTATCCTAGTTGTAATCGGCTTGGTGTCCAGAGTCTAGCTGATCTCAAGCCGGTATACTTGGCAAGTGTTGTTAGTGCGTGCGTCCTAAGAGTCCTGTAATGTGTTTGGTACTAGTGCATGTAGGTTTCTTAGTACGGGACGGTTTAGGTCCTCTACGTCGGCAACGTGCATATATAAATATGCACTGGTTCTATCAGAAGTTGTAACACCGGAGACTGGGAGAACAATGAAAAGTAATAAAGAAAAGTTAGAGTGTGCGATACGCACGCTTAGCGATAAAAAGTAGTCTTCACATGTGTTTGTTTAGCTTCATATGATTGATCTGTGGGCGAATCCTAACATTCTATCCCCATATTTGACATCTCAACATTCATCCACACCTTTGGTGAATAAGCTGAAAAGAAAAGTTAAACTTGCACAAACTAGCTAATCTCCAAGATTTCGAAGAGCCACATAAGTTGCACACTCAATGGTTGAGCACTATGAGATCAGGGGCGGAGCCGCACCTGGTGCTACTAGCACCAGTCCATCAACGTTGTGCACAAGGAAAATTCTAAGACATCTAGCTCACATGCTTGCAGATCACACTAGCCTAGCACCACCTAGCATGTCTTAGCACTATTCTCTGATCATTTCTGGCTCCGCCCCTGTTTGAGATTGTTGAACACATCATGGGCCATGAGCTGGTGTTAGATGTTATTGGCACAACTCTATCCTCCATATTCGGTAGTTTAGCTATATTCGTAGTTTAGGATCTATAACACATACGTGCATTATCTATACAAGAGGCTTCCAACCATTGAAATCAGGTTCTTTACATAAATTGTCAGCAAGGCTCAAAATGAACTTCTAATCTGCAATATTTCTTCGCTCGCTAAAATGAAATACCATAGACATTTCCACACCATATCTCTCATTACTTGAGGGGGATTGTCATCTTTATTCTCTCTTATTTTTGTATTTCGCAAACTCTGCCAATTTGTAGTTTTCTATTGATTACAAAATTTTCCTTTGTTGCATAATTAGCAAGAGGAGAAGAAAACTGGAGGCAGGTGTTAGAAATACTACTCCCTCCCATTATTACTTGTCTATAGTATGGATATATCTATATATATTTTAGTGTCTAGATACATCCACATTAGTGATAGGTAATAGTGGTTGGAGGGAGTATATAATTTGCTTCTGTTTAATTGTCTAAGAAGAAGAAATGGTATGGAGTGGTATGGTGCAGTGACAAAGAGATAGATTTAATGCTTGGAGCCACGTGCCAGAGATGGTGAGATGAACATGGTTTCTAAAAAGGTAGATTGTACTTGTACTGTAGACAATATTGCTATTAGCTCCCAAGATCCCTAAAGCCTTTGGAAATATATCAAACCCACAAATTCAACTCAGAAAAATGTACAATCGCAATAGAAGTACCCAAATCATGCTAACAAGATCTTTGTAGAGAGATGAGAGAAGGCCAAGACCAAGCGGTGATATGCACGCATCTTGACTTTGTTGCTTCCACCAGTTCATCACAAACTTTCTTCGACCATTCTTCCTTGGTCATTTCATCACACCAAAGAGATGTATGAGTGCTACAAATCCTCATTATGATACTAAGTTAAGAAGAATTCAGGACCAATTGGATCAAAACAAAGGGAAATGATCAAGTCAATTATCCAACTACGATTTGATCCAATGTGAAATCTACATTTCTGATGCCTCCCACTCTCATGTTTCCTCTCTCTTGCTCTCTTCTCTCCCACTCCCAGCCTCACTCTCTCTCCTCTATATAGGAGGAGGATTATGATAAGGAGGACAAGGAGCAGATGAGAACATAAGGCATAATTTAAGACTCAACATATTATTGTGATTGAATTTATAGTCCAAGAACATGAACATGAATATGTACCGCAACAAAAATTTGAGGATGGTTGAAATCTTGATGCTAACTGTTAGGTTTAACTAGCAAAGCGGCCCTCGCAAATGCGAGAGCATCATTTTACGTGTCACAATTAATAAAGAAATAAATAAATAGTTTTGTATATATTTTTGTTATATGTTACAAAATTATACAAATCTGTATCAAACACAAATATATATTACGCTAAAATAAATTTCCATGTGTGTGGTCAGATTTTTTGTTTTGGGTGAATCATCATTGTGGCATTTACAGAAACAATATTATAATCATTACATGTGTCACTCATTGAATAAATTTAGTCTAGAAGCTAGCCAATAGTTTTTATATGATATTGGATTATTATGCAGTACCTGAACATCATCATGCACTCATGTGAATGGTAATTATTTTTTTGGATGGCAATGACCGTGTTTAGTAAAAAGAAAATATTTACCGTCAACGTAAATAATACAATATGGTGTTTATGTGATGTTTCTAAGGGAAGCTAAAACACATTTTTCAAATGATGTAGAAAAATAAAACCCGTTAATAATCCATGTAAAAAATTAATGTTTTCTATTTTCTCAAGGCCTTTCTTTCACTTGTTTACATCCTACGTTCTGAATTTTCTCACTTTGCGGAATATGAAAATTTATACATTGATAGTCTTCACACTGAGACACGACGTTAATAAACCTAAGAGATGATTGACTAAATTTTTTCTACAACATCATCTATTTTAAGGTAGCATTGTTTTTTATGTTCTATAACTATCTCCTAGATATCCCCACTCTCGTGCTAAGTTTTTTATAATCTCGCTCACATGTATTTGTAGTATCACATAACATGACTATGATGGCATTTTTGATATAGTTTGTTGCATTAATTAGTCCATTCTTCTTTTTAATACGTGATTGTTGATACGTCTCAAACGTATCTATAATTTTTTATGCTCCATGCTTGTTCTTACACCATTTGCTTAGTGTTTTGTTACACTTCGTGGCGTTTTTATGCATTTTCCAGAACTAACCTATTAACAAGATATCACAGTGTCAGTTCCCTGTTTTCTGCTGTTTTTGTGTTTCAGAAAAGTTACACAGGAAATATTCTCGGAATTGGACAAAACAAAAGCCGAACATCCAGATATTTACCGAAGCTTCTAGAAGTCCGAAGAGGAGACGGAGGGGGGCCACTGGGCGGCCACACCACCAGGGGGCGTGGCCTGCCCCTGGCCCGTGCCGCCCTATGGTGAGGGCCCCCTAGCCCACCTCTGGCACCGCCCCTTCGCCTATAAAGACCCCCCGACGGGAAAAACCTAAATACCCGATCAATTTTCCAGAAACACATCGCGATCCGTCGTCGTCGTCGACCCGAGATCGGGAGGGTCCAGAAGCTCTTCCTGGCACCCTGCCGGAGAGGGGAATCACCACCGGAGGTCTTCTTCATCGCCATGCTTGCCTCCGGCGCGATGAGTGAGTAGTCTACCTTGGACTATGGGTCCATAGCAGTAGCTAGATGGTTGTCTTCTCCACCATGTGCTTCATGTTTAGATTTCGTGAGCTGCCTTACATGATCGAGATCATCTTTGTGTAATTCTACATGTTGTGTTTGTTGGGATCTGATGAATATTGGTGTTATGTTAAGTTGATGTGCTGAATATTATCTTATGTTATCTCTGTGTTGTTTATGATCTTGCATGCTCTCCGTTGTTAGTAGCTATCTTGACCAAGTAGATACTAGTGACTCCAAGAGGGGGTATTTATGCTCGATAGTTGGGTTCATGCATCTATTTAATCTGGGGGAGTGACAGAAACCTCTAAGGTTGTAGATGTGTTGTTGCCACTCAGAAGAAAACAGCATTCTTGTGTCCAAGGATATTCGTTTTGTTTACATTACACACTTTGCTTAATGCAGTTATCTGTTGTTCGCAACTTAATACTCATGGGGTATTCGGACGATATCCCCGTGGGTGGATTATTAGTCATAGATGCAGTTGGATGGCGGTCTATGTATTTTTTTTGTAATGCCCAGAGTAAATCTCATAGTGATCCTCGTGACATATGCACGTTATATTTATTCTATCAATTGCCCAACTGTAATTTGTTTACCCAGCATGTTGTTATTTATCTTATGGAGAGACACCACTAGTGAACAGTGGACCCCGGTCCAATTTCCTTTATATTGTTACACCATTTTACTATTACTCGCACTGTTTACTTTCTCACATACTACTACTGTTTTCCACTCGATACGCTCATACCTTTGTTTACAGCAAACCGATGAGATTGACAACCTCATCGTAAGTTGGGAGCAAAGTACTTGGTTGTGTTGTGTGCAGGTTCCACGTTGCTACTAGTTGAAGACGCACCAACAAGAGTCATAAACGGCGCCCTTGCTGGAGTGTCACGAAGCTAGCAAGCATCACCTTCTGGAGTTTGGCTTTTTCCTACTGGATCGACAAACCTCGGTTTCTTACTGAGGAAAAACTTGCTACTGTGCTCATCATACCTTCCTCTTGGGGTTCCCAACTGGGTGGTTATCCTGCCCGCTTCAATTGTAATGGCACATCATGTAAAATTTTAATTATTTTGAAAGGTTATACACAAAGATTGTTATTCAAATTGATTTGGATGAATAGAAAGATAACCTAAGGTACAATCTTAGGAAACAAATTGTTACTCAAATTCATACTAACTATCTGAGAATTGAATTCTACAATGTTTCCGACATTCCTTTAAATGAGAAAGGATTAAGCTACTCGTTGTAGATACATAACATAAATTATATCGATGAAATTACTTATGGCAATGTCGATGTTTGGTCCTAAAATTTACCTAGAGATGACCTAGTTTCCTTGTACAAGCACATTTCAAATTACTAATATAATACATTGGATAAGTTTTGTTCCGAAGCTTTTCGATAGATTTTATGTGATGTTGGGATTACTAAAATATGGTATATTATAACTGTCGGTTATTACCAACTGAATTCGATAGGTTAGGGTGCAAAAAAAATTACAGTCCACTTAAGAGTGTAGTGCAAGATGATGTTTCTAATGGAACAGCTTGATAAATTTCCTTAATGTCACAGAATAAAAAGTCTCAGAAATAAGCCATGTAAACAATAAGTTGTTCTATTTTCCTTACATCATTTTTAATCTGATTTACTTCCTACATTCTCAAATATGAGATAGTAAAAGAAGTTTGACTACTTGTATTTCAGCTATATTACATAGTCTATGAAACCGCAGAAGTATTTTTAAAATTTTCTTTAACATTCTCCTAGATATCCTCACTATTTGGTTAAGTTATTTTACACTCTCACTCAAATGTATTTGTTGTCATGTAACATGACTATGACGGCTTATAGGACGTAGTATTTGCATCAGTTCAGCCTTCCATTTTTTATTCATGCTTGTAATGACACATTCTTAATAAACTTTAAAGAATCATAACTCATGGAACTTGACATATAGTATGTCCGACTACATCATTAGGAAGGAATAAAGTCATGATAAATAGTATTTTCTCGGAGGTTTTACTCAAGAAGCTCATTCTTGAGTTTTGATTGTGATCTATAGACCCATTCTTAAGATATAATACGCCAAAACAATAATTCTTGTAAGGCTGCACTGGGGAAGGACGGGCACGCCATCATGCCCCCCAACGTGCTCTCGCGCTACAACCCGTCGTGGATACTCCCGCCACTGTGCAGCAACGAGGTCATGATCCCCATCGAGTGATCATCCACCGAAGTTTGTGCACTTTAGTCCTTGTCATTCAGGATCCGAGGAGTGAACGATCAGTGTGCTATTATTTTATTACCTAGTGTTTCTGTTTAAGATGCTCTTCTAATGATCTTGTGTGATAGGACATGCTTGGTTGGTGCAATAAATAAATTAATGAACTACTGAATGTTGATTGCTTCAGTTGATACTTGATACACATTGATATTGACATGGTCCAGGATGAATGAACGGAGCCACGGAGATTATGTACCTATGCAAAGGGGGAACACATCAGTTATACAAATAATCACACTTTGTTAGTTCAATCAAAATTAGGAACTCTCAAGCTCGATTAAAAACATGTGGACTGGCCTAGCAGAGTTTCTGCCGCCTTGCACTAGAACAAACAGAGTACTCTACTATGCTCAACAGTCAACACATTGCTCTTTTTTCCTTTCTCAGAGAGCAAACAAATCAAGACATTTTAGTAGACAATATAACTTCCTTGGCATACTAAACATAGATGGACTGAAGAATCTAACTAAACACGAACAATCAAAACTTACCCATCCCAAGAAAACAAAAAAATAGTAAAATTAAATGCTACAACAAGTTCTTTTTAGGTCATTGTCTCTATATACACATTGACATATCAACATTCATCCACACCTTTGGTGAATAAGCAGCACAAAAGTCACTTATAAAAGCTAGCTAATCTCCAAAATTTCGAAGAGCCACATGAGCTACACACCCAATGAGTGAGCACTTTGAGAATTGAGATTGTTGAACACATCATGGCCATGAGCGGGTGTTAGATGTTATTGGCGTAGCTCTATCCTCTATATTAGGTTGCTTACGATCTATAAAACATACGTGCATTATCTATAAAAAAGGCTTCCTACCATTGAAACCATGTTCTCTACATTAATTGCGAAAAAGGCTCTATAGGAACATTCTAATCTGCAATTTTTATTCGCTCGCTAAAATGGAATACCATAGAAATTTCCACACTATATCTCTCATTCCTCGAGGCGGATTGTCATCTTTGTTCTCTCTTATTTTAGTCTTTTGTAAACTCTACCAAGTTGTAGTTTTCTCTTGACTACAAATTTTCCCTTTGATGCACAATCAACAAGAGGAGAAGGAAACTGGAGGAAGGTGTTAGAAATTATTAGATAATTTGCTTCTCTTTAATGGTATAAGAAGCCATGGTATGGAGTCATATGGTGCAGTGACAAAGAGATGGATTTAATGCTTGGATCCATGTGCCATAGATGATGAGATGAACATGGTTGCTAAAAAGGTAGGTCATACTTGTACTATAGCCAACATTGCTATTAGCTCCTCAGCTCTCCAAAGCCTTCAGAAATATATCAAAAATTTAGGGGAAAACTAGAAGGTTGGACCATTGGGTTCAACTTTATCTATAAGTGTAATCTATTGCTTAATTAGCAATCATAATGAATAAAATAGTGAAGAACTTGGCAATTCTATTGGGATCACCTAAACCCAACGGTTGTACACCAGCTCCGCCACCAATTAAAACCACAAATTCCAATTAGAAAAAGACACACTCACAATAGAAGAACCCAAATTATGCTAATAAGAACTTTGTAGAGATATGAGAGAACGCCAAGACCAGGTGGTGATATGCACGCATCTTGGCTTCGCTGCTACCGCCACTTCATCACAAACATTCTTCTTCGACCATTCTTCCTTGCTCATTACATCACACCGAAGAGATGTATGAGTGCTACGGATCCTCCTCATGATACCAAGTTAAGAAGAATTTGGGACCAATTGGATCTAAATAAAGGGAAATGATCAAGTAACTTATCTAACCATGATTTCACCCAATGTGAAAGCTACATTTCTAATGCCTCTTACTCTCATGTCTCCTCTCTCTCCTTCTCTCTCTCTCTCCTTCTCTCTCTCCCACTCTCAGCCTCGCTTACTCTATCTCTCTCCCTCTCTCTCCTCTAATCCTCACTTACTCTCTCTCCTCTATATACGAGGATCGAGTACGATAAGGAGGACAAGGATAAGAACATGAGGCATAATTTAAGACTCAACATATTATCGTGATAGAATATATAGTCCAAGAAGATTAATATGAATATGTACCGCCACACCAATTTGAGGATGATTGAAGTATTGATGCTAATTGTTCGGTTTAATGAGATGAACGTGGTTCTTAGAGCAAGAGATAGAAACATAACTCATAATAACTCTTTGACTCACAGGTACCACTCAAAGGGGGAAAAGGACCCTTTGATATGTCTCCAACGTATCCATAATTTTTGATGCTCCATGCTTGTTTTTACACCATTTGCTTAGTATTTCGTTACACTTCATGGCACTTTCATGCATTTTCCGGAACTAACCTACTAACAAGTCGCCACACTGCCAGTTCCCTGTTTTCTGCTGTTTTTCTGTTTCAGAAAAGTTACACGGGAAATATTCTCAGAATTGGACGAAACCAAAGCCAGTCACCTAGAATTTTACCGAAGCATCTAGAGAACCAAAGAGGAGACGGAGTGGGGCCACGAGGTGGCCACACACTAGGGCAGCGCGGCCCAGGCCCTGGCCGCGCCCCATATGTGTGAGACCGCCTCGGTCCACTTCTGACGATGCCCCTTCACCTATAAAGACCCCCCGACGAGAAAAACCTAAGTACCCGATCAGTTTTCCAGAACACATCGTGATCCGCCGCCGCCGTCGACCCGAAGATCGGGAGGGTCCAGAAGCTCTTCCCGGCACCCTGCCGGAGAGGGGAATCGCCACCGGAGGTCTTCTTCATCGCCATGCTTGCCTCCGGAGCGATGAGTGAGTAGTCTACCTTGGACTATGGGTCCATAGCAGTAGCTAGATGGTTGTCTTCTCCACCATGTGCTTCATGTTTAGATCTCATGAGCAGCCCTACATGATTGAGCTCACCGTTATGTAATTCTACATGTTTGGTTTGTTGGGATCCGATGAATATTGGTGTTATGCTTGAGTTCAAGTACTGAAATTTATCTTTTGTTATCTCTATGTTGTTTATGATCTTGCATGCTCTCCGTTGTTAGTAGCTATCTTGGCCGAGTAGTTTCTAGTAACTCCAAGAGGGGGTATTTATGCTCGATAGTGGGTTCATGCCTCTATTTAATCTGGGGGAGTGACAGAAACCTCTAAGGTTGTAGATGTGTTGTTGCTACTAGGGGGAAAACAACACTCATATGCTCAAGGGCATATGCTTTGTTTACATTACACACTTTGCTTAATGCAATTATCTGTTGTTCGCAACTTAATACTCATAGGGTGTTCGGATGATATCCCCGTGAGTGGATTATTAGTCATAGATGCAGTTGGATGGCGGTCTATGTATTTTGTTGTAATGCCCAGAGTAAATCTCATAGTGATCCTCTCATCATATGCACGTTATCTTTATTTTATCAATTGCCCAACTATAATTCGTTTACCCAGCTTGTATTATTTTATCTTATGGAGAGACACCGCTAGTGAACTATGGATCCCGGTCCTATTTCCATTATATTGCTATCACCTATTTACTTTACTCGCACTGTTTACTTTACTCGCATACTATTATCACTTTCCACTCGATACGCTCATACCCTTTGTTTCAAGCAAACCGGTGAGATTGACAACCTCATCGTAAGTTGGGAACAAAGTATTTGGTTGTGTTGTGTGCAGGTTCCACGTTGCTACTAGCTGAAGATGCGCTAACTCGTTTTATCGTAAAACGGCGCCCTTGTTGGAGTGTCACTAGGCTATCAAGCATCACCTTCAGTCGTTTGTTTGCTCCTCTCCTGATCGACATACCTTGGTTTCTTAACTGAGGGAAAAACCTTGCTGCTATATTCATCATACCTTCCTCTTGGGGTTCCCAACGGGCTGGTCATTCAACTAGGCATCAGTTCTTTTTTGACGCCATCTACCAGCAATCACCCTTATCCTCCTAAGATCTCATGGCACGAGAGGCAATGTTTAGGGTTCGGGGGTATGAGCCAGTTATTTACTGACAACATCCAACAATCATATGATACTACATCAAGATATTAATATACTCAAAATCCTTAAATGTTCAAGATGGTATTTGTGATATCATTGTCTACAAGGCATGTTCACTCCATTGGGGCACCACATGTGTTCTAAATTTATTTCATTTAAGTGACACAATGAAGCGAGAAATTAGTAGCATTACATATGCATACTTCAAAACATAGCATGGTATCATATTTAAATTAATTAATTAATGAACAATGATAAATCTTATTCTAGCAACGAAATTATGAATAAGTGTTGCTCTCATAGGGCTTACAAACCGTGATGTATCAAAATTTCCGTAGGAATTATAATATGTGTGTGACTAGGCAGAGTCAACGAAGACATCATTGACATAGGCCTAGATTTTCAGCTAGAAAATCTTGTCCGCATTTTAGTTCATCACCGCATTGACATGAATCTGAGGCACAATGGAGCAGAGAGCGCCCAAATGCTCTACTGTGGGCACCTTCATAGGTGCCACCAAAGAAGCCGATTGTGTCCCCCCCTAAACAATGTAGATATCTGATGGCTAGTTGATGAAGGAGATTTCTTCTTCGTCCCCCAGCAGCAATCCTTGTGCGTGGTGAATGACCAGCCCGTTGGGAACCCCAAGAGGAAGGTATTATGAGTATAGCAGCTGGTTTTCCCTCAGTTAAGAAACCAAGGTTTAATATCAGTCAGGAGAGGAGAGACAATGACGACTGAAGGTGATACGGACTGGCTTAGTGACACTCCAACAAGGGCGCCGTTAACGATACTTGTTGACTCGTCTTCGGCCAGCAGCAACGCGGAACCTGCACACACACAAACAAATACTTTGCTCCCAACTTACGATGAGGTTGTCAATCTCACCGGTTTGCTTGAAACAAAGGTTATGAGTGTATCGAGTGGAAAACAGTATGCGAGTAAAATAAACAATACGAGAAAGTAAACAGGTGATAGCAATATGATGTAAATAGGACCGGGGTCCACAGTTCACTAGTGGTGTCTCTCCATAGATAAAATAACACATGCTGGGTAAACAAATTACAGTTGGGCAATTGATAGAATAAAGATAACGTGATATGTCAAGAAGATCACTATGAGATTTACTCTGGGCATTACAACAAAATACATAGACCGCCATCCAACTGCATCTATGACTAATAATCCACTCCCGGGGATATCAATCCGAACACCCCAGTAGTATTAAGTTGCGAACAACAGATAATTGCATTAAGCAAAGTGTGTAATGTAAACAAAGCATATGCCCTTGAGCATATGAATGTTGTTTTCTCCCTAGTAGCAACAGCACATCTACCACCTTAGAGGTTTCTGTCACTCCCCCAGGTGAAATAGAGGCATAAACCCACTATCGAGCATAAATACCCCCTCTAGGAGTCACTAGCAACTACTCGGCCAAGATAGCTACTAACAACGGAGAGCATGCAAGATCATAAACAACATAGAGATAACAAAAGATATAATTCAGTACAGCAACTTAATCATAAACACCAATATTCATCGGATCCCAACAAACCAAACATGTAGAATTACATAACGGTGATCTCAATCATGTAGGGCAGCTCATGAGATCTAAACATGAAGCACATGGTGGAGAAGACAACCATCTAGCTACTGCTATGGACCCATAGTCCAAGGTAGACTACTCACTCATCGCTCCGGAGGCAAGCATGGTGATGAAGAAGACCTCCGGTGGCGATTCCCCTCTCCGGCAGGGTGCCGGGAAGAGCTTCTGGACCCTCCCGATCTTCGGGTCGACGGCGGCGGCGGATCGCGATGTGTTCTGGAAATCTGATCGGGTACTTAGGTTTTTTCCGTCGGGGGGTCTTTATAGGCGAAGGGTCGATGTCAGAGGAGGGGCCAGGTGCTCTCACGCGGTGGTGGCGCGGGCCAGGGGCTGGCCGCGCCACCCCTGTGTGTGGGCCCCTGGTGCCTCGCCTCCTACTCTCCTTCGGATCTCTGGAAGCTTCCGGGTAAAATAAGACTTCAGGAACTTGTTTCGTCCAATTCCGAGAATATTTCCTGTGTATCACTTCTGAAACACAAAAACAGCAGAAAACAGGAAACTGGCACTGTGGCACTTGTTAATAGGTTAGTTCCGGAAAATGCATAAAAGTGCCACTAAGTGTAACGAAACAATAGGCAAATGGTGTAAAAACAAGCATGGAGCATCAAAAATTATAGATACGTTTGAGACGTATCAAGCATCCCCAAGCTTAACTCCTGCTCGTCCTCGAGTAGGTAAGTGATAACAAAGAATAATTTTTGAGGTGACATGCACCTACACAATCTTGATCATATATGTAAGCATTGGTGAGCTGGGATCATAAGAACTTAAAACATCGGCATGAAGATATAATCATGACAATAAGAACTTAGCAACCATGTTGTAAACATGCAGATGAACACAAACAAAAGATCATGATAATGAAACAATGAAAGTCAAACGTGTGTTCAAATCATAAGGAAAAACATAAAAGTGGTTTTCAGCTTGTCCTTCAAAGAGAGCAAAACATAAATGCATAGGACACCTTCAAGTTTAAGAGGGCGACTAGATACAAATAATTTAAGAACAAGTGAAACCAATCATCATGAATCAATCAATGAACTTTGGGACAATGCATATCACACTAAGAATGACAACTATACTCTCTTAATGGTGCATAAAGAAAGAAGGTGGTGACTCAACATAAAAGTAAAAGAAAGGCCCTTCGCAGAGGGTAGCAGTAATTGCAAGTTTTATAACCTTCAAAAATTATGGTACTTACCGGCTTTGAGCTCTCATTGCCCCCATCATAAGCATCTTGAATGGTTAAGGTTAATGCGAGAACAATTATGATGCATATGCTTGACAAATCATAAGTTGAAAACCTCGTGCCCCGTGAATACGAGTACCCAAACCTCATGCTACTTTACTTAGAGTCCCAAGCAAGGCTCTTGTCATTGTAAGTATATGCATATCATTGAGAACCGCCAATGGGGTACCTCCGTGCCCGATGACATGGAACAAGCCCACACCAAAATGACAGGACAAGCAGACAATGAACACCTCGACATCTCTTTTATTTGCCATTTTGTTTAGCTTTTTATTGTGAGATGCGTCGTCGTATGTTCACCATGGGTATGCTGCAAATTTCCACCATGAATTATGCATGGCTTAGATTGGCGGCCCGGCGTTTTCCTAACACATATACAAACTCCATGATCTCCACAAGATTCCCAATTCATTTCACACCGCGGGCATCCATAAACAAAAGATCACGATATCAACTCAATTAAGATGTGCAATGTTGAAAGCTTGCCCATGACAGCATGGCTGGGCTAGAATCCAACTTACAACTTGCAAGCATAACAACTCAACATAAGAGACCACAATGTCAAAATTTTAAGAACAGGAAAAAGTAAAGTGTGCCTTCCGGTTCGTGAGAGCTTTACTGACCGAATTTCGCATAACATTGGTAAGAGTTTAATTTGAAGAGAAAATAAAAAGCAAGTCAAATTTACTTGGAATAGCAAATTGCTAGTAGGTATGTATGGTGGACACATTGGAAAACTTTGGCTTTTAGGAGTTGGATGCACGAGTAGAGCTCATACTCAGTACAAGGCGAGGGCTAGCAAAAGACTGGGAGCGACCAACTAAGAGAGCAATAATGGCCATAATCATGCAAAGCGACAAAGCGACATTAAAAGAAGCATAAGATAGCATCAAAAAGTCAAAAACTAAATGATCATGAAGGCTATTGGCGACTTTGTAAGAGTCTAACATGTGTGAGCATGCGCCAAGTCAACCCAAATAAAGCATCAAGGAGAAAACCAAAATAATGCTTCCATACAATAAAAACAACGCATGATTTTTTCAAAGGCTCATTAAGCAATCTCAGTTATTTGAGACAAGTCATGCTACAGCAAAACCACTAAGCATACTATCAAAAAGACATCAAGCATGACATGAAAAAGCCTAAGCCGCAGTCTACACAAGCTCCTTCTTGTACCACTTTTTTGCATAAAGCTTTTTCTCTTTTCCAACACCATTTGAAATTTTTATAAACACCTCTTTTGATGAAAACCAATAAAGATCAGAGGCAAAAATACACCTTGATTAAAAGATATGACAAGGTCTGAACGCAAATCAAGGCGAAAATGAAAACCAAAAGCAGTAGCAGAAAAAGAAGAACGCTTGATTTTTAATAAGAATGAAAACTAGAGCGTTCTTTGCAAATGAAAACGAGTACATCTCCTCCAAAGGAAATTTGTTGGGGTCCAACCATTTATTGTAGCAAACAAACAAACTAAACCAACTAAGAAAACTAAAACAACTGACGCTCCAAGAAAAACACATAGTGCATGAAGCAATAAAAATATTGTGTTTTGAAAGGTGACCTGATTTTTGCCGATGAAGAAGTGGTGCCTCGGGGGCATCCCCAAGCTTTGACGCTTGTACTTCTTGGATATTTCTTGGGGTGATGCATGGGCATCCCCAAGCTTGAGCTTTTGTCCATTCCTCAACTCATCTCATCATTCTCCAATCCCTACACTTGAAAACTTCCTTCATACAAAACTAAACACAATTCTATTAGCAACATTAGTGCAAGCATAACATATAATCAACCTCTTTTCGCTTCAGGTTTCAACTAAAAACCACCACATATATAGCAAATACTACTGTAGCAACCTGCCCAAAAGTTCCGTGATTAAAAGAACTCAAAAGAAAGCGATAAAGTGGCAAACACAAATATTGGCAGAAATCTGTCAAAACTGAACAGCTGACAAAGGTCGAATTTTTTAGGGATTTTCTGTTGCTCAAATCAAAAAGTGTTCAACTAAGAAAAGTTTGGATATAACCTGGGGCATATGCACAAGAAATCGCAGGTCCAAAAGATAAACAGAGAATTTTCACGAATTTTTACGGTGCAGCACCGAAAACAGTTTTAGGACAGCAACATCCCCAAATCTTTACCTCACTCAAATTAGAGGCTTCTCTTGGTACAAAAACGAAATAAACAAGATAAGGAGCGGTCATTACAGTAGTAATGACTTCCAAGACTCAAATAAAAGTAAAAGTACTGAAAATAAAACATTGGGTTATCTCCCAAGAGTGCTTTTCTTTAACGCCTTTGAGCTAGGCGCAAAAAATTGCGAATCAAGTAATATCAAGTGATGAAGCATCAAGATCAACAGCAGAGGTCTTGTCAATAAGGCATTGTATTTCATCCACATAATTTTTTGAAGACCCTTTGTGATCATGCTTTGGTATACTATTCTCATCAAAAAGATTTTCAGGACAAATCCAGTCAAAATTATTTTCGAAAGCTTCACTCAATCCCAAAAGCTTGCAAGGTATAGGTATCTCGGCCCCTTCATCATTTGTACTAATAACCGTTATAGGTGAACCGAGTTTATTAAAACGTTTAAGAACTTTCCTAGCTTCAATAACGACATCCTTAAATTCTAGGCGCAAAGTTTCCAAGATAAAAGCTTTCTTTTCGGGATCCTCAATTTCATGAAGCTTAAGGAACATATATTGCATAAAATGATTAAGACTAGCAAACCTAGCTTCTAACATGTGAACTAAATGAGCAGAAGCAACTTCATAGCTAGGAGCTAACTCAACCAAAGACTTTTCCTCAACTTCCTCATGCATACTAATGTGATTAAAGAACTCCTCAATGTTACTTTTGCCAATAATCGAACCACTACCTACTGAGAGGTCCTCCAGAACGAACTTAGGGAACAGCATGATAAACTAAAGTAAAGAAATAACAACTACCAAGGATTCTAATTTTTTTGGGTTTTTGATAAAAAGCAATGCAGGTAAAATAAATAAAGTAAAGCAAAACAATAACAAAGTAAAGAGTGTGTGTGTGAAAAACTCCCCTCGCAGAAATCTTCTCTTCCTCCCCGGCAACGGCGCCAGAAAAACAGCTGATGGCTAGTTGATGAAGGAGATTTCTTCTTCGTCCCCCAGCAGCAATCCTTGTGCGTGGTGAATGACCAGCCCGTTGGGAACCCCAAGAGGAAGGTATGATGAGTATAGCAGCTGGTTTTCCCTCAGTTAAGAAACCAAGGTTTAATATCGGTCAGGAGAGGAGAGACAATGACGACTGAAGGTGATGCGGACTGGCTTAGTGACACTCCAACAAGGGCGCCGTTAACGATACTTGTTGACTCGTCTTCGGCCAGCAGCAACGCGGAACCTGCACACACACAAACAAATACTTTGCTCCCAACTTACGATGAGGTTGTCAATCTCACCGGTTTGCTTAAAACAAAGGTTATGAGTGTATCGAGTGGAAAACAGTATGCGAGTAAAATAAACAGTACGAGAAAGTAAACAGGTGATAGCAATATGATGTAAATAGGACCGGGGTCCACAGTTCACTAGTGGTGTCTCTCCATAGATAAAATAACACATGCTGGGTAAACAAATTACAGTTGGGCAATTGATAGAATAAAGATAACGTGATATGTCAAGAAGATCACTATGAGATTTACTCTGGGCATTACAACAAAATACATAGACCGCCATCCAACTGCATCTATGACTAATAATCCACTCACGGGGATATCAATCCGAACACCCCAGTAGTATTAAGTTGCGAACAACAGATAATTGCATTAAGCAAAGTGTGTAATGTAAACAAAGCATATGCCCTTGAGCATATGAATGTTGTTTTCTCCCTAGTAGCAACAGCACATCTACCACCTTAGAGGTTTCTGTCACTCCCCCAGGTGAAATAGAGGCATAAACCCACTATCGAGCATAAATACCCCCTCTAGGAGTCACTAGCAACTACTCGGCCAAGATAGCTACTAACAACGGAGAGCATGCAAGATCATAAACAACATAGAGATAACAAAAGATATAATTCAGTACAGCAACTTAATCATAAACACCAATATTCATCGGATCCCAACAAACCAAACATGTAGAATTACATAACGGTGATCTCAATCATGTAGGGCAGCTCATGAGATCTAAACATGAAGCACATGGTGGAGAAGACAACCATCTAGCTACTGCTATGGACCCATAGTCCAAGGTAGACTACTCACTCATCGCTCTGGAGGCAAGCATGGCGATGAAGAAGACCTCCGGTGGCGATTCCCTTCTCCGGCAGGGTGCCGGGAAGAGCTTCTGGACCCTCCCGATCTTCGGTTCGACGGCGGCGGCGGATCGCGATGTGTTCTGGAAATCTGATCGGGTACTTAGGTTTTTTCCGTCGGGGGGTCTTTATAGGCGAAGGGTCGATGTCAGAGGAGGGGCCAGGTGCTCTCACGCGGTGGTGGCGCGGGCCAGGGGCTGGCCGCGCCACCCCTGTGTGTGGGCCCCTGGTGCATCGCCTCCTACTCTCCTTCGGATCTCTGGAAGCTTCCGGGTAAAATAAGACTTCAGGAACTTGTTTCGTCCAATTCCGAGAATATTTCCTGTGTATCACTTCTGAAACACAAAAACAGCAGAAAACAGGAAACTGGCACTGTGGCACTTGTTAATAGGTTAGTTCCGGAAAATGCATAAAAGTGCCACTAAGTGTAACGAAACAATAGGCAAATGGTGTAAAAACAAGCATGGAGCATCAAAAATTATAGATACGTTTGAGACGTATCAATATCCCACATGGTGGCCAACATGTTTCTCCTTGACAAAGCCATACAACTTAGTTACTTTGCCTAAAGAGGTTGTTTCCATTCTAGCAGTATGCCCAGATCATGTTAATGAGAGCTTCTCATTAAGATGAAACTTCCTCAAAATTGGTGCTATGCATGCATTTTGTGATCACCATTGCAGCCAAATCATCATGGTTGTTCTTGTTTGTCGATGAAACATTGCTCATCTCATCACACTGAATGGATCTTTGGGTGGTTAATATGTTACTCGTGGTACAAAATCAGGAAAGGCATGGGGTAACATGATCACTGTAACATGACATAATGAAAGTCACTTATCAACTACCTAAGCTCAAGGTGAAACCTATATTTCAGATGACTCCCACTCTCATGGTTCCTCATCTAGACTGGTCATGTGCAATTTGCTCACAAATATGAGCTGGCACGGGCATATCTGATGCACTCTCTTTCTCTCTAAGCATGTCTCGACCTTCCACAAATCATATTGATATGTATATCAAATTGCTAATACATGGTCTTATTGTAATTATAGATGAAGAGATGATAAATGGATTGTAGGATTGTTAAGATGTAGTATATATATATATAGCATTCCAACATCAAAAGGAAGGTGGTTGGAGGTTTGAATATATAACATATACATGGTTATGGATTAGTAGACAGTGCTGGGGTATGCTCTCGGAGATATAAAAGGGAATGTAGGGCACGGAAGCAAGTGATAAGTTAGATTTTAGTAGTAAATAGAACACATATAAGGTTATTAGTCAAAGTATTTTTCATGTGATTTTCTCATCATATATTTTTTCCATCTTCAAATGGGAATTATAACCATTCATAAAGATGATAGAATTTACATTGTACCGGTCTCCGCATAAACAAGATATCATGAGTCTATCGAGACCTCAAAATAGACCAAGGAAGACAGAAAAGAGCATAAAACCAATTTACATGAGTGACGAGCATTGGCACGCATCATCAATCCTCAAGTTCATTTCCCTCATTTGACAACAAAAAGATTGTGATAATGATCACCAACACTACTAATATGGTCTCTAGTCATTTGAAGACCAGATTATAAGTTTTTATCCCTAACAATAAATGTGAAATACCCCAAATAAAATATTTAAAAAGGAAAATAGCACAATGATGTCATAGTCCAAAGAGTGAGGGTGCCATGCAACCAAATCTTATAATGTCGGATATCAGAGCCATATTGGTTTGCGTTTGACATGTCGGATATTGGATATAGAGTGATATGTAGTTAAATTGGGAGAAAAACTATTGCATTTTTATTAAATTTGCCCATCTAATATCTTTAACATAAAAATGCATAGTCCAAACTTCTGAAGCATGACAATTATATAATCCAATCCTCCCCGAACTTAATTATAATCTTCAGTGATAGTGTGGTTGTGGGCTTGCGGCTGTTTGTTTTGTTCCTTGGCTCTACTTTAGTCTATTTCGCTTATGATCGACTTGGTGAAAGGTCCTAGGAATCAATGTAAAACAAGGTAGAAACCTTAATTATGTTGAAATTATGAAGGACTAATTCATAATAAACTACAAAAGTAATGGATGCATATTACATGTATTAGCAGACCACAAAATATGAGGCGCCCGATCAGGTCAGATGCAATGTAGGCAACCAAACATGACAGGTATATCTCCAACGAACATGTATGCACTTTTCCTAACTTACGACTTGATGCAGGTTACCAAACATGTCATAGAATCATGCATTATACTCAGTCCATGTTATAACTTCGCATGGGAGGCATATTAATTGAATAAGAAAAGGTGAGTTTTGCTACATAACAAGTACACTTGACATCTACATACCTCCAACTCACATGTCAAGATCACCACATGAATTTACTCGCTAAAATGAAAAGCCATAGTCACCTCTTCCTCTCTCTCTCTCTCTCATCCATGAATCCAGCCTACTCTATTATAGATTCCTCCTAGCTAGAACGTTGTTGTATTGTATCTACATATATAAGAGAATAAAATCACATTCTAAGGGGTGATAATTGTGTTGCTATTTTATTCAATATGATGAAAGGGTATAATGCCCTATAGCGATATAAATATAATGGTTCATGGCTTGAACCCATGTGCCAGATTTTATGAGATAAACATGGTTGCCTAAAAGGTAGATGGTATTGTATATGATGCCTCCAACTCACATGTCAAGGTTACCACATAAATTTACTCACTAAAATAGAAAGCCGTATTCACCTCTCCCTCCCCCTCCCTCCATCTCTCCGTCCATTTCTCTCATCCATGAATCCAACCTACTCTATAGCTTTCTCTTGGCTAGTAAGTTGATATACCGTATCAACATAGAAGAGGACAAATCACATGCTAGGACTTGATAAGTTTGTTGCTCTTTTATTCAAGATGACGAAAGAACCTGATGCCCTATTGCGATATAAATATGATGGTTTGAGGTGTTGGAAATATTCCCTAGACGCAATAATAAGTTGTATTATTCATATTTATATGTTCATAATTAAATGTTTATATTCTATGCTATAACTGTATCGGTTCTGAATATGAGATTTGGAGGAAAACCTAGTTACACGTGTGGAATAATAAACAACAAAGAGTTCACTAATCTTGCCTCTAAGATTAGTTTACCTATTCTCTGATCGCCTTGTTTTCCTGACTATGGGCATAAGTAAAGTGTTACGAGGTTGCAATAATAAATGGGAGCATATTGTTCGGGGAGAACAACGGCGCTGGACAAGACCCTGTTGATATACCGTGAAACTAATCGCCAATATGTTGTAGGTACTTATTCATGAAGAACATTGTCGTTTATATGTTTTTTAGACCATGAGAGAAATAGAAGTAGGTACTAAAAGATTGCTACTGCGACATTTAACTTACCCGTAAAAGGGCGATTAGTAAATGATGGTGGAGTAATCAGAAGGTACGCTATAATTCTATTGTCTCGAGATTGGGATCTACTACTCCAATGATAAAGAGATATTCTCTAGGCCCACTCAGTGTAGGCCTGGAGGAGGAGTCCACCATGTAGGCCTGGAGGAGCGCTTCGACGCGTCGGGACAAGCGGTTCGCCTCGTGCTACTCGGAAGCGTGGATCCCTACCCAGCTATGCCTCATTATATGCGATATCGTGTCGTACCATCCCTTCATCGTGTCGTGCGCAATGAGCGGGCGAGCACCTGGAAGAGCACTTGATCCTCAAACTCAGGCTCGACGACGGCATTTGAAATGATTTATGGTGGCACTGGCAGTGGTGGTTGCGGTGGCATTGCTGGTGTGCGATGCATCGTGGCCCGGTAGATCTTGCTCCAGGCAAGTGGAACTCGGCGATGTAGGACTCACTTTGCATTCCAGCTTCTTGCATGCTTCCGTTGCAGCAAAAATGACCTCGTCGTGAGTGGTACTCGGCTAGTGGAGAGGGGGCGTGGACGCGCGATGAAGAGGATGATGAGGCCCCACGGTGTTGCAGAGATGTTGATGAGCCCCCATGACCGGCGGCGGAGCTATTTACCCGCCGCATTTTGCAGATCTTCAGATCGGTGGCCAGAGGCGGGGGGGGGGGGTATGAATTTGGCATCATATTTGGGGGGCTAAGGGGGAGATGTGGCAGAGGCGAAATGGATAAATTGACCTTGATATGGCCATTCGTTCCGAATATATAGCGCTAGGATGGGCCTATATCCGAGGAACTGGATATTCTTATCAAGGCCAAACTTTTTTCTAGGATGTGCTCGAGGAAAAAAAAGAATCAAAAACCCGAAAATGCCTGTTCTTTTTTTGATTTGGGGCAGTTATCGGGATCTACTTGAGATGCTCTAACCCCGAAGTAACCCAGAAACATTTGTTAATTTTTTTAACAAGTGTGTGCATATTTCTTACGCCCGCCAACACCTCAGAGATCAAAACTTGAATCGGAGCCAGGCTAACTCAAATAAAAACGTCAAGCTGCTGTTTCGTCTAACAATGGACCAGCCAGAGTAAAATATTATACTATCTACGTTCTATCAAACATGTCGCAAATATAGATGTATTGAGATATATTTTAGTTATAGATATGTCCATTTCTGTGACATGTTTTATGGAACGGAGGAAGTACATAGAAGAAGATGATGAAGAAATAGATTATTGTGTGTGTTTTCTTCTATATACAATGAGAGAGTACTCTGTTTCTTTTGTTTGAACAAACAGTTGTGATTTTTTTGGCAATGTGTTGGGCTGAACCAGGTCTAGATCGAATCATTTGAGAGAGGATCTCGAGAAGGATCCTGGTAAAGGCCCAGCGTGTTTGATCTTTTCATCCCAGTCCATGAAATGATCAGATCCACATCGCCTGTTATGGGCAACCGGACATTGTTAACCGTCGCTAAACCTTTTACCGTTGTTTCATTGGTTTGTTGACATCAATTAGGGTTTTATGGTGAATTTTAATTCCAGTTTGTTGTATCATGTCTGATGACTGTTAAGTGTCAATCATGCATGCTTGAGTTCTTTTAAAAAGAATCCAAGGTTGAGGTGTGTTTGACTCTAGCAAATTGTTTCTCTAAGTATTTAGTCTACAGATTCTTGTGCTTCTTGTCATTGTGCATTACTGGATGATACAATGGCCTCCTACTATTGCTACACTTGGTCTCTGTCCTATTTGTTTCATTGGCTATTACTTCACTATTAGTTTTGGTTCCTATTTTCTTCTTACTACTTGGTTTCCTAGTCTTGCTTCTGCCTAACTCTTGATCTTTTATTGGTCAATTATTGATGTTTTCCTTTGCCTTGCCTCGATACAAGGTTTAAACTTGGATTCTAAATTAATATGGATTCACATAGGTGAATCCTACATTTGGATCTTTCCAAAGGTCCTTTGTTTGTTATTTGTTTGCAGGTTCAGAAGATCAAGATAAGAAAATTTAGAATTTAGGATTTTTATTTTATTTTTAGTAGTTTGTAATAGGTTTTCTTTCGATGTACTTTTATTATTTCAGTCCTTTTACAATAATACTGTGAAAATACTACTGAGATAAGAAATAAAATTCCATTCCTTTTATCATTATTTTGTGTTGATTTATTATTATGTCAGTTATTTATTTATTTTTAAATATGAATTCAAGTTTGAATAAGTCAAACCTCCATTTTGAACTCAATTCATCTAGGTTAGCTTTAATTCATGCAAATCAATCAATGGATATTGAATCTTAAGATTCCATTCAAAATAATTCAAATTTTGTTTTCCTAAATTTGAAAATATGATTTCACTTTGAAATTTGGATTTCAGTTTCTAGTGTTGACCTAAGCCAAAACTCAACACTAGAGTTCAATTTCAATCTCTCATATCTCCTAAAACCAAAGTTAATTTTTTTTACAATTTTCAAATGCATGCAATTCAACAATCTAATTTGCAATCGAGTCCTAAATCATTGCTACTTTTCGGGTCATTATATTAGTCAACAACGGATTTTCCATAATGAGAGTGGTTATCATAGTGACATTCTCTGTTCTGTTTAACGGACATTGCCTGGAGGAATTTAAACCCATGAGGGGCATGCGTCAGGGTGACCCTATCTCACCTTATTTGTTTTTGTTAGCAGCTGAAGGCATGTCTTGCCTTTTAAGAAGCAGTGGGATTACAGAAAACTTAGTAGGCATCCAAGTGGCGCCTATAGCACCCCCGGTCAATCTTCTTCTTTTTGCAGACGACATCTTGCTTTTCTTTAAGGCGAATAGGAGTGCAGGCGTGGAGGTGAATAATGCCTTGCAAGCTTATTGTCAAGAATCGGGACAAAGGGTCAAGCGAAGTAAGTCATATATTCATTTTGGAAAGGGTGTTTCTAAAGTTATTTGTGCAGAGATAAAAGAATTTTTAGATGTCACAAATGAGGCTTTATCTGAAAGATATCTTGGTATGCCTACGGATGTTGCTCAATGAACAAACGAGGTTTTCAAGTACATAAAAGACAGAATCTGGAAAAGTGTCCAAGGTTGGATTGAACTGATCTTATCAATGGGAGGAAAAGGTGTCTTTATCAAATCGGTCTTGCAAGCTATACCAGCTTTTGCAATGTCCTGCTTCAAGCTTCCAACAGGACTAGGTGAACATATAAATTCGATAATTTGAAGCTTCTGGTGGGGGTCAAAAGAATGCAAGAAGAAACCACATTGGGTCTCATGGGAAATTGGGAATCAATGACTAAACACAAGCATGATGGAGGATTGGGATTTAGGGCTATGGAGATTTCAACTTGGCGTTATTAGTACGGCAAGCATGGTGACTTCTAACTAATCCTAATACGCCGAGTGCATGTATCTTGAAGGCTATATATTTTCCGGAAGGTGGAATTTTAGGTGCATGCTTGGGCAACATGCCATCTCAAATCTAGAGGGCGATTATTGAAGGAAGAGCTATACTCATATTAGAACTGATCAAGCGGATCGGTCGTGGTACAGAAACTGAGATTTGGAGGGATAATTGGTTGCCGAGGGATACTAGGCTCTAGCCGATTGCACACAAAAAACAGTTGATCTGCCTTTACGAGTTTCAGAGCTGATTAATCAAGCATCTAGAGAATGGAATGAGCAAGTATTAGAGGGGCATTTTTGCCAATGGATGTTGAAGTGATCCGCTCTATTCCTCTAAGCATGGAAAGACATGATGATGAGTGGGCATGGCATTTTGAAAAAAAAAATGGTACCTTCTCGGTTCGTTCCGCATATCGCATGTTGGTGAACACTAAGAATGAAATGGAGGCTTGGCTTGATGACCGCCCGAGTGTAAGTTTATGCAATGATAAAAAAAGCTGGAGCTCGCTTTGGAAAATTAAGGTCCCATCAAAGATCAAAGTGTTCCTTTGGAGACTGTCACATCAATCGCTGCCGACTGGTACAACTCTTCATTGCAGAAATATGTCAAACTCGTGCGCGTGTGCTATCTGTCACGAACCAGTTGGTTCCTAAAGAAAGACACTGTCTCCTAGAATGCAACATGTCAAGAAGCACCCGGGCGCTAATGGATGAAGATCTAATTGAGCATATGTTGGTGAATAATTGTGGAAATGCAAAGGAGTGGCTGTTTTTCCTAATGGGGTCTTTATCTCAATAGAAGTATCTAATTCTTGTACCTACAAACATTATATTGAGTAAAATAAAGAACGGATCTTACGCTCAATAAAAGTACTAAAAATTGGAAACGGAGTGTAAGCTGAACGGAAGGAGGAAGGAAGGGAGAAGGAAAGGCCGGAGGAGAGGAAAGTTCCTCAAAAGAATGTCCCAAAAAGGAAACGCGTCCGTGGAGCAACTTGTGGTGCAGCTGACGCTTCCACCTCGTCCACTCATCAGAATCTCTCGCCGCTTCTTAAACCGAAAATACAAGTCTACATATATGTGGGCGTCCTGGGCTTATCCCGGACGTCCAGTCGTGCGTTGAGATTCGTGCGACCCACTTTGACATTCTACAGATAACACCCTGAGCTATACCCCTTTCATATCTGTAAGCCCCTATCTTCTTACATAGCATACCCTTCAGTCTTTACATTTTATAGAACATAGACCAGAAATAATTTGATTAATTTTGTACTGTCATACTAATTGTACGTAAGAATGAACACATAAGTTGATTTTTTCTGTACGTTAATTAGAACTGGTCATTTTTTCCAACACATACAGGATCTCGACCAGATCATGTTTAGGTAAAATGGAGGCTAAATAGGAAGGATTTTGTAGGTTAGCAAAGGAAGAAAATAGTGCAGGGCATGAAAGAATCGCAGAAGAAAATAGTGCAGGAAAGAATCACAGACAAACATCTCGAATAGAAAAAATCATTCCCCATCCAAAACATCACCAGTAACATGAATTTGGAGACAAAATCCAGTAAAATGGAAGAGTAGATCGGTCTTCAGGCCGTCGCAGTGGAGGCGCGGTGGAGGGGGCCATGGCTCGGCCAGGCTGCGTCGACGGCATGGCGGTGTAAGGGGTCCTAGGCCCGAGCTCTGCTTCCGGCGGCCAGCTCGTCGTCCGACCGAAGGGGAATTTCTCCGCCTAGATCCAGATCGGAGCCACCCGGTGGTCCTTGCCTCGAGCTCGACGCGGTTAAGGAAGCGCAGGAGAAGGCCGGCAGAGGCGTTTGTGATCTCTGGCGCCGGTGAGGGAGACGTGGAGGAGAGAGAGATGGGATCAGGGGTGGTGTGGCCGTGTGGGAGGTGAGCACGAGCACGAGGCTAGGGACTGGGTTGGGCTTGAAGATGGACATGTACACATCCGCTGCCTATAGGAGATGAAAATGTACAAGGTACAAGTTGTTTTCTGCAAAACGTACCAACACGAATCTCCAACGCGACTTGATGGTCAGGATAAGCCCGGGACGCCCACGACCAGGTAGAATCGCTGCGTAAAATAAAGAACGGATCTTATACGCTCAATAAAAGTACTAAAAATTGGAAATGGAGTGTAAGCTGAACGGAAGGAGGAAGGAAGGGAGAAGGAAAGGCCGGAGGAGAGGAAAGTTCCTCAAAAGAATGTCCCAAAAAGGAAACGCGTCCGTGGAGCAACTTGTGGTGCAGCTGACGCTTCCACCTCGTCCACTCATCAGAATCTCTCGCCGCTTCTTAAACCCACAGTCGACAAGCCAAACACCAACACTCATACAATACACCGAGCCCATCACCAGCTGATCAAAGGCATTCCTTGCCATGGGTTTGACGATGGGCAAGATCATCTTCGGGAGGATCACAGTGGACACGCCCAAGCACGAGGTGCTCCACGCCGGGAAGGGCTACGAGATCCGCAAGTACCCGCCGTGCGTCAGCGCAGAGGTTACCTACGACTCCAGGGACATGAAACGCGGCCGCGACGGCGGGCTCGAGATTCTTGCAGACTACATCGGCGCATTCGGGAAGCCGCGCAACACCAAGCCCGAGAAGATCGCCATGACAGCACCGGTGATCACCTCCTACGACGGTGGCAAGGCAGACGCGATCGCCATGAGAGCACCGGTAATCACTTCCTCCGTTGGCAGCAAGGCAGAAGCAATCTCCATGACTGCGCCGGTCATCACCTCCTCCGAGTCCGAGCCCGAGCCTGTCGCCATGACGGCGCCGGTGATCACGTCCGAGGGGCGGGAGAGCCAGACTGGGAAGGTGACGATGCAGTTCCTGCTGCCGTCCAAGTACACCAAGGTGGAGGAGACGCCGTGGCCGGCGGACGAGAGAGTGGTGCTGCGGGAGATGGGGGAGCGGAAGTACGGGGTGGTGAGGTTCACCGGGCTCAGTGGGGACAAGGTGGTGGCGGAGAAGGCGGCGAGGCTCAAGGCCGCACTGGAGAAGGATGGGCACGTCGTCAAGGGCCCCTACTTGTTCTCCCGGAACAACCCGCCACCGACGCTCCCGCCGCTGCGCACCAACGAGGTCATGTTCCCGGTCGAGTGACCATCCGGCCGGCCGAGCAACCTTATGTTGTAGTTTAGGTACTCGGGGAGTGACCAGTGTGTTCTTCCGTTAGCATGTACTACTACTGTTTAACTGCTCTTGCAAGTTCCAAGTATCTTTTGTAATACGTTGCTGTATGTTTGGTTGGTACAGTACAATGGTACGATAAAAAAAGGGTTTGATCGATCTATTGTACTAGGAAAATTGCCCGTGCGTTGCAACGGGAAAAAATAAACCTTTTAGATGAAATACTTAACGCAACCTAAAATTTATGCCAAAGTCGATAGATTCGCATAACCCAAGCCTCAACTCTCCTTTTATCTTAATCTTTAATGTGTTGTCTTTTTACTCGATCTACTCTTTCATACTTCATTTTTTCATTTAATCTATTACTTTAGAGTCTTTTTAATTTAATATATTTTTATTTAGGTACGTTATTTATTTATTTTATCTCTCGTCCTCTTATCCCCATCTCTTCTATTCCTTTCCTGCACGAACCTCACACCATAGCCCTGATCGACCTCAGCCCTGATCGACCTCCTTCCTCATGGTTGTCCCCTTCCACCAATCTAAAAGTCTACTTCGATCCATATTACTCTTAGTTATAATACAGATGTATCTACTCCTAAAATATGTCTCAATATACATCTATATTAGCAAAGAGTAATATAGGTCGAAGGAAGTATATATCTGTAGCACTACTTAACACTCTAATTAAATCATACTGAACACCCTATATAGGAGTAGAGGTAACCAGCTAATTTCTTAAATATTAGTGAAGAAACATTGCCACAGTGGTGATAAGAGCGAGCGTGAGCATGCAGGCAAGCACTGTTGTGCAAAATCAATCACCGAGAAACCATGGTTTCTTGTCTCTCCTGCTATTTTCTGTCCTATGAATACCAGTTCGGTTTTATTCTCTCTCCAGCGCTAGCAGTCTCTATCCCTTTCTCTGCTCGAAGCATCGCCATGTCATGTCCCTCTCTCCGGCCAGCTCAGCTCCATGGCGAGCCAACGCCGAACTAATGCGGATGTTCTAGATTTTAAGTACAAATTCTGACGTATACAGCAAAATTTAGAGTAGTTGTGATTCCAAAGCTTGTGTAAAAGTACGATGCGGCAAAACAGAGAGTGAAAAAAAAGGCTATGTTTTACTGACCGATGACAGAACAAAACACATATCAAAGAGCACCGGCATCGCTGGACACCAAAGGGAGCACGTGCGGCTGCAAGAGCGGCGCCACCTACAGCCACATAGGCCCGCATAAGGCTGGCCGCAGGCACGGGCTAGTTCCTCTCTCCCTGCTCTTCCTTCCTCTCCACATCATCGTTCCCTTGATCTACTTCATCCGGCCGCTGCGTCGTCATGAGGGGATGGAGAAACCATCGGCTCATGAGGGGATATCCTTATCTGGGCATGAGGAAGGAGATTTGCAGAGTGATGAGCCCGCCGGACACCTAGATTGCCATGGAGAAGGCGGCAAACTGTTGACCACCGCCGCCTCCAAAGACGCCAGCTCCTCCATCGGCTTTCCCAACCACACCCGCCACCAAGAGGACCGACCGATGCGAGGGAGGAACCGAGACATTCGAGAACCAGAGACGCGTCCCCAACTGATGTGCACCAGAACGCGGGATCGGGAGGTTGATTTATTTGCTTGCGAGAAGAGAGAGTCCCTACAGGACCTGGACGGGCAGAACTTTCCGTTCGATCAGTTCAGGCTGGTACTGGCCTGTGGACACCGTCCGCAGCGAGGAACGCCATGAACCAGAGCTGAGCTAATGTGCGTACTCTGCTCGTCTACGGAAAGGCATTGCCAAGTCGCAGGCCTTGATCCACGAGTCTCAGAGTCTGTCAAGGCACCACAGGCATGAGGCATGGTCCGGCGGCTGCAACTTCCGAAGCCATCTCGGACCTAGGTCTGAAGCGCGGCACCGCCACAGGTCGTGACGCGTGATGCCATCCAAGGCATGGACTTTGAGGATGAACGTCGCTTCTGCGGCTCATGACGCGTGATGCCAGGCATGGACTTTGAAGATGGACGGCCCCTCTGCGCCTTACGAAGCCTACGCCTCCTGCATCTCGTGACTGCCGGCCGGCCGATAGCGCGGCATAGCCACATGCATGCATGGTGGTCTGGCGGCTGCAGCTCGCGACACGCGTGTCGACCTTGGTTAACTTTACTCGTCGGCGAGCTTCGAGGCACCGCAGATGGCCGGGTCTAGCGTGTTCCGCGGAAGAAGTTACCGGAGGGAGGCAGCGCACCACGACCGGACGGGGATGCGGCTCGTCGTCGCCACGCATGGGATCTGGGCCGACGGTCAGCTTGGCTGGAGAAAGAATAGGATCCGGCAATTTGGGGTGGACGGCGTGTGCATCGGAGCTGGGGCCTCGGTGATCTTGGCAAGGGAGAGAATGGGATCTGGCGGCCGAATTTTGGAATAGGATCCGGCGGCCAGCTTTGAGGTGGACAGCGGGTCAGGAGCAGCATCGAGATGGGGAGTCGACCAACGAAAAAAAAAGAAACGATGAAGGCTCAGCGCTGTTAGACAAAGCGTTAAAAAAGAAACGATGAAGGCTCGGCTCTGTTAGACGAAGCGTTATTCACATAAGCGGTGGCAGCACCCGTAAAAAACAGGGGTAATTTAAAACGAAAGAACCAAACCATAGAATCCTTGATATCTTTACATAATATATAAAAAAATACGCAAGGGTTCTATGGTTTGGATCTTCCGTCGGATGTTTTGCAAAAAAACCCTTCATAATTTTGTGAATCAACCTGTAGTCCAGTTTCAGTCGTCCGTCTGTCGTTTCGTCCGTCGCTTGCGTGCTTCATGGGGTCGTGTGATTCCTCAACTCTGCCGATTGCAGTCACGGTAGGAAAAGCAGACCAGGAGTCCAATAACAATACAAATACAAAATACAAAATCGAATCCTCACACTCCGCGTCAATAAAAGCATCTCTTTTGCTGAGTATCGTCGGGAAACGCCGACATGAATCGATGGCGACGAAGTTGAAAAGCTGCTCGACCATGATCAGGGGATCAACTCGTTGAATTGATGGAAAAGCGAGAGCGGAGAAATAGGAAGTATCCCAGTCCTCCTCTCCTAAAATCAAATCCTCACACTCCGCGTTAATAAAAGCATCTGTTTGGCTGCGTATCGTCGGGAAACGCCGACATGAATCGATCACAATGGAGTTGAAAAGCTGTCCGACCCTGATCAGACAATCAACTCGTCGAATTGAGGGAGAGCGAGAGCGGAAAAATAGGAAGTATCGTATTCCTCCTCTCCTCGATTCATCCATGCTCCATGGTCACCTCACTATCAGCTATCTATGTAGAGGTGATTGGGCGCGCGACCAGATCGAGTGGAGGATGAGCCTTGGTGGCAGTGCGATTCGGTAATTGGAGGAGGCGCGGCCATGGCACCTAGAAGGTCGTGAGGTTCCTTATTGTGATGTCCACACGAGGACGGTAGCCTACTCGAGCAGATACTCACTTGAACAACTGAACAAGCAAAGTAATAAAGCTGCAGACATCCGTCCTAGGAGCACCAACCTCGCCGGATTTCGCCATGAATGTGGAGATCGGACGGCTGCTCTCTGGCCTCCACCGACATCCCCGCAAGCCTGGCATGACCCCTGCTGGCATGCTACCCCTCCCGCCACGGGGCTCCATCTGCCATGGGATACGGTGAGGGATGGCGGGGTCGAGTGAAGTGTACGATGATGTGGCAATGGTTCCCCCTTACGACCAACTCCGATGAGGTCGCCAGCCGCAAGCAGACGACCCCCATCTTGCTGCAAGAGTTCAGACATATATTGTGTGCCGCTCGTTGTTTACTGAAGGAGATTGATGAGTGGATTGATCAGCTGAGACCAACGACAATTTAGTGTGTTTTTTCTGAAAGTGGTCTTTGTTGCAGTATATGCGATCACCGGTCAGATTCTCATCTCAAACAATTTCTACATCGGAAAAGGTTGCACTGGATGTATATCTAAACTTCGGTGCTAGCTGGCCTGGTTGCCTGTGTATGCGTTCAATTTCTTAGATTCTCACTTGATGGCATGTTGTTCTGGCGATCACTTTGTTGTTGTTATGTGAAAATCAGTTTCTCTAGCATGTGTGTGTCAGCATTTTTTGCTATTTGTTGTGGTACAAAAGGATTTTGTCTTCTTCATCGGAATTATTTAAATAAACAATATGATTGGACATACATAGAGAGATATAATTTCGTTGCCCATACTATTATTGGAATACATAATATCTTGCTAACGGTTTTGAAATTTAGTAGTACTATTATGTATAAACCAAAATTTAGATGTGAATTCATTTGAATTCATATCTCAATAAAATTTAAAGATGAGGCCACCATCATTACCGGCCTGTGGTATTAGAAGTCGGTCTAGCGAGGGGCTTGCAATATAGATATAATTATGTTAAAACTCGTAGCAACCATGCATGGACGATGGTGATAAATAGAAGAAGTGTCAACACGGATGATTTGCTAGAACGGCTGAGTATTTATTTCTTCCGATGCAACGCACGGGCACTTTTGCTAGTAGATATAGATATAGATATAGATTTGTATGGTGAAACCTTCAGTCGATACGCATTGATATGGTGGGCCATCCAGACGAGTGCAAGAGCATCCCGATAAACGGAACCCGAATATCTCGTATCGGGGAGCTGGAAAGTGTATTCCAGTACAACCTCCCTACGGTAAAGCAGATTCTAAAACCCCAAAGTTGTACAATACTTAAAAAATGCATTCGTGGCAGATTTTGCACTTGGATCATCACAAGTTCATCATCAACTTAATTTACATTTACAGATAAGTTCGCTACACCGATGAGCCCCCATGACCGTTGGCGGAGCTGTTTACTCGCCACATTTTGCAGATTGTTATGATTCGGTGGCTAGAGGCGGGGGATGAATATGGCGTCAGATCTGGGTGGCTGAAGAGGGGACGTGGCATATGTGAGATGGAGAAATCTACCTTGATATGGTCATCCGTTCCAGATGTATAGCGCTCGGATGGGCCTATATCCGAGACACTGGATATTTTTATCAAGGCCGAACTAATTTCCGAGATGTGCTCGAGGCAAAAAAAAACTAAAAACCAGAAAACGGCAGTTATCAAGATCTACTAGAGATGCTGTAACCCCAAAGTAACCCACGAACATTTGTTAATTTTCTGACAAGTGTGTGCATATTGCTTACACCCGCTAACACCTCGGAGATCAAGAGTTGAATCGGAACCTGTCTAACTCAAATAAAAACGTCAAGCTGTTGTTTCGTCTAACAATGGACCGGCCAGAGTTTATTATGCTACCTAGGAGAAGAAGATGAAGAAACAGAGTACTGTGTGTTTTTCTTGTATACGAAAACAGAGTACTCTGTGTCTTTTGTTTGAACAAACAGAGTATACTGCTTTTTCCCGCAAAAAAAACAGAGTATACTGCTGGTTTTTTTTTTGCAAGGTGCTGGGCTGAACCAGGTCTAGATCGAATCTATTGAGAGAGGATCTTGAGTAGAAACCCTGTTAAAGGCCCAACGTTTAAGCTCTTTCAGCCCAGCCCGTGAAATGATCAGATCCGCTTCGCCCGTTAGGGGGCAACCGGACGTTGTTAACGGTCGCTACCCTTACCGGGTCTCACCGGATAGAGTCGAGCTCTCACTTCTCCCCCCTCCTGCCACCGCTCGCCAGCGAAGAAGAGAGGGGCAATGGCCATGGCCGCCGCCTCCCCGTTCCTCCTCCTCCAGCCGCTAGCCCCCAAACGCTATCTCCCATTCGGGCCTCTACACCCCAGCCTCTTCCGGACCCGCCATCTCCGCTGCTCGCCCAACGGCGCCGCCGCGCCGGAACCCCCTCCTAAACCCACCCCACGCCGCGGACGCAAGAAGGCCTCGGAGCCCGGCTCGTCGCCGACGAAGGCGAAGGGGACGAGGCGCAAGACCAAGAAGGAGGGACAGGAGTCGGATTCGGAGGGCGAGGAGGAGCCGGCGAAGCCCAAGACCCGCCGGACAAGGAAGCCGAAGCAGGAAGCCAAGCAGCAAGAAGAGGAGGCCCAGGCGGAGGATCCTACGAAAAAGGCCCGCGAGGAGGACTCGGGGAGCGACTCCGACGATTTCCTGTACGAGTGGCCGCCGCTGGTGTGCTGCCTGGGGGCGCCGCGGTGGGAGTTCGTGCCGACGGTGCGGGTGTCGGACCACCAGATGCACCCGGACCAGTACTCCACCTGGCTGCACCTGCAGTGGGAGCCGCCCGAGTTCGCGCGCTCGCCGGGGAGCGCCGCGAGCAACGTGGCCATCGCGCTCACCCGGCTGGGCGGCCGCGCCGCGGTGCTCGGCAAGGTCGGCGACGACGACTTCGGCCACGAGCTTGTGTACCGTATGAACCGCGAGCGGGTGCAGACACGCGCCATCAGGTTTGACAGCGGCGCGTCCACGGCCATCGCCCGGATGAAGGTGGGGTTCCGGGACAGGGAGGGCGGCGAGGGCGGGGCAAGACTTGTGGCCGAGACGGTGAAGAGCTCTGCTGAGGACTCGCTCCATGAGGACGAGATCAATGCTGATGTGTTGAAAGAGGTGAGTCCATGCTCTTGCGGTAAAAGTTTAATTTGATGATGCAGTCTCCATGGCCGAGCTGACATTTATGGGCAAGCTATGCTTTTGTCAAGAGTATGTGGATGGCTACGATTGTACATTGTTGGATTGCATCAAATCAACTCCTGATTTAAACACCACAGTAGGATCAATTTGTCTAACCGTGTAGCCTGGATTGCTACTTACTTTATAGGGTTATTATCTCAGATCGATTCCTATAAAATATCCAGCTGATGCTCCGTTTGATGTTATGGGTGCAGGTTAACTGCTTAAATGATAAACGATAGTACAACTTTCCGATAACTGTGAAACCCATGATAACTGCTTAAATAAATGTTATACTCCATCCGATCGGAAAAGAGTGTCGGTGACTTAGTAGTTAGTACAAACTTGTACTAGGTTAGTACAACATCACTGACACTCTTTTCCGATCAGAGGGAGTAGCAGTCTATAAAAATCAAGCTACATGGCATAACTGAACCACTATTTTATTTTCTCAATTTAGCTTTTATCATTATAGCAGGAACATCTCCAATGACTGTTCTAACTATTCAATTTCAATTGAACATACACTAGTGCCTTATTAAAATGACAAGATTGCAAGATAAATAAGAAAAGGAACTTTACGGAGAAGTGCATTGCTCAGATTCACGTCCTGGCTAAAATGTAAAAAACTGTATCGTATGTTGCTACGTTATACTTTTGTCCTTAAAAGTTCAAAGTAACTTTATATGTGGCCCACCATATTTTTCTTATAATTTGTGGTAATTGCACAGGCCAGAATGTTGCATTTCAATTCAGAAGTCCTGTTGACCCCATCGATGCACAACACACTCTTCAGAACCATTGAGCTGTCCAAGAAATTTGGAAGCAAAATATTCTTTGATCTCAACTTGCCCTTGCCTTTGTGGAAGTCAAGGGATGAGACAAAAGAGTTCATAAACAGGGCATGGAACGAGGCTGATATAATAGAGGTGTCAAGAGATGAGCTGGAATTCCTCCTCGATCACAAGTATTATGAATATAAGAGAGCCACCCCACCTCAGTATTATTTGGATGGGTTCCATCTAACAAGGAACTGGCCAGAGTACTACCATTATACCCCTGAAGAAATTGCTCCAATTTGGCATGATGGGATAAAACTCTTGCTAGTGACATATGGAACACTGCGTATCCACTACTACACGCCCAAATTTCATGGCTGTGTGGTTGGAACAGAGGACGCACTCATAACTCCAACCACAACTGACCGGACAGGTTCTGGGGATGCTATTGTTGCTGCTGCTATTAGGAAGTTGACAACCTGTCCTGAGATGTACGAGAACCAGGATACATTGGAGAGGGAGCTAAGATTTTCTGTTGCTGCTGGAATCATTTCACAATGGACTATTGGTGCCGTGCGAGGGTTCCCCACTGAGAGTGCTGTCCAGAACTTGAAGGAACAAGTATATGTGCCTTCTATGTGGTGATTGTGAACTAATAAGTCATTTCTGATAATTGGAATTTATGACACAACCGTGATTCATGAGTGGTACAACAGAAGTGAACAAAGATACTATTTTACCACAAGAGTTGACAGGCGCCTTTGTCTTTTATCAGGTATTAATTTATCATCCAATCCAATCTTAACAAATTTAAACTTCAGTAGAAATAATTGTCTGCCGCTGAAGGTCTTATATTGCTTGAAAAATGATAAAAATTCTGTACTCTTGACTTTAACTTGTATATCAAAATACAAGCGATGCAATATTTGATGTGCTATTGTTAAAGTACCTCTGTACCTTAATGTAAGACGTTTTGGCAAACTAAATTAGTTTGCCCAAACGTCCTATATTACAGAGCAGAGGTAGTATTATTTAGTACTTGCCAGTTACTCCTTGGTCATATTTGCATATACGCAAATCCATCCAGAATCTGACTTCTTTAGTTATCAACAAATTCCAAAAAGAGAGGAAAGATTGTACATTCATAGTAAAAACAAAGTACAAACATGTATCAAAAGTTTTCTGTCTTGCTAATCCTATCCCCTATTGTACATTTGTTCTCTAATACTACTTGAAGTCTCTGGATTTCCCATTTGTCTCTAGAATTGAATAAAACAATCCGTTGAAAATGCACATCTTGGACGACCATGAGCGAACCCCCCTCCTCCCACCTCCATATGTAAGAACAAGTATTTACATACATTATCAGACTAGGAAAATAATCTGTGGTATGCTGGTGTCAACTTACTAGGAGTTGCACTAGTTGGCGTATCTCAAACATTCTAAGAGATGTCTACCTATTTCCATGCCACCTCAGTTAAGGGTGCAGTATATCTGAAGTAATCCCACCTCTTTAGTCCATGTCATTTAATACTTTGTGTTCTTTTGCACAAGCACCCCGGGAGAGGATTTGCATAAAAGTTCTCCTCTTGCCTTGGACTTTGACCAGACAACCTCTGATATGGACCTCCAAGTCTGTTTTCATGATGTGTTTTCACTTTGGTTTGGAAGTCGTTCCAAGTTAATGTACCTTCATCAAGCTTGTCAATGAGCTCCACAAGCTTCTGCCTGCGAACAGTGAAAGAATAAGCACTTAGAATTGAGATGTACTAATATTTGAACCAACATCTCCGGAAATGTACCTGTCTGGGTTAAGGGTTGTCCGGAATCCTTCAAATTTTCTGTGACCTTGTACTGCTTTGGCCATATTTCCATCATATGTATACACAAAAACATCACTCCGAAGAGCTACATTGTAGTCCACTGCAGCTAATCTGTTTTGGTACGGCTTGAGCGGCTCTAATTCATCTGCTGTTGCCAGACTATAATGTGTGTAGATATTTGGATATTTGGCTTTTAATTCATCCATACTATGTCCACCATATATTTCACCTGCTACAATGTAGATATTGGTTCTCGAAGGATAACCCATGGCTTTGAGAAAAAGAGCTGCTTCACGAGGAGTCATAGGACAGCCTCCTTGAAGTCGCCTCTCCTTGCTATTAATTTCCTTTTCTTTCCAGTGCCGCACGTTTAGTCTCATTTCTCTTAGCTCTTCTGCCTCCTGACGTGTTAGATTATGGCTACAGCCAGTAAATGAGAGCATGTCCTTCTCATATCTGCCAGTTTATAAGGAAAGCAAATATATTACTGATCTACAAACTCCTCTGCAGCAAAATTCTATCAGCTTTACTAAATATGTGTTAGTTGTAATCACCTTAAGTGAAGAGCGATATAATGGTTGGACCCATTCCTCAGTCTATCAACTAGAGTATTACCTAGATCTTCAATTTCTTTCTTGTATTTTAGTGCCTCGTAATTTGTCCGGCAGCGGAGTCGCTGGATATGAGGAGCGAGACCATTGTTGACAATTCGTGAATCTGTATGTGTAAATTTAACAATTTTGGCCTTCTTTAGTGTCCGTGTGAAAGCTCTGTAGTAGGAAGCCTGCAAAAAGGAACTAGAAATCCATCATTGTTCAGCCGTACTGAGAACTGTCCTGATTTCTAAGCAACTGTGATGTCCACTTGAGTGAAGTAGTTTGTTCATACCCTGGACCAGGAAGATGGTGCCCTCGTATAGGGTTTCAATTTTTTGTAAGCTGGTGGCAGGGAATCCACAATCAAAATATCGTCCTCCAAAGTTTTCTTGAAATGCTCCACATCAAATATATCTTTGAAGTCACTGCACACCAAGACCAAAACATCAGTCATCTGAATATGATAGTATCTTCATTATTGTCATGAAGAGAAGAAGAACCTTGGATCAGTCCAAAATGATCGGTGATCCAGTGTAGGAATTACTAGTATTGCATTCATGAGCTTAGCAACTGCAACCATATCGCTTATCTGCAATGTGGATTTTAAAATAACTAAGTGACCAGAAAGGCATCGCCAGGTTCTAAACTTTGGTCGTTCTAAAAGAAAAACATAATTGTGCACGTACTCCCATTCTCATCTGGTTCAGTCCACCATTGGTATCAACCATTATATAACCAGCTGTTGCATTGTTTGTTCCTGGAAAGAAATATATCAATTTTGGTCAGGTTTACGCCATCGGTTTAGGCTAGTATAAATTTGAAATGTGGAAGGTCGTTATTTCAAACTACTGTTGAGTCATTATATGAGGAAGTGGGGGCTTACTGTAGTGGTTTTTCGGGCGTTCAATGCATTTGCTGTAACCCTCACTATCTGGCATCATCCATATCTGAGGAATATATTTGTGTTGTTAGTGAGCTTCAGTAGAAAGCTAGCTGAACATATAATTTGTACAAATATGAATAAAAAGGCTAACTGAACAAAAGTTAGAAGAATCTAGATTGTAATTAGGAACATCAGTATCGTTTTTCTACAAAATGAACATCAGTGCAACAACATAACCTTTCTAGAGAATGAATATCAGCATCTGATGAAACTCATTCTGCTACTTTGGGTGTGTTTGGTAGGCCGGCCGAGCTGAGAAACTCCCATCTCAACCTAGCTCAACATGTTTGTTAGATCGGCTCGGTCTATCTCGGCACTGCCGACCTCATGCGAAAATGCCCTCTCAGCCAGGCCCGGTTGGGAAGCTCAAATCGAGCTTCGCAACCGAGCTCGGTCGAGTTGATCCCGCAAAATACTGTTCTGGCACCCGACGCCCCCCCAGACCCCCACCCGCACCTCTTTCTCCTCTCATTTCCCCCACCACTGCTTTTCTCTCCTCCCTGCCGCCACCTTCCTCCCGAGGACAACCGCCATCGGCGCCCCAGCCGGCCGAGGCAGCTCGCGCCCAGGAAGAGCCACCTCCCGCCGGCGCCCTCATCCTCTCCCCGCATCCCTCCTCCTCTCACCAGCAGCTCGCGCCGTCGGCGCCTCAGCCGGCAGAGGCAGCTCCCGCCGTTGATGCCCTAGCCTGCAGAGGCAGCTCGCGCCGTCAGTGCCCAGGAAGAGGCACCTCGCGCCGGCGCTCTCCTCCTCTCCCCGGCGAGCTCGGCGGCAGGCGAGGGACTATAGCTCCCACGAATCCAGACAAATCCGGCCGCCGTTCTCTGCGCACCTGGCCGTCTCGAGTGCGTCCCAGCCTCCCAGCCACCGGCCACCTGCAGATCCGGTCGCCGGCTTCCTGTTCCGACCGCCCTTGGTCGGGAGCATGCGGTGGTTCTCGCCGGCGGCGCCTGCGTGCTCAACGGGAGGACCTGATTGCTTTCTATTAGTATAGTCAAGGACTTGATTGCTTTTTATTTGTATATATAGGATCTGAATGCTTTTTATTTGTGTATATAAGGACTCATTTGCTTTTAAATTTTGTACTTACGGGTATTTGTGCAAAATTTGGAGAGCCTCAGTATATCTCAAGGCAGACAACCTACCAAACAAATGATAAACACAGCTTGGTCCAATAAACCCGGGCTACCAAACACGTGACCAAATCTCAGCTCAACATATCTCAAGTCAGCTTGGCTCACTATAGATAGTAATTCTGAGGTGGCCCGGGCTACCAAACACACCCTTTATGTGCAGGTTTGTGGACGCTTTCATCTGCGTGTAACACATACAAGGAGCCACGCTTCATACTGTCCAATCAACAGGGAACTCTTTTTTGCCAGTGTTTCGAGTCATAGAAGCACTATTGTAGCACTACGTGGCGGGTAGGATTGATTGATGTGGAACTCTTCCTTTTCTCTCTCCTTTTCTTTTCTTTTTTTAGGCTGGAGATTGCAGCAGCTCGAGTTTTTTTTTTTCTAGAAGCTCATGTAGAAATTTTGTAGACTAAGCAACACTAGGAACCTACAGTATTTTGTTCATTTGCGGAATCCAGCTTCTTTGCTGGTAATTTCTATCTTGAATCTCCCATGGCAATAATAGTCTACGATGGTTTTCGTTTTAACTGTCAGTGCCAAGGAAGGGAGTATTTATGCAGTTATGCTAGATTTTGGCCGCTTCCACAGTTGTTCTGGTGGCCGTGGCCGTGAACTTGGACTTGACCAGGGGTTTCTACAAGTGCTTGGTGAATTCAGGCTCTGGGAACCCCAAGTGCTTGTATCGGTTTTCGCCCGGTTTTCCGTTAATTAACTGGGATCTCTCTTCTTAATTAATCGACTGGGCAAAGCTTTTGCCCCGTTTCAAAAAAAAAATTTATCTTAACCGCGGGAGCCACTCTCACGATTTGAATTTTCCACCAATCAGAATAACTACACGAAAAAGAAAAAACAGCGATGTGGCTGAGAATACCTCTATACGGCGACACCACGGACGAAAAGAACGGGCACTTATTATTCATCACGGACAGAGACGCGAACGTGAATATATTTTTAGAGAGAATTCTGAAAAGTATTCTGTACTGCGTTTGATTCTACGGCAAGAATACAAACAGGGCAACTACGACCTGAAGGCTGTCAACGCCCGCCAAGAAACTTCTCAAGGACTCCTGCGTACACACACACAAACACGGAGACACGATGTTCCAACACGTCTCTGCATCTGCAGCGATTTCATGCCCATACGGCCATACCCACATTTTGGGTCCCATGCACGCATGGCAAGTTCCAGGTAGAACTGGCTCAAAGAGTTTCCCGTTTTGGTTTAAGCTTTGGTTATTTGCACGAACTAAAATAAGTACCGGCAGGTTTGGCGTATGATCGGAGGAATAAACCTAGGAGTCAGCGGCGAGGCGCACTTACCGGCGAGTCGGGAGACGAGCGGCGAGCGAAGGCCGTGAGGTTCTCCTCCCTCCAGGCCAGCGCGTCCTGCCCGTCGCGGACGTCCACCCTCCGCAGGAGCCTCCCTCCACCGCCGCCGGCCCGGTGCGAGCTCACGAGCCCGACGACGACGGCGAGGCCGAGCAGGGTCGCCACCACGTTCCGCACCCACGCCTGGTCGACCACGGACGACGCCCGCTTGCTGCTGTAGCTCCTCCTGGCCGCGAACAGCGCCCTGACCCCGCGGTGCCTCCCGCCGTCCCGCTCGACGTCGGCGAGGCGCCGGCGGTGCGACAGGTCGGGGCAGCAGGAGGACGCCGTAGACGTCGACGCCGCCGCCGCTGCCATGGCCGGCTTTGTTTCAGCGACGGCCTAAGAATAGAACCTGATCGATCGGTCGGCCACGAGGAGAAAAGGCCCGGGAATCAAACGGGGACCGGCGGGCGCTTTGCCCCCTGGTTGCCTCCGCCGCAAGCTTCTCGCCAGACGCCGGGAGGTGGACGTGCAGCTACGCTCTCGCTCGCGCGTGGGGGCCGACTGCCGAGGCGAGGTGGGGGGTCGTGCGTTTCGTGGATCGATCGTTCGAGTTCGTGCTGCGAGTAGGGAAGGGAGGCTGGGAAATTAAAAAAGTTGGGCGCTGGCGAGAGTTCGCGCCTCGCACGTTCATTGGCGTGGCCGCTCCCGACGTTCGTTTTATAATGGGTTCGCTTTTGCCGGTGTGACGCGTGGGCAGCTGCTAGCTGGATCATACACGGACGACAAATAATCGGGTCTCGTTCCAAGATTAAGTGACCCAGCTTGAAATTCTGCACTCTGCAACAACGAATGCATAACTTATCACATACAAAAAAATTATACTACGAAAAAATAATATGTGCCCACTACCGGCCGAACCAACGATTACTACGAAAAACAAAGTGATTAGAAAGAACTATGACACTATACAAAAAATAATTGATAGATCTTTTTAACAACACACATAAACTAAATAATGTATCACAATAGAATGAATGAATATAACATAACCATATGAACAAAGTAGGTTTAAATTAAATGGATACAATAACACTAACACAAGAAATACAATTATATTTATGCACGCTTCCGTAGAGTTGGATATCTTCAAACTGGATATCACGGATAGGGGGAGCCATAAAATACTTTTCTTGTATGATAAGTCAAGCGACAAAGCACATCCGATATTATAAATTTGAAGAAAAAGAATCGAGTTGCCGAAGCTATTTTGGGAGTTTTTGCATGGCAAACATAAGTTCATCAACAACATAATAAGATAGAAGTTCATCATTAACTTACATTTATTAGTTCCTAAACCTAGACTAGTACGAGCCCTAAACATAGGGACGCGGTGGCAACACGTCACCAAGGACCAAAATGCGGCGGGGCTCTACTAAACTCGTAGCCAAAATGCATCTTATTTGGCCAAACCTTATACAAAGTAATATGGAATAGAGGGAGCAGGAAATAACGAGACTAGGAGAATTCAGTTAAGACTCACAATTTACGATTCTTCCTAGATATAGGGTTTACATGAAAGATTAGTCACACCAGCTGGAAGCCTGGAACATGGCGGCTAAGCTTTAACCCAATGAAACAAAGATGATGTTTACATGTTGGGATCATAAACAACAAATCAGGTGAAGCTGAAGTTATGCAGCAAAAAGTAGACTTGTCGAAATTCAAATAGAGACCGTTGAGATCATCTAAACCATCCGACTGATGATCGATGGTGCTAGGGTGCTAGTTAGAGTTGGCCTCCATTACGATTTGGTAATCTCAAATAGCTTGTGACTGAAGGAACACAGGGTTTCTCCTCACCATCGAGGATACTCCCTGACTTATTATTGCTGCAGGTTCGGCCAATAGGGCAGGCACCTGGGGCCCAGGAGCTAGGGGCCCTGGTGCAATATTTGTTTGTGAATTTGTATCAGTAATGTTTAACTCTTGAGGCTCAATAATTTAGAATAATTCTAGAAAATGTAGATGACTTAAGTTGTAGCCTACCATGCCTCTACTTTGACTCCAAAAATACTCCGATAATGTAGAATAATTCTCGACGCCATGATTTTTCTCTGGCCTTCCCAAATATGCAGAAAAACATCGGGCCCCATGTGCATTTCAAAGGTTGTGAGTGTACATTAGTGGATACTAACAACACAATCACACAACTATATCATTTCGCAAGTAGCTATTCTCCGGCTTACAACAGTTCTGGTTGTCCCCATCATACATGTTTGAGAGACCGTATATTCCATACTCTTATTAATGCAGTGCATGATATGTCTGCTCTTCTACTCAATTTTTGCACGGGCATATTAATCAGTTACTCTCATAATTTGTATCTATGATTAATTCTAGAGGTACACATGTTTATACACGTTACAAAGGTATATAGTTTATTTGATTAATATAAATAATTAGTTTCAAATGTCTTCACCGAGATTTAAAGACCATGGGTCTATCAAATATAGAGTTGATTTAATTTGTTATGGCATGTGGTATTACAGTAATATTTTTCTTGCGGAATACTAATGTATTTTATAAGTCTTTTATGTGTGATCAAGTGACCGAGCTTGTCACAGATTTTTGTGGGGCCCAAGAACATCAATCATGTTTAAACTTTGAGTGGTCTTACAAAAAAACATTCTTTTACAATACCTTTTATTCATCATGGGAGAGGGACAAGTGACGGAGCTTGTCACAGATTTTTGTGGGGCCCAAAAACATCAATCATGCTTAAACTTTGAGTAATCTTACAAAAAAACTTGTTTTACAGTACCTTTTATTATCATGGGAGAGGGACAAGTATCAAATAATCAAAGGACTCTGATGTAGAAGATTAGGCCCAGCCGGCTAGCTGTAATTAGTATAGTAGAAAAAAATGTGAAAGAGGCGATAGAAAAGATCGAAAGACAATCAGAGTCGCTCTGGCTGCTACGTGTCGATCGGATAGATGCTTTTGCTGCCACCTTGTCGCCGATAGGACGGACGTCTGCGATGCGGCCGCCTCCCCCACCTCCCTCCGCATCAATTGGGATGTACAATATGGCCGCCTCCTCCATCAATTGGGTTGTACAATGTGGCCGCCTCCTCGGGGGGGGGGGGGGGGGGGGGGGGGCAATGGCCCCCTTGCCACCAGAGAAGCTCCATCACTAAGAAAAGGGCCTTTTGGTGTCGTCTCGCTCTAAGGACCTAAAATCTATGGAGCTTCCCTGTATCAATGTCGGCGGTTTTTCTACTCAATCCCTTTCGTCATTGTTACCGCCTTGTTCCTCTCTATGCGTGACTCGTGACAGGGGTGGGCTGTACAACCGCATCAAGCAAAGGTACAACCTTCCCTTGCCAGTTGTCAACCGTGCTACATGCCTTTCCTTGGCCGTATTGATCATGGCATCGACCTCTCTTCGTTTGCCAGTCCGTGGAGTGGACAAAAGAAATGCCGTGGACGCCGGGGAGTTTAAGAACCGAAAACTCTAGCTATCTGGCTAATCCTGTCATCTCATAGTTGCGGGCTAGCGTCCTAGCTACACCCATATTTCCCAGCAGGATTTGGTCGATCGGCTGTCTCCGCCAGAGACAATTGCGCCGATCTGATCATCAATTAACTAGTACAAAGTTGAAAGTACGAACACTGTATCACATGACCCAATCCGATGGCTGCGCGCCGCGCGGCGAGCGCGTCCTGGTGGACACGCCGAAAGCCTGGGTGATCGATATCAAGTGCGAATCGACCAAACGGACGGGGGATGATGGCCGCCGGTAGACGTCGCTCTCCGTCCGTCTCCGGTGCAATCGTCTCAGCGTGAGAGTAGTATACTTAGCTCGACGGGGTCGAGCACTCGAGCCCACACATCGTCTCCCACTACGTACGGGCTGACTAAGCATCGAATTTTTGTAGTTAGTGTGGCGTTGAATTTCCTGGTTAATCTGGCACGCTCACACTCGGATGAGTGAGCACTAGCGCACAACCTCCTTTCTCCGAGTGGAATAGCAATATTCTACTACTACCAGCCACGACACGACGGAACATGCTGTATTTACGGATTTTCATGAAGATACGGCTATGAAGATTTTCATGGAGATATGTTTGAAGCGTCTGCCGACTTACGATAGTGATTCAGTGAAGAAGAGATGTTCCACCAGTCACTATACCTTGCAAATTTGCGATACGGTTGGATGCTGGCCAGTAGACAGTAGTAGATCGACTAGCAGTACCACCACTAGTTATTCTCCATCCAATCCAATCAGAACAAGTCGCACCGCACAATTAGGTAGTAGTCACATGAACGGAGCGGATACGGTCGGATCGGACCATGTTGTAGCCACGGAATGGAGAAAGGCTGAAAGGGATCATACATGTAATCGTGGATTCCTTTCTCCGCGTCAACGTTGCCCTCGATTGAGTCCATTTCGTGCGACAGGGACGGAACGCGATCGTATGTTGTCTCCTGCCGTGACCGTGGGTAAAGCAAGCACCACATGGTCGTATGTTAATGCTCCGTCTGCCGACCTTTCAAACAAAACTCTACTCCATCCACAAACCTGCCCATCTGATAGCATCTTCAGACGGCGCCGTAATAACCGGTCTGGCAAAAGCTCCCATTCACGCTATTGGAAGCGCCGACACAAGTTACCGGCCTATTTGAGGCGGCTGCCCCGAACGACGACCTCAATAGGTTTTTCTGAAAATAAAATTTAAAATTTAAATTTAAATAAAACTAAAAGATTATATTTAAATTTAGGGTATTTATAAATTTGATTGAACTAAACTAATATTAAACTCTAACTAAAATCGTAGATCTACCGCCGCGAGAAGGAGCTCCACTCGAGCTCGCCGTGGTCGCCATCATCGTCAAAGGTAGAGAGGCCGCCGTTGCTGGACACGTTGTCGTCGTCAACTACTAATTCTATGATAAAACCACTTATTCCTGGTAAGGCAAGAGTAGCCATGACTCTTTTTGTAGTGCAAGCTAGTTAGTAGCAAACTGAACGGCATCGGTTTTTTCCTTTCAGTTTCACTAGTAAATATTATCTGTCAAATTTAGAATCGTCTTGATTGAGAAAGCATGCCCTATCTATGTATTATTTTGTGGTTGTGATGCCCAAATCCTTCGTCGGCCATGCTTGCGCGTACATGCATGATCTCCTACAGTATGTGTGCTAAGCATGATAGATCTTCTGCATCTACAAAAGTACACACATCTACCAAATGTTCTAAATTACAACATCAAGGAGTAGAGGTTCTTATAGCCAGAGGAATAACATTCAACACAGAGGTCGGGGAAGAGGGCGAAGCCAGCAGGACCATCATCGTCGTGCTGGAGGGAGATGCAGGCAGGACCACCGTCGCCGTGTTGGAGAGAGAAGAAGGCACGACCTCCATCATCTCGCTGAAGGGGTAGGAAGGCAGAGCTTACAATCGAATGACAACTATGGTAAGCAAGAACTACGATTGTCACTCAATCAGTACCAACAAGCTTCATCAGATCCATACTGATATACCCATCTACCACGTGCTTACATATCTAAGCTAAAACTAGGGTTTGAGATTCTTGCGACCATCGGGAGATCATCCAACATAGGTCCGGCTAGAGGGGAGAATTCGACAGTCTGTTGACGGTCGCCGTCGCCAAGCTAGAAGACCTGGTCGGTTAGGAAGCTCCCACCAACTACACGGAAATCGAAGGGTGAAAGGGAGAAATGGTGGATTTGGATTTGTCGGTGACAACGCCACACCTAAATAGAGGAGGGGAATTTTCACAGGGCGATGACCGAATCCATCCCGCCTCAATTTCGAAGCACTGCGGGAGCTTGCACTAGGTCTTGCCATCTAGTACATCCATTGGCTCTACGGGGGCGCCGCTTCGTTAGTTTTGGCCACAGTGAATTCGGCAGTTCCTAACGGGTCTGGCTCGAATGTGCTTTAATCATCGTGTAGTCCACAACACCGAGGGAGTTAACCCACTTTCTGCTGCTTAGGATCTAGTTGAACTTCATGCGATCTACTCATTCCGAGTTAATTCCAAAAAAAACACCACACTTGTGGGGGAAATTCGCAAAACCACAACAATTCGGCCAGATTGCAGAAATCCACCTGTTTTGTGGAAATTCGATGCAATGTGCACTGATTGTCTAATTTGTGCAGGCTAACACGATTTCTGCCAGGTCTGGCCCACTGTCAGAGGCTGACATGGCGAAGTGAGACGGACGAATCTGTTTGCCGTTGGGGGGGCATTAGCTGACGCGTGGGTCCCACCGTCGAGTGGGGTAAGTACCGGTTTCCCCTCCGCCACGTCCTCACTCTTCTTCCTCCTCAGTCTCTGTCTCTCTCCCCGAGCTCAGCACTGGAGCACCGCCGCCGCCTGGGTATCTGCCGCCGCGTTCCGTGCGGGCCGCCAGAGAGGAGAGGGATGCCCAGCTGGGGCGACGGCTCGTACTCGAGCAACTCCATCCTCGGGGTAAGTTGGCCGCCGTCGATTTCTAGGGTTTCAGATCTGGTAGTTCAGAGACCTGTTGGAGTCATTTGATTTCTTGTGCTCCAGCTAGGATTTGAATTTTTCCCTTGACTAATAGGACCTAACCCCCATGGACTATGCTCCGGAGACCACTAAGGACCCCTCGTTCACCGGCATCGCTGTAGGATGTGGCACTATTTGCAGAGTGCACAACCTGGAGCCGCGCAAATGTGTGGCCTTTGAAGGATCTGACACTGGGCGTCGATTCCTGGTGTGCCAAGTTCAGAATGTGAGTTCCTCTGTACCAAAATGATTTAGTGCAAGTTTGGATGGTTGCATAATTTGATTTAGAAGACAGTGAACTAGGAGACTGTGAACATTATTAGCTATAATATAGTGCTAGTTAGGATCTGGAGATAATAGTGATAGTTAGGATCTAGAGATAATTTAGTGAACATTCATAGCTCGCTGAAATAATAGTGGTAGTCTTCACTGAAAGAAGAGCTCACTGAAATAATAGTGGTAGTTTTCAGATTATTTGATATAATATAGTGCTAATCTTCACTGAAATAATTATGTTCTGTTCAGTACTATATATGTTTGTATTGAATGTTTCTGTTCTAAATTAATTTGTAGGATCTGGAGAATTGTGGATTCCATTCTTGGGTAGATGATGAGTGGTGTGATACAATGAAGCATTGTCTGCTGAAAGTTTGGGGAATGTATCATAACAGCAACAGTATGAGGATTGATGAGAAATTGGAGCATGGTAAGTTCATTGAAGAACTTGCAGCAGAGAAGAGGAAGCTAGAGAAGAAGCATGCATCTCTGCTATAAGAGGTAAGGACTTGGGCAGATGGTACAGAGAGGAAGGTGATGCAGAGAAACTATGAGAAGATCAAATCTGGTGAGCTTGATGAACTTTAACAGCTGAGGAAGGAAGTGGCTGAGTTGAAGAAGGTGCAGAAAACACAGGCTGACATGATGAAAGCAAACAAGATGGACTGGGAGAAAGAAAGGTAACAACTGAAGGAAGAGAAGAGGAATGTGGAGTATGCACTATATGATGTGGTTCAGGTGAACACTGTCAACAAGTCCAAAGTGGAGAGGATCACTGCTATCTGCAATGAGTAATCCAAATATGTAATGCTATGTTGTAGTAGTTGTTATCTGCTTAGTGGACTCTGTAAACCTCTGTATATGGAGGTAGAATCTCTAAATGTGAACCTGTGAGCTGTAAACCTCTTTATAATGAGGTAGATGTTTAAATTTGAACTTGTGAGCTGTGAACCTCTTTGTATTGAGGATGAATGTCCAACTATGAACCTTATATTGTGATTTATTAGAATTATGAAGGTTAGTGGTAGTATCTTGTGGATTGTTGTCGACGAGTGGTATCGACAACCATCTTTAGCATCTATACATAAATGGTTGTCGACGAGTGGTATCGGCAACCATCTTTAGCATCTATAAATAAATGGTTGTCGACGAGTGGTATCGACAACCATCTATAGCTTTTATAAATAAATGGTTGTCGACGAGTGGTATCGACAACCATCTTTAGCTTTTATAAATAAATGGTTGTCGACGAGTGGTCTCGACAACCATCTTTAGCTTTTATAAATAAATGGTTGTCGACGAGTGGTCTCGACAACCATCCAAACCATTTATAAACATCCAAACCATCTATAAACCATTTTTTAGGTTGTCGAGACCCGTCGAGGGTTCTCGACAACCATCCAAACCATCTATAAACCATTCTTTAGGTTGTCGAGACCCGTCGAGGGTTCTCGACAACCATCCAAACCATCTATAAACCATGTATAACACATAATAGACTTAAACCACAAGATTCACACATAATAGTCTCACATAATAGTTTTAAATAGCAAGATTCACACATAATAGTCATAATTCAAACAACAGGATAATGCCAGGATAGACCACACTTAGTCTCACATAATGCCAGGTTAGACCTGGTACACAAATAGTCTGAAAATGCAAACAGCAGGTAACACAACACACAGTCTTCATACATGCCACAGATTGTGAAATTACTCCTTCATGAGATCCTCAACAGACTTCTCATGGATCCTACTGGCAGTGAAGTATCCATTTAGCCTGGGAGGGAGCTTTCTATTCCTTGTAGGCCTCCTACTGGCATTGTAGCCCTCACTTGGGCTGCTCCTTGGTGCAGCAAATGGAGCACTTGGCCTTGCACTTGTGCTTGGAGCAGTCCTTGGTGCAGGAGTGGACTGTGCAGGTCTGGGTGCTGGAGTAGTTCTTGGTGTTGGTGCAGTCCTTGCTGCTGGAGTAGTGCTAGGTGCTGGACCAGTGCTGTGTGTTGGAGCATTGGTTGGACCAGTGTTGTGTGCTGGAGTAGTCCTTGCTGCTGTAGCTGGTGCAGAACTTGGAGCTGGTTCTGAGCATGCTTGCCTTCCTGTAGGTGCCTTGGCAGTGCAGCTAGAAGAACTACCTGGGGTAACTGGAGATGCTGCTGCTTCTGAACCCCTACTTCCCTACAGAATGGTTGTCACATGCATAAGATAGCAATATATACAACAATTGCAAGTGTTGTGAAATTCAAGAGTTACCTGATGCTGGTTTTTCCTGACTTGGAGAGCTGGCTTCAAAGGTTGACTGCAGTTAGTATATCTGTGTCCTGCTAGTGCACAGTTGCTGCAAGTTATTGTTGCCATTCTTGAAGAAACCCTGGGCTGAGGTGGTTCAAACTTGCCCTTCCTCCTCTTGTATTGCTTCCTGCCCAAGTCTACCTTGAATATTGGTGGATCTATGTCTGGGCTTGGAGTTGGTATCCACAGATCTTCCCCAGGAACAGGGTATACAACAGGATTGTAGGCCTCCAAGTACATTTCCTTCTTGAAGAAGTCACTAACATAATCTTCTGCTTGCTGCTTGGACTTGTATATTGCAGATATGGCATGGCTGCATGAAATGCCAGTCATGTCCCATCTCCTGCAACTACAAGTTCTGTTAGCTAGATTAACTGCATACACCCTATCTTCAACTGTGCTCACTTGCCACAAATCATCAGCAGCTTTCTTTGCATTGCAGTGCCTGCTCCATTTCTTTGATTCTTCAAGCTTTTCAGTATAGGTAGGGGTGATGGCCCATCTAGCTGCTGCTGCACATGTCCTCTTTGTCTCATGTTTGGTCATGATCTTGTTTCTAATGCCCTCAAACATTGTTCTCACAGGTTTACCCCTAATATCAAGAATCATTCTATTGAAAACCTCACTGAGGTTGTTGACAACCAGATCTGTCTTGCAATTACTATCCATGGCATACCTTGCCCAGCATTCAACTGGAATGTTGCTCATCCATCTATGTGCCTCTTCACTTTCTTCTTGCATCAGAGCCATGGCTTTATCAAAGCCATGCTTGGTGTAGGAGTAGCTTGCTTGGTCCATGTACTTCTTCAGCTCTTCTCCCCTATAACCAGCTGTCTGGAAATTTGCATAGATATGCCTAAGGCAATATCTCTGTGGGCAACTAGGAAAAACCTTGTTGATTGCATACAAGAGACCCTGTTATATTAAATTGCATCAGATATCATGGAGTTGCTTCAATGATTGTGTACACAACATGACATTAGGTGGTTTGCCATACCTTCTGCCTATCAGAGATGATAGTGTAGTTGCCAAATTTTCCTGACTCCCCTCCAATGGCTGCCTTCAGTTGGCTCAGGAACCAGCACCAGCTAGCTTTATCTTCTTTGTCAACTAGAGCAAATGCAATTGGAAAAATGTTGTGAAAGAGCATGGAGCCCCCATGTGTGGTTTTGGTAATTAATGACAATCTCTATGGACTAATGTTTGCATTGAGTTATATTTGTAGGACATGTCCATAGACAATGCTTGAACCATATGTTGGCTTCAAGGTTGTAAGAAGGATCAAATGAAGAACTTTAAGTGATGACCATTGTGTTATTCAAGGAAATATCGAAAGAATGGTCATATGAGAATTGAGCTTATTGCAACTATGTCTTGAAGAATATAATTGAGTGGACATTTGTGTTTACCTTCAAGACATCATCATCATGAAGGAAGAAGGAAGGATACAAGGTTGATCAAGTCAAAGTGATGAAGAACTTTAAGTGATGACCAATGTGTTATTCAAGGAAATATCGGAAGAATGGTCATATGAGAATTGAGCTTATTGCAACTATGTCTTGAAGAATATAATTGAGTGGACATTTGTGTTTACCTTCAAGACATCATCATCATGAAGGAAGAAGGAAGGATACAAGGCTAGGATATTATTAAGTGGTGATCATCTTCATGGATGATAAGTCAAGTTCAAGATATGCCATCTCAAGGAGATTATATGCTTGATGCATGTATTCTATTTGGTGGTAATGTCTATGTGAAGATATTCCTAAGAGAGTCTTTCCCATATTGATTTATGGGGGAGCAATTCGCAAGACTTCACCAAGCAATCAAGATCAAGAAAGGTGTTCCAACTTGAGGAAGACAAGATGGTCATAATCTAGCTCAAGTTGAATGCACAAGGAAAAGGTATGTTCTTGATAGGGTTTCCTTCTTACCGGTCTCTTGTGTTAGTTTGGAGACCGGGTTATAGGATTGGTAGCCGTACTATCAAGAGGGGCTCTCGAGTGAGTAACTTAACCGCATCGTTCGAAGAGAGCTCAAACCTTTGCATATTTGCCATCATCTTTCTTGGTTCTTATTTGGCTTTTATCCATGTGAGGTTTTAGAGCTTGTGGTTAATTCCATGACAAGCTCTAACTCATCAAAAAGGGATTTTGCATGAAACACTCATTGTGTTTTTGGTGTTTGGAGGTTTTACCGGTTCGACTTTGAAGAGAGGTCAAACCTCTCATCATTTGGTTTTATCCTCCCTTGTTGGACTATGATGTTTCTATGCATATACTTGTAGAGCTCGTTGTTGTGATTCCAACGAGCCCAAGATCATCAAAAACGGAGTCCGGATGCTCAAGTTATGGTCGTTTTCGTGTTGGTGTTTCTGCCAGTTTTTGGTGGCCGGAGTCTCCGGCCCGAGACGCAAAGTCTCCGGCCCAACTCCGGCCTGGCACCTGCTTAGTCCGTCCTGAGGCCCCCGAATGACCCCGGGGCACCGGAGACTCCGGCCCAGGGGCGGAGACTCCGGCCCTGGAGTCACTTAGGGCGGAGACTCCGGTCCTCTAGGCCGGAGACTCCGGCCCTAGTGCCCAGCAACGGCTAGTTTTCGTGGGGGACCTATAAAAGGCCCCCTTCTTCCTCCTTGGGCTGGTTGGCTTCCTATTTCTCACTCTCCTCCATTGTTGACTTTGAAGCTTTGCTCTATCTCTCAATCCCTCCAATGATTCTTGCATCTTCTTGAGGGAAAAGAGAGAGGAGATCTAGATCTATCTTTCCACCAATCAAAATCTCCTCTAAGTGAGGGGAACCATTGGGATCTAGATCTTGGAGTTCATTTGTTGATTTCCTTTGTTCTTCCTCTTATATCTCTCCATAGCATTAGTTGCTTTGGTAGGATTTGAGTAAGAAGGATTTGAGCACTTTGTGTGCTCTTGCCATTGCATTTGGTGCATCGGTTTGAGTTCTCCTCGGAGATTCGGTAAGTGGAAGTTGTGAGCTTATTACTCTTGGGTTCTTGGAACCCTAGACGGCTTAGTGGCCTTTGTGGCATATACTTGGGGCCTCCAATTAAGTTGTGGAGATTCCCCAACCTTTGTGGTGCCTTTGTGGCAATTCTTGGGAGCCTCCAATTAAGTTGTGGAGATTGCCCCAAGCTTGTACGGGTTCGGTGACCGCCCTCAAGTGTTCCATAGTGGATCGTGGCATCTTGCTTTGTGCGAGGGCGCGAGGAGAATAAGGTGAGCCTTTGTGGCGTTTGGTGTGTAGCGTGCCTCCGCATCTTGAGGTGAGCCTTTGTGGCATTTGGTGAGCATTGTGCTACCACATCTCAAGGTGAGGCCTTTGTGGCGTTCGGAGTGCATTAAGCCGCCACACCTCTCCAACGGAGACTAGCTTCCTTTGGAAGTGAACTTCGGGATACATCTTCGTCTCCTTCGTGCCTCGGTAACTCTTATCCGAGCTCCACTACTTATGCACTTCATTTGTGATAGCCATCGTGCTTGAAGTTATATACCTTGCTACTTGTCTTGCTTAACATAAGTTGTTGGTACACATAGGTGAGCCTAGTTTATTAGGTTTTGTAAGCTTGTCAAATTAAACATTAGTTTATTTCCGCATTTGTACAAGCCTTTCGTAAAAGTTTTAATCGCCTATTCACCCCCCCCCCTCTAGGCGACATCTGTGTCCTTTCAATTGGTATCAGAGCTAGGTCTCTCAATTTAGGCTTCACCGCCTTGAGAGCAAAGATGTCGGCTAGGGGATTAGTGCACAATGACACTTTTATATTCGATGGCACAAATTATGATACTTGGAAAATTCACATGCTTAATTATTTTCGGGTCATGGACCCATCTATGGAGCAAATTGTAGATGCGGGTTTTTCTCCTCCAAAGGATACTCAAAATCTATCTTTAGAGGATAAGAAAAACTTGTATCTCAATGCTCAAGCTTCTCATGTGATTGTTAATGCTTTGAGCGATGTAGTTACCTTCTCCTTCACACCTTTTCGGAGCGCTCATGAGATATGGACAAAGCTTCAAGAAAAATATAGTTTGTCCAAGATTATTGGGGATGATTGTATTCCTTCCACTTCCGGCCGTGATGAACTTTCATCCACTTCACCAAAGTGTGGCAAGACACAAGGTAATGATATGGTGAGTGGTGATGAAACTTGCAATGGTGATAGTATGCTTACTTTTGATGATCCTTCATCTCTATCTCATTGCAATGCTTCATCTTTGGACTTAAACACTTCTAGCACCATAAATGCTTTATATGCTTGTGTTAGTCCTTGCATATCATGTGTAAGTTGCTTAAATAAATCTCATGATGATATGCTTGCTCTGTCTAGTGGCCATGATAAAAATGCCTCTATTTCCTCTAGTCTTTGTGTGGCTAACAATTTAGAGGAAACCGGAGATTCTATTGGCCAAGACAAAATTTTGATTGGAGCTTCAAGTAATTCATCCTCATCATCATCTCTCGGTTCCCACATATGTCTTATGGCTAGGGATTCAAAGGTAACTCCTTCTTTGGAACCCACTATATCTAGTGATCATGAAGAAGAGGATGATTATGTTGCCTCTTTAAAAAAGAAGGGAGAAATAGTCTTTCTTGCTATTGGTAAGAAGAACAAAATTGCTTGCTCTAACTTTGTTGATATTTTGGTTGCTGCTATTGAGAGCCAGAAAATTATTGATGAGCTTCAATCTCATGATGAAGAGCAAGAAGCAACTATTGAGAATCTTCATAGTCTTGCCAATGATTTTAAAGAGACTCTTTTAAAAGAACAAAGCTCCAATGATAGAGCTCTTGAGGTGGCAAATGATTTAAAATTAAAAAATGATAAGCTTGTTTTTGTTAATGCTAAACTTCTTGAGGATGTTGAGCACCTCAAAAATGGATCTAGGGACATTGAGAGTGTGCTCACCAAACTCACCGAGTCACATGAGCAACTAAAAGCTTCTTATTTAAAAGAGTGTTCCAAGTTGCCTTCTCCTCTTTCGGTTAATCATGATGCTTGTGCTACTAACTCTAATTCTTGTGAAGCATCTATCTTGAAGGAGAATGTTGAGCTAAGGGCTCAACTTGAGTTGCTAACTAGCAAGTATGGGATATTGGAAGAAAATCATGAAAAGCTATCTAGCTCTAATGAGGATCTTCGAGTGTCCCATGCTCGCCTAAAGTTAGCTTATGAGGATATGTCTACAAAGGTAACATCTTGTGAACCTCATGTGGTCACTAGCACTACTTCCCAAAAAGCTATATTGCCATGTGCTAGTCCTCGTAATTCATCCACTCATACTATTGCTACATCTTGTGATGAATTACTCTCCTTGCCTTGTTGCTCTAACAATATAGCTTCTACTTCCTCTAGTTCTTGTATTGTAACTAACCATGTAGAGGAAATTAAAGAGCTCGAGGCCCAAGTCACTTTGTTGAAGAAAGACTTGGTAAAAAGTCATGAAGGGAAGTCCAAACTTGACAAGATGTTGAGTGCACAAAAATTCCCCAATGACAAGAGTGGACTTGGATTTATCTCCAACAATAAGAAGAAGTCCAAACTCTTCAAGAAGAAGAAGGGCCAAGAGAAAGTCAAGGATCCGGCTAAGATTGTTTGCTTCAAGTGCAAAATTGAAGGGCATCATGTTAGGTCTTGCCCATTGAAGAAGAAGCATCTAAGTGAGAAGCAACAAGGGAAGCGGCCTCAAGCTCAAACTCAAGTCCTTCCTCAAGATGAAGAAAAGCTTCCTCCTAAGAAGAATCAACCCAATGCTCCCATTGTGGAGAAATCAAATGAGAAGAAAGGAAAGATAAGATCTTGCTACATATGCCGTGAGAAGGGTCACCTTTCTTCTACTTGCTCTATTGGTAACTCATCCAACCCTATCATAATCAATGATGCTTATTCACTTTGCAAGGATAAGGTTGGAAATGTGTTTGCCAAATTTGTTGGTACTCAAAGTGGTGTCAAGAAAAGAACCATTTGGGTTGCCAAACCTATTGTGACTAACCTCTTAGGACCCAACTTGGTTGGGGACCAACAAGCCAAAACTTGATCAATAGGTGTCTAATGGAGGGCATTGGAGACTTGGCTATATCATGAAGAATTAAGGGATCTTCATTAATTATATTGTCTCAAGTCAAGTCAATTGGATTATCTTATTTCTATCATATATCCATTGTTCCTCCTTGCGGTAACATGTATTCAACTTATCTACATTGAAAGTTACTCGCCCCTTTGCATGTGTTTGGTTTTGTATCTTGCATGTGTTTGTATATGTTGTGCTCCCCACTTGCTTTATTTTGAGTAATCAATTATGTGCTTGTTGGTTGCACACCATGTACGGTTGTTACTATTGAGCCTATTGCATCTTGATCTATCTTCTTGGCTCTTGGGAGTGATTAATGGACCATCCCATTTTGGGGGAGTGATATGCTTTGGCACTTCACAATCCTAAAAATGTGTGTACATGAGGAATACCACTTAGTGTTGATATTTAAAGATTATCTAGTCTCTATGTGGTATGTCATTTTCATGAGAAATTCAAATTCTATAATGTCCATTAATCATCTTGTTGGATTCTATTTGCCTCTTGTTGGTAAAGTTTAATTTTCTAGGTTTGGAGATTCCATTGGTTCTACCCCGGAGACTCCGGTGGTTCTACCCCGGAGACTCCGGTGGTTCTACCCCGGAGACTCCGGTGGTTCTACCCCGGAGACTCCGGTGGTTCTACCCCGGAGACTCCGGCCCCCCTTGGAATTTCCGAGCCCTATGGAAATTGACTTTAACAACTTATTTGAAAATTGGTTTTATCACATTATGGGGGAGTATTGTGCTTTGCGCATATTACAAATCCATGAAATGTGTATATTTGAGGTTGTGTCACATAGTGTTGATATTGTAAATTATCTTGCTTCTATGTGGCATGTTTTCTCGAACAAGTTCCAATTTGCCAAATTGTTTATTGCTCTTGTTTTGGATCTTGTTTGTGAGATACTTTCTTGATAGGGTTTTCCTAAAATGTGGAATACTACATCAAAGTTGGAAAACCATTTGCTTCAAGCTATCCTAATCATTGCTTTGCATGATTGTTTAACTATTTGAATCTATCAAGAATATCTTTGTTTGGCATGGTGCTTAATTCTTATACTTTTCATATGCTCATTTTTTGTGAAGATGATCTTGGATTCATGTGTAAACTACCACCGGAAATAACTCCATATACCTCTTCTCCTTGGAAAATTGGTAATCTATCATGTGGTATTTTTTTATATTGATCATCTTCACTTTGGCTATTGCTTTTAATTGCCTTATCTCTCGCCAAGAAATGTATTTTCTTTAACTCCCATTGTCTTTCTTGACTCTTGTGATTCCATTTGATTTTGTTAAATTTATTTTGTGTTATTTCTATGTAGGTAGATGTGATGATCCCATTTGTGTGCATTTTGTATTCAAATGCAAAATCATAAATAATGCACTAATCTTGGGGGAGCTCTCCTATATTTGTTATAACACACTCTTGTGCTTATTTCAATTGGTTTTGATTATTGTTGGAAGTAAAATCTTTTCTTTTTGGTACTTAGTGTGCCATCATAAAAAGTGTGGAGAGTTTGGTTTGTTGTTGGAACCTTGCTCTCTTTGGGAGTTGCTTATCTCATTCCTTGTAATTTGTTTTTCACTCTTAAAATGAGATATGTCTTTGAGCATGTGTGTCTTAGTTATCCTTTATGCTCATTGGCTTTTGCTTAGTTCACTAGTTGAACTTTGGAGTCAATCTTGTGTTGATTTGATTCTTTGATATAATTTGGACAACCTTTTGTGGCCTCACAATTTCGTGTGACTTCTTGGTCTTCTTGGTGCTTTGTTCAAATTATATCTCGCTTTGGCTCTTGAAAGTGTTGTGCATGCATTCTTACTAAATGTATAATTTATGGCATGCTTTGCTTTCGTTGATCCAATATATAGGCAAAACTCTATCAAATCCTAAATTGGCTAAGTTGTGCATGAAATTCAAGTTCATATCTGTATGCACATATTTATGTGGAGTTTGTCCTATATATTGTAGTTTCTCTAACTACTTTGGACCCAATGAGTTTTGGGGACCATCTTGTACTTGAACTTTGTTTTAGGTACATGAAGATATATTGGTGCTTGTCTCAATAATAAGGATGAAGTGGTGACTAAATGATAATTTGAGGCAAGCTAGGATTATTGAAGAACTCCTATCTACTACATCCTACCTTTAATATCTCGGTAACAAGTATCTTATCATGCATACTTTTCTAGTATCCAACCTTGTGTAGGTTGTTTCATGGCATGGAAAATCATTATTTGCAAATGTTGTGCTTCTTGCAAAGGTCTTAATGAAACCTCTTTATTGCAATTGTGAGTAATTTGAGATGAGTGCATATTATTGGGAACATATAAAATCATGCTCATGATTCTCCTATCCCATATATGTCAATTTAGCAATTTTATTGCATATCAATTCCTCAAGTTCTCACTTGTGCAATATGGTTGAAAGTGTAAATTTATTACTTTCTTTTGGTATTCATCTTTGTGATACTTGTTGCTTTTCTCAAAGCATCCCAACTATCTTCTTTCCCTTGTTGATATTTGTGATGTCTTTGACTTGTTTGTAGTTGAAGTTCATCAATATACAATAAGAAAATTTGAGCCTTTGGCCGTGCTTTAAAAGCAAAATTCTCATTGGTATATTGCATGACTTCATTTTGGATATCATGTTCTATTCTTAGTATCTATTTCTTTGTGATAATTATCTTTGTGATGTTGTCTACTTAGAAACTATACACATGAGAGATGATATCTCCTTATTTGATATCTTATTTGAACCTTATGTGTTGGGATGGAATGCTAAGCAATTTCATTCATTGAAGACTATGTGGATGCTCTATGCTTATCCTTGTATTAGTCTTATAATATGCTTTGTCATTCATATCTCACATTCCTTTGGTTGAGCCTTTTAATATGTTGTCCCTTGCTTGTTACTCAACCATTTGTTTGATGCAAGTGTTAAGCTTAATTTCTTCTCTATGATCTCTTGCAAATGGTTGCGTTTTAAATGTTATTGAGGGAGTGAGGATTCCATGTTGTGCAAATTGTATTCAAATGCAAACATTCCATTTTTTTGCACGTACCTTGGGGAGCTTCCTCATTTCATTTAAAGCACCATTTTGCGGTTATCATAGTAATTGACTTCACTTGGTATCATTTTGTTTTGAATAATATTGAGGGAGTGATGATTCCATGTTTATGCACCTCATACTTTAATTCAAATAGAATATTTTGTGCACAAACCTTGGGGAGCTTCCTCATATTATTTAGAGCACCCTTTTGGTCTTATCATAATATCTTTATTCGATTTGTTCTTTGGATCGATTGATTGCTCTCTTCATTTGTTGAAGTTTATCCACCATGTGATCTTATTTTATTTGCAATCTTTGATCCTCAATATAGGTTGATTTCCTCCGAATTTTCATATTTGGATATGTGCATATTTTTTCAATTATACTTTTGGTTTATGCACACATTATGGAGGAACTCTCACTATATTGGCCTTCTAAGTTTTTCTGCCCATTTCGGCAATTGGTGCCAATGGGGGAGAAGTTTCGAGGGTTTAAAGGGAATTGGGTTTTATGCTTTGGTTTTGTTCTTAAGCATTTGCCTTTCATGCTTTGCATGGTTGAGTATATAGAGGAAACTCCACCAACAACCTTGGTTGGCAATATATCCAATGAAATCAAGATCATTCACACGTGCATAGATTGTGGGGGAGTTTGCTCTATATATGGTGGTTTTACTAACATCACATACTTTTGTAGTATTTGATGTTAGTGCAACCATTTTGGTTCTTTAAATTCATTATATAAACCCTCTTAAAGAGATTGTCATCAATTACCAAAATGGGGGAGATTGAAAGAGCATGGAGCCCCCATGTGTGGTTTTGGTAATTAATGACAATCTCTATGGACTAATGTTTGCATTGAGTTATATTTGTAGGACATGTCCATAGACAATGCTTGAACCATATGTTGGCTTCAAGGTTGTAAGAAGGATCAAATGAAGAACTTTAAGTGATGACCATTGTGTTATTCAAGGAAATATCGAAAGAATGGTCATATGAGAATTGAGCTTATTGCAACTATGTCTTGAAGAATATAATTGAGTGGACATTTGTGTTTACCTTCAAGACATCATCATCATGAAGGAAGAAGGAAGGATACAAGGTTGATCAAGTCAAAGTGATGAAGAACTTTAAGTGATGACCAATGTGTTATTCAAGGAAATATCGGAAGAATGGTCATATGAGAATTGAGCTTATTGCAACTATGTCTTGAAGAATATAATTGAGTGGACATTTGTGTTTACCTTCAAGACATCATCATCATGAAGGAAGAAGGAAGGATACAAGGCTAGGATATTATTAAGTGGTGATCATCTTCATGGATGATAAGTCAAGTTCAAGATATGCCATCTCAAGGAGATTATATGCTTGATGCATGTATTCTATTTGGTGGTAATGTCTATGTGAAGATATTCCTAAGAGAGTCTTTCCCATATTGATTTATGGGGGAGCAATTCGCAAGACTTCACCAAGCAATCAAGATCAAGAAAGGTGTTCCAACTTGAGGAAGACAAGATGGTCATAATCTAGCTCAAGTTGAATGCACAAGGAAAAGGTATGTTCTTGATAGGGTTTCCTTCTTACCGGTCTCTTGTGTTAGTTTGGAGACCGGGTTATAGGATTGGTAGCCGTACTATCAAGAGGGGCTCTCGAGTGAGTAACTTAACCGCATCGTTCGAAGAGAGCTCAAACCTTTGCATATTTGCCATCATCTTTCTTGGTTCTTATTTGGCTTTTATCCATGTGAGGTTTTAGAGCTTGTGGTTAATTCCATGACAAGCTCTAACTCATCAAAAAGGGATTTTGCATGAAACACTCATTGTGTTTTTGGTGTTTGGAGGTTTTACCGGTTCGACTTTGAAGAGAGGTCAAACCTCTCATCATTTGGTTTTATCCTCCCTTGTTGGACTATGATGTTTCTATGCATATACTTGTAGAGCTCGTTGTTGTGATTCCAACGAGCCCAAGATCATCAAAAACGGAGTCCGGATGCTCAAGTTATGGTCGTTTTCGTGTTGGTGTTTCTGCCAGTTTTTGGTGGCCGGAGTCTCCGGCCCGAGACGCAAAGTCTCCGGCCCAACTCCGGCCTGGCACCTGCTTAGTCCGTCCTGAGGCCCCCGAATGACCCCGGGGCACCGGAGACTCCGGCCCAGGGGCGGAGACTCCGGCCCTGGAGTCACTTAGGGCGGAGACTCCGGTCCTCTAGGCCGGAGACTCCGGCCCTAGTGCCCAGCAACGGCTAGTTTTCGTGGGGGACCTATAAAAGGCCCCCTTCTTCCTCCTTGGGCTGGTTGGCTTCCTATTTCTCACTCTCCTCCATTGTTGACTTTGAAGCTTTGCTCTATCTCTCAATCCCTCCAATGATTCTTGCATCTTCTTGAGGGAAAAGAGAGAGGAGATCTAGATCTATCTTTCCACCAATCAAAATCTCCTCTAAGTGAGGGGAACCATTGGGATCTAGATCTTGGAGTTCATTTGTTGATTTCCTTTGTTCTTCCTCTTATATCTCTCCATAGCATTAGTTGCTTTGGTAGGATTTGAGTAAGAAGGATTTGAGCACTTTGTGTGCTCTTGCCATTGCATTTGGTGCATCGGTTTGAGTTCTCCTCGGAGATTCGGTAAGTGGAAGTTGTGAGCTTATTACTCTTGGGTTCTTGGAACCCTAGACGGCTTAGTGGCCTTTGTGGCATATACTTGGGGCCTCCAATTAAGTTGTGGAGATTCCCCAACCTTTGTGGTGCCTTTGTGGCAATTCTTGGGAGCCTCCAATTAAGTTGTGGAGATTGCCCCAAGCTTGTACGGGTTCGGTGACCGCCCTCAAGTGTTCCATAGTGGATCGTGGCATCTTGCTTTGTGCGAGGGCGCGAGGAGAATAAGGTGAGCCTTTGTGGCGTTTGGTGTGTAGCGTGCCTCCGCATCTTGAGGTGAGCCTTTGTGGCATTTGGTGAGCATTGTGCTACCACATCTCAAGGTGAGGCCTTTGTGGCGTTCGGAGTGCATTAAGCCGCCACACCTCTCCAACGGAGACTAGCTTCCTTTGGAAGTGAACTTCGGGATACATCTTCGTCTCCTTCGTGCCTCGGTAACTCTTATCCGAGCTCCACTACTTATGCACTTCATTTGTGATAGCCATCGTGCTTGAAGTTATATACCTTGCTACTTGTCTTGCTTAACATAAGTTGTTGGTACACATAGGTGAGCCTAGTTTATTAGGTTTTGTAAGCTTGTCAAATTAAACATTAGTTTATTTCCGCATTTGTACAAGCCTTTCGTAAAAGTTTTAATCGCCTATTCACCCCCCCCTCTAGGCGACATCTGTGTCCTTTCATGTTGTTATTGCCATCTCTCCCTGTTGCAGCAAGGATTTGCTGTCATGTAGTCAACTTGACAAAACAGCCATCCAAACCTGAGACATATGTGCAAGACAGATAAGCAATGCATTCAAGAAAACAAACAACAAGGAAACAAACTTGTAGCAAACAAAGAAGCATACAACAAGGAAAGAAATTGTAACTTACCAATGAATGGTCTGCATCCATTCAAAAACCCTTCAATTGATGCATTCAAGCACATGAAGAGCCCATGAAACCTAGGGTTGTTGCTAGGGTTTTTAGGTTGCATCCTGGTAGTGACAATGCATCTGCTGCCAGGGTTGGTTTGAATGGCAGTGTTTAGATAGTCCCTAATCCTCCTGTACTGCTCTACATGATCACCAAGCACAACTCTTACTGCTTCATTCTTTGCCCTGTAGGCCATGGTTCTTGGGACACACACACCATGCTTGTCCTTTGCATTCTCAATTATGGTGTCTACTTTGGTGGTAACATCTGTTCTGATTGCTTTTTCACAAGCTTTTGCTACCCATTTAGCACTCACTTTGCATGCTTATCCTACTGGCCCACATGTGTGCTCCAAATGCATCTTCCTCAAGCAAAATGTTTTCTCAGAGCCCACTTGAGAACCAACCATGAAGAAAGGACAGCATTTTTCCAGGCATTTTGCAATAACTTTGTCCTTGCAGTTCCTGTGCAAATAGTAGTTCCTAAGCTGTGCTATGTGTAGCTGTTGGACTGCCCTTCTGAACTGGTATACATCCACAAAGCACAGTTTCAAACATAGCTGCTCCTCAGGTTGCAACCTCTGCTCATCATACCACATTCTTGCTTTCATCTTCTTTGCTCTGCTCTTCTTGCCATTTGGAAGCACAAAATTCATTGCTTCAACACCATCATCATCATCTGATAAAAATTCATCTTTGCCTTCATCACTAGAGGGCACATAGTCAGGAATTGAGCTTGTACCTTCCTCATAGTGAGATCTACATGTAGGGCCTGCATTTCTGGCGTCCTTCTTCTCAAACTGCTCTGGCTCTATAATGAAATCACTATCCTCTGATTCTGTGTCTGAATCATTGTACAATTCTTCTTCCTCTGAGAAATAATCCTCCTTCTCCTCTGACATTGTTTTCCTCTTCCTCTTCAGGTTTATAATAGTTTCATTAAGCTCATCATCTTCTTCTGAATTTATTGGGATAACTGGAATGTAGCTTTGCTGTGACAGCAAGTACTCCTCCCCTGTCTCCACATTAACTATCTCCTTCCCTTTCTCCTGGTTCATGCTCTGTTGAGTTGGCAGATAATGCATTGCTGAATCTTGACTATCAAACAAAAAACCCTCCCCATCAACAGAATCAATCAAAATATTGCCGCGAGGCATCCCTGCCTCTCAGGCCACGTGAATCCTGGCCGTTCTTCCGGATGACGTGGCCGGGTCTGCATCGTCCGTTTTTCTGATCAAGCGATCCTGGCCGTCCGATGGCATGCGTGGAACTGCTCATATGGTCCGCGCCGTCCATTTCGCGCGGTGGCTGGGAGGTGGTTCTGCACGTCTGTGAGGGGCAAAATTGTCTTTTCACGTCCCATTTCCTTCACCTCCACTGTGGAGAGGACGCGGTCGGCGGTGCGTGGCGGACCACGAATCGCCGGCGGGTACGGGCTCTCCGGTCATCGTCGGTCTCCTGCCTTGGCTACGGAGAGAGGGCTAGGGTCGGCCCGATCCCATCCACTCCCGCTTCCTCTTCTCTCCCTTTCTCTTATACTCCCCTCCAAACCCTAGCCGCCGCCAGGGCTCTCCACCTGCGACCAGGTTTCGGCCCGCGGCCGGTCACGCGGGACGCCGACGAGCTCAGGCCGCGGGACGGCGGTTATTGTTGAGGGAAAGGAGAGACGCGAGGTGGCGCGCGTGACACGGGCGCTGCAGTTCGCAGAGCGGGCGGCGTGGGACGGCGACGAGCGCAGGCTGGTCATGAGCCTCCATGTCGAGCCCGCCATCCACTGCAGGCTGGAGAGGAACTCCGACGCCCGCCCGTCCCCGCCATCCAGGTGCCAAGTACATGATTTGGGTGGAAACCCTAGATCGAGGAGGAGCTGATATGAAGGGGCTTGAGGAGCTCCACCTCCACCGGGCGTCCCTAGCTTGATGGGCTACCGCAGCAGCGGTGCTTGCCCGCCAGGTGTGCCCTCCTGGCCTCTCCCTCTCCCATCTGTGCCCTCTCTCTCTCATGTCTCACCGCCTCCCCCTCCAGCTCTACAGGCTACCCTCTCTATCTCTCTTAATTTGATTTAGTTCTCAGTGGTTAGATTCTAATCTAAAACTGTAGAGCTAGCTTGTGTTCCGTAATTATTATTCTCATGTGTTTCTAGAAGTCTTGATGAAATTTGGTACTGGAGATTAGATTTCAAGCAAAGCTTTAGTCCATTAAGTGAATGTTTATATTCTGCAGTTCTATAATTCTTATCCATTAATTAAGCTTTCAGTCAAACTTTTCATATCACTTAAGGTTCAGAAATAATGCCTGTCTAGCAGAAGATAGTAGCATGGCTTGTACTTTATGTCTGTAGGAGCACAACGAGTATAACTGGAGCGTATGAATATCCTCTGCCTTAAGTATTATCCTGATGTTCAGATTGAAAACTTGCCCACTGAACTTCAGACTGAATAGTTGCAGTACTTATAAATTTTCAGTACTTTAGCTGACAATGTAATGTGAAAATTGCATTACTTATCTGGATGATTATTTGCTCTCACATCTGTAGTGGAAGTTTTCTCTTACATCGTGTTTATTTTGTACCTGATTGGCTTCATTAAACCTGATTACAAAACGAAATTACATTGCCAACTTTGAAAGCCCATACTGGATGCACATCAGAATGTTTTTCTGTACAACAAGTTTTGGTTGTCTACAGTTTTGATGTTTCGTGACTTCCTGAGCTTGGGGAAGAGGCCCTGATTATTTTGTTCTATGGATTTTTTTGGTGTGTTCAGTTGCATGCAGGTCAGAATGGTTAGAGCAGTGGATCGTATCATGTCACTCTCGGTTGATAAGAATACGGAAAACTACCTTGTCGCCACCCAAGATTCTGATCTCCACGGGAAATTGTGGGAGGTATAAAGATTCGCTGCCCTGTGTGACATTATAGCGTAGTTTCCAGTAGCCTGATTATTGATTACTAATTTCTATGGCATTTTAATTATCGGAAACATATAAATCTTCCTATGCGATTTGTTTCACTGCAAGGTATTTAGACGAAGAACTGAGAGGAGTGGTTCGTCAAACGATTCAGGTAGGGAAATGGTTTTGACATATGCCCAAGTCTTGGTAAAGGGGGTAAAGGTAAGTTAAAGAGGCTCCCAGTTACATAAAATATTTAGAACTTTAGATTTAAGTTGAGTGGTGCAGGAAATAGACTCAGTACTTCAGTTCTTGTATAAGTAGTGGAGATACTGAGAATGCACAGAGGAGTTGCTAAAATGATTTTCAATGGCTGCTTGTCTAGAATTATTATAAATGTAATACAGGTTCTGGCATAACTTTGGATTGGCAATAATGACTAGAAGATGCAATGCAGAAATAGGGTAAGGCTCGATCTCCTTTGCAAAAATGCTGAAAGCCTGAAAATGGTAAGGCTCGATTCAGTTGTACCTTGAAGCATTAAATGGTGGAGGGAGCGTGATGGTGATCGCAAAACCTAGCCAAACCGGCACAGCTGCAAAGGGCAGTACCAGAGTACGGTGAGTGCCCTTTTCGTTTTCATCTTGATCTGCATGTCATGTCAGTTAATCATGCTTCCATTTCCTGCCTTTTCGTTCTGTTAACTCTGGCCTTTATGTTTTCTACCCACAGATTAGGAGGCATCAAGCTTATCTCTGATGATGCTCATTTCCTGATTGCAGCACATGAATCATACACAAAGTGCATGTTTTTTCATAAAAAATTCTCTGAGGGAGTAAATGTTTCAGTCCAAGGATTTGGTGTGGAAAATCTTATGCATGGTGAAATTTGGAGACAATCTAATTGATTAGTATTTGTTCAGTTTCTTTTTGTTGTGACGGTTATAAGGTTCAGTTTCTTTTCGTCGGGACGGTTATAAGGTTCAGTTTACTTTGCACTTTCTTTGGTCCCATGCAAGATTTATGTGTGATAATAATCAGAGCACTGAACTGAATTGTTCTAACTTCTTTTTTCTGGTTATGGGATTGCATGATTTACTAATTGATAAGTTTGTTGAAAAAAATCTATGGAATGGTGTTGTGCTCATCAAACCAATGAAGCGGCCTATTGTTTCTACAATTATGTGATGTGTCCCCTATATACAGTTTCTACGCCATTCCTATGAAACTGGATGCTCCAAAGGTGATTTTTTCTGCATCACTTGTTTCCTCATTTACCGGTCATTTTCTTATCACGGGGTTTAGCTGTTTTGGGTGTGTCCAGATGCAAGTACTACTTTTTATTTGTTTGTTCTTATTGGATTGAGCAATGTGCTGAAATATTCATTATGAGGAGTCAATTTTTGTATTGTAGGCACACTCATGCTCTAAATTTAGAAACAGAGTTTTCTTAATAACATCATTTGTTATACCGTCACCTAATGTCTTATTTACTACAAATCTATGTGATGGCTTGCTAGCCTTTCATAGACTTTTCAAAAAAAAGTTGTTTGCTGAGTGGTTGTTTGAAGCTGCCATGAAAATAGTAGTATAGATCTCGATAGGACCCAGGTTACATGATGAGTGTGTAATACACTGATTGCTAAAGTCAAAAAAGCATTGTCTATATCGCTGCGCCTTCTGCTATTCCCGGATGCTCTTCTGTTGTATGTTCTCTGGTACTGTTATCCCTGATGCGTGTCACTGCACCTTCAAATCTTTTCGACATGCTCTTCTGTTATACGTCCTATGCAATTGTTATTATGGACTGCTATTATTTGCGTGGTTACTTAGATGTCATTGCTGCTATTACTTGTGTTTATGGTTTATCCATAATTTTGATTTGATCCCTTCAGCCATTTTTATAAAAAAAAATGACGAACAGACCTATTGTCTCGAGAGTCGAGACAGAAACCTCCTAGGTTGGAATTGTGCATCAAAAAATTTAATCCTCAGAATTCCAAAACAGAACCACGCAACTGCAAATAGATTAAACTCACCTAAACTTATGTGCTCCAGTTTGGTGTGGAATGAATGACTTCTGTAATTTTTGTATCAACCCATGTACTGAACCCTTTCATTGTGTGGTATCTTCGATGTATTATCATAACTTTCTCTTAATGTCCATGTTCTGCAAATTACTAAAGAGATGAGACTACTCTTCACTCAAATGATTCATCTATTGTTAATTTACTATTTAATCCTGCAGCTTTCGACCAAACTATTAGTCAAGTTCCAGCTACCCTGGAGTACGAAATATTGTATACATTTGGTAAGCACACTATATATGAACTATTGGTCCTATTTAGTATGGAAATCGTAATCATTGTATTGTCTGTTGACTACCTTAGACTGCAGCACTTACGTAGTGTATCTGGTAACCTACAAAATGTGTTAATCATATTTACAGTTATCCTTTTTTTATGGACAAGTGGTGTATATGTATCTTTATTAACAGTATTGTTACATATCTGGTCTTACTGGTGCAACAACGGATCTGAATATTTATGATACAAGAGATGGCCTGATATGTGCTAATATCGCCTGTGCGTGAATTGTTTCATTCCCGTCATGCGAGCAAAATGTTATCTTTGATCTATGATCTCTGAAATCAGATATTCTTTTCTGCTGTAGAAATAATTTTGTGCAAGCTCCAGATGAAAATGCCAACAAAAATCTCCAGCAAATATAAGAGAAGGAGAATATGATAAAAACTTATGGTTGCGACAGCACACTGAATTCTCATTTCAGGTTGCTACTGACCTGCATTTAGTCGCCAAATGACTCCCGATTCCACTCAGTCAGGAAAGCATATGTACTGCACTTCTGAACCTGAACCTGAGCTTACCGAAGATGGAGAGTTGTTATATGTGGACTATCTCTTATCTCCAAATGAACGCAATAGTGCATCTTAGATTGGCTGCAATGACCACTGTTCAGTTCGCCCCTAACATGTATCTTCCGATGTCTATCACTGAACCTGTATCTCCGAAGATATGTTTTCTTAATTCACTTTAGTACTCTCTATCACTGAACCTGGTAATGAATTTATATGTTCTGTAAGTTCAGAGTGATGACATATTGCAAGTCTCTATATAGTCTCGACTAGAATCATTTTTTTGAACATTGGAAATCGCCGTCATTTGGTGGCCAAGGGCGCAGCAAGCCGTGCATCCTCTTTGTAAAGAAGGTACGCTTTGCACTACGTACTTACATGCCTCTTTGTGACTGCTCCGGTAAAATATATCTTCAATGTGACTGCTCTGGTAAAATGAAAACTTGGACCTTCGGGTCCGTAATTTTGAAAGCACGCATACAATATGTCTGCCAACTATGAATTTTCGTTTCGCGGGCTCTCTTATCTTCTCTGTACAAGGATAAAAATTTGGAGCTTCGGGTCCGTAATTTTCAAAGCACACATAAAAATGTGCCTGCTAACTATGAATTTTCATTTTGCAGTACAAGTTATCCTTGTATGTCTAGCTTCAATCACCCGTAAATAATGTTTCTCTCACTCTACCGTCTCCTACTCATGTCAATATCGGCATATCCCTTCCTTAGGACCTTTTCAAAAATAATGTATTACTCATTTGCAAATAGATGTATGTGCATTCCCAATGTCGATGAACTGCTAAGTCATCTATATTTCTATTAATATGATGTGGACTACTAAAATTTAAAAACTTAATCACAATAGCATTTTCTAAACTCTTATTACATAGCCATGGATTTAACATGTGAATTTCTCTTTCTAACATAATGTTTAATTCAGATAAATATTTTCATCGGCTCTTCATATCTTCTTACCCGCCGTAGGCGGGTAAGCGCGCGGCAAGCCGCGCTTTCCTACCTAGTATACTACAGGCTTCTCTCCTATGTCAGACACATGGACCAGGTCTTCATATGCACTCTTATTAAAGCTATCAGGTAAACCACCTTTACCCTTAAAGACAGTAATTGAAACACATTGCACATCTTCATATATGGAAATCATTTCTTCAACATCTTTCATGCTTTGAATTAATGCCACACCAGAAATGCCTACCCCCTGCTCTCTGACATAGTACATGTTGTCACCCCATCCAAACCCCTCTTGCTCTATCATTGCTAACAGGTTAAAGAAAGTGATGTCTGCTCTACCAATGCTCCTCTCCAAGTTGTCATTTCCATCTAAGTGGAACCTAACATCCCACATCTCATCATCCAGTCTACAGAAATAACATAGCTGATTAACCTATGCATCCTAAATGAAAACCAGTACCAAGTTCATAGAAACCCTAATTTCTGAAGCTATATCTGACAGGAGCAAGAACAGTACCACCTAGCATAGAAACCAGTACCAAGAACAACAGACAGAGGAGAACAGGAGACAAAAACTTACTCCACGCCACCCAGAGATGATGTCCACCGGTAGCTATCGGTGGGGGAAGCCTTCCAGGCCGTCGCCAGCGCCGACGCAGCCGCCGGGAACAGAGAGCAATCGCCGGCGGTCGGATTTGAGCTGCCGCAGATCTCTGCCGCCACCACGGGAACCTCATGCAGCTCTCCAGCTCCGACGTCGCCCCCCACCACATCTCCGGCGCCGCTACCCACCACATCTCCGGCGCTGCCGCCACCCAGTACATCTTCTCCGGCTCCGGCGCCGCCGCCAGCTCTTGTCGCCATGGGGGAGAGGGGGAAAGAATGGGCGCCTGTGACCGTTTCGGACAGAAGCTAGGGTTTTCAGGGGCCAGGGTGGGACCCACCCGTTAGCTAACGCCCACCCAACGGCAAACTGCTTCGGCCGTCTCACTTAGCCACGTCAGCTCCTGACAGTGGGCCAGACCTGTCGGAAATCGTGTTAGCCAGCAGAAATTGGACAATCAGTGCACATTGCATCGAATCTCCACAAAATTGGTAGATTTCTGCAATTTAGCCCAATTGTGGTGGTTCTACGTATTTTCCGCCGAAATGTGGTGGTTTTTTGGAATTAACTCACTCATTCCATTCGATAGAACTTGTCGCTGAAATGGATGTATCTAAATACGGCAGCACCAACCACACCCTGTCGTCATAGGTGACGCAACAATGGATTCGCACGCGCCGGTGTCTCTTCCTTCCCTGCCCAACACTCCAAAGCCCAGCTGCCGCCTAGCTCCTGTCCAGCTAGGGAAAGCATCCGTTCGAGCGAGCGGCACGCCTGGCTCCCGTGACCGACCTGGGTACGTGGTACCTGACGGTTAGAAAGCCACATCACGCCACTGCTCCTCGTCCGCGGCACGGGCGCGTGCACTGCAGCCAGGCGTGCGTATGCCGACTCCATCGTCGTTCCCAGCTATGCACGCCGAAGCTGATGATGCCAGCTAATGTGCCACACAGGTTGGAATATCGTCACGCCGCAGCCCAACGTCGGCTGCGCTGTGTTCTTCCGCAACTGTTTCTTCAGTACACATCAGAACATATTTCCACTGAATTTGGCGACGATGAAATCACAACTACTATGATCCACCCGGGTAGAGATCAGCATTTTCACTATTCTCCAGCCCAAAAATGTGACCCTTCATATAATCATCATACATTCAAAGAGAAGCTGCCGGATATGTAAAAGAAGAAGCATTTAAAAACGAAGGAAATTCTCCATTTCTAGTCTCTATGCAGGTTCCACATAAACGACACACATGTCAAGGTTTAAAAATTCCAGACAGCTTCAGACTCTCTTGTATACAGCGCTCCCAAATCAGGAGTTCGCAACAGGATTGCCCCCTCATGGAGGGCAGTTTAAACTTTAAACGCATCATCCACTTTTCACTTTCTGTCTGTATAGTTCAACACAGTGTTCCAGCCCCAAGGGAACACCGTCATCCTAAGCATCTCTTATAATTATTTATCTTCTCTCTGAAGGAGGAGACCTCTCCCTTGGATAGCTGACTGGAGCAGGCTCCTCAACGCTATCGCTGCCGCCGGGCTCGCTTGCTTCTGCTTTACCAGCCCCTTGCTCCTCCAGGTTGCCATCTTTGCTGACTACCTCAGATGCAGCTTCACTTGGAAGAATAAATTGAGACCTGCTTTCTTCTTGAGCTGCACTATGGCCTGCGAATGGACCCACACTGTCCATCAGGCTAGCGGCGATAGCAGCATTCAGGTCAGCTTCTTCCTGCTGTGCTGCAATCAGCTCCATTTCACTCATGCCTTCGGATTGATTGCCAAGAGGAGAGATGACTTGCTGCCGAGTGGGCGTTTGCACCTGGTTACAAGAGGCTGTAATCCTCCGGGCATCATCAGGAGTCAACCACTGCCCAAAACCATTGGAGCCTTCTGTTGCCATCGGGCACTCCTTAGGGAAATTACCCCTAACCGCAAAGATGCTCCAGCCTGACCCCTTGAGGGTGTCAATGTAAGCTGAGAGGTAAAACTTTGACAGATGCTCCGGAGCAGGGTACAGACTATTGAAGTTATACCACTCCTCATTCACCTTCCTAATGCAGAACCAGTGGTCCTGGAGGTGGCAAATGAAAGCAATTTCTAGCTCCGGGTCAAATAGGGATGACCCAGCTGCTGGGGAGTCAAGGGGAACAACTTGGAGGTCCCAGACTTCCAGTGCCTTCTGCAGCACCTGTTGACAAAATTATTCAGGTGAGAAATATGAACATGGGAGTGCAATTGCAGCAAGTAGTAATAGATTAAAATCTGCATTACATAGGACTGTAGTGCTAGAAAACCTAATTTCCTAACTCCAAGCATCAAAACCACTTCATCTTAGATCTAAGTTGTTCTAAAGCTAAACTATAGTCAATGAAGCAAATGAGCCGTACATATGGAAATAAATAGATAATTCTGACCATGTAATATTCTTCCTAAATAGACACTCGTATGGGAAATCCAGATACAACGCAAAAGTAGAGGAATGGTATACGAGGGAAAACTTATTCAGATGAAACATGATCACAAAGCCATAGAGAATGATCAGTATGAAGAAATAGAAATATAAAGTTCTTATGATTCAATAGACACAGCTAACTTAGGTTACAAGAAAATGCTAGTTCAATACGATATACTTATGGGAACAAAGATGTAAATAATTCGCAAAAAAAGAAGACATAAATCTATCAACTGTCAAAGGAATACTGGCATATGAGGTTCTTAAGATTCAATCAGTACACCACAAATGCAAGATAACATGTAACTTAGGTTTATCGTAGACAATAACAAAGAAATCAGTTACTAGAATGGGAACCAAATATCCATGTTGGATGAACTAATGCATAATGGTAAATCTTTAAAAAAGGGTATATAGTTCTTGCAAAATTGTAACTGTGCCAACCACTCAGAATGCAAATCCCACATGTATGCAAGTGAAAAAAACTGTGCAAAATCAAATGCCCATAAATTGGTCAGCGTTTTCTGCTATTCTTCCATTCCTTCATAAAAAGACACAATATTCATCTAAGAAAAATATATGTCAACCAGATGAGGAAACAAAAGGATCTAAAACTTAGTGACTAAATTGAACTGTACGGTTAACATAGTCGTACATTTTCAAATCATGACAACTTCAATGAAATGCATGGAGGATAAATAAGAGCTGATAAAAACCAGTACGAGTCACTAAATCCTTAGTGCTGTGTAATGTAAAAGAATGTTCCTTCAATAAAAAGAGTGGTAAAACATTCAACCACTATTGGTACTTGCATTTGCGATCACATCCGATATAAAGATATATACGGCAGCATTTCTCTTCCTTTTATGCTTTTATCTTTAATTTTTGCATAAAATGGTGTGGTTCCTAGTAATGGGCACTGAGACAAAACAGTCATCTGGTTCTGTTATTGACTATATAATTCCTTTCCAATTGGTATGGTAATAGCAGATTAATATTACACTAGCAACATGCATGGTTTTGAAGGCGTCGCTTCAGCGTCGCCTACGCCTAGGCGTCCAGGCGCTGGCCCTCCGCTTTGAAAAAATGGGTGTCTAAAGTGCCCACTTAGGCGTCGCCTAGGCATCAGAGCGTCCCCACTTCGCCTTAGGACGCCTTTAAAACCATGCCAACATGATATAACTGGCAAGGCTTAATCAAAAATCTCAACCACTGCCAGTTAATTGACTTGGCAAATTACTAGCCCTTATTTCTTGTGTCATCACATGATTTGTCATTGCATATTTTTTACCTGAATTATAAAAATCAGTGTTAAATTAAGCACACGACTAAGTGCGCCGAAGAGCTGAGAGGAGGAAAAACACCTAGCACTTAATTGCGCTTAAGTGTGCGCTTAGCGCTTTAATCTTTCACAAAAGGGAAAAGCGCAGGCAAAATGCTCGCTCAGCGCTTACCCCTTAATAGAACCTTGTAAAAAACTATTGTTAATGTTAGAATTTGATATATAACAGAATGCAAATACGATCGCATCTCATGTCACATATATAATGTCTGCACACTTTTATGATATAATTAGCAACCCTTAAAAATTCAAATGATAAGTTTTCCTTTCAGAATTGATCCTAGACAAGTTAAATTTAGAAAACCTTAATGTTACCTCAAGCTTGTTCATTATTTTTCTTGTACCAATTCAATTCTCCATGGAGAAAATCATTAGCTAAAGGTTAAAGAACTAGTCATCGAAGGTCAAACAATTTACCAGCTTCAATACCAACCAACACACTTGTATGAGGACTCTTTACGGATAAGGTGAAACGTAGACAGCTATAAGCTTGAATTTCTTAACGTACACGACAGAACTCAAATAGCAAGGAGTACGAAAGTACATAAATGTGGGCAAGTGTAATCACAGCAGAATTAGTAACTAGAAATCTTCTTGAATTTATTCTTAACATAAGAAATTCAGTACACGACAAAATTTAAATAATAAAAACGACAAAAAAAGCGCGGGGTATGAAGACTGCATAAATGCGGAAAGTGCAATCACAGCGGATAACTAGAAATCTGCTTGAGCTTATTCTTAACGTAAACAATTCAGTACACGACAAAACCTAAAATAACAAAAACGACAAAGCGTGGCGTACGGAAAGTACATAAATGCAGAAAGTGCAATCACGGCAGAATCAGTACAACTACGAATCAATAATTCCATGCAGACACATGCATTTACGTATGCCAAGTACGTAACAAACCATTACAAAATCTCTTGCCATTGCTAATAGAAATACCTAAAAAAAACTATAGAAAGCCTTCTCTAGCAATGCTGAAAACAACTATAGAAAGGCTTCTCTAGCAATGCTGGAAAAAACTATAGAAAGCCTTCTCTATCAATGCTGAAAAGAGCAAGCCTATAGGAGATATCTAGCTCACAAATCATAACAGGGTACTTCAAGCCTAACATCTGCATGTAACTTGGCCAAGTAGCCGATCTGTGCCATAAAAGGGATATCATGCAAATGCCAATGGCTATATGTTTGGGCTTCGCTAAGGATGGTATGGGTTTGCTTACGTTCAAGGACAAAGGTTCCAACTATCTACCATCTATGTGTGCAAGCTTTCAAAAAAAAGACTCACTGATCCTCTTCCTAGAATTCTAACTGGTATTACATATGAATATATACCTCTTCCACCATGGCTAGGATCAAGCATGTCAAGATTTCCCATCCAAAAGAAGAATACACATTTCAGATTCAAAACTATATGCTGCCCCCTTTTCTAGACTCAAACCAAGGCTCCACATCAGGCTTCTATCTCCAACGAAATCCCTAGGTACGACGATAACCCAGAAGTAGTCTGGAGCCACCTGGGGCCTGGGCGACAACATCGGAATTTAACCTAGTATATAGGAGAAACGAGGGCGGAGGGGCCGGGAAATCTACCTGGATGCTGAAGTCTCCGCCGAGGGAGACGTTGTGGGAGCCCTCGCCCTCGGCGAGGAAGTCCCCCGCGGCGGTGGCGGCGGCGGCGGCGGCCTCCGCGCCCTGGAGCATGACCTGGCGCTCGCGCTGGTCGAGGTCGGCGGCGAGGGCGGCGAGGTCGAACTCGGAGAAGAAGGGCCCCTGCAGGGCGGTGTTGACGCAGTGCACGGCGCAGAGCTTCCCCTCCTGCACCTCGTGGTACAGCAGGCCGCCGTTGCTCGCCGCGTCCATCCTCCTCGTCCTCGGACCCTCCGGCGATTCCTCCCCTCGTCCCCGGGCAGATTCGAGCGACTCTTGTAGGGGAAGAGAGAAAGGGAAACCGAAACCGATGGGGGAAAGGAAAGAGGGTGCGGGGTCGGAGAGAGAGTTTTGAGTGCTCTCTTTGTGTTTGGGTTTGGGTCGAGTCAGTGGCGGACGCAGATCGATTCGGCCGCGGAAAAGCACAAAAAAGGGCCGACTCGCACACGCGGACGGCGAGATCCCCCGAAGGCTGCACCACGTGGATTTTCTCCAAAAGTTTCCTGCGTCACGCCGCTTTCGGTCCACAGCAGCACCGTAGCTGTACTGCTGTTTGTTTCAGCGGAATAAATACGTAAACCTCAAAAAAGCGAAATAAATACAATGAAAGTTTTGATCTTAAAAGATTGTACTCCTTCTGTTCAATATTTGTCTAAGAATATATATGTATATAGACGTATTTTATTGTATACGTTCACTCATGTCATTATGTCAAGACAATTGGATGGTTCATAGCGGAAGGACTCCGTGAGTAAAATCATATACAAACACAGTTTGTGTGTTTCCGTTTTCTTTTTTAGAGCTAGTTTGGATGCACCGGATCTCGGACGTATCCTCGTGTTTTCTATGGCCGAACAAACTATGGGGCAGAACTGGCCCGGAACAGCCCACCTTGCCATTTGATTGCTCGCATGGGTGAGGGAACCGACCTTTCCCACGTCTCTTTCTCGGGAGAATGTATCACGTCTTAATAGGTCGGAACCGTTTCACCAGCTTGCTCGCTCTCTCTCACGACAAAGGCGGCGGCTCTGCCACACATCACTCTCTCTCTCTCTCTTCTGAGCTCTCTGCAAGGTCATAGCCAATGAACAGCTCTTGCCACTACTTTTTCTCAAAGTATGGCACTAATTTTTTTAGGTATACAACTTTTTTAAAATCAGCAAGAACCAAGCATAGCGGCATTTTGATAAATGTGCCAAAGGCAGAAAAAAGTGCTTTGTGCTTGGGAAGACAATGTTGATTTGCTTTGGCCATTGTTGCACAATGATCCATGAAAATTGTGGCATGTCGCTTCCTAGACATTGCTGTTAAATATGTGATGAAGTGCCATTTAAACGAGTCTGTGGTTTCATCACATAATATTGCATATCTAAAAAAGGATGGTTTGTCGTATGATAGTTTGTCCTAAGGAGCAGTGCAAAAAGCATTTTAAACTTGTTTGTCTGAAAAGTGGTGTCAAATGATAAAGCATCACCAAACATACATTACTGGTAGACACACATTTTTCCTCTCTTTTTTTCCCTCTTTGTTCATGTTGATCTTGGCGACTTTTTTTTTCTGGCTTCGCCCCTGCCTCACGATCGGTCGACATTGGCACTACGGTTGCCCGCGGCAGGTAATTTCCAGATGCGATGGTCTTTAATTTCTCTTCAACAGCAAGCTATGCACTTTTATTCGTTGTAATCACTAATCAACCACGATCATCTTCAACGGCAAGCTATGAGACATCCCGTGAATCCGAGTCCTACAACTCTACGAGTACAGCCGTATCAACTTTTCTCTCCGATTCAGTCTGTACAGAACTACAGATACGTATCAAGTTATGAAGAGCTTTAAGATTCGCACGGAGGGCAACGTGTCACAATCTTAGGAGAGGCCTTAGCAGGGAGAGGGTGCGGCCGGTTCCCAGAAAAACTTTCTCCCTTGCCTTAAAAAAAAAAAAACCTCGTGGCGGCGGCGGCGGCGGCGGCGGCACGTCAAGCTTCCACCGCGGCAAGGAACTTCGTGAAACGCCGGCGGCAAGCGTCGACCGGAACAGGCAAGTCCATCCCCTACCTTATCTCCTCACGCGCTATCTCCCGCTGTGCACCGGTCGCGCGGCAGCACGGACAGGAAGTCGTGCGCCGGTGCATCTGGGCGTGCCGGCCGCGGCAGCTAGGCAAGTAGCTCCGTCGAATCTGCGGTTCCGCGGCGGCGCGGCAGCTAGGCGTACGGTTCCGGAGCCAGCCGGGCGTGGTGAGCGTGGTGGGCGCGCGGCCGCAGACCGCAAAGCGCGCAGCGGCGGGCAGCAAGTCGTCCATGACTGCAAAGCTAGATAGAACTCTCTGAAATTGGTAGCACACACCATATTGCTCTGAAATTCCTCTCTCTCGCTCTCTCTGAACTAATTCTATCTTTATTTATGTATCATGTACAGGTAGCACACAGGACACACGAGCTGATATCAATACTCGAGGCCTCCTCAGGCAGCGTAGAGATGGTAGCCGCCCGCCTCCTCGCGCGGGTGTCCAGGCAAGGCGCCGCCGTGGCGGCAGCCGCTGCGAGGCGGCAGCTATGTGGTGTGACGGCGGCGGCCGCTAAGCAGCCGTTTGCATCTTCCCGCTGCTCGGCCAGGGTGAGATTTTCTGGGCCTTTTTATGTCGGGTTTGAATTTCAATGTTGTTTTAGTATTTGGATTGGATTGCATCAAGGTCTCATTAGGGGATCCATAGGAATTTTAGGATGTGGAGGAGTGGCATCAGAACTCATTGTTTCTGGTTGGGGGAGCTAAGGCATTTTATTCCTAGTGATTTCTGGTCGGTGGAGTTTAGGGCTTTACCCCAAATTGAGGTTGGATTTATGACTCGTCATAACATCATACTAAGTATAAGCTTCGATGGATGCATTAAGTTTAGAAATTGTTGGAATTTTAGTAAAGGATGATTAGTCGGAGGGGCTTTCCTGTGATTGCTTCTTGGGAGAATTGTTATCTGAATATGGAGGGGGCTTCCTTCCATGCTAAAGGCTTAATTTCTGCTATCAGAATGTGCAAAAATTTTGGGTGAGATAAGATCTCATGTCAGTTGTGTTTGTGTATTGACTATGGCGTATTTGATTTTGATATATGTTATTGGTAGAATGGAAATGCTGACAACACATTCCCCTACTAAAAAAGTTTCTAGAATCCCAGATTATCATGTACTTGTACTTATGCCTGCTGGATTTGCTCTTTTGTAATAACTTGATCAGAAAATTGTGTCAGTTAACCCTAATTTCTGGATTGTTACATATTAACATGGCCTACAGCTAATCTTACGTCCACAGTTATACTAAAGGGTTAATAAATATATAATTTTAGAAACAAGCAGTCAAGCATTCTACTGGATAAAAAAAGATGATTGCACGCCTCTAAATTTCACTCATGCTAAACAGTCAAAATAAAGCCAAATTATACATACATCAAAACTTGTGTTTGTATGTGGGTAGGCTATTGACTACTTGTTGCAAAGATGGAAGTTAAAACTAGGCTGGTGTAGAGATCGATATGGAACATCGCAAAGCGACCAACCACGCTATTCATAAACCAAATGACCAGTATCCGGTCCCCGCTGAAGGCTTTTGAGGCACTGCTTTCCCTCTACCTTCTGCACAGCAGATTGACGGGGGCAGCACTGGGAGGGCAGTTGACTCCACAATGCAATATAACAAATAAAGAGAGCATGTGTCTACAAACAGTTAGTCCAGGAGTGAATAGGTTAGAGGCTAGCACTCTTATTGTGGACGTGAATTATATGAAGTGAAAGTTGATCAGTAAATTATACTCCGTAAACATGATACATAGTCCAACAAGGAGCCTTGATTTGACTTATAGGAAAAGTTTATTTCGTTCAGGATAGACCTGGATTTTCAATAATATTTTTTTTCTGTCTTTGGGCTGTTTGTGTTTCTGCTATTTTTACTTATACGAGTTTGTATACTTCTCTTATAAACAGGTCCCATATACGTTGAATCAGCCGTTGAGATACTCAACAACCATCTTTCAAAGGTTTGGCTTTTCATCTTCTACCCCACAAGAGAATGATAAGGAGGTAAACCAACCCAAAAACCAGGAAACAACTGCACAGGAAATAAATGCTGAAACTTCAAAGGAAGACAGTGGTTCATCTGGAGGTAAGTTTGGAAGACTTCAATCCCAGATTTCCAGTCTGTTAGGCGGCGATGCACTAAATGACCTGCATTTTCTGATTCAGATGCAGAAGACCTTGATCTGTCAAAGGAGGATCTAGTGAAGCTAGTTCTTGAGAAGGACGAATTACTGACCTCGAAAGATGAAGAAATCAAAGATATGAAGGACAAGGTTTTGCGCAGCTATGCAGAAATGGAAAATGTCATCGCACGGACAAAGCGTGAATCTGAGAACACAAAAAAATTTGCAGTACAGGTTTGTTGTTATTAAATCTGATTTCTGGTTTGGAATTTTAATAACGAAAATGATGCTTATAAGCATTTCGATCAATTATATTAAATTTTCTCTCTTATAGCGTCTTAATCGTGTATGCAGAACTTCTCTAAGAGTTTGTTAGATGTTGCTGACAATTTGGCTAGAGCATCATCTGCTGTGAAGGAGAGCTTCTCAAAATTAGATACATCTGAAGATTCTAGTGGAGCTGTACCGTTACTAAAAACCCTACTGGAGGGTGTAGACATGACAGATAAGCAACTCGGCGAGGTACTTTGTTTATCTAGTTATCAATTAAAATTTGATTTTGTTCCTGTGTATTTTTTCATACCTGAATATTTCTCTATTTCTCATGACCGTGTTTGCTAACTATTTCTTCCCCTTTTACACATATTGCTTTCTGGTAGTATTGCCTAAAGTCTGATTTCCCTCAATTTTCAACAGGTTTTTAAGAAGTTTGGAGTAGAAAAGTTTGATCCATTGAATGAGAAATTCGATCCTGAGAGGCATTATGCAATTTTCCAGATGCCTGATACTTCAAAACCATCAGGAACAGTTAGTGCAGTTGTAAAGGTACATTTCATCATCAAGATTCTGATTTGTATGTTTGTGTGTATTCCAATAATTTTTAAAAGGTCGGGGTTTAGAGTTTTTAAGCTTGTTCTATGGTTGTATTCATCTATAAATTGTGTGTATTCAAAGCAATCTTGATATTCATGCTTATAGAAACTTTTGACAAAAATATATAGAAAAAACAAATAGCGAAATTGAATATACTTTAAACCCCTGGCCTGGGCGCTCTAAGTTTATTAAAATCCAGTTCTGCTCTACTTGGCTGCGACACATATACTTCACATGCCTACATATTTTGGCCATTTTGGCATAGACATCAGATTTATTTTTTTGAGTTATACGTTCATGTGTATCTCCTATGAAATGTGGTTTGCACTGTGATTGTTTCAGTAGCCAAAATTAGAAATGTGCCTGAATCATGAGCATAATTACATTAGTTGTGCGAATGCAACTCCCAATAATTTAGCCATGATTAATGAACTTTAACTTTGTATTGTTTCCAATCTTCGTATCAATTGGCATAACGGATAGGCTAGACATGTATATCAGGACAAATGAAGCGTTTTGAATTTGTAAGTTAATGTTTGGAATTTTTAATAATAATTATTGGGCATTTGTGGCAAAGAGCTCTGAGCACTTGCAACCTCAAATTATGTGGTGTTCTTGAACTTAAATCTCTTGATAAGTTTCGGATTGTGATTATGATTGAATACCTATATATCAGTAAAATAGAATCTGCATACCCTAAGAGCAACTCTAGCAGATCCCCCATCCGCGCAACCTGCAAATCGCGGATGGGGGCCGGGATGGAGGTGGTTTGCAGGCTGGGAGAAGTATGCGCAGAACAGAAACCGAACTACAAACTGCAAATTTTAAAACATTCATGCGCGCCAGATTTAAACTGCAAGTTCTTGCCCGATCAACACTGCATACATATCGATTGCAATACATACTCCGCCCCCGCTTGTCTAGCTACCAAAAATTGTCCCGGGATATATCACCGGAGACGATAGAGGCGGCGGCGGCAACCCTAAACTACCTACCCGGTGGCGGCGGTGGCGGCAGCGGCGGCGACGGCAGCCTAGAAGTCGTCGGAGGAGGAGACGGCGTCGAGCAGGAGCTCCTGCAGCTCCGCCTCCCGCTTCCATTTGGCCGCCTTTTCGGCCTCCCGGCGGCTGCTCTCCTCGATCAGCTCGAGGATGCGGGGGAGGGCCTCGTCGGCGACGTAATCCTCCGGGCCAATCCGCGAGCCCGCGGGACGCCGCGGCGGCGGGGTCGCGTCGACCTCCATGCTCGCGGGGGACACGCGCGAGGACGACGCAGCCGGCACCGAGGACGAGTTTGATGCGCCCGCGTCGTAGCGGGAGCGCTGGGAAGCCGACGGCCACGGTTGGCTCGGGCCTCCCATTTGTTGAAGGCCGGTGGCGGGGTGATGCCGTACTTGCTAAAATGGTACGACCCGCGGAGGCGCGCGGCGTCAGAGCGCCGCTTCTTTGCCTCCTCCTCGTCGTGGCGCAATGGGCCGTCCCGGCCGATGTGGCCCCCGCCACGTCCAATTGACGAGCTCCTGGCCATGTTGGTGGCGCGCACGGGGCGGATCTGTGCGCGGCGATGCTTACGCGTGCGGCCGGCGGCGAGAAATTGCGGCGGCGTGGGGGGGGGGGGGGGAGATTGGGAGGGGATTGCGGCGGGGGGAGATCAGGTCACGACCCGCATCGACCCCGTCGACCGCTATATATCGCGGTCGATGCGGGCGCCTGCATCGCAGATGGGGGCCGGCGGCCCGATAGCGTATCTGATCCGTGCAAAAAAACGCCTCCAACCCACAAATCGGTTCGGACGGCGCGATGCGGGCCGGTTTGCGGGGTCTGCTAGAGTTGCTCTAAATGGTTTTAGATTAGCTGTCTGATTATATTTGAAACCTCTCTGGTACAACCGATAAAATGATATTTTATTCATTACACATTTGTGGTTTCAGGTGGGTTACATGTTACATGATCGCGTTCTCCGCCCAGCAGAAGTTGGTGTTACAGAGGGAGGTCCATGTGAAGAAGAGCCTGAGCAGAAATCAAGTGGAGATTAGATTAAATTGATTTAGTAATATACCAGAAGCGTGAAGAGGTAGCTGCTCCTCATCAGCGAAGGAGCTCGGCGATAGCAGCGTTTGGGATGTTTTTTTCCATGGTATTTTCTTGTTGAAATGCTGTTTGTATGGGTATACGTTATACCATATCCTTAGCAGCGCAACTTTTGGAAATTTGTAAGGGCGTCTTGGAAACTTCAATCTTCATCACATGATGATGTGATCCCTTGGAAGACCTTGGAGGATCGAGTTACCTGGCTCGTGCGGCTGTCAGTTTTGGTTTAGGGTTTGGTAGAGCGTTTTGATGGTAAAGGGACTTGAAGAAGTCTACAAGCCTACACCAAATAATGTTGGATTGTTTGTGCACCGGTATACGCGCTACTTGTTTTGTGTGGCAAGTAGCAGGAAGAATAAAATCAAGGCGTATGTTACAACAAGTAATTTGCTCATAGCTGCCACAATCGTGGGCAGGTTAACATATTGCAACTTCCTCCTATCATATTACTTGTCGCTAGTATAGATATAACTAGAATTAAAGTACTATTTTTTCCCTGCTATCCATAATAAGTGTTTCTGATTTTGTACTAAATCAGCGACACTCACTCGATCTGCCATTTCAGAGACAAAAGGCTTCATGACTGGTGCATGGTGCTTGTCATAGAAACCGGGAGATTTAATGTATATTTTACACACAAGATATGATAAGCTCGTCGTGTCAGTTACATCTCACCATATCAGATGTATGCAATATAAATTTGTAAACAAAACTCTTCAACACCACACATCCTCGGACCAGAACACAAGATAGCGCTACACGGATCAATTCGAGTAGGAATTTTTGTCCCAATGCTACCAGCAAATCAGATTATTTCATAAACAAAACTCTTCAACACCACACATCCTCGGACCAGAACACAAGATAGCGCTACACGGATCAATTCGAGTAGGAATTTTTGTCCCAATGCTACCAGCAAATCAGATTATTTCATATACACGGATCAATTCGAGTAGGAATTTTTGTCCCAATGCTACCAGCAAATCAGATTATTTCATATACAGTAGCATTCTTTTTTGTAGTGCTACTACCTATTGTGCACGTTGACACCACAAAGCCTTATAGCACCAGAACTCTTGAGGTGGCTGAGCTGAGTTAGAACTTAAAAGTCTTGCGAAGGTGGTGCCTCGTTAGCGCAACTAGGTAAAACTACTCCATGCTTCAACAAATGGGTGCTGATAAAACTACTTCAGAATGCAACTAATTAGGTTACATACTTCCTCACACAATTTACAAACTAGGGGAGTCAAAATTTAGCTATAATGCCAGTTACATGTGGCACTTACTCGCAGTATGCAGTCGGATAGACACCCAGGCACTGTAGACACCGATAACATTTTACGATCAGTCAAAAAACAATTCTGCTCAAGAAGCGTCAGATCAAGTGGAAACTACAGAAAAGCTAATTTCAGCCAAAATTTGAGCAATTAAGATCAAGCCTTAAATTTCTGGTCCGGCTACCAACAATGGGGATTGTTCCTGTTTCCACAATATTATTATGGAAAGTTTATGTATGGTATTAAGAAAAGACACTTTCAGCGGGAAAAAACTAAAAGAAAGAAGGTAACACAACGAAATGTAAATATCCACCCAAAAGGCTAACTCAGATAGCTACGGAAAGGCCTGCCAGAGAATAGCATGAATCCGTTTAGAGCAGTCCTCAAATTTTCTGGATCACGTCATGGCTACAATAAACCAACAGGATAAATGCTCAGTCAGCAAAGCCACAGTGCTACCCAATGTCTTCGTCTCTCGGGGATCATTTTTCATGATATGACGACTGCAACAAAATTGGGGAGAAGCACTCGCAGTTTCTGTCTTGACACTGATTTAAGGCTGATAGGCGGAGGGCGGAAGCTTCATTGTTGCACCAGGACTTAACATCTGCTCACATAGTAGGCATGTCAAGCACTTGAAGGACATCTTTAAACTCGAAATCATGTGTTTCTTTATTGAACCGCTCAACAAGCTTGTACCACACATCATTCAGGAAAAACGAGTGAGCAGTCTCTAAAAGACACTTTGCCTCTAAATCAGTTAGTTTACTGGTGAAGACAACATCTCCTCGGACAAGCACTGTATCCTTGGTTTCTGCAAACTCTGTGTAATGAGTGACTGTGTAGTACGGGCTTGCTTGAGTTCCTCTAGCTTTGTAGTCTTCAAGTCCTGTGAAGATCATGTGCGGCAGCTGGACTGCGACATTGAACGACAAGAATAAGAGAATAAGCTTAAAATAAAACAAAACAAAGACAACGCCTACAAATGAATTTGAACAAACAAGTGTCTATGCTGACAATGGTCTGTTCTTCTTCAACTCTATAACTCCTTTATAATTTATAAAATGAATTTTGACCACAGTTCTAACGAAATTTTAGTTACTGCTGCCTTGCTGTCTTGCATTTGTAGAGACGGCACTAAACATAAATATGAATAGCATCAGACATATAGAGTTGCTGTTACCTAGCACACATATACATTTGGATGGGTGTTTGTTTGTGATTCTACTGCAGCTCAGCATACAGAACGAGTATCCATTAGTGATAAGGCCTGACAGTTGGCGCCATGATACAGCATGGATAGGCAAAATGAGCTTCAGGACATAACAAATTCACTACATTTGCTCTGTTAAGCTCTAAATTCTGATTTTGCAAAAGCACTTTAAAATGGTGGTTTTTTTGTCAGAATGGACCACGACTATTACAATAGTATTTTCTGGCTTGGGAGAAGAGAGAAAATGACAAGTCTGTTTTATCCGGCATGTTTGAACTTGTGAACACCCTCATGAATGTTTACTGGTCTAGAGACTTATTGTTTGTGAAATGTGATGCCATCCATTTGACCAAATATGCATCAGTTAGTCTCGTTGAAGTGTATAAGTGGATTGGCTCCTTTTCCATCAGTTCGGACTTTTGGTTGCGTTGGCTAGTGCATGAAGCTTGACATGGTATCAAAGTCCAGGGTCTCGAGTTCGAGTCCTGGCTTTCGCAAATAATTTGCCCCCCTTTGTGTCCATGTATAGGCCTAACATAGTATCAGAGCCATACCTATGAGACTTTTCTATTCACGTGTTGACTTTCTCTTCTCCCGTCACACGTGAGAGGGGGTGTTCTTGCCTAGCCCTCCATCAGTTCAGACTTTTGGTTGTGTTGGCTAGTGCATGAAGTTCGACAAGTCTATGTGTGTTGTCATACTTGCATATAATGTTTCCTGTCTATCGTGTCCGTCTATTAATTTGTCAAAATTTGTACATATAACGGCAAAACAGACTTTTGACGCATTCTCTCTCCCCTACCGAGCCAGATAATGCTATCATAATGTCGAGTGCGTTATGGGAAACTGACGAGTGTTTAAATGTGTGTCTTAGCAATGCTAATAGTGTGATACAGTAAATACACGTATTTAGATTTTGCTTAGCTATGAAATGGAAAAACAGCCAATAAGGCTTATGACAATCTAGTATGGCAAAAGAGGTGGGGAATAACCTTGCATAAACATGGTGGTATATCCACTTCCTCTCCACAAAGGAATAACAAAATATGGGCTACAACAAAATGAGTTAGTTAACAAATAAATAACCATGCTGGTACAAGAAGAAATCCAACAAAAAATACCATGTAGCCGATCTTTGTTCCAAGAGATGGTAAAGCTTTGCTTTCATAGATGCACCTATATGACCTCTTCCCAGGTGGTACTAATGTTCCAGGAAAAAACAATGACACAAACGTGACGTCAGGAAGGATACAAATTAACAATAAAAATGCAGTTATCTGCATGTGCAGATACAAAATAATGATTTAATGTCAACAACATGCGACAAAATGCTTTTAGTGAATGGATAGCAATCAGGCGAAGTCAAAACTTGTTTTTGCTGATTTTCTGGATTAACAGAAAAGTATGTAAGAGATGGTGGTAATCGCATTAGCTTAAATACAGAAGTTCCTAGAGAAGATATAACTACCTCCCCACCCCTAATGCAAATCATATATGGCGTTTCATATGATATCGGACAGGACGGTCAAAAGAATATCCTACTTATTCTGCTATTTTCAAACCAACTCTTTGTCCAAACAAAATCTTAAAGCTAAATTTAGGATCGTATGAGATGCATACCATTCTATTACCATCTAGTAAAGTACGCAATTACAACCCATAAATATCCATCCCTCTTCCCCTTTTATTGCCTTCTCTACCTATCTGCACGCATAACACATCTTACCCATCTAAACCCTTAAGATCAATGGTTAAACTATTATCACCTTGAAAACCTCAATTGAGATACAAGTGCACACCAAATGCAGCAATATGCGCTTATATGTGAAGCATTGAGCAGTAACTGTGGTCCGATCACTTTGAGGGTGCAAGGCGCTGATAGTATATCCCATGGCCCCAGATTTACAGATAGTTCTGTTAATTTAGTTCCCTTGCATTGGTGGCATTTAGGAGCCCACATTTGGTGTCCGCTGCGCTTATGGTGGCAGTGGGACAAGTTTGCCATGCTTCTAATCTCTTGTAACTAAAATCTGCTTCTCCTCTGGATAAAAAACATGTGCAAAAGCTTTGTGTATGTTCTCTAATACTCCATCTCTATTCAGGTTGAAACTTCAGTTCTTTAATTCGGCAGTTTTTCTATTGAGTATGCTATGGCATCACAGTGACTAATATGGCCAACAATGTTGCCCAGCTCACTTCTACACCCCTGGATCACTGACCAAAAAAATAGCAAATATTCTAGAGAGCTCAACACATTTGATTAGATTATTGGTTCAAGAGAGATGCCTTATCTTTTGTTCGGATCAGGTACCTTAACAAGGGTTTGTCAGTGCTTGAAATATTATTACCAAAGACAAAACAACAAATTTGCATGCTTATCGACGACAGCCATCAGACAGGATTTCCCCAATGGTAGTAAAGGAAAAAAAAAGAACAAAATGCACGTCTAAATTGAAGGAAACTGAGAAGGGGAGACGGCACTGACGTCATCCCAGGCGGCGACGAGGTGTTCAGGGGAGAGGCCCTTGGAGCGCTCGACGTCGAGGATGGATCCCAGCTTCTTAGGCTCTAACGGGGTGAAGCCGCTGGCGAACCGGGAGTACCCTCTACGCGGCAGCCAACGGGCAAGGTCGGCCGGCGCGGCGCCTGCTTCCGCCGGAAACTGCGGCGCGGTAGGGACAGAGCCGCCGCCACGAGAGGGTGCTGGGCTCCGGAGTGATCCGGCGGCCGCGGAGCGCAGGAGTCGCGTGGGTAGCCGCCGCCACATGGCCGGAGAGCAGGGAGGCTGGTGGTGGTCGAGGGTTACCTGCAGATGCAGACTGCTTGTGTAGTTGGTGTCTGGACAGACAGGTATGCCGTGGCTGACCTTCAGCTGTACGTTCCAGAAATTGTTCAGTGCTACGGATGTTTGGAGCATGTCCAATTTCATCTCTCTATTCTTTGCTTGTTTATGGTTGTAAGTATATAAGTAGTAAAGCTTAAGTGATTAGGCTAGTCGATCGGCAGACCTCTCATGATTTATCCGAATTGGGCATCCACAGTTCCACCACTTACGATGGAAATAGCGTTATCCTAACATTCATCTAGGATCCTGCCCCATTTCATGGACCAACTGCTTAGAGCATCTTCAGCTCCGGGCCAAAATCCGGCGCTAATGGATGAAAATTTCGATCTGGGGAGGTCCATGTTTTCAGCGGCGAGCCCAGGGCACTATTTGAATTCAAACAGAAAGTAGACGAAAAGCGGCGAAGTTTGACGAAATTTAGAGATATTTATATTAATAGGGCGAAATATAGAGATATTTTACATATATAGGCCGAATTCGTAATATATTCGAATTCGGCCTAAACCTAAACTAAAAACACGTGTTCTACATGCCGAAATAGCGGTAGAAACGTTTGTAGTCGCCGCCGTCGTCGGAGGAGTCGCTGTCGTCCTGCGGCGGCGGCGCCTGGCGGCTCGAGCCCTGCCCAGCGTCGCCGAAACGTGGCGGCGTAGGGCGGTAGAGCTCGTCGTCGCTGGACTCCTCCAGCTTGACGACCGGCGCGCCGCGTCGAGGTAGCGCGGCGGCGCGACGCTCTGCGGCCGCCAGGTCCAGCAGCCGCCGTTGTTGTTCCGCCTCCTCCCGCTCTCACTCCCGCCTGAACCACTCCAGCGCCGCGTCGAGCGGCATGGTGTTCTCGGCGGGGACGACGTCGCGCAGAGACCGGGCGATGGCCTCCGCCGTCGCCGCCTCCTCGGCGTGCACGGCCTCCGCCTCGACGAGGTCGGACGCGGCCTTGGCAGCGGCGTCCTTCCTCGGCTTGCGACGACGCGATGGCGACGCGGTGCGCGCCCCTCGCGGATGACGAGGGCGCCGCTGTTGCGCCGAGGCGACGCGGACGGCGGCTCCTGCTTGACGGTCCTCGGCGTGGATGCCGAGGACCGCGATGCCGACCTCGTCGCCGACCCAGAGGACGCCGAGACGGAGGAGCCAGATGCCATCCGCCGTGGCATCCAGGAGCTCCCACGGCGGCGGGAGAGCGTCGGACGCGGCGGCGGCGGCATCTTCAGGACGGGGTCGTTGCCGCGCTCGATGTGCTCAAGGACGAACTCCGGGGTGCGACCGGGTGCGCTCCACCAGCGGTGGCGCCCGGCGGTGTTGTTGCGCGCCGGATGAGGGGGCGGGCCGTCATACGCCGCCAGCTCGCGTTCGTACCGAGGCCGGAAGAACGCGGTCCACGCCTCCTGGTTGTTTGGGTAGAAGCGCGGATCGGCGCGCTGCTCGTCGGTCATCGTTTCGATGACCTCGTCGATGGCGGCGTCGAGGGCGGCGCCCGTTGGCGGCGGCGGGATCGGGATGCCGCCGGCGCTCAGGCGCCATCCTCCGGGCGCGCGGAAGTCTGGCGGCGCCATGTAGCCGGCCGCGTACAGCAGCCTCGCGCCGTCCTCGTCCGATCGGTAGCCCGCCATTGCTCGAGGAGGTGGGTGGAGGAGGTGGAGAGGTCGATTGGGGGAGATGCTGGCGAATGTGGCCGGCCAGGCGCAGTAGGCCGCGATATATAGGCGGGCTGGCATTAATTCGCCCCGCCGCGTGGCTGACCGTCCATCGGCGGCAGCTTTTATAGCGCGCGGAAGACGATGCGCGGGGAAGGCGACGATGCGCGGAAGACGAGACGATGAGGACGACGATCGCCCACTCTCACCGACAAGTCAGGGCCACATGACGCGCGGGAATTTTAGACTTGCCCCATGTAAGTGTCGTCTGATGAAGATCCAATGGATAGCGTTAGTCTAAATTTTAGACTTAAAAAATTGAACTATTAAAAAAATTGAAAATTTTAGACTTAAAATTTACGAACAGGGCTATGGGTCGGCGAGGAACAGGGGCGGCACATGGGGTGCTCCTTGAGGTCGACGAACCAGTCAAAAGAAAGACCTCCTTGATCCAGTTGGGGAAGCTCCGGGGCGGCGGTGCAAGTCACAACGACTGCTGCTCTTGGCTCGAGCGCTATCGAGGCATGGTTCCAACAGATGTCGAGCTTCTTGATGATTATGGTCGAGTTGAGATCATGCCTCATCTTGGACCGCTTGGAGTCATTTGCACCGTTGTTTCCACCATCCTCACCTGTACTCTTGTGCCGCATGGCGACGACCACGTTGTAGCCGTGGGCACCATGGAAGCTCGCTGCCTCCCTCATCAAGGACGACGCAATCTCCTTCGCGCGCATTTGGTGGATTGACTTTGGGGATCGGCATGGAGACGTGGACCGGACTAGGGTCAAATTTGGGAGAGGTCGGTGGTGGTTGCTAGGTGGGTTTGAAGAACGCAACGTTGTTGGTTTTTCTTTTATGCCGAGTGAGACGACGTACCAACCAACAGTCACCACCTCTAGCAATTTAATATACTCTCTCTTTCACAGTTTATAAGGCCTACCTCTAGGTTACTATTTTGATTACTATAATATAAATTATATAACAACAAAATATATTTTTAGAAAGTATAACATCTAAAAAAAAATTATAATTTATATCTTATATTACGGTGGTCAAATTAATAATCTCAAGATACGCGCAAGACCAAAAGAAGGAAGTACTAGCAGAGATGTGGTATTGATTGCAAAAAGAAAAAGCATGTGTGTCACAACTGCTAAATTGTCGGCGTTTGCTAATCGGGTGTAACGGGTGAAAATTCAGATATAAATTTGTTTTCACTGAGTACAGGTGGAGCCCTTGACAAAATCAGCCGGCCTGGAAAACTCTAACAAAAGCGGCGTCACGCTGGTGGATCATGTGCCGTCTCCCTTTCCGCTGTTTTTTTCTACCGAATCGGATCACAGCGGTACAACCATCTTTCGGCCGCGTCATCATTCAGCCCACCACCGTCGCCGTCCGAGTAGCAGTAGCAGTACCCAGCAAACGCAGCCGCCGATCACTCCCTCTCAGTTCATCGTCCCCTCCGCCGCGCTGCGGCCCCTTTGATGCCAACGCCCCAGCCAACCCCAAATCCCCAATAACTGCAGCAGGCGATATCCCCAATAATGTCGGACCAAGCCGCCGCCGCCGCCGGGGGCGCGGGCGACGACGCTCTGTACTCGCGGTGCCTGCTGGCGCTCTACATCATCAGCCCGGTCACCGTGTTCCTGCTCCGCTTCGTCTCCGCGCCCTACGGCAAGCTCTCCCGCCCGGGCTGGGGCCCGGCCATCCCGGCCCCGCTCGCCTGGTGCGTCATGGAGAGCCCCACCCTCTGGCTCCCGCTCCTCGTCTGCCCCCTCCCGCCGCTCCTCTCCTCCGCCGCCACCTCCCCGCTCGTCGCGCTCGCGCCGGCCCTCTTCGCGCTCCACTACGTCCACCGCACCTTCCTCCACCCTTTCCGCCTCCTCCGCCTGCGCCGCGCGCCGGCGCCCGTGCCCGTGCTCGTCGCCGCCTGCGCCTTCGGATTCAACCTCCTCAACGCCTACGTCCAGGCGCGCTCCTGGGCGCTCCATGCCTCCCCCGCTCCAACCTCCGCCTTCGCCCTCGCGCGCCGCCTCGTCGGGCTCGCCCTGTTCGCGTGGGGGATGCGGGTGAACATCGCGGCGGACAAGGAGCTCCTGCGGCTCAAGGAGGCCGGCGGCGGGTACAAGATCCCCAGGGGCGGATGGTTCGATGCGGTCACCTGCCCCAACTACTTCGGCGAGATCGTCGAGTGGCTCGGCTACTGCCTCGTCGCGTGGTCGCCGGCGGCCTGGGCCTTCTTCCTCTACACCTGCGCCAACCTCGTGCCCAGGGCCAGGGACCACCGCCAGTGGTACCTGAACAAGTTCGGCGCCGAGTACCCGGCGAAGCGCAAGGCCGTCATTCCCTACATCTACTAGCCTCTGTAACTTGTGTTGGCCGTGGGGGGAAATGGCGTGTGTGAGAAGAGCTGTGATCCTTTTCTTCCTGACAATGACAAATGACTGCTTGTGAATCTTGTGATGGTGTACCTGATTCTTTCCCTTTCGAGAATTTGAATATGGTTTGGAGAGATCGTACTGAAGAAGATTCCAGGTGCATGTGCAATAGTCGTCCCCATTTCTGTTCACGAGTCTCAATTTTTCTTAAATGTGGCACATTTTAGTCTTTAATTAACATCCAACATTTCTCGTTCTGAGTCAGTCCACCGTATATGAACATATAATCAGCAGACTGAAGTTGAACTACTCCATTTCACTAAAGTCGCACAACTTTATCTTAGTAATATGTAATTTTGGGCGGCCGGGCTGTTCCATATGTTTGTATATGAAATGAGGTTGGAATAAGGATGGTTGGATGTTAATCCAAAAGCCTAAATGAGCAGTTCAGATTCAACACAGTCTAAGCAAAGACCATTCCAAATTACTTGCAGGGTAAGAAACCGCCTGATTTCTTTTTCATTCAGAACGCATCAGAGTAGTAACAAGAGCAAGCATGATGTTCCATCTCAAAAAAGAACGTGAGAAAGCATAACTATAACTATATCAATCGTCATTATGCTCTCCAAAGTTTGACAGGTTATAGGAGTATGTGCGAAGTTGGGCCTGATGAGTTCTGAAAGACCGGAAGGATGAATAGCAAACTACATTTTGACACTGAAGATAACCAAAATCTCAAATTGTTCTATTGATAACTCGAAGATTCCGGTACAGGTCAAGATATTATTGTTACAGACCAAAAAACATATAGAACAAAAAGAACAGTTGCAACCTCCCTGCACTTCGAAAGTGTAACGGGATACGCAACAGAACAAGCTTCCTATGTTGCTTCTCTCTTCTCGGCTACAACGGAAGCAGGGTAGGTTATTTTGGGCACTGTGGATCATTATAAATCCTTATTACTGCCGAGCATTAGCATCCAGCAAACTTCATCGCCATTGTGTCTTCTCTTCATGGAACAGGGCTAGCAGTAATGCCCCAGATTTCCTTGGCATACTGGGCAATGGTACGGTCGCTGCTGAATTTGCCACTTCCAGCTGTGTTCAGTATAGACATCTTGATCCATCTCTTCTTGTCCCTGTCAGTTGTCATGGAAACATGAGTTGACAATTAACATGATCCATCTCAAATTCAAGTAGCGACCCAATACAATGATATTTGTTGGTATCCTTACTTGTAGGCTTCATCTACTCGGGCCTGCGCATCAATGTAGCTTGGGAAGTCATAGCCAACAAGGAAGTAATCACCACGCCCAAATCCGGAGTTCCCTTCAAGGGAATCCAAGAGAGGAGTATAGTCATAGGTACCAAAAGCACCACTCCTGACAAACTGCTTGGCTTCTTCAAAGCGTGGGTCTGGTTTGAACTGTTCATAGTGTAACAAAGAAGTTAATAATACCCCATCTGATAGCAAGGAATATATACAGGACTAATGAACTAAAAACATCACAAATTTGATTCAGCTAATTGGCAGGTCCAGCTAACCTAATAGTCTAATACTACTGTCTGTATGAAACTAACTTGCTATCTTTTGGAGAAGATCTTACCAAGCCATTTTCTCTATCCTTCCTCAGACCAGCAACTTGATCTGCTTTGGCACCGAAAAGGAAGAAGTTGTCTTCTCCCACTTCTTCTCTGATTTCAACATTGGCTCCGTCAAGAGTTCCAATGATAACGCAGCCATTCAGTGAGAACTTCATGTTACTTGTTCCACTTGCTTCCATGCCTGCAGTACTAATATGCTGTGACAGTTCACTTCCAGGAATGAGCACTTCAGCCACCGACACATTGTAATTTGGAATGAACACCACCTGGGAGGAACAAGAACCTCATTTTAAAAAAATTCAAGTGAATGTCTATTTAGTATTTCAGTAATGTCAAGTAACGAGAAACATATTTTTTTATGAATGGCAATATAGAGTGGTGTCTGAGAATGAATTGCCAAAAAAGTTATGGATGAGATAACATGCTGGAAAAAATGATACCTTCAGATATTTGTTGACGTCAGGATCATTGTTCACCACAGCACCAACATCGGTTACCAATTTCACTATTCTTTTAGCGTTAGTGTATGTTGCAAATGCCTTCCCTCCTACCATGACAGTGCGTGGCGTAACCTTCTGCTTCTCTTCTGCGCTCATTTCCTAAACATGATACATATGTCTATTTCAGATCCGTAATACAGAGTACTTTCCATGTAATGGAAACAGTGAAGCTGTAAGAATAGGGGAAACAAAGTAAGAAGTCAAACCTTTAACTTCTTGTATCTGTACACAGCTCCCAAGATGTTCATCAGCTGTCTCTTGTATTCATGGATGCGCTTAATTTGTATATCAAAAAGGCTATTTGGGTCAATTGTAACACCTGTGGCATCCAAAACATGCTTGGCTAGGCGCTTTTTGCTGGCCAACTTGGCTGCTGCCCACTCAGCGTGAAGTTTTTCATCATCTGCAAACTGTTAAAATTTTCAGTTATATTGTGATTATGTGATCAGTAATAACAAAAAATGCAAAGATTAGAAGCATGCACACATACTTTCCGAAGTCCAGTAAGAAGATCAAGGTTGCTTGTCCACTGGTCTGTTTTTAGCCATTTAGTGACTATTTCACTCAACTCAGGGTTGCAGAATCGGAGCCATCTACGAGGTGTAATTCCATTGGTTTTGTTCTGAAATTTGTTGGGCCAAATGGACAGATAATCTGCAAACAGCTCTTCCTTCAAAATGTTACTGTGTAACTCGGCCACTCCATTCACCTGTCACAATAATTTAGTACACTTCATTACGGTCTACCTCACATGATACGGGAAGACAAATAGATGCTGGAGTCACAAAAAGTACAGAGTAGAGAACTAAAGCAGACAAATAAATTTAAATGAAAAAACTTACCAAGTTATCATAGAGAAGCAAGTACAATAATGGGATGAAGAATGAGTAAGATACTGTAATTTGCAAAATAGATAAATAAACGCAATCATGGTCCAGTAGGAGGATACTATGTTAGATAAACAACAGTACTATTGATGTGCTTACTATGTCTGTATTATCTTGAACCAAAAGGCAAAGAAAACCAACATTAAAACACAATAACCAAACACAGTAAATTTATCAACTTGCTGATTTTTATGCCACTGATAAATATGAATTTGCACAAGCTTAAAAGTCATCTTATGTAGTAAAGCTGATCAAGCTAGTGCTCATTAAGCTTGTCATGCTGTGAGGTAACAGGCTATAGAGCATGGTAATGAAATAAAAGGCTGTAGAACATGGTAATGAAATAACAGGCTGTAGAACATGACATAGAATAAAAGTAAGTAAACTGCATGTACCGTATGTGCGGCCACTACACACAAGTTCGCCATCCGCACCACTGGCTTCTGAGGAGAGTTATCTAAAACACTCATCGAATCGAGCTTTCCCTCCATATCCTTCCGGGTGGAGATCACCATTTCTCTGAACTGCAAGCCATTGGCACAAGGTTGTCATTTTAGTGCCATAACTGTGGTGTACCGGAAGAGTAACTATGGCATGGCACTTACCCGCTTGTCAATTTCCTCAATAATTTCCATTTGTCGTGGAAGCAACTTTCTCATTACAGCCTGTGACCATTTCTCAAGAGCTTCAGGAAGAACTGTATGATTGGTGTAAGCAACCGTTCTGGACCATGAGACAGATTTGTTAATAAGTACACTTGTAAAAGTAATAAGGGAAAGTTAACTATTGATGGAAAATGCCATGAAAGATATCAAATTAAGATAAATCACTTGTACAAAATGAAACTCACTTATTTGTGACATCCCAAGCTTCATCCCAACCAAGTCCCTCCTCATCCATAAGCAACCTCATTAGCTCAGGGATGGCAAGAGTCGGGTGAGTGTCATTCATTTGAACAGCAACTTTGGAGGGGAACTCACTCCACTTCCCTGAAGCTCTCTCAGGCTTCCTTTCTTTAAATCTGAAAATAATATCCTAGAAAAATATCATAGTCAGTTATCCTCGTAAACATTCATCACGGAGATTAATCAAGATACCGAGTAAACATGAAATAAAACCACATTGTAACTGCATGAAAAACAGAAATGGTAACTAAATGTACGGATAATGAAAGATTGGTCATGATAGTGATAATAACCATAATACTTTCCTTAAGAAAACTCGATCAAGCACTTTTATCATGCTAGATGGTGGAATTTTGGTACATCATGTAACAGTACAAGAGAGTACAACATACTGTTCTGGAAGTTACGAAGTACTGCTAACATCATGTCTCGAACAAACAAAATGGCACAAGAGCAGCTTCCTTTTACAATAACCATTCTTCTAAGTGAAACCAACTGCTACTACTTAATTACCTGAAGTGATGCGCTGCATAGGAAAAACTGCTGCTTTAATCTCAGAAGTTTTCCCTCTTCTGTAGCATCACCAGGATAGAGAACAGCACAGATCTACAGGATGTACAATATTTTCTCAAGTCAAATTAGCTAGTTCATGAAGGACGAAATTGAAAAAAAGATGATATTCTGGTGTAAACATGGACGCCGATAAAAGATATTAATAGTACCTAATTTTCAACTTATTAGCTAAGATGGATTAACATCTCACTTATCCTTTCACAACTAAAAATAACGTTAAAACCACAATAGATAACTTTTTAGCATCACTTATGAACAAGTTGTTTGATGAGAAGGTCGGTGCATAGAAATCTATAAAGATAACATGGTTATCACATTCGGCAGGTTATATTTGATGCGGTTGCTTACTTAATGACCTTTCAGGTTCATGATTTACAGATCTAGAGAGTATGTGTTGTCATAGAGCAGTATCCACATGGTTAAAAATGCCATGCTGTTTTCGTCTCAGCTAATGCAACTTATACGAGCAATTCAGCGGCTCAGTTTAGGATTGCATATAACCTGTTGTGCCCTCGAATGAAGTTGAGCAGCTGACTCATACTGGCCATCATTGAATTGAAATAAGTTGAAATCCTCAGCACTAGCTTTTGCATCCCAAAGACGAAGACTGATGGCATTTTTAGTCTTGTACCCAGGAATTGGCACATCGTAGGCCAAAGCATTCAGAACTTCTCCTCCGACCGCTTTCCGACTATCACATGATAAAGAAAACAAATATAGTGATTAAAGAGACACAACAAGGCCTTGGCCTAAGCACCCATAAGGTGAAATAAAACAAGTACTACCTCCATTCCTAAATATAAGATGTTTTATAGGCTAAAATAGCCTACCAAAACGTCTTATATTATGAAACAGAGGTAATGTGTTGTAACGGGTCAGTCTGGTGTACCAGAAATCTTAATAAATACAGCATCACCAAATCTACCAAGCTATACTTGGTTTCATAGTTTCAAGCATGAACATTCTTACACACTTAAGTTTTTGGATCAAAAAATGTACATAAAACAAAAGCATCTAATTTCAAACAAGCACTGTGCTACCAAGCATTTCTTTGACTTCTCTTCTTATGTAAGTTGCTGTTAAGTAATGTGGATTGTCTAGTCCTTTTCATCAGTTCGAACTTTTGGTTGCGCTGGCTAGTGTATGAAACTTGGCATGGTATCAGAGCAGAGGTCTTGGATTCAAGTCTCATCTTTCACAATTTAATAAAAAAAGTCTCCCCATTTCGGTCGTATATGTGGATTGGCTAGCCGTTTCCATCAGTTCAGAAACTTGACAGTTGCTACAAGACAGGATAATGGGAAGAGGCTAGCAAGCATATTCTTTTGGTAGACCTGCCAATTTACTACTACAGAGCACATCCTAGATCTGTAAATCAAACCAAAGAAAAGAAAAGAAATGCAGTTCAAGCATCACACCTTTCCTTTTGGATTTAAAAGTATCACAAGTATTAAAATCGTCAGCTTAAACTATGAACAGATACTCTACAATAGAACTCGACCATGTGTCAATATATGCTTACGTTCCATCTGGTGAAATCTCAACGTGGCCAAAAAATCTGACTGGGTATACAACGTCATGCCTGACAATCTCCCATGGGCTGAACTTCTGAAAAATATTAAAGAGCATATCTATTATCGAGATCTAAATAAATATGATTGTGAAGAATGTGATGCACATTTAGAAATGGTACCTCTAGCCAATCTTCAGCAACTTCTTCTTGGCCTTCCTTGGTAATGCGCTGCTTGAACAGGCCATATCGGTAACGAAGGCCATAGCCCCAAGCAGGCAAATTCAATGTTGCCATTGAGTCCAAAAAGCAAGCTGCAAGCCTACCCAAGCCACCATTTCCGAGAGCCATATCTCTCTCCTGAGTTCAACAATAATTCATACGATTAATTTCTGGTGAAAAGAGGCTATAGACATTTCAATAAAAAATGTCTATTCAGGTGCCATGAACCCATAATGCAGCTTCTTGGTGACAGATCGAGGTTCATATTAAATAACGGTGTTTAACAGAGGAGAAAATATGCCAATATTGCAGATCCTGAAGATCTGCTCATGCTAGTATAGTAAACGACTGATTTCAGCCATATCTCTCTCCTGAGTTCAACAATAATTGATACCATCAAAATCTGGTGAAAAGAGGCTCCAGACATTTAAACCAAAGGTCGTGCCATGAACCCCTAATTCGTCTTCTTGGTGACAGATCTAAGTTCCTATAAAAACGATGGTATCTAAGTCTGATAGAGGACAAAATATGCCCAACATTATAGATCCTGAAGATCTGCTCGTGTTAGTATAGTAAACGACTGATTTCACCTCTTCTTTACCAATGATTTGCAAACTCTGGGTAATTTGATTAGAAAATTGCTTCTCGAACATTCACACGGTACTAACAGGCCGAAGTTCCAAAAGTCTAGCCACAGAACAGATACTTTCAAAAGGGGTACAATATTAAACCAGATGAATTTACGGTTTCAGATCTAAAATACTGCATGCAGTGGCTTTCTCTTAATAGTACACCTTCTAGTGGATCAAATCTAAGCCACCTAAGGCCTCGTTTGGGGGAAGAGATTTGTAGTGGCTTAGCGAGTATTTTTTCGAGTGGATTTGGTGAATACACGTGTTTCACTCAATCAGCGTTATTTAGCTAGCTTCGTTACAGAGAAGATCGATCAGCTTTAAACATGCATGCATCCTGACGCAAGTTCATACATGCATGCGTACTTTGGTCCACCAATTAATTGCGTGTGGTCGTCGACGGGAGGGGCAGCGGAGGATGTCAGCCGATTCTTCTTTCTTTCTTGTAGCGAACGCTGGCGAAGAGTATGAATTCGGGCATACGGCGTCCTCGATGGAGCGTAAAAAACGCGAGCAGGTAGACGCGGCGCGATTACACTCCAATCCGCCGTGTTTTTAGGGGTATTTTTGGGGTTTGGTCTATAAAAACCGGCCTACCAAATAGTTAGATTGAGTTTTTTAGTAATCTTTTTAGACCGGGCTGGGATAATACTCAACTATCCCTGTCAAAACACCTCCACCAAACAAGGCCTAACCGGATACTACCTGAACTGCTTCTACAGAAGCCAAACAAACTTAATTCGATTAGACAATGTCACGGTCAAACGAAGCACTTATATTAAATAATGTCACCATACTGCTGCTAAAGCAAATAGCCTCAGTTAAACAAAGCACACTCCAATTTGGGATGAGGAGCTGAAAGCCCACCTGTGCAGAGAGCGCCTCGAGCTCGTAGCCGAACTTCTTGACGGCCTCCGCGTAGGCGCCGGTGATGCCGAGGTTGCCGACGGCGTTGGTGAGCGCGCGGCCCTGCAGGTACTCCATGGAGAGGTAGTAGGTCTGCTTGGGATCCGTCTTGTGGAAATGCAGGTACGTCTCGTTCCATCTCTGCGCACACGCGAAGAACACCAAAAAAAGACGGATCAAATTCACATTCCGGCAGACAAGGCAGGATGGAAAGGGGCACCGGGACAGAAGCAGTTGATCTGAGGTGTTGGGTTCGGGTCGCGCAACGGCACCTGGAGGAGGTGGTCGCGGACGCTCTCGGCGGTGGCGAAGTAGGCCGGCTCGGGGCCGAAGGCGAGCGGCGAGAAGTGGGGGCTGTACTGCGCGTGGAAGGAGATGTTGCCGGCGATGGCGGCCGGGTCCTCCGCCGCGGGGCTGGCCGCCGGCTTCACCTTGTCCGCCGCGCTCATCGCGGTGTGGTGGGGAATTCGCTCGGCGAGCGTGTGGGGGAGGTGGCGATAAGGCTTCTTCGGAGTTCGGGCACCGAATGAATGAATGGGGACGGTAAGAACTCTGGGAACCCGTGCTTTTGTAATGGGCGTGAGGGGCTCCGCTCACGGAGGGGACGGCGACGGATCCGAGAAATTTGGCGAGACGAACGATTTTTGGAAAACTCAGAGATATTTTTATTTTCATCAAGTGGTAGAGGACCAAAAGCAGGAGAAAATGAAGGCACGTCCGTTGTTTTCTGGGCTCCCCTCTGATAGTTTCTTTTGCTCCTTGTCTTGCAAATTGTTTTTTTACTCTCTCTCTCTCTCTCTCTTCTATGGAAAGCTAAATGCAGCACACTAATGGCAGAAGTGGAAATCTAAATGCAGCACTTTTTTTATAAATTCCATGGAAAGCCAAATGCAGCACATTTATAAAAAAATGTCCTCCCTCTAACTCAAATTAATGGCAACAACTCACAAGTACACTTATATGGGACATAGTATATGTTGCGTGGATTAATTTGAGCCGAAGAGAGTAGCAACATATATGATGTCAAACTGAAATATTATGAAACTGAAATTTTAAGGTGAGCCTAGTGATACTAATGTAGTGTCGTAAATGCTGCTACATTCCTACAAAATTAGTTGAACTTCAAAAATAATTTAAGATAAAATCTACTCCCTCTCTCCCAAATTAGGATGCATATTAGTTTTGACCAAAGTCAATCTGTATAAATTTTGACCAACTATACGTAAAAATATACTAACTTTCGTAATGCCAAATGCATATAGTATGAAAATATATTTCACGATAATTCTATATCATTGAGTTGATGTTGTGCATATTTATATTATTTTCTAGATATTCAATTAAAGTTTAAAAGTTTAACTTTGACAAAACTAATATGCACCCTAATTTAGAAAGGATGGAGTATAGATACGCTCTATACGGGGTAGAGAGGGCGGGAGGAAACAGGGGCTGGGGAGGTCCACGTGTCACGTGGGCCTTGTCTACCACTTTCACTCCCTGCTGAAGAAGTAGAGAGAGATTGAAGGGAATGAATACTTTATTGATAGAATCGTTCGGGTATTTATATGCCCTGAACGGATGGGTACAATGTCGGTTACAGTGATTGGCGTCCTTTCTAAAAGACACCGCGAGGGTTCGCTATTACAGCGGTTGGACAAATCTATTATTAATTAGTTAACACTAATTAATTCCTAACACTCCCCCTTGGACAACGCTGTCTTCAAAGGTTTCCATGTGTTGAAATTCTCCATAGCGCTCCAAGTGTTGGAAAGTCTTGATAGTCCTTATTCTTGAAATTTTGAATTTATACAAGCTATGGTCTCCATAATCCTGTAGGAAAAATATAAGGAGAAATATAGGAATCCGATATACCGTTGGTATAATAATTGTATCATTAAAACCTATATGAGAAATCCGTTGGAGAACTCATAAGGGAAGAGTACAATATATTATTTTCGAATGATAAATACTAAGTTCAGTCCTAGGAGATTTCTCCCCCTGAACTTTGCAAATTTCGAAGTCGTCTCATACCAATGCCATGAATGCATTTTTGAAATGCAGCTGTTGGTAAAGACTTAGTGAACAAATCTGCAAGATTGTCACAAGATTTTGTTTGCATAATATCAATTTCTCCATTTTTCTGTAATTCATGAGGAAAAAACAGTTTTGGAGCAATATGTTTTGTAATATTACTTTTAATGTATCCCATATGCATTTGAGTAACACATGCGGCATTATCCTCATAGATAATAGTTGGTGATTCTAAAGAACCGATACCGCATGATGTTTGTATATGATTAATCACTCTGCGAAGCCATACACACTCTCGTGAGGCTTCATATAATGCAATTATTTCAGAGTGGTTAGTGGAAGTTGCTACAAGAGTTTGTTTTGTAGACTTCCATGAAATAGCAGTTCCACCGTATAAAAACACAAACCCTGTTTGTGATCTAGCATTATGGGGATCAGAAAGATAGCCAGCATCAGTATAGCCAGTCAAAGTCATGTCTTGATTTTTCTGATAGAATAAACCAAGATCTTTAGTACCCTGTAAATATCTGAAGATATTCTTTACTCCAGCCCAATGGCGTTTTGTTGGAGCTGCACTATGTCTAGCCAGTAAATTTACTGCGAAGGCAATATCTGGTCTAGTACAATTAGCAAGGTACATTAGTGCTCCTATGGCACTGAGGTATGGGAACTCAGGTCCCAATACATCTTCGTTATCATCCCTAGGTCTAAAAGGATCTTTTTCCATATCAAGGGATCTGACGACCATGGGTGTTTTGGATGGATATGATTTATCCATATTGAATTTTTCCAAAACTTTCTGAATATATGCGGGCTGATAAACGAGTATTCCTGAGGGAAGGTGCTCAAGTTGTAAACCTAAGCAGAATTTGGTTTTTCCCAAATCCTTCATCTCAAACTCCGTCATTAAATGATTGCGTGCTACAGTTATATCTGCTGCGTTGCCAATGATGTTGAGTTCATCAACATATACTGAGATGATGCAAAATCCTTTTGAGGATTTCTTTATGAAAACGCATGGGCAATCATCATTATTTGAGTATCCTTTATGGATTAGGAACTCACTAAGCCGGTTATACCACATTTTACCCGACTGCTTTAAGCCATAGAGTGACTTTTGTAATTTTACACAATACATGTTGCGATTTATATTTGGATTCGGAATTTTAAGTCCATCAGGAACTTTCATATAAATATCCGCATCGAGTGACCCATATAGATAAGCGGTCACTACATCCATTAACTGCATTGATAAATTCATTTGTACTGCCAATGATATTAAGTATCGAAACGTAATTCCACTCATTACAGGAGAATATGTATCGTCGTAGTCGATACCGGGTCTCTGCGTAAACCCTTGTGCTACTAGCCTCGCTTTATATCTCACCACCTCATTGTTTTCGTTCCTTTTTCGAACAAAAACCCATTTAGCTCCCACAGGGAAGACTTTATGAGGAGTAGGTATTACTTTAGAGAATACCTCTCTTTTGTTAAGCGAGCGCAGTTCTGCCTCAATTGCCTCCTTCCATTTAGGCCAATCTGAGCGCTTCAGGCACTCTTTCATAGATTTTGGCTCTGGATCCAGTTGAAGGGTTTTAGCAATTTTAGAGGAGAAATATGTGTCGACAAGTGTAGTCTTTCTATTATATGATTCTCCTGAATCGATATAGTTTGTGGAAATTTCATTAACTTCTTCAGGCTCCGTGTAATTTCCCATAACAACGGAGTCCAGTTGTTTCGATGTCCCAGCATTAGAATTTGTGTGCACATTTATGCTAGGTTCTTGATGTTGAACATCATCTTGGTGTCTATCAACTTCAGGTTGATTTGCATTTACCATCATAGATTTTCTTTGTTTCCGCGGTGGCTTTAGAGAAGCCTTTTCCCTTGAGACCGGATTGCTCCCCCTTTTATTTGCAATTGGGAGTTGAGTAGTTTGATTTGGTACCTCTACTCATTCTGGTGCATTAACTGCAGGGATATATGATTTAGTGACACCTTTGTGATCAGTAAATGCATCTGGCAAGTTGTTTGCAAAGTGTTGCAAATCTATTATTCTCTGAACTTCAGATTCAGATTCTTTAGTACGTGGATCTAAGGATTGGATGCCTGTTACATTCCAATCTATTTCCTGGCATTCTTTGTGGTATGTTTCTCCCCCTAATGCCGGGAAATGATCCTCATCAAAAATTGAATCAGCGTACCGGGCTGTAAACAGGTCCCCTGTTAGGGGTTCTAAATATTTTATAATTGACGGAGAGTTGTATCCCACATAGATTCCTAGTTTTCTATGGGGGCCCATGGAGGTACGCTGCGGTGGTGATATCGGTACGTATACAGCGCAACCAAATTTTCGCAGGTGGGAAATACTTTGCTGATTGCCTCGTACTATTTGAAATGGGGAAGTTTCATGATATGCAGTTGGTCTGACTTGTATCAGATCTGCGGCGTGTAAAACCGCATGTCCCCAACAAGAGGTTGGTAAATTTCAATTCTGCAATAATGGTCTAGCAATTAATTTTACTCTTTTGATTAAAGATTCAGCCAACCCATTTTGAGTATGCACATAAGGTACGGAATGTTCTAGATGAATACCTAATGCCATACAATAATCATTAAATGCGCGTGAACTAAATTCAGCTGCATTATCCATTCTTATTGTTTTAATCCTGTGTTCAGGGTGATTTGCTCTTAATTTGATAATTTGAGCAATTAATTTGGCAAAGGCATGGTTACGTATTGATAATAAACACACATGTGACCATCTAGTAGATGCATCAATTAGCACCATAAAGTACCTAAATGGTCCAGATAGAGGTTGTATTGGACCACATATATCTCCTTGAATTCTTTCAAGAAAATTAAGTGACTCATTTTTAACTTTGAGGTAGGATGGCTTAATAATTAATTTCCCAGTAGCACATGCGGTGCATATAAAGTCTGATGACTTAGGAAATCTTTTGATTGGTAAATTATGACCAACAGAATTGCTAATAATTTTTCTCATCATACCTATTCCAGGATGACCAAGGCGATCATGCCAAGTCTCGAATTTATCAAGATTTTGAAAAATTATTTTGTACGCAACATAAGGTACGGGTTTGATGTATGTAAAGTATAATCCGGAAGAAAATGAAGGGAATTTTTCAAGAGTTTGTTCCTCGTATCCGTCAGTTTTTGTTAAAAGCAAGTATTCTTTCTTATCCATCTTTATGGTTTTAAGATGGAAATCATTTGATCGGATATCTTTGAAACTTATAAGGGTACGTGTAGATTCAGGATACAAGAGTGCATTCTGAATTACTATAGTAGTACCCATAGGGAGTGTGAATGTGGCTCTTCCTGAACCAATTATTGCTTTATTGCTCCCGGTTATAGTCATAACATCTTCCTTTCTCTTAGTAAGAGTTTGGAAGTATTTTGTTTCCCTTAGAATTGTATTAGTGGTAGCACTATCCACTAAACACAATTCTTCTTCCATCGGATTGTTTCCCGTAAGATTTCTAAAAAATAGAAAGAGAATTATTTAGAATAAATTTATTTTATTCAAATATTCATCAAATTACATACATAGTATTTATATTACAAATTTGAGATATAAATACATTATAATATTATGTCTGATTCACATAATACAATATACAAAGTCTGAAAGACTTTATTCTACTTATTGTTATACAATATATATAACATCTCATAGTATTTTAAATAGCTAAGTGACATCAATGCTTTAGGAGATCAATTCATGTCTCCAAAAACATCTTGGGTGTAATCCACAAGCATGTCTTCATCGAGGATGATGTTGTCCTTTGGCTTAAATTCTTCAATAGCACTTTGAGAAGGACCAGCTTGAGGGTTATCTTCTATGGCATTGAAGTGAGCTTCAGCCTTGTTTCCATGAACTTGCTTCCCTTTTCCTCCATACTTCATGTATAGATCCACGAGGTGTTTGGGAATACGACATTTGTTTGTACGATGATTCGCACATCCACACCTTTGACAAACTTGAGAGTTGTCATTTTGATCATTTTTCTTGAAATGACCTTTTCCCTTAAATTGACCATTAGTCTGTTGACCATTGTTCTTCTTCCACTTTCCCTTGAATTTTCGGAAGTTCCTTTTACGGCCTCCAGATTTATTAGTAAAATGAGCGTTAGCATGTGCTTCAGGAATTGGCGTCGCGCCCGTTGGGCGGGAATTATGATTCTTCATGAGAAGCTCATCATGCTTCTCAGCCTGAAGTAATGTGTATATAAGCTCAGAATACTTTGTGTATTTTTGTTGACGATATTGTTGTTGCAATATCCTCATCGAGGGGTGGAAGGTGCATAGAGTTTTTTCTATTAAGTCCGCATCTGAAACTTGCTTGTCGCAAAATCTCAGTTTGGAGTTAACTTTATGCACGGCAGAATTATATGCCGCAACAGACTTGAAGTCCTGGAACCTTATGAGAGACCATTCTCTCTCGGCTTCCGGCAACATAACCGCTCTTTGTTGGTCGTATCTCTCCTTGAGGGAGTTCCATAAAGCTAGTGGATCCTCCTCCATCATATATTCATTTTTTAAATCAGGATGGAGATGGTGCCTTATGAAATGTAATGCCGCATACTTTACCACTAGGGGTATTTCTGGAGCATTTTCAGGGGGTGTGGTAATTGTAGGACCAAGGCTACGACTAGTTAAGTTTATTTTCATATCCATGGCCCATGATAGATAGTTACTTCCATCAACTTGCAGTTCTTGGAAATCTTTTTTATTGATGTCACTCATTTTTCCTGCATGTATGAACATGCATTTAATTAATTTTACTTGATAGTAAAATTTATTTTGGTAAACAACAAATATGTTCTAGAGGAACAATTTAAAAGCGGATGCTCTAAGCCATATATGTGTAGATCTTCGAATTTCAAGTTAACACATTGTAGATAATCTCCACTTTTATGGAGTACATCTCTCAGTAGTAGGAAGCATAGTCTGACATTTGTCAGTAGACGCCTTATCCTATTACCTTGTGTTATATTTTGAATTAAATTATTTGGAAGAGCACTTTGTAGGTAATCTTATCGTCGTAATGATGAATAAGTACACCTCACAGTAATGGACAATCTGCATTTTGTGCAGTAGATGCCATTACCTTGTGATTCACAAATAATATTCAAGATAGTCACATATTTTATTTTGGCTATTTATCTCATATTTTATGAATGAGAAATTTTGGCAAGAAAATTAAGTTTCAAGCATCGGATAGAATTGTTGTACCAAATAACATGTTATAAAATGCTAGATGCAAATATATTGATAACATGTCATATTAATAGACATAAGGTCTAAAATATATATTTACATCACAATTGACTGTTACACTGAATAATAGACAAATATAATCTCTAAACAGAAGTTTATAGACTGTCTATACTCCTACAGTGCTAGTACTAGTGGATGAATAGATAGAACAGTAAATTAATTTTTATTTTCACAATGAGGTACAAGGAACCGGTGGCCTGTTAGACTCTTTTGGTCCAGGACCTGTTAGTGCTAGACGTTACCACTACTACTACTAGTCAAATAGAAAGAGGAACCGGGGAGTGGATAAGGCGAGGCCTTCTCTCCCAAATTTCTCCAATCGACGACGCTGTGATTGACGCCGACGTCCATGGCCGGCGACTCAGCGCTGGCTGGTTTCAGTGGAGGGCTCGTGGAGGCGGAGGTCTCCCTCGGGGTTGGTGAGGCCAAGCTTCACCGGGGACCAAGTCCCGGCGCGGATGCCGGCAGGGCGAGTGGCCATGGCTCCTGCGAAGCGGCGCAGCAGCAGGCGTGCCTCCGGCGAGGGCGTCGGAAGGGCGGCCGGCGGCGCCGTGTCCTCGGCCTTCCCCTTCTCATCTGGCGCGGGGAGGTTGAGGTCGGGGAGCACGGGGACGACGCGAGCACGGGCTGCCTCCGGCGAGGGCGTCGGAAAGGCGGCCAACTGCGTCATGTCCTCGGCCTTCTCCTTCTTCACCTCCGGCTGGAGGTTGGTGGCGAGCCCCGGCGGCAGCGCGTCCACGGGAGCCACGACGGGCAGTTCGAAGAACTGCGTCATGGGCGCGTAGCCCGGCGGAGCGAAGTGCTCCGGCTCCTCGTCTGATGGCGTCGGGGACGGGAAGGACCCATGGGGCATGTAGTAGTACACCGGCGGAGGCGGTGGTGCGGTGAGTTCTTCGTCGCTGAAGTCGCGCTCGGGGTCGTCCACAAGCCACCCGGCGCTGGGACCGCCGAGCAGCCACTCCATGGGCGGGACGCTGAACGCCGGCGGAGGAGGCAGAAGTTCGTCCGCGTCCGCGGAGACGTTGGAGGCGGAGGCCTCGTTCTCGTACTCTGCAGCAACCTCCTGTACAACGGCAACAACTTCCGGCATCACGGCAGCAACTTCCGGCATGACCGGGACCTCTTCCTGGGGCACAACTGCCCTGGCACTTGGCCCTGGCGTTCCTGGAGAGTGGCGGCGCTGCACCCAGCGGTTACCACGGTGGTAGTGGTGGCGATATGGGTGGCGGCGACGAAGGCCATCACCAGGACCATAGCGACGGCGAGGGGCAAATGCTCTGCGGTGGCGGAGGCCACCGTTCCAGTTCGGGCGACGATGATAATGACGGCCGAAGTTCCGGCGACGAGCAGCGGCCAAACCGGAGGTTCGGCGAGGGTGAGGAAAACGGCGCTGTTCCCTGGCCACAAATCGAGCAAAGGAAAAAGCGAGTTCCGGTAGAAAAGCCATCTTCTTTTCTCACCTTTCGTCTCTGTTTCTCTCCTGTAGCCTATGCTCTAGGCAGAGCAGTGCTGATAACGTGAAGAAGTAGACAGAGATTGAAGGGAATGAATACTTTATTGATAGAATCGTTCGAGTATTTATATGCCCTGAACGGATGGGTACAATGTCGGTTACAGTGATTGGCGTCCTTTCTAAAAGACACCGCGAGGGTTCGCTATTACAGCGGTTGGACAAATCTATTATTAATTAGTTAACACTAATTAATTCCTAACACCTGCTACGCTGGTTAAATCGGAAAAGATGGATCGGTCCAGCCATTTCCAGATTGGGCAGGAGTGCCACTGGCTCTTTGTTGTCAGCTTTCCTATTTAAGTATGATATCCTCTGCTATCCGCCACCGTGACGAACTCAGGCGGTTGTCTCCTGTAGCAGCGCCGCCAGATCTGGAATCCACCTCCCCATCGAGCGCCGTTCGTGATTTGCAGTGGTCTCTCGTCGTGTGAACTACGCGCGAGACGATGCATTGCGAATTTGCGACCGAAGGGAATTGTGTGGACGTGGCTTTGGTGGATCGGAAGAGAAGATCCCGTAAAATATCCCAGCACCCAGGCACTTTTTTGGAGGAGAGTACGATCGAGAGCGAGAGAGCGCGACGTGACTGGCCTCGTTTCAGAAAAATCGTGTTGGAGGGCGATGGGGACCTGAAATGCGTGCGAGGCGTGTCACGTCTGGTTTTGGAGCGAGATCCGTGCCGTTCGTTCACTGAGCTGTCACAGACTCACTGACATGGGAGGTGGTGCGAGTTTGGTGACGCATGCACGACAAAGGCGGCTTAGGAACATGTGCGTTCGGTTCATTCACTCCGCGATCACCAATGAATGGCCATGCCTGTTCCATGGAATGTCTGGTGTTTTAAATTTGTTTTTCGAATTATAGTTTAAGGTTGCATACCCTTTAAGACTCGGAAATTCAATTCGGCTCCTATATGATATGCTCCATTCACTAAAAAAGCATACTCCTATTACAAATTGTCAAGAAATCTATATTTTTATGTGTACATCTCCTCAATCTATATTCGTTCATAAAGTTTAGCTGAAAACGGATATTTTTGTGACATATGTAAACAAGACAAAAATAACACGTGGAAAGGCTATTTTAGCACCAAATCTTGTCCTCTTTACATAGACTATGTGACAAATTATTTTTTGTTACCAATCTTATTTAATTTTTTTTACATTTCAAATGCGTCTAAGATGCAATTTAGATAAATAAAGCATATGTATATGGGAGCCAAAACACCACTCTCAGATGCTATCTGCAACATTTGTTTCAAAAAAAAGGGTCATGCCGTAAAACTACTAAAGTTATAGGGATATAAAAATCGAAAATGCAATTCGTCTCCCAGGAGCATATGCTCTTGCATGTGGAAAAATAATTTTACATATGTCAAAAATATATGGAAAAAATACCTATACATATTTGTGTCGGTTGGTTATTTGCAAAGGTTTATGGACAAAACACAAATATTACGACCTGTGGGAAAAGACAAGTTAAGTGCCAAATTTGTTGCATGTATAGATCACCGAACTTTCTCTTTGTGATTGCGGACACATACATGTTCATTTTGGCATGAATATTTACACAAGCACTGATCATATTAACAGAAACAAGTACATATAAATCCATATTTTGAAAATATTATTTAGTATTATTTTGAATTTACTGTTCATTAGGGAACATATGCTCTCGAGAGCCAACAAAAACAATGAAAATCATCTACTTTCATAGAACTCTATGCTATAAAATCTGCTTCCTATTCACTAATGTAAGATCTTTTAGATATTACAAAGTTGACTAGATATAGATCAAAATGAGTGAACATTTATTCTAAGATGTTTTTCTAGATGTTTTATGAAAAAATCTAAAAGCTCTTGCATTACTGAATGGAGGGAGTATTGAAGATGTAATGATAACTCTTTTATCAAATTTTTATCGATAGTCTTGTCTTCTTTCCAGCCAACTCGCTACTTTATCACAATGGCACAAGATGAATGTAAGTTATGGGGCTAGCTGACTCCACATTTTTTTAGAAAACCCCTTCTATTTGCAGGAATTTGCATAGTAATCATTTATATGTAGGTGGGCTGACTCTACATGTTTTTTCATGGGCCTCTCCACTTCTTCAACTCACAACCATAATATGTTGATCTGCTAAGCTCAACTATTGACGATTCATCTCTAAAGTTCACCAAGGTCTTGTTTGGTTATTCACGGTGTTATTTGTATTCTTCTTAGCTGCATGAAAGATGGTAGAATGGAATCTCTCATGTTTGTTCATTGGTGGTTCTACGCCAGGCTTGCACACTGATCAAAGTAGTGCACAGTCAGGCCTCGGGAGAACGGTCAACTTTCTTTTGTTTCTAACGAGCCAGACTATATGAGACACGAAGCCTAGGATATTCCTTCATTTTCATAACCATGTTGCACCTCTCTCACATCGCATGCAGGACACCGCCTCAAGCAAACACCATCCAGTGCAATCTACCAATCCCACCAACCCCACCAACCTCCATCCAAGCAACCTAAACAAATGGAGAGCATGATTTTTGGATAAGGCTAGCCTATCTCCCACAGACCAGGCTACCATGGGTCTAGTTTTGGAAAGTCATTCAACATGCAAATGCATGCAAGTAGCCAAATATGCCTTGAATGGTGATGTTTTCCAAATGATGTTCTTTAGAGCTAATATTGTATCTCCTGCACCAAAACATATAAAGTTTGGATTGCATAAATAAGTCTTGGTCATAATTTTGCATGTTTTCTCTATTGACTAATTAGCTCACTTCTTATGTTTGTAGTTGCAACCCTTGTCGGTCCTGTCAACTACATTGACTATGACCCACACTTAGTTATACCATGACTTAAGATCCCAAGAAGATAAACTACTTGTAGAGGGCACTAAACTAGATTTTCTATACCAAGAAGTTTGCACGTGTCGATGCGTCAACTAGTAGCTTCATGTTGTTGTTGACATATTTTTGAAGCAAAGGGGTACCAAAGGTGCAATCATGTCTCTCTTTTTTGGAGGGTGCAAGGGAAGCCGATAGAAGGCGATTGTAGAGATTCATCACTGAAGGTGCATGATTACTAAATATATGAAGAAGATCAATGTTGAAGATGCAACCTTAGATATTAGATTGTCATAAGTTTGGCCCCCAATGTTCATAGTGACTAAGTGATACGTCTCAAATGTATCTATAATTTTTTATGCTTCATGCTAATTTATACACCATTTGCTTTGTGTTTTGTTACACTTTGTGGCATTTTTATACATTTTCTGGAACTAACCTACTAACGAGATGCCACAGTGCCAGTTCCCTATTTTCTGCTATTTTTTTGTTTCAGAAAAACTACACAGGAAATATTCTCGGAATTGGACGAAACAAAAGCCAAACCTGTTATTTTTCCCGAAGCGTCACGAAGTCCGAAGATGAGACGGAGGAGGGCCAGAGGCCAGGCTCACCCTAGGGTGGCGCGGCCCAGCCCCTGGCCGTGCCACCAGGGGGTAAGACCACCTGGTCCACCTCCGGACGCTGCCCTTTCGCCTATATATTCTCCTCGACGGGAAAAACCTAAGGGACGGATCGCTTTTCCTCAAAACATACTGCAAGCCGCCACCGTCGTCATCGCGAGATCGGGAGGATCTAGGAGCTCTTCCCGGCACCCCGCCGGAGAGGGGAATCCCTGCCGGAGGCCTTCTCCACCACCATGGTCGCCTCCAGAGTGATGTGTGAGTAGTCTACCTTGGACTGCGGGTCCATAGCATTAGCTAGATGGTCGTATCCTCCACTAGTGGGAAAAGGCTTATAGATAGATATTTTATCAGTGGAGCATATTTTTCAATATGCTCCACTAGTATTTACTAGTGGCGCATTTGATAATATGCTCCACTGATAAAAACATTACTAGTGGCGCATTACTTCCAAAATGCGCCACCAATAAGTCTGTGGGACCCACCAGGAGGGTCGTTGACAAAATATCTTGACTTATCAATGGCGCATATTGGAAATGCGCCACGCATATTTGAGCCTTTAGTGGCGCATATAGTGAACAATGCGCCACCAATAAGTCTGTGGGACCCAGCTGGGCCCCACTGGCCTGACCCTGCCAGAGTTATGCGTGGCGCATATAGCTATATGCGCCACTGATAAATAAAATATCAGTGGCGCATATGACAATATGCGCCACGCATAACTAGTGGGGCCCACACCTCTGAAAAGATGGCAGACTTATTGGTGGCGCATTTTGTTCAATATGCGCCACTGATAAGGTAGGCCAGATCTATAAGTTGGCAGCCCCACCACCACCATTTCATTCTTCTCCGTCCAACACCAAACTAGATCTAGGTCGTCCTCCTCCTCCCCACCACCTCAATTTCTCCATTCTTGTCTCCATTCTTGGTTTTTAAACCTACTGTGCTCCATAGTTTTGAGAGGGGATGCCTCTCTAAGTTGTAGATCTACTAAACCACCTAGGTGAGTTGTTGGAGGACATGCATGTGTGGATGTTTTGTGTGGCCGGTGGCCGTCTCGCGTGCGGTGTACACGCATGCATGCATGCTTGTGTGTGGTGCATGAATGTTTACAGGTGACGAAGAAGCAAGAGCATGTTGCTTGCTACGGTGTGGTGCATGGATGTTTACCGAAATGTTGATTAACTTCCGTTTCGGCAAATTTTTGCACTACCCATACGTCCTATTTTTAGGAGAGGTCATGTCAAATTTTTCCGGCGACCATGCATGCATGCATATATATATATATGTGTGTGTGTGTGTGTGTGTGTGTGTGTGTGTGTGTGTGTGTGTGTGTGTGTGTGTGTGTGTGTGTGTGTGTGTGTGTGTGTGAGTGCATGATGATGTGTGATTCATAAGGTACTCTCTTTTCTCTATACCACGCAGGCAACCATGGTCAGACACATGAGCGAAGGTCAAGTTGCTAGATACAAGGAACGCGCGGTGGCCGACATGAGGATGAACAAGAGGACCCACATAAGATGTCCGTGTCGAAAATGCAAACTCGGGAGCTTACTTGACCCTGATTCCGCAGACCTGGAGAGTCACCTGCTCACGCGTGGTTTCATGCCCGGCTATGATTCTGAAGATGACGAGGACGTCAACAATGGTGTTTCTGAAGACGAGGGCGTACATGATGATGATCACGAAGGAGATGGCGGCGGCGGACATGATGATGATCATCACGAAGGAGATGGCGGCGACGGACATGATGATGATCATCACGAAGGAGATGGCGGTGACGGACATGATGATGATGGAGAAGACGCGGCGTCGACGGGCACACAGACACGACTAACCTCAGCCTTGCAGGACCCACATGTTCAGGAACTGCTCCTCAAGGAGACGAGCAATGCGAAAGCTGCTGCCAGAGAGAAAGCCAAGCTGGAGCAGATGGAGATTGACGGGAAAACTCCGTTGTTTCCTGGGTGTCGACCCGAGGATACACGCTTGAGCGTCACGCTCAAGGCTCTAGAGATGAAGGCGGAAAGCAAATGGACCGACGTAAGCTTCAATAAAAACATGAGATTCTGGCAGAAACGTCTTCCCAAGGGAAACACGTGTCCAACTAATATCGAGGAGGCCAAGAAAATTGTGTGCCCTCTGGACATGCCGTACGTTAAGCGAAGAAGAGGTTCAGCGGGATGAAGTCTCACGACTGTCACGTCTTGATGACATAGATACTTCCCGTTGCGATCCGAGGGATAATGGACGAGCACGTCCGTGAGACGTTGTTTGGCTCTGCAACTTCTTCGACGTCATCTCGAGAAAATCTATCGGCTTGAAGCAGCTTGACGCGTTGCAAGAAGAGATCGTCGTGATACTGTGCGAGCTCGAGATTTACTTCCCGCCCGCGTTCTTTGATATCATGGTGCATCTGCTCGTCCATCTCGTGGATGACATCATTCATCTCGGTCCGACATTCCTGCACAACATGATGCCGTTCGAAAGGCTGAATGGTGTTATCAAAGGATTCGTCCGCAATAGGTCCCATCCAGATGGAAGCATCGCCAAGGGCTTTCTGACCTACGAGTGCGTCCTGTTTTGCCAGAATTATCTACGCACCGAGGAGGACGACACGGACGACCCTGTTGGTCTGCCTAAAAGGACGCACCTCGGTAGACTTGCCGGATATGGTCACCGCGAGGGTTTTCGCGCCTTGCATGTCGGCGCGAAGGGTCGACGCCCCGACTTTCTCCGGGCACACCTCGTCGCGCTACAGCACATCGAATTGGTTGACCCTTGGGTGGAGGAGCACAAAAGCTTTGTAGAGCAGAAGTTCATTGACCTAGGTGGACCGAGGAAGAAGGGAGACGTAACAAGAGAGCACAACTCCAGCTTCACGGCTTGGTTCAAGGAAAAGGTTCACGGCCTGTAGTCAACGCCTTCTACGGAGGATGAAAAACTCATTTTTGCATTATCACAGGGCCCCGGGCACAACATGAGGACATATCAGGCCTACGACATCAACGGATACAGATTCTACACCGAGGAAAGGGACAAGAGTAGCGAATATCAGAACTCAGGAGTAACGATGCTATCCTATGGCGATGATGAAGCCACCGTGAAGGAAAGATTCTTCGGAAGGATCGAGGAGATCTGGGAGCTTGACTACGCCGGAGAGAAGGTGCCGATGTTCCGTGTCAGATGGGCCAAGAGCGTCCAGAAAGAGGGCCGGTATTTCACCACCATGGTTATACCCGATGCCTCCGCGAAGAACGCCTCCGCAAAAAACGAGCCATGGGTACTCGCGAGCCAAGTTGACCAATGCTTCTTCATCACCGACCCGTCAAAGCCAAGCCGTGTTGTCGTGAGGAGGGGCAAGAGGAGCATCATCGGAATGGAAGGACCCGCCAACGACCAAGACTTAGAAAAGAACGGCGATCCAAAGATCGAAGAGGAATTCGACAAGTACTTCGACAAGCCGACCGCTGCAGGAAGAAGGAAGACCACCCTACCTACTAAAGGTTGTCCGTTCACGAGAAGAAACCTCAACATTCCCGGCCTAAAGTATTCAACCGCGACGAAGAAGGGCAAGAAGATCGGAAAGAGACGCTAGCTCTAGCTAGCTAGCGCGGAATCGAGATCATGACATTTTTTGTGTATGCATGCGTTTACTCGAAACTATATAGACTATCATAATATTCGTACGTGTGTGTATGGATATCGATGTTCGTGTAACCCGACGATATATATTCGTGGTTTTTTGAATAAACTAACTATTATGATACTCGCAAATGAAGTGAGAAAAAGATGTGACATGACGATGTTTGTGTTTTTTTACTATTACAAACTATTATTTTGAAGTAACTTGTATTTGTTAGAAATTATGAAAAAATAATTTAAAACTATTACAAACTAGCATACCTACTAGTTCTAGAAACACATTCTATATTGAGAAAACAAAATGTAAAAAATGCAAGGAATATTCTTCCTAATGCGTCCAGTTAATTAACAAAGAGGTGAGATCGATGTATGACTATTTTGACAAAAGAAATAAGATTTCTTCGAATATTTAGCACAAAATAACCCTATCTCGAAAATATTTCAAGATAAGTTCTTTTTTTCCTATATTAGTGCAGAAGCGCGTGCAAAAGGAGACCCAAAAATATGTCAAAACAAATGCAAAAAAAGGTGTGAGGCAAACAGGATTCGAACCCTGGATGCCCCTAATGCAAAGGGTGTGTGCTGCCACTGAGGCAGATAAGTGATTCTGTCAGATAGAGAGCCTTTGCGTTATTTGACTAAGTGTCAAATATGCGTGGCGCATATTGCACATAATGCGCCACGCATAGTTGACACTTAGCCACATAACGATTCGGCCGGCCGAGCTCTTCTTTTTCAATTCCCCTCATTCCCCCCGCGCCTAACCCTAGCCCTCGCGACGCAATCCTCTCCGGCCAAGCCCTCGCTGCCGCAATCCTCGCCGTCGCTAGCCCCTCTCCAAGCCCTCGACCCTGCCATAGAGCAGCCGCAGAGAGACGCTGCTGCCCCTCTCCAAGCCCTCGACCGCAAGCCCGTGCCGCCTCTCCAAGCCGCTGATCCGCCGCAGAGGAGGAGGAGAAGCCGCCGAGGAGGAGGAGAAGCCGCTGGCGCCCGCCGAGGAGGAGGAGAAGCCGCTGGCGCTGACCACCTGCAGGAGGAGCCGGACCAGGAGGAGCCCGACCGCACCCTCCCCATACCCGACACCGCTGCCTCCATCTCCAGTGACTTCCCCGGATGTCCCCTACCCTCCTTCCCCTTCGCTTCGTTGGTGAGCAAATTCCTCCCAGCACTTTGCTAATTAGTGTTTATCCTCCGCTTTGCTCAATCGACCATGCTAGGTTTAGGTTGTAGCTGGGGGATTCGTGGCCTGAACTAAGTTATGATTCAAATTCAGTTCACAGTGCATTTTTGTTGCCCAATATACCCTGCTGCTTGCTCATTTTTGTTCTGCCTATCTAGCTAGGTCACTGCATAGCATCTCCAAGGTACTGCTTGTGTATGCAATGGATTATAAGATGCTATTTTTCTGAACTTAGATATACCAGAGCTAGCTAGGTCACTGCATAGCATCTCCTGTTTCTGCTGAACTTAGATATAAATAATTAAGTACTAATTCTATATATATTATGTTTTGTTATCAAAATTCTTTGGCTAACTTTTAATCTTCAAATGTATAACATTTGTGATAAAAAAGATAACCACCATGTACATGGAAGGATGTATACAGAAGTAAAAATGATACTGAGTATGAGTATTAGAAAAGAACTTGCTAAAGCCATTAACTGATAAAGCACAATACTGAATAGCAAGACTTATGCTTAGAGGTCACACAGCATCCAGTTGTTGATTATAATCTTGCTGTTTCAGAGTTAGAGCCTTAGATGTATGCGTGAACTGGTTCTGGTTCATAAGTTGTGGGAGAAGTGCTAGCGAAGGTTGTGCTGAATCGATTAACTGCAAACCTGGGTGCTGCCGCCTCATGCCCTTTTTGATGCACATAGCTTAGTCATCACTCAAGACTAGCATCAGGAGGACTAACATCGATTGAGAAACTAATGAAGGTCTCACTTTGGTTGCTTGCCTGCCATGACCTGTCGCAAAGCGTTTTCTTGTAGTTCTGCGAACAATCTCAGAAGATTTTATTGTTGGATATGAAGTCAATTGTTATCATTAAATGACTTTATAGCTAATATATGTGTTCTATCAAGTCTTTTATTATTTTTTAGTGGGGTTTGTCCTGACAGTTGTAGAAAGTAGACTCGACAGTTGTAGTTTCTTTGTTAGCCAACACACATACATACTAGCATAGTTCAGAAATTTGCTATCAATCACAGTATGTTATGCCTTGCACTATTGATAAAATAATGCCACACGTATGTGCTTGTTAACAAGTAAAACTGAAACTGAAAATAAAAGCATGGACAGGTAGTTGAACACCACATATCATATAACTAGTGGTTGTTCTGTGGCGGATGCCTGCCGGAATCAATCCAAGTGGCATGGTGTACTAGTCGCTCTTGATTTTAAGTTGAAAGAAGACAAACAGCGATTTACCCAACAGTTCTGTTGGAATAAATGAGTTATTTTGGTTTCACACATAGTTAGCTAGAAGATGGAAAATAAGATAAACGGTCTGCAAAATATAACTTTGAGTATCACTTTCTTCTAAATATAGTGCTCATAGGTACAGAATCATGACCACATGAAATTACTTTCAAGTAGGAGTCAACTTGTATCACTTTTGTATGGCAAAACAGATTGTGCACTGCTGCTTATATATGCACTGTTGCTTATATATGCACTGCTGCTTATATGTGCACTGCTGCTTATATATGCACTGTTGAGATGTTCTGCTGATGCTTCTTGCTGCTGCTTATATATGCATTGTTGATGCTGCTGTGCTGCTGCTGCTTTGCTACGGCTTTGCTGATGATTGTTGCTTTGATGCTGCTTTGCTGTTGCTGCTGCTTATATGTGCACTGCTGCTTATATATGCACTGTTGAGATGTTCTGCTAATGCTTCTTGCTGCTGCTTATATATGCACCGTTGATGCTGCTTTGGTGCTGCTACTGCTTTGCTGCTGCTTATTGCTGCTTTGCTGATGCTGCTTTGCTACTGCTTTGCTGCTTTGCTGCTTTGCTGCTTTGCTGCTGCTTATATATGCACTGCTGTTGCTGCTTTGCTGCTGCTTATTGCTGGAATAAGTGAATTCCTGGAATATGTGTAAATGTGAATTGATGCAGGTTATTTCTAAATGAGTTGCCCATTTCTCCCGAAATGTCGATTTACTTCTGTTTCGGTTGAGAAATGGGCACTCCTAGGTCAAAAAAACAGCAAAGGTCATGCCGAATTTTTCGGTCGACTCTAGCTTAATTAATTATTGTACTAATTAAATTATTACATATTTTGTATGAAGTGCCGACATGTCGAGTGGAGACAAAGACGTTGGGGCTGGCCCTTCTCAGCCCATGAGCGTCGAAGAAGAAGCAAGAAAAGCCAACCTAAAGTTTTGGCGGCTTGGCGATGACTTGAGCGGGTCCGACGAGGAGGCCGAAGAAGCTGCGGCCGATGAAGTTGGCGAGGAGGCCGAAGGAGGTGCAGCCGATGAAGTTGACTCGGAGTCCGAATATGACTTCGAGGCCGAAGAGGCCGAAGATGGCGACGACGCCGGAAGCAGCAATGGCGACGGGGAGGATGACTTAAGTAGTCATGG